>JAZDUA010000101.1:2607500-3207500 GCA_038098605.1 Gryllus longicercus
AGAGGAGTATGGCGATGTCGCACGCGGCGGCGCGGTGTCTGCGGAGGCGTCGAAGCGGGTAACCCGGACACGCGCGAGCTCCGCCCCGCCACGCTGCGCCGCGCCGCCTCTCGTTAGAGGCACCTCAGGGTCCAGAGCGCGGCCTTTATCTGCGTTGTTTATCGGACGCCGAGCGCCCACCTGCCTGGCGCCCGCGCCCGCGCCCACGCCCACGCAGACGCGCTCCCAGGGCACCGACGACGCCGACGCCGACTGTGTCAACCGCACTGGCGGTGGAAACATCTGTGGAACGAATATTGAGTACACATCCCACGTGCTCGCATATGTCAACTTCGTCAGCATCAATTCACTACCGCCGACCGCAAATACTTAGCTCTTCGTAGATCCAGCAAACAGACTATCTTACGTACGACAACACGACACTCGACATCAAATATCGTTACCGAGAACATTGCTCCTGACGATAGCAACCACGGTCTCTACGAAAACAATCACGCTCCCGCCAAATACAACAACATTACGACAACTCTCCCACCACACCATCCCGATAACAACCTTCCCGTCAACTCCGCTCCCAACAACTACCCTCCGAACAACACAGCTCCCGACAACACCATTCTCATAAAGCCTCCCGAGTGCACTGCTCCTGGCAAGACCGTTTTCCACTACGTCTGTTGTTTTCATGCTCCATCGCAAACGTAAACAATATTTTAGTAATTAACACTATTACAAATGCCATTACTATGGCAAGTTGCCATTTGCTTCAAAGCGAATGCATCGCTAATGCTACTGCCGTCGACCTTGACAATTATCTCTTGCCACACCGTCTTTGAATGCTGTGTCGCCAGTGGCGTTAATTCACCTTCACCATTGCTCACAATAATATTAATTGATCGCCTCAAATTCTACAGATGATAGCGCATTTTATCCATGGAATTGAAATTTAATGTCATTCAGAATTTCAAGTGCTTTTGAGGGATTGGCGCAATGGTCACCATCATATTCGTCCCATGCCAGTGTGTTACCTACATCTACCATTTCATTTGATCCATATCTAAGTTTCATGACATTTGACGCATACGTATACGCATGTGCTAGCATTTCTTCAATGACGATGCATATTTTCCTATTTCACAGGCCGATAGCAATCTACAAGTAATACCCATCACATACTTTTACTATCTTTGTCTCATTCTGTACTTCATAACGACCTACTACGTTTTTGTATTCTTTCTTACTTGTACTTTGATCTAGAGTTCGAAGTTCGTTATCGGAGCGACAGTTTAGTGAATTTTAAAAAATCTTAATAAAAGTAACAGTAAAAATTCAAATGAAAATTTAAATAATTCATCATGGAAATTGATTCAACAATTCCGAGAACAGAAGAAAACTATAACGTTATCAGTTGACGATACAAAAATGTAAGTTATTTAACACTAATATATTTAGAGACGTACTTATCTTTTGAGGAAACCCATTCCAACTTTTGATTATTTTCTGCTTTTTGGCGTGTCAACTGCTGTGGTCATTATTCCCTTAAGTGTTGTGCATTTTATATCCCGAGCTGTGGCGGTGTTCCTCCCCCGCTGGAACGTGAGATCCGGCGCCGACTTATTCGTCGATTTGTGGAGTTTTCTCCTCCATCGATATTTCCGCCAGTCGAGCACCGCCCCTGCTGGGACAAGTTCCAAGCAGCAGTCTGGTCCCTGAATATGTGGTGGTAAATAGTTTTTAAACGTGTGTATGTGTGGATGTGTTTGTGTAAGAATAGAGGTCGGGCAAGACTTAAGAAAAGATTCTGCTCGGCTCTTGGCTGGATTTTAAGGTACTTCTCCCGCATTCGTTGGGTATTGATCGGAGAAATCACAGAAAACCTATCAGAGAAACCTACCACTACAATAGTTTCCTCCAGTCAGCAGTGAATTCGACCTAGCTGACTAGTCCATCTTTTGCTTTAGGAGCGCATTCCATGTCGGAATAGGCCGTTGTTCAAAGAGTTTAGCCAGCGTTCCGCGCGTACACCGAAAGTACGTCAGTAAGCCACGCAATTTAACGCCAATTTGCGGTTTCGACGCGGGCCGCTGCCGCCGCCACCTCGCCCACCCTCCCCCATTCTCTGCCCCACCCTCGTGCTTTACCGCGTACCAACGCCACTTTTAGCAACGCGTCATGTCTGCGCTTTCTACTCCACGCCGCGCTTCTCCTGAATTGTCCTGTATTGTCCTCTGTTTACCCGACTACGCGGAGAGGAAGAGAAGAGGAAGCGGAGGAGGAGGAGGAATAAGTCAGTGAGGAGGAGGAGGAGGAGGAGGAGGAAAAGAGTGGCGGGGGAGGTGGAAGAGTGGTATAAGTTGGAGAGAACGTTGATGACAAACAGGAGGGGGGAATGAGTGACGGAGAAGGGTGAATATGGGGAGAATTTGAGAGAGAAAATGGAGGAAGAAAGAAGGAGAAAGTCACGTTGTTCACCGGAAACTTTTAGTTTCCTACTGTTCTTAAACATTGAAATCAATGAGTGAATTGATAATAGCAGACTCAATATATTTTCAATTTGGAAGAAATGATGGCTGCAGGAAATTACTTAAAATGAAAAAGACATCCATTATCACAACAAAAGTTACAAAAAAGTATATTTTTAATTATTTATGTTTTTAACGTCACAAAAGAGTAAACAACTGTATGTCAGCTACGAAAAAGATTCACAATTTGTGCACGTTTTTACATGGTCCGAAATCGCTGCCTCCGTCTCTGTTAATACTTATAGAAGAAAGGAGGCAACGGTCACATTTCGTAACAAGAACCGTTTGCCTTCGTGTGATAGAAACTAGTTGCACAGGCAAACAAACAACATATGCGATTTAATATAACTGCTGACCAAACAATTATCCCATCACTTGCGCAATTAGCACCTAGTAGTTACAACAGTGCATAATTCTTCGCATTATTTGTACGGGCTACGCAATAATACAGCATTGTTTAAACCTACAAAATTGTTTCCAATCACCATAAATTATTTTTTACTTTCTCGTTGTCGCTTATGCAGTAGAGAAAAAGTTATGTAATGTCTCGTCAGAAAATGACAATTTTGGGGGCAAAAACTCTCTTGTTACCGGTGTTTTTTGAACAATTTCGTTTTCAGCCCAGACGCTGCAAGATAGCTCCGATGATAGCTACGCTTTTGAAAAGATCTTAAGCTTGTATATATATATATATATATATATATATATATATATATATATATATATATATATATATATTTGATACCGTACAACACGTTTTATTTATTTAAAATTGAATAAAAAAAGATGAAGCCTTTTTTGAACATTTAAAAAATGGAACTTCATTTAATTTACCCCCCAAAATTAGAATATCGATTTGAAATTCAAGGAGCCGTGGCATCACCAAGATCGATTAGGAAATATCAATTTTAGAGAAAATCGGTTCATCGGTTTAGCCGCTAGAGTTGTTTACTGACGGACGGACAGACAAAAAGGCAGACGTTTTGCCGCGATTATATTTTTCGATATCAAATACCCACATAATATGAATTCTGGCTACACCAAGTGATAGAGAATTTTTTTTTTAATTTAGCAACTAAATCGCCGTTTTTTCGTGCATCATTACATAATTTTCTCTCTACTGCGTAGCGAGAAAGTAAAAGGTCAATTCGTGATTCGAGTCCTCCTATTTGAGGAAGCGCCATCAAGGGACAAAAGCGCGATGAAAGCACGCGCTACCGTCTCGGCCGCGGTGGCTTGAGGCCGCCCAATTTCATTTGATTTACTTTCGTAAAGCCAGTAAACATTGAATGCGACGTATGGGGGAAATGTGTAGTCTGGAACGTTTTCTTCAGCTTCAGAAATGTTCTCCTTTAATGACGGATAAAAGGTTGTAGAAATTTGAAACCTAGACATTTTTGGTACCGAGTTGCAGAGACATTTTTTGCATCTGTAAACGAACTGTATATTTGATTTTTAGTATTGCTAACAATCAGCAGCTCACACCACCGTCTCTACACCTACCGTATCTAGAAACAGGGGAGCACGGCGAAACGAACAACAGAGTGAAGCTCGTTGCAAAACAAGGGGTCATTACAGCATTTGCTCAATGGATCAGGGAAACTGCAGGAAAATCCTGAACTTCATCCTTCTTTTATTTCACAATATTGCCTGAAGACGAAATAATCACGTTAACACTCGTGCCTTATAACCTAGAGATACATCTGATTTTATCCTCTGAATGTTATTGGAGTATATGGAGTATAAAGCACGAAACAATACCCTAGATGTCCACTAGCAGGACCGTAGATTATGTGGTTTTCGGATAGACTTGCAGGTTAAGCGGTACTGTCACTTGGGGTGACTTTGCCATGGCCATGAGCTTTGCGCCATGCACGGCTTTAATAAATATTTGTTAAATTAAATGACGTTTATACTTTCAAAAGCTTTAACCGTCTATTTTGATTAATCGACAGAATCGACTAATGGTTAAAGTAACTGAAAATACAAACAACAACATTCAATTTAACAAACATATATTAAAGCGATGCACGGGGTAAAGCCACTCTTCATGATGTAAAGTGACCCAAATCACTGTATATCACAGGCCGATTATTGCGAATGGCGGAGGGGATCTGTCGTCCAGCTGAAGTCACTGCGTGCACGAGACGTAAAGCAAAGGCGCTTGAGGGGTCTGGCATCGACAACCTCGTAGGCGGCGGCGCGCCTCCCGAGAGCCAAGTGCCAAGGCAGCGCGGGACGGGGGCGGGGGCGGGGCGCGCCGTGGCGGACCCCGGCGACGGCGCCAGCGCTTACGTAAGGCAATAGAGTGCGCGGCAGGGCGCCCAACCGGCATAACACTCCGGCGCCCCTCCAAGCCCCGCCCCGCCTAGCCTGCTCCGCACACACTCCGCTACTTTCAGCCCAGCTCCTCGCCGCCTCGCTCCTCCAAACCCTCTTATCCCCGTCCCGCTCCACACCGTTCCCTCCTCCTCGTCCCACTTCTCCTTACACCGCTCCTCCTAGCCCCGCTCCTCACAGCCCAGCTCCTCCCCGTCCCCTCCTCTGCGTCCCGCTCCTTCCCGCCCCTCTCTTCCCTGCCTCGCTCTTCCCTGCCTCGCTCTTCCCTGCCTCGCTCTTCCCTGCCTCGCTCTTCCCTGCCTCGCTCTTCCCTGCCTCGCTCTTCCCTGCCTCGCTCTTCCCTGCCTCGCTCTTCCCTGCCTCGCTCTTCCCTGCCTCGCTCTTCCCTGCCTCGCTCTTCCCTGCCTCGCTCTTCCCTGCCTCGCTCTTCCCTGCCTCGCTCTTCCCTGCCTCGCTCTTCCCTGCCTCGCTCTTCCCTGCCTCGCTCTTCCCTGCCTCGCTCTTCCCTGCCTCGCTCTTCCCTGCCTCGCTCTTCCCTGCCTCGCTCTTCCCTGCCTCGCTCTTCCCTGCCTCGCTCTTCCCTGCCTCGCTCTTCCCTGCCTCGCTCTTCCCTGCCTCGCTCTTTCCTGCCTCGCTCTTTCCTGCCTCGCCCTTTCCTGCCTCGCTCTTTCCTGCCTCGCTCTTTTCTGTCCCGCTCCTTTCTGCCCAGCTCCTTTCTGCCCAGCTCCTTTCTGCCCAGCTCCTTTCTGCCCAGCTCCTTTCTGCCCAGCTCCTTTCTGCCCAGCTCCTTTCTGCCCAGCTCCTTTCTGCCCAGCTCCTTTCTGCCCAGCTCCTTTCTGCCCAGCTCCTTTCTGCCCAGCTCCTTTCTGCCCAGCTCCTTTCTGCCCAGCTCCTTTCTGCCCAGCTCCTTTCTGCCCAGCTCCTTTCTGCCCAGCTCCTTTCTGCCCAGCTCCTTTCTGCCCAGCTCCTTTCTGCCCAGCTCCTTTCTGCCCAGCTCCTTTCTGCCCAGCTCCTTTCTGCCCAGCTCCTTTCTGCCCAGCTCCTTTCTGCCCAGCTCCTTTCTGCCCAGCTCCTCTGCTCCCCCTCCTTCCAACTCACTCCTCCCCGCCTCGCTCCATACGTCCCACCCTGTTCCATCCACTCTATTTCGAACCATCTCGCCCGCTGTATCATCCCCGCTCCGCTCCACCACCTCCGCTCCACCATCTTTACCACCGGCACCAGCGTCTCAGTGCAGTCTCTTCCCCGCTCTACACACATCACCCCTCTCTTTCACGCCTTACTCCATCCTCCCTGCCCAGCACCAACTTGCCCGCCCATCTCCGCCCAACACCACCCTCCTTTCCGCTTTCCTCACTTCCCTCGTACGAGCTTCCCGACACCCCCTGAATGGCTACGTTCTCCCCACCCCTCCCACCCCGGTCTTCTCCACTCGCACTTCCCTACGCATCCCGCTCTACGTTGTTCTACAACCACCGTCCCCGCCCGGGCCGACCGCCCTCCCTCCCACCTTCTGCTGTTCCCGTCTCCGCCTTGCATGCGCACCGCGTCGTGTGGCGGCGATCGCTACGACGCCACTTCGAAACACAGCGCGGCCTGAAGACCACTCCAGTCGCCACCTTCACCCTCGCTCGCCAGCGCCTGCGTCGGCCTCGCTTAATCACGCCACGGCGATCGCCCGAAAACCAGCCATGGGTCCGCGGTGCGCCACGATTCCGAGTTTCAAAATCGCAGGTCTCATGACTCTGAAAGCACGGAATTTCTCAGCTTTCAATACCGCAACGAAAACAATTTTGTTTAATTTGAATAACCTAATTTTGACATTAAAAGTGGAATTTTTCAAGTATTTATTGAACAGTTTTGCAATTTTTTTTCAGAGAAGTACTTTTTCAGGAAATACAGATTATTAAATATCAGAAAAATTGTTTTTGAGAAGTATGAATAAAAAATTGTTATATTTTGTTGTGAAAAAGTTTAAACAGTTTCAAGGTCTCGTGCTCTACGAAAAATCTTAACATATGTAGATAAATAACGCAATGTCCTCAAATTCTTATTATTCTTGTTTCATTATTTTCGAAAGATACTTATTCCGTATACCTAGTGAGGCGTTTTGTTTTCAGTAAATTCGTCCAATTTCTGGGATGTAGAGACGTATATTACTACCTCAGACTGAAGGTGGGACAATTCATAGCACTCTGAAACATAAAAAAGAAAGGAAACCAAATTTAAGTTCTATAAGACAATGGCAGTACTAGTATTGTTATATGGAAGCGAGACGTGCGCCCTCTCCAAAAGATAAATATGTAGAGTAAGAGCCACAGAAATTAGGTTTCTTACAGCTATACTCTAAATAATAAAGGTGTACTGCAAATGATAATATCAGGAGTGAAGAAATACGAGACAGTTACCCTTGAGAAGAAGATCAGTGTCACTAAAATGAACTGGTGCAGTCATCTGTAGCGAATGAACAGAAGCCGAATTCCTCGACTGGCAAAGAACTACAAACCAGCTGGCCGAAGGAGCGTTTGTCGTCCGAGAAGAAGGTTTCGGGAACAGTCAGCTCTGCCTAATCCATGAAATGAAGAAGATAAAACTGAATGCAAAGTTACATTACTAACGGTTTGGTTTCCAAGTATTATTCCAGATCTCATGCTCAAGGTCTAGCTCTTACAGAAAATTGTTGCTGTTACTGATGTTAACTTTCAAGGCAATTGCAATTTCATGAGTAAATTTTTAATAACTATTGGGAAAGAACATTATCTTCACCGGCGCAATATCAGGTATTACAGTTTAAAATTATTAATGGCATTTAAAAATTACAAATTAATATGGATAGACAATTAAATCTTCGCTGCAAACTGGTAGAAAAATTATTATTCAAATGTTCAAAAACTGAAATTAGCAGTACGGGTTTTACCATTGTTCTCAAAAGAGCTTCAAGACATACGATGTTGTGCGACAAACCGACTGGCAGCGGAATTATAGGCATGCGGCAGAAAAGCAGATGTTTTTGGGACGGACATTTTGAAATCTGAAACGTGATATCTGCCAACATCAGGAAAAAGTACATTCTCTTGCTTCCCTTGTACTAGAGATCTACTCAAATTATTAAACTCAGAATTCAGTTTTAAAGGAATTTTATTTATCATGCAAAAAACTGTAAACCGTGTATGTACTTACACCAAATTAATTATAATGAGCTATCTTAAAAATTCGCAGTGTTTGAAACATAAATTTCTCAAATCCAATACATAAAACATTATTTTAATTAAATGGGCGTAATATAACATAGTACGTACTAATTTGCTGTTCAAGAACAATAACAAAAATTAGTATTTCGAATAGAATCCTTTATTTTTATTCAGAAATTCAGTATTTTTGGCACTCTTTGGCATACGTTGCATACACTCGAGCTTCAAATCGACGCTCAGACGCTAGTGTACCATATTTATAAAGAATTTATTTCTTCAATCAATCTTGTGACCATTTTACGTATCCTATGCCATTGCCATTGTCATTCCTTTGATTGGTTGCGAATCTGTTAGCAATATGGCTCTCTGTACTGATAACTTCTTCCAGAAGAGATTTAACAACTGCAACATTACCAGAGATAAAACCATTCGTTCTTCCTACTTCGCACTGTCAACATATAATCCTTTAAAATCATGTAATTACAATAATCCTTGTTAACAAACTATTAAACTAGTCTACCACAACATGCTAAACCGGTGAAAGTCTCACTTCTTAATCGAAATGTCACGACGTCCCAATATGTAGTGCTGACACATCTCCTGTACTATGACACGCAGAAGCCATTTGCAGATATTCTTTATAGAACTGTTTCCTGATGTTTAGTAGCAACTCTTCAGCTTCATAAAAATTATATTATTAGAAGGAAGATGGCAGGTTAACACTTAAAAATTATTTTCAGTGCCTTAGTAGTTGGCTACTTTATCACAAATTCAGAACTTGTTTTGTTTTTGTTGTGAGTATAATTTTAACAGATCTGTAATTACTGCACGAGAAAGTGCAAACTACAACCCTCATAGGTCATGAAGATGTTAGAGATTCTCAACAATAAATGTTTCCTCTTCAGTCTCCCGTTCCGTTCATTATATCATCTAGATGTTCTGCAAATCACGTTTCAAGTAGTTAATAATGTGCCCCTACTACCAACACGCCTTTAGCTACTATATTTGCAGCATTATTAGAAACATTTTTTAACGTAGTTAGTGAAGAAATACGCTTCAAAATAGCACTTTCTCACAAGAAAAAGGGACACAAAACAGCTAGAAGATAAAGCACACCATCTTGCTTTTGTTCGCTAAATAAATGATTCCTCTTGTGACAAAACCGTTTTTCTACAAAAGTTTTTAGATGCGTCACTATTCTCGTGCGCCGACAACACGATTCACGTGTCCACTCCCAACCAGCCGCGTCACCTCCGCCGCAAGTCCCACGGTCGTCATCGGCACCTCCGTCCCCCAGGAGCCTTAATGGACGTGCGAATATCGCGGCATAAGGGCGGCGTCAAGCGTGCTCGCGGGCGGTCGAATTTTTACGCCCTCGAAAGGTTTCCCGTGTCCGCCCCGCGGGGGCCCACTTTGAACCCCCCGGCGAGCGACTGCGCGAGATGGCGGCGGCGGCGGAGGCGGCGGAGGCAAACGCGCGGCGGCCGCGCAGAGTTGATACAGGGACCGCCTTCCGTGCACAACACGTTTCCGCTTCTGCAAGTCTGCGTGGCCGCGGCCGCGACCTCTTTCGCGCCGGTACAGTCGCTCGCCGCGCCGCGCCGCGCCGCGCCGGCCCGAACCCTCGAGGCGGCAAGGCGCGCGGGGAAGGTCGCTTCCACGGCGCTTAAAGCAACGATCGACCACTCGCGGCCTAATACACACAGCAATCAAACATAATCGCAGGCCTGCCATGGAAAAACGTTTTTGAACGTTCCGACTATCCATTATGTGTTTTAGTACGCTGAAATCGAATATGTAGCTAGGAATGCTCCTTCATGCGCAGTTTTTTTTCACAAATTGACTTTAATTGTGCGCCATATAACTGGTGATAAAATATATAGACTTGTGATACAATTTTTGTAGTTTTCTCTTCACACGGCAGTATGTACCTGTTTGTTATATGAGGTGAGTATAATCAGAGATTGTGATATGAGATAAGAGTGACGTCCAAGATTGATGCGCAAAGGAATGGAGACTTTTCATCGATTCATAAAAAAACGTTTAAAAACAGTGCTATTACACAACGGCAACGAGTATGCTTCAATGCCTATAGGGCATTCAGTTCACTTTAAACAAACTTTCGAAAATCTTGCACTGATCCTGACCAAAATACAGAATGACAACCACGGCTGGGTTTTCTTATTTCTTTTGGGCACGGGATAGTCGTACCTGAGTGAACCACTGAGATCAACCTGAATGGCCCCCAAGAACTACTTCAAAATCCCGAAGTAATAATATATTAAGGAGATGCATTATCGATACATCTTATTGACACTGCTACCAGCTGTGTTCATAAAATTAGAACTCATAAAACAGTTAACTATAGCTCTGCCAAGAAATAGGACGTGCTTTAAACATCTCTATGATAAATTCCCATACCTCTCAGAAGCCAAGATAAAGGAAGGAATTTTCATTGAGCCAGACATAAGAAAACTTATGTTAGATGAATTTACCACGATACCAGATGCTGAAAAAAGAGCTTGGATTTCCTTTGAAAGAATAGTAACGAATTTCCTTGAAACAAGAAAGATCCGGATTATGAAATATCTTTAAAAATATGTTGAACTTTCAGCATTTGGGAAGTTGGATGAACTTTAATATTCACTTTTCGCATATATGTTTGGATTTCCTTCCTGAAAATCATGTCTAAGAGCAAGGAGGACGTTTCCACCAAGATATTACGGAGCTGGAAAAGACATATCAGAGTCGAAAAGAACGTAAACATGATAGGCGACTACTGCTGGCTGCTCTACAGGGACACGTCACGGAGCGTACTTAAGATGAAGAGTAATACAGCTTAACACAAAAAAAAGATATTACAAGACACTAAATAATGTTCTCAGAAATAACAAATTATTAAATAGTTTGTATAATAGAAATTGTGTGTATTATTTGCTAGAAGACGTGTTTTATTTTTCATATACCCTTAATAAGCATGATAATGTAATGGTAGTTAGCTAAAAGAATTTCATAGTGAGTTGTGACAAAATGGTGCGTGATGGGATAAAACTGAGCTCAGATATGAAATCAGCACCCCAAACTATATACATATATAATTAGGATATGATGATACACGTTTTTACAATGATTAAAACATACACGAATTTGCTGAGAAAAGCTAACTAAGTGACTCTTCCCACATTTCCATTGATTGATTTTTTCGTGTTTCTGGATGGTGCGATCCAGTGCCAACTTATATGTCGGGATATGTGATTTTCCCCATCCCAGTATCTCTCACTATCGGGGTACCGCCCCAACTGAGACGAGCTCTAAACTTCCAACTGGTCTTCCGTCATGTAGTACAGTGCAAGTAAGTGTAAATGTATGTAAAGAGAGACAAAAGGACAAGAATGAGGAAAGAAAGATTGCGCGCGGTTCATGGTTCGTTTGTTAGGGTCCTGCTCCGGTATTCGCCTGGTATTTATAGCAAAAATAAAGAAAACTACCAATCAGAACAGCCAGTCGCTATAATTCTCCTCCTGAACTCGACCTAACGAAAATCCCACCACGTCAGGACTCGAACCCTACGACCTGTCGATCACAGGCACTGCAGTGACGTCAGTGAATGACCTACGTCTCCTCAGCCGGTGCGACGTCTCGATATTTCCGTTCAAACGGGTTGTCATTCGAAGAACGTCAAGTGGTATAATCAGCAACCAGAGTGGCGAGGGGAGGGAAGCATGAAGGGGGTGAGATGGGAGGGGATCCGGACGTTGCGGAAAAAAGTGCTCGCTATTATCCCGTGTAATCTCCCGCTGAACGAAGCGACCATTTGGCTCATTTCTCCCGTCCTTCTCGGTTTTCCTTTACTTCCGCCTTTTAACCGGATTTATCTTCACCGCCAGGCAGTTGCAAAAGTGAATTGTCAGTTTCAGAAGGGGGTGATTTTGATATTCGACATATTCTTCGAAGAGAGATTATCACCAAAACAATAATATTTTTTTCTAAATTCGATATTTTACAGGTGAAAGATTAAATGTAAGTTTCGATTTTCAAGAACAAACAAAGAACGTTACAATTATGTGCCAAGTGTTAGTTCTATGAAGAAATTCTTCTTCAAAAATGTAATATTTTGCAGAGAAGTTCGTTTTCCAAACATAAATAATATTTAATATGTGCTTAATTAAAATTTTATAAATTTAAGAAAGTACTAAAAGTAACTACTCTCAATAGAAAAAGAGGAGTATCCTAAATTTACATTTACGAAAGAGTTGTGTGGTGTCGAACAAATGAGATGGAACGGCGATTTGCTCTCGAGATACGTCGTAAAATCTTCACCAGACAGGTATCTGATGTGCCAATTTCAAGCCATTTGATAATAATCGAGCGAGCACTATTCCAAGTCTAACAACGAACTTACATACATACGAACGAACATACATTGATACGTTTAAAACCACGCACTAATAACGGCAAAAAGGTGAAGATCAAAGATTACACGACAGTGGAATTTTGACGAACAAAGTGTAATAAATGCAAGAGAAATTTGGCAACACCATTGAAAACATCTCAATAAAAATGTTTAAGCCAGAAAGTGATCTATTTGTCATCAACATGATATTAAAACAAAAACCAGTTTGCATGCAATGCATCCCTTGAAAGGGAATGCTTTCACTAAACCCATCAAAATCCGTCCCAAGCCCTCCCACACGGCTTGTCACAACACCGCGGATATTTTAAACAATGGTAACGACCGGCTTTTGTTCTGGGTTGCAAATTTCAATCTGGCGTCAGTTTAATTTTTAATTGACACAGAATGGGCAATCGGTTCGCAATTCAGGAACTTCAAAGGCGGAAACCGGAAACCGGAAACCGGAAACTTGCTGTAGCGGTACGATAACTCCTACTGTTCACTGAGAGCGTCGGCCCACGAGCGTTTATAAATAGACGCCTCGCCTGTCGTGATTATAGGGCCGCCTTCCTGCTGGTCGAGAGACAGCTTTGCCAATTGCGAGTAATTAGCGATGCGTCACTTGTGTTCTGTTCTCTGGCTCTGCTCGTCGAGTTACGCTCGCCTCATTAGCGCAATGAACGAGGAGCTGTCGGACTTTACAGGAAGGATTTCGGAAACATAATGTTGGAACTGTTTGTTCTTACGTTGAAAAAATGAGTATTTATTTATGATACGAGAAGTAAAAGTAAGATTTTAATTTGCGAGTAGGAAACGCTGTGTCACAAGGCCAATAGGCCGAGTATGGCACTCCTACGAGTAAAATAAAATGATTTTACGACGTGTATAATAAACTATATTTTAGGCAGCCTAACCAACATATATTTTATTTTACCTCAAGTTTGAAAATACTTAATAATACATTAAGGTCAGTATAAGCTGATGCGATCAGCTTTTTCCTTGCATGGGCTACCATTCCACACATAACTCATGTTCTTCCTGGGGCACAAGTCCCGGCATGAGCACCTATGGCTTATCTCCTTTATCCGCCTACCCTCCCACCAGCGCACATGTACGCCGACAGGCTGGGAACTAGATCCCGTCGGAAAGCAGTTAGCCCTCAAGGCAACCTCCACATTCAATGCCTGGGTTGGGCCGACCTTCCAGCTCCGAGCTACTAGCTATCTAGGCTAGAACCGGAGTCCAAACATAAGCTACTCACGCGCGCCGGGACCAAGTCCCCCCTCTTTGCCCAGAGTATCGGGCCACTGTCGCGATAAAGCCAAGAGCCCATCGGGGGTCACCTGAACCAACGTTTGGGCGGCGCGGGGCCCCCTTCCCTTTACCTCACTTCCTCTTCCTTGAAGCTATAGACGTGTGTACCGCCAGAACCTAGACAACCTAAGTGAGGGGTATCTGTTTCCCGTCGATATGTGGGGTCCGGAGCATTCCTAAGAACGTACTTCGCCCAATTGTGCCCATATGTCGACGCGCCAGGAACTCAACTGGTGGGTTATTCGGCAACACGGAGCTTAGCATCTTACTTAGCCCACTTACGCAGGCGCAATTTTCCCCCACGGGGTCAGATGGGGCCAGTGAAAGTATTTTGTTTTCTTTGTCCCGTTCACAGATTTATCTGAACATTGCTGCATCGTCTAACTTTAAGCCTGCTATTCATACCATAAAGAGAACTGCTTTTACTAGAGACTATCTAAAAATAGTTTTACAACATATTACTTTACAGAAGAATACTATTTTTACACTTTAATAGAAGCCTTTGTAATATGATAGGAAAATTGTCATAATAAGCTAGAGCTGAGCCACGAAGTGTTCTGTGATGCATTAACTATAGATAATTACTAAGCAAAAGAATATCATCAATTAATGTTGGAAATTTTTGTAGTTGTAATTTTAGGTTGCTTTAGAAACAGCAGAGGTTAGCGACCTCTATTATTTTATATATAACACCCAACATTTTATAAAATATAGTAAACACAGAATAATTCATTTCAAATAATATTTCACAATAATTTAAATTAAAGTTTACTACATTTATTAAATATTGAAATCATCATTGTTCATAAAAATTTAAAATATTAATAAAATAAACTCACATTCAATAAGGAAAGTTGTAAAGTTGAATAATAGACAGCAGTCTGAATAGAAAAAGAATTAGTTTCTGTAGAAAAAAGAATTTAATAGAACATTTGCTAGCACCGACGTTGCCCGACCGGCCTTAAATGTGAAATGTTTGTACTGACAGCACATTATAAGTATATCCAATTACTTCTACAAAACATTTTACTCAAATTCAAAATCCAATATTTAAATAAAAATCACAATCAAATTCGTAATTAAGAATGATTCAAAAATATCATATTATATACTAGCGCTCTGTATGGTTTTTCGAATTTAAAGAACCTGATATCTTTGCAAATAATCACTTGTTTGATTGACAATTGCAAATAATCAATTGCTAATTGATACAACACACCAAAAATTCTTCGCATTACCAGAATTCCAAACTTACACAAAATTGCAACTAAGAACTCTAGGACTAAAACTAGACCTTAACAAACTAATAAACATTATACATAAATCAATCAAAAAGTTCAGCTATAATCAATTGCAAACATTACTTCACTCGCTAAACACTAACAACAAATCCATATGGAAAATCTCTAACACATATTAAGAAAAATGAATAACCTCCCCCCACTAGACACCCCCACAGGAAAATTGTATAGGCCTGTCGAGAAAGCCGAAGAAAAAACATTCACGGAAAATAATATTAAGCCGCACCCTAGTCATATCACAATCAGCAAAACAGTAAACGAACAGACATTCGGTCCATATCACAAAATATACTATACGACACTTAAAGAAATAAATAAAATAAAATCACTACCTGTCAAGAAAGCACCTGGACATGATAAAACTAACAATTTAATATTAAAAAAACATTCTCCAAACAGCCTTTGCATATCTAACGTATATCTTCACCTCATGCCTGAGACTAGGTTACTTTCCGCAAGTATGAAAACACGCACTCATTCTTACGAAAAGAAAAATAAATGCATATATACAGGGTGAGGCACCTAAGTTGGCCACAGCAAATATCTCCGAAACGGTTTGAGATATCGGAATCCAGTTTGCGCCAATTTGTAGCAGATGACGGGGGAAACAACACATATCGTTTTCGTGTATGTACCATTTTTAATTGCGAAGATATTGACGCAACTTTATTTTTTTAAATGGAAGTATATATTTTTTCAGCAGCATTATAAAGGTCTCAAAGAGAGGAATACAATGATATAAATATTGTTAATATTTGAAGAGAGACTTTTGCAAAAATACATTACGTCAAGTAGCACGTAATAGACGCGGATGCACACGTTCCTTAGACTTTTTCCTTGTTTACGGAAAGTGCGTTTGACATTGCTTGTAGCCAGATTCTATCTTTCTAACTTTCAACATCCGACCTCGCGTTCGCGAGTCAACACTGCCCACGGCTGAGGGTCGTGAAGTGATACCGACGTCTAACCGTCCGAAAACCTGCAAGTGACAATTTTTATTAATTAAATTTAATAAAAAAATCAAAAATTAATTTAGTTTGTCACAAATTTATCACGAGAATTGAATATTTTCTTTATTGTACTGTAGATATACTATAAATAAGGCAGAAAGTAAAACATATTGTTCTTTTGTAAATAGAATGGCATACTAAAAATGTATTGAATGGTAGTACATTCTAAAACTACCCGCATACTACATCTATTGCAGTAAAAAATACATTATGAATTATATGTTAGGAAGAGGAACATAGGAATGCAACAACGTAATAATTTAAGACAAATACCAAATTTACATTTTATGAGTGCGTCCAAGTAAAGTGTAAATTCGGTCGTTTTCTGATTATCTTAATTGATTGAACAATACGGGACATTATGCATTGTGGAATACAAATTTTATTCCTTTGACAGCAAGTTATTTACACAGAATAAGTTTGGTATGCTTCAAGCCAGTGCAGTAACATAAGAACTTAAATACAAGAGAGCAAAACAATGAAACACAGTATTGATAGAAATAAGACCTTTAGCACGCATAAAAGAAATTTACATTCCATAAAATAGAACGCGGGGTAGTCTTTACGTCATGTGCTCAATATGTTTACCGTCCACGGCAATACACATTTGCAGTCTCCTTTCCAGCGACCGACGCACGGATTGGAACGTTTCTTGCGTTATCTTGCCGCAAGCTTCTGTAATGCGCCTCTTCATATCTTCTGGAGTCGAAGGAATGTTTGCGTATACAGTATTTTTCAAATTTCCCCACAGAAAGAAAGCAAGTGGTGTGAGATCGGGTGACCGAGGCGGCCATTTCACCGCACCACCTCTTCCTATCCAGCGACCTGCAAATGTTTCATTTAGAACTGCCCTTGACACTTCAGCAGAATGTGCAGGGCAACCGTCGTGCTGATACCACATGCCAAGACGCAACTCCAAAGGAACTTCATGTAGCAACGTTGGCAAGGTCTCTTTGAGGAATTTAGAATATACTTGACCTGTCATTTTTCCTTCAATGAAGTACGGCCCGATGATAAAATTATCAATGATCCCGCACCAGACGTTCACACTCCACTGCCGCTGATTTTCCACTTGACGGATCCACTTTGGGTTCTCCGTCACCCAATAGTGCATGTTTCTTAGGTTTACTTGTGCATGGTTTGTGAAAGTCGCTTCATCGGTGAAAAGTATTCTGTTTACGAATCTTTTGTCGTCTCTCAGTGACATAAGGATAAATCTACAAAATTGAACACGTTGTTCATAATCACCTTCATGCAACTGCTGGTGAAGGCTAACGTGGTACGGATGGAATTTGTACCGGTGAAGTATACGAAGAACACTTCTCTGACTTATACCTGAGTCTCTAGCAATCTCTCGCGAACCCACATGGCAGTTTGCAGCCACACATGCCATAACATCTACTGCCTTGTCCTCACCGGTAGCAGGTTTCGTTCTCTCACGTGTTTTTGAATTCCAGTCACCGCTTGATAACAGACGTCGGCATATTCTTACCAAGGTTTTTCTTGACAAACGCTTCAGATTCGGATACCTTTTCGCGTAGATTTCCGCTGCTTGCTTTGCGTTCCTTCCACACTCACCGTAAATAAGAACAGCGTCGAGTTTTTCTTCGTTTGTAAATTTCATTACGAAAGCCAACGTTGAACTGAAAGTGTTGAAAGATGTTTCACCTTCTCACAAGTTGCTACAACTGTGAACTCCCGCTCGTGAACAGTTTAGCGACCAATTTCTCTCTAGAGCAGAGCGCTGTGGCAGAAACCTGCCGAAAAACTGTTTCGGAAAGACACGAATGACGTGGTTTCTGAGAAAATGCAAAACACATTTTTTCTACACTTTCTCTTCGAATATTAACAATACTTATATCGTTGTATTCCTCTCTTTGTGACCTTTATAATGCTGCTGAAAAATATATACTTCCATTTAAAAAAATAAAGTTGCGTCAATATCTTCGCAATTAAAAATGGTACATACACGAAAACGATATGTGTTATTTCCCCCATCATCTGCTACAAATTGGCGCAAACTGTATTCCGATACCTCAAACCGTTTCGGAGATATTTGCTGTGGCCAACTTAGGTGCCTCACCTGTATACAATACTTACCCCCAAATCAATTTGCTTTCTACGCTACCTAAACTACTAGAAAAAATAATATTGAAACGATTTAGAGCCCTCTTCAACACAAAGACCATATCCATGGAACAAATAGGTTTCACCGAAAACATGTTCACGCATCACCAACTACTCAGAATCACTGAAAACATTCATACGGCATTTCAAAAACACGATATTTCTCAGGCCTTTGATATAACATAGCACCAGGCTTTAAACTACAAAAAAACATTATTCACATCAACAAAAAAATATACTCCACATTATCTTACGCAAATCATTTCCAGCTTTCTCAACAATAGAACGTTTGCAGTTACAGTCGATAACCATAATTTTAATCCAAAAGCAGGCAAGGCAGGCCTTCTCCAAGGTTCCCCGTTATCTTCCGCTCTTTATAACTTGTACTTAGCCGACCTACCAAAACATATAAATATAAAAAAAGATAATTTGCAGATGGCACGGCTATATATTCTTCAGGTCCCACCATAAACGCAATAAAAATCAATCTGCAGTTATACCTACACCATATCGGCGGCAGCCAAAAACAAAATTTAACTTCCACTAAAAATGCAGAAAAATTGTGAATAATGTCTGGAGTTTTGAAAACAATTATTGGTGTGATTTTTATATTGTTAAAACTCAAGTTTTCACTTACATTAAAGACTGAATTTTCGTTTTCCCCTTCTTCAATTACGTCTGGTAAACATTCAAACCTGTTTCCTGTTGATATGTTATATATTAGTTCCCCTTGTTCATTAGCATCCTTTCATAACCCCCGCTGCCTTTTCTTCCCACTGCACTCACCTTGAATTGTAGAATTATCATGTTGCACATTAAAGGATTGATCTGAATAGTTACCTTGATTTAACTGTTGGGAATTTAATAAATCACGTTGGGACTGCTGTGGTTGAAGTTGGCGATGTTGTGTTACTGGAGCAATAGTATTTGTTGTTCTAATTCACAAATTTTTTGCACTTTGCACTTGCGATAAGTCTTCATATGTTGCAGGAACTGGGTTGTTTTGCACATGTTCGCCGTTTAACGACTCACTGCAATTTTCGTTATACGTGGCGTCCATTGCGCTTCGAATCAGTGGCCCCGTAGTGGGGCAACTATCTGTGGCCATTAACTATTGTCATTTGATTAGTTAACTTTTCTATAACTAAACACTCGGCACTGTTCACACCGCTCACACGAATGGCACTAGCACTGCGCGTTATCGCACTGATCGCTGAGGGCTGGCCACCGCCAGAGAGCGATAAGAGCTGCCTCGCACGCGAAGCGTTCGCCTCGCAGGGTCAAACCGGACTGCAATTGACGTTGGAAACAAATTTTCAATGAAGGTTTACTGATAATTCAGTAATAACTCTTCGAACAATTCACATTTCTTTAAAAACATTTGAAATTCTTAATAGTTCGCTGTTCGCTTTCTTTGATAGTTACAAACAGATTATAAAAGGTTTTTACTCTCGAGAAAGCCAAGTAAAGTTTTCCATGCGAAAATACAGGATCGGGAAAGTTCAACACTACTTTTTTCAATATTATTTAACTTCCCTGGATTTTTTATGAGGAATAGAGAAATGTTGGAGGGGCAAAACCCCAGCTTGCTGGTGTGCGAAAATTGAAAAATTATTTGTGTACGAAAAATATTGTAATATTTTCTGCGTTCTTACGTAACTCAAGAAAAGCAACTTCGATCCAAAAAATATAAAAACTAATATTTTCACCATTGATTAATAAATACCTATTGTTACCATTAGAAACAATTCAGTCGGCTTCACTTCGGTACATTGCAATGTTGCTCAAACGCTGTTTACGTATTGAATATCTTAGCGATTTGACATCTTAAGGTTAATATCAAACGGTGTATTATTCACAATATGAGTTTACAGCTGGGCATCGATAAACCGACTTCAAGACATTTAACCGTGCGTCTGGATTGAGATTGTTGGCAGTTGTCAAATCCTTACTAATAATCGACCAAGAACACTGCTCGAGAGTGATTTTGTTTAATGATTCACTGAACCCGTATGCAGGTTGATACGCTAAAACCGAATATAGTCACAAACATTGCCCATCGGGCTCAGTTTTTGTGCAACCGTACAATTACTAAATTGATATACTTGTCGCAGACAGCGCAGTGTCGTTTATATTAAAACGCTAGTTGCTTGCGGATTTATTAGAAGACGGTGGTCGCCAACTATGCAGTATATTGTAGATCCTAATACAATATAAAATAAACGCCACCGGCCATATTATTTGAACAAATTCCAGAATTGTGAAGATAATCGTGGCGAGAAAAAGGTGTTGATATTACTAAACAGTGCACAACTTATCATTCGCATTCGAGTGTTAATTTTTGTACAAACAAATTCCTTGCAATGTCCCGACAGTCTGTAAACCATCCAAACACCTTCTGTTATGTGTGGTGAGGTAACTTTGAAGAGCCAAAGGCGTAAGGCCTCCCTTAATACGAAAGTCAAGAGAATTGTATTTTGGGTGTCGAATCTGAGATTAGGACAAATTTTGCGCCCCTCATATTTCCTGTGCATCTTGTGTAACATTACCTAATTGGTTATTTATATCGAAATTCGCAATATATGCCATTTACAATTCCTATCGTATGGTGGAAACTAAAGGATTATTATTTCTGCATTGCCAAAGCTGCAGGAATCACAAGTAAAATCAAGAACAACCTCCCTTCCGCTATCAGGCCTGTTTCTCACAACAACGACCTTCCAACTCTAGCGCAACCCGGCAGTTGGAAAACACTGACGTTGAAGATTTAAATTTAAATACAGAAAAAGGCGGTATTGAAGACTCAGATTACGCAGAATCCTCTACATAACCTCTTAAAATCAGTCAAAACTCAATGATCTAGTTCGTGATCAATACTTGACGATGAATCAAAAGAAAGCGTGGACGTCGCTTCAAAATGTTGTGACGGAATTCCTTATTAATAGAAAAGCTGAGTAGTAGGAATAACAATTTTACGAAGACTTCCACAATTACCAATCACTGGGATGCATGAAACAAGTCCCTTAAAGTACATTTTCTGGATTCACACATAGAAATTTCTCCTAAAATTCTCGGCGCTGTGAACGACGGACACGGTAAGTGCACCCACAAAGACATTGCAAAAAAATAAAAACATTATCGAGGAAACAGAAACAAAATATGTTTGCAGACTATTGGTTGACACTAAAAAGAGATGTTCCGCAAGTGAAACATAGTAAACAATCATTCAAAACTACATCTTGATTGAAATTATTATATGTAAGCAAAGTAAGTTAAACTAAATCACTTTCTATCAGTATGAACTTGTTAATCGCCTGATACAAAGCATCCTTGCCCGTTACAATTAAATACTCTGCAAAATTTAAATCCGAACACGGTATTCCATAAAAATCACCAATTCTATTCCAGGCAAAAAATGTCGGGCAGTGTAATCATCTAAAACA
Organism: Gryllus longicercus; assembly: GCA_038098605.1. Classification (NCBI taxonomy): domain Eukaryota; kingdom Metazoa; phylum Arthropoda; class Insecta; order Orthoptera; family Gryllidae; genus Gryllus; species Gryllus longicercus. The sequence continues at coordinate 2,629,139 of JAZDUA010000101.1, forward strand.
AGAAATTCCGCTTCTTATTAGTTCATCAAAAGCACAGAAAAATATTTCATTTAATCTTGCAACTATATCTTTTGCACTTTCTTCAATGTGCAAGCAGATACCTGTATTCTAAAAGCAATTTCTTTTTTTGAAGATTTTCTCTGTAAGAGGTACTTGAACGATTAAAGTCAACAGTACAATTAGGCAACAAAAAAGGCGTATTTCTACAAAAATGACGTGTATGTATTAAAGGATGAAAAAAATGTTAACCCATTATCACAGTAGAACAGTAAATTAGTCCCAATTACAAACTTTTCAAATGCACTTCAAAAAATTGAAAGTAAACACTGAACTTATCAGATTACACTTTTCATTTTTCATCTGAATTCCCACACCAGGGGACTCATAATCTATTCACCATTATACTCAATATTATCAACATCAGACAATATATTCATAACCACAAGTCGAAAGCTACAAGTGCAGCTTAACGTACGCTAGTAGGCTGCCTCAACTAGAACAAGTCGGCATTCTCCAGCCGCCATATTGGCATAGAAAATCGTCACGCCGTACGCCTTGTAAACAAGGCAGTGTTGTTCGCAGCTCATAAGTACGTTCAGAATATTTTCACCACAGGACAGGAATTAGCACTAGAGACAAAATACACAACCAAAGAACCTCCTAATCACTTGTCAAACATACTGGCGTTAAAACAACGTCTCCGAAGCGCTTTCCCATTTTCTTCATCATATTGTAGTACGTTCTGAAAAATTCAACTTCAGGACAGGCATTAACACTACAGCCAACCTTCTGATCTGGAGTCAGACGCGCTACCCTTGCGCCACGGAGTCTGACGCAGTACTGAGCTTCCGGTGTGAATCAAAAGCAGCTTATGAACCGTTTAACCTCAAGATATGCTTAACAGCAGAGACAAAACATAGTATTGACCCCGACGTGATTTGAACACGCAACCTTCTGATCTGGAGTCAGACGCGCTACCGTTGCGCCACGGAGTCCGATGCGTTACTGTGCTTCCTGTGTGAATCAAAAGCATCTTATGAACCGTTTCACTTCCAGATATGCTTAACAGCAGAGACAAAACATACTATTGACCCCGACGTCATTTGAACACGCAACCTTCTGATCTGGAGACAGACGCGCTACCGCCGCGCCACGGAGTCCGATGCGTAACTGTGCTTCCCGTGTGATTCAAAAGCAGCTTATGAACCGTTTAACCTCAAGATATGCTTAACAGCAGAGACAAAACATCGAACAGACCCCGACGTGATTTGAACACGCAACCTTCCCATCTGGAGTCAGACGCGCTACCGTTGCGCCACGGAGTCCGATGCGTTACTCTGCTTCCCGTGTGATTCAAAAGCAGCTTATGAAACGTTTAACCTCAAGATATGATTAACACCAGAGACAAAACGTAGCATTGACACCGACGTGATTTGAACACGCAACCTTCTGATCTGGAGTCAGACGCGCTGCCGTTGCGCCACGGAGTCCGAAGTGTTACTGTGCTTCCCGTGTGATTCAAAAGCAGCTTATTAACCGTTTAACCTCAACATAAGCTTAACAGCAGAGACAAAACACACCCTTGACCCCGACGTGATTTGAACACGCAACCTTCTGAACTGGAGTCAGACGCGCTACCGTTGCGCCACGGAGTCCGACGTGTTACTGAGTTTCCCGTGTGATTCAAAAGCAGCTTATGAACCGTTTAACCTCAAGATAAGCTTAACGGCAGAGACAAAACATAGTATTGACCCCGACGTGATTTGAAAACGCAACCTTCTGATCTGGATTCAGACGCGCTACCGTTGCGCCACGTAGTCCAATGGGTTACTGAGTTTCCCGTGTTATTCAAAAGCAGCTTATGAACCGTTTAACCTCAAGATATGCTTAACAGTAAAGAAAAAACATAGTATTGACCCCGACGTGATTTGAACACGCAACCTTCTGATCTGGAGTCAGACGCGCTACCGTTGCGCCACGGAGTCCGATGCGCAACTGTGCTTCCCGTGTGATTCAAACGGAGCTTATGAACCGTTTAACCTCAAGATATGCTTAACAGCAGAGACAAAACATAGTATTGACCCCGACGTGATTTGAACACGCAACCTTCTGATCTGGACTCAGACGCGCTACCTTTGCGCACGGAGTCCGATGCGTGACTGTTCTTCCCGTGTGATTCAAAAGCAGCTTATGAACCGTTTAACCTCAAGATATGCTTACCAGCAGAGACAAAACATAGCATTGACCCCGACGTGATTTGAACACGCAACCTTCTGAACTGGAGTCAGACGCGCTGCCGTTGCGCCACGGATTCCGATGCGTTACTGTGCTTCCCGTGTGATTCAAAAGCAGCTTATGAACCGTTTAACCTCAACATAAGCTTAACAGCAGAGACAAAACACACCCTTGACCCCGACGTGATTTGAACACGCAACCTTCTGAACTGGAGTCAGACGCGCAACAATTGCGCCACGGAGTCCGATGCCTTACTGAGTTTCCCGTGTGATTCAAAAGCAGCTTATGAACCGTTTAACCTCAAGATAAGCTTAACGGCAGAGACAAAACATAGAACTGACCCCGACGTGATTTGAACACGCAACCTTCTGATCTGGAGTCAGACGCGCTACCGTTGCGCCACGGAGTCCGATGTGTTACTGAGTTTTCCCTGTGATTCAATAGCAGCTTATGAACCGTTTACCCTCAAGATATGCTTAACAGTAAAGACAAAACATAGTATTGACCCCGACGTGATTTGAACACTCAACCTTCTGATCTGGAGTCAGACGCGCTACCGTTGCTCCACGGAGTCCGATACGTAACTGTGCTTCCCGTGTGATTCAAAAGCAGCTTATGAACCGTTTAACCTCAAGATATGCTTAACAGCAGAGACCAAACATAGAACTGAACCTGACGTGATTTGAACACGCCCCCGTCTGATCAGGAGTCAGACGCGCTACCGTTGCGCCACGGATTCCGATGCGTTACAGAGCTTCCCGTGTGATTCAAAAGCAGCTTATGAACCGTTTAACCTCAAGAAAAGCTTGACGGCAGAGACAAAACATAGTATTGACCCCGACGTGATTTGAACACGCAACCTTCTGATCTGGAGTCAGACGCGCTACCGTTGCGCCACGAAGCCCGTTGCGTTACTGAGTTTCCCGTGTGATTCAAAAGCAGCTTATGACCCGGTTCACCTCAAGATAAGCTTAACAGCAGAGTCAAAATATAGCATTGACCCCGACGTGATTTGAACACGCAACCTACTGATCTGGAGTCAGACGTGCTACCGTTGCGCCACGGAGTCCGATGGATTACTGTGCTTCCCGTGTGATTCTAAAGCAGCTTATGACCCGTTTAACCTCAAGATATGCTTAACAGCAGAGAGAAAACATAGTACTGACACCGAAGTGATTTGAACACGCAACCTTCTGATCTGGAGTCAGACGCGCTACCGTTGCGCCACGGAGTCCGATGGGTTAATAAGCATCCCGTGTGATTCAAATGCAGCTTATGAACCATTTAACCTCAAGCTAAGCTTAACGGCAGAGACAAAACGAAGAATTGACCCCGACGTGATTTGAACACGCAACCTTCAGATCTGGACTCAGACGTGATACCGTTGCGCACGGAGTCCGATGCGTTACTGAGCTTCCCGTGTGATTCAAAAGCAGCTTATGACCCGTTTAACCTGAAGATAAGCTTCACAGCAGAGACAAAATATAGTATTGACCCCGACGTGATTTGAACACGCAACCATATGATCTGGAGTCAGACGCGCTACCGTTGCGCCACGGAGTCCGATGAGTTACTGAGCTTCCCGTGTTATTCAAAAGCAGCTTATGAACCCTTTAACCTGAAGATAAGCTTCACAGCAGAGACAAAATATAGTATTGACCCCGACGTGATTTGAACACGCAACAATATGATCTGGAGTCAGACGCGCTACCGTTGCGCCACGGAGTCCGATGAGTTACTGAGCTTCCCGTGTTATTCAAAAGCAGCTTATGAACCGTTTAACCTCAAGATAAGCTTAACGGCAGAGACAAAACATAGTATTGACCCCAACGTGATTTGAACACGCAACCTTCTGTTCTGGAGCCAGACGCGCTACCGTTGCGCCAAGGAGTCCGATGCGTTACTGAGCTTCCCGTGAGATTCAAAAGCAGCTTATGAACCGTTTAACCCGAAGATAAGCTTAACAGCAGAGACAAAACATAGTATTGACCCCGACGTCATTTGAACACGCAACCTTCTGATCTGGAGTCAAACGCGCAACCGTTGCGCCACGGAGTCCGATTTGTTACTGAGCATCCCGTGTGATTCAAAAGCAGCTTATGAACCGATTTACCTGAAGATAAGCTTAACAGCAGAGAAAAAACATAGTTTGACCCCGACGTGATTTGAACACGCAACCTTCTGATCTGGAGTCAGACGCGCTACCATTGCGCCACGGAGTCCGATGCGTTACTGAGCTTCCCGTGTGATTCAAAAGCAGCTTATGAACCGTTTAACCCGAAGATAAGCTTAACAGCAGAGACAAAACATAGTATTGACCCCGACGTGATCTGGAGTCAGACGCGCTACCGTTGCGCCACGGAGTCCGATGCGTTACTGTGCTTCCTGTGTGAATCAAAAGCATCTTATGAACCGTTTCACTTCCAGATATGCTTAACAGCAGAGACAAAACATAGTATTGACCCCGACGTCATTTGAACACGCAACCTTCTGATCTGGAGTCAGACGCGCTACCGTTGCGCCACGGAGTCCGATGCGTTACTCTGCTTCCCGTGTGAATCAAAAGCAGCTTATGAACCGTTTAACCTCAATATAAGCTCTACAGCAGAGTCAAGATATAGCATTGACACCGACACGATTTGAACACGCAACCTTCTTATCTGGAGTCAGACGCGCTACCGTTGCGCCACGGAGTCCGATGGGTTAACGTGCTTCCCGTGTGATTCAAATGCAGCTTAGGAACCATTCAACCTCAAGATAAGCTTAACGGCAGAGACAAAACGAAGTATTGACCCCGACGTGATTTGAACACGCAACCATATGATCTGGAGTCAGAAACGCTACTGTTGCGCCACGGAGTCCGATGCGTTACTGAGCATCCCGTGTGATTCAAAAGCAGCTTATGACCCGTTTCACCTCAAGATAAGCATAAGAGCAGAGTCAAGATATAGCATTGACCCCGACGTGATTTGAACACGCAACCTTCTGATCTGGAGACAGACGCGCTACCGTTGCGCCACGGAGTCCGATGTGTTACTCAGCATCCCGTGTGATTCAAAAGCAGCTTATGAACCGTTTAACCTGAAGATAAGCTTAAGAGCAGAGTCAAGATATATAGCATTGACCCCGACGTGATTTGAACACGCAACTTTCTGATCTGGAGTCATTCGCGCTACCGTTGCGCCACGGAGTCCGATGTGTTACTGAGTTTTCCCTGTGATTCAATAGCAGCTTATGAACCGTTTACCCTCAAGATATGCTTAACAGTAAAGACAAAACATAGTATTGACCCCGACGTGATTTGAACACTCAACCTTCTGATCTGGAGTCAGACGCGCTACCGTTGCTCCACGGAGTCCGATACGTAACTGTGCTTCCCGTGTGATTCAAAAGCAGCTTATGAACCGTTTAACCTCAAGATATGCTTAACAGCAGAGACCAAACATAGAACTGAACCTGACGTGATTTGAACACGCCCCCGTCTGATCAGGAGTCAGACGCGCTACCGTTGCGCCACGGATTCCGATGCGTTACAGAGCTTCCCGTGTGATTCAAAAGCAGCTTATGAACCGTTTAACCTCAAGAAAAGCTTGACGGCAGAGACAAAACATAGTATTGACCCCGACGTGATTTGAACACGCAACCTTCTGATCTGGAGTCAGACGCGCTACCGTTGCGCCACGAAGCCCGTTGCGTTACTGAGTTTCCCGTGTGATTCAAAAGCAGCTTATGACCCGGTTCACCTCAAGATAAGCTTAACAGCAGAGTCAAAATATAGCATTGACCCCGACGTGATTTGAACACGCAACCTACTGATCTGGAGTCAGACGTGCTACCGTTGCGCCACGGAGTCCGATGGATTACTGTGCTTCCCGTGTGATTCTAAAGCAGCTTATAAACCGTTTAACCTCAAGATATGCTTAACAGCAGAGAGAAAACATAGTACTGACACCGAAGTGATTTGAACACGCAACCTTCTGATCTGGAGTCAGACGCGCTACCGTTGCGCCACGGAGTCCGATGGGTTAATAAGCATCCCGTGTGATTCAAATGCAGCTTATGAACCATTTAACCTCAAGCTAAGCTTAACGGCAGAGACAAAACGAAGAATTGACCCCGACGTGATTTGAACACGCAACCTTCAGATCTGGACTCAGACGTGATACCGTTGCGCACGGAGTCCGATGCGTTACTGAGCTTCCCGTGTGATTCAAAAGCAGCTTATGACCCGTTTAACCTGAAGATAAGCTTCACAGCAGAGACAAAATATAGTATTGACCCCGACGTGATTTGAACACGCAACCATATGATCTGGAGTCAGACGTGCTACCGTTGCGCCACGGAGTCCGATGAGTTACTGAGCTTCCCGTGTTATTCAAAAGCAGCTTATGAACCCTTTAACATGAAGATAAGCTTCACAGCAGAGACAAAATATAGTATTGACCCCGACGTGATTTGAACACGCAACAATATGATCTGGAGTCAGACGCGCTACCGTTGCGCCACGGAGTCCGATGACTTACTGAGCTTCCCGTGTTATTCAAAAGCAGCTTATGAACCGTTTAACCTCAAGATAAGCTTAACGGCAGAGACAAAACATAGTATTGACCCCAACGTGATTTGAACACGCAACCTTCTGTTCTGGAGCCAGACGCGCTACCGTTGCGCCACGGAGTCCGATGCGTTACTGAGCTTCCCGTGTGATTCAAAAGCAGCTTATGAACCGTTTACCCCGAAGATAAGCTTAACAGCAGAGACAAAACATAGTATTGACCCCGACGTCATTTGAACACGCAACCTTCTGATCTGGAGTCAAACGCGCAACCGTTGCGCCACGGAGTCCGATTTGTTAATGAGCATCCCGTGTGATTCAAAAGCAGCTTATGAACCGATTTACCTGAAGATAAGCTTAACAGCAGAGACAAAACATAGTTTGACCCCGACGTGATTTGAACACTAAACCTTCTGATCTGGAGTCAGACGCGCTACCGTTGCGCCACGGGGTCCGATGCGTTACTGTGCTTCGCGTGTGATTCAAAAGCAGCTTATGAACCGTTTAACCTCAAGATATGCTTAACAGCAGAGACAAAACATCGTACTGACCCCGAAGTGATTTGAACACGCAACCTTCTGAACTGGAGTCAGACGCGCTACCGTTGCGCCACGGAGACCGATGGGTTAACGAGCTTCCCGTGTGATTCAAATGCAGCTTATGAACCATTTAACCTCAAGATAAGCTTAACGGCAGAGACAAAACGAAGTATTGACCACGACGTGATTTGAACACGCAACCTTCTGATCTGGACTCAGACGTGCTACCGTTGCGCACGGAGTCCGATGCGTTGCTGAGCTTCCGGTGTGATTCAAAAGCAGCTTATGACCGTTTAACCTGAAGATAAGCTTAACAGCAGAGACAAAACATAGTATTGACCCCGACGTGATTTAAACACGCAACCATATGATCTGGAGTCAGACGCGCTACCGTTGCGCCACGGAGTCCGATGCGTTACTGGGCTTCCCGTGTGATTCAAAAGCAGCTTATGACCCGTTTCACCTAAGATAAGCATAACAACAGAGTCAAGATATTGCATTGATCCCGACGTGATTTGAACACGTAACCTTCTGATCTGGAGACAGACGCGCTACCGTTGCGCCACGGAGTCCGATGTGTTACTGAGCATCCCGTGTGATTCAAAAGCAGCTTATGAACCGTTTAACCTGAAGATAAGCTTAACAGCAGAGTCAAGATATAGCATTGACCCCGACGTGATTTGAACACGCAGCCTCCTGATCTGGAGAAAGACGCGCTACCGTTGCGCCACGAAGTGCGATGTGTTACTGAGTTTCCCTTGTTTCAAAAGCAACTTATGACCCGTTTCACCTCAAGATAAGCTTAACGGCAGAGTCAAGATATAGCATTGACGCCGACTTCATTTGAACACGCAACCCTATGATCTAGAGTCAGACGCGCTACCGTTGCGCCACGGAGTCCGATGCGATACTGAGCTTCCTGTGTGATTCAAATGCAGCTTATGAACCGTTCAACCTCAAGATATGCTTAACAGCAGAGACAAAACATAGTACTGACCCCAACGTGATTTGAGCACGCAACCTTCTGATCTGGAGTCAGAAGCGCTACCGTTGCGCCACGGAGTCCGATGCCTTACTGTGCTTCCCGTGTGATTCAAAAGCAGCTTATTATCCGTTTAACCACAAGATATGCTTAACAGCAGAGACAAAACATAGTATTGACACCGACGTGTTTTGAACACGCAACCTTCTGATCTGGAGTCAGACGCGCTACAGTTGCGCCACGGAGTCCGATGCGTTACTGTGCTTCCCGTGTGTTTCAAAAGCAGCTTATGAAGAGTTTAACCAGAAGATAAGCTTAACAGCAGAGACAAAACACACTTTTGACCCCGACGTGATTTGAACACGCAACCTTCTGATCTGGAGTCAGACGCGCTACCGTTGCGCCACGGAGTCCGATGCGTTACTGAGCTTCCCGTGTGATTCAAAAGCAGCTTATGAACCGTTTAACCTCAAGATAAGCTTAACGGCAGAGACAAAACGTAGTATTGACCCCGACGTGATTTGAACACGCAACCTTCTGATCTGGAGTCAGACGCGCTACCGTTGCGCCACGGAGTCCGATGGGTTAATGTGCTTCCCGTGTGATTCAAAAGCAGCTTATGAACCGTTTAACCTCAAGATAAGCTTAACGGCAGAGACAAAACGTAGTCTTGACCCCGACGTGATTTGAACACGCAACCTTATGATTTGGAGTCAGATTCGCTACCGTTGCGCCACGGAGTCCGATGCGTTACTGAGCTTCCCGTGTTATTCAAAAGCAGCTTATGAACCGTTTAACCTCAAGATAAGCTTAACGGCAGAGACAAAACGTAGTATTGACCCCGACGTGATTTGAACACGCAACCTTATGATCTGGATTCAGACGCGCTACCGTTGCGTCACGGAGTCCGATGGGTTAATGTGCTTCCCGTGTGATTCAAAAGCAGCTTATGACCCGTTTAACTTCAAGATAAGCTTAACGGCAGAGACAAAACATAGTATTGACCCCGACGTGATTTGAACACGCAACCTTCTGATCTGGAGTCAGACGCGCTACCGTTGCGCCACGGGGTCCGATGCGTTACTGTGCTTCCCGTGTGATTCAAAAGCAGCTTATGATCCGTTTAACCACAAGATATGCTTAACAGCAGAGACAAAACATAGTATTGACTCCGACGTGATTTGAACACGCAACCTTCTGATCTGGAGTCAGACGCGCTACCGTTGCGCCACGGAGTCTGATGCGTTACTAAGCTTCCCGCGTGATTCAAAAGGAGCTTATAAACCGTTTAACCTCAAGAGAAGCTTAACGGCAGAGACAAAACAAAGTATTGACCCCGACGTGATTTGACCACGCAACCTTCTGATCTGGAGTCAGACGCGCTACCGTTGCGCCACCTAGTCCGATAAGTTACTGAGCATCCCGTGTGATTCAAAAGCAGCTTATGAACCGTATAACCTAAAGATAAGCTTAACAGCAGAGACAAAACATAGTATTGACCCCGACGTGATTTGAACACGCAACCATCTGATCTGGAGTCAGACGCGCTACCGTTGCGCACGGAGTCCGATGCGTTACTGAGCTTCTCGTGTGATTCAAAAGCAGCTTATGAACAGTTTAACGTCAAGATATGCTTAACAGTAAAGACAAAACATAGTATTGACCCCGACGTGATTTGAACACGCAACCTTCTGATCTGGAGTCAGGCGCGCTACCGTTGCGCCACGGAGTCCGATGCGTAACTGTGCTTCCCGTGTGATTCAAAAGCAGCTTATGAACCGTTTAACCTCAAGATATGCTTAACAGCAGAGACAAAACATAGTATTGACTCCGACGTGATTTGTACACGCAACCTTCTGAGTGGAGTCAGACGCGCTACCGTTGCGCCACGGATTCCGATGCGTTACTGCACTTCCCGTGTGATTCAAAAGCAGCTTATGACCCGTTTAAGCACAAGACATGCTTAACAGCAGAGACAAAACATAGTATTGACCCCGACGTGTTTTGAACACGCAACCTTCTGATCTGGAGTCAGACGCGCTACCGTTGCGCCACGGAGTCCGATGCGTTACAGGGCTTCCCGTGTGATTCAAAAGCAGCTTATGATCCGTTTAACCACAAGATATGCTTAACAGCAGAGACAAAACATAGCATTGACCCCGACGTGATTTGAACAAGGAACCATCTGATCTGGAGTCAGACGAGCTACCGTTGCGCCACGGATTCCGATGCGTTGCTGAGCTTCCCGTGTGATTCAAAAGCAGCTTATGATCTGTTTAACCACAAGATATGCTTAACAGCAGAGACAAAACATAGTATTGACCCCGACGTGTTTTGAACACGCAACCATCTGATCTGGAGTCAGACGCGCTACCGTTGCGCCACGGAGTCCAATGTGTTACTGAGTTTCCCCTGTGATTCAATAGCAGCTTATGAACCGTTTAACCTCAAGATAAGCTTAACGGCAGAGACGAAACGGAGTATTGACCCCGACGTGATTTGAACACGCAACCTTCTGATCTGAAGTCAGACGCGCTACCGTTGCGCCACGGAGTCCGATGCGTTGCTGAGTATCCCGTGTGATTCAAAAGCAGCTTATGACCCGTTTCACCTCAAGATAAGCATAACAGCAGAGTCAAGATATAGCATTGACCCCGACGTGATTTGAACACGTAACCTTCTGATCTGGAGACAGACGCGCTACCGTTGCGCCACGGAGTCCGATGTGTTACTGAGCATCCGGTGTGATTCAAAAGGAGCTTATGAACCGTTTAACCTGAAGATAAGCTTAACAGCAGAGTCAAGATATAGCATTGACCCCGACGTGATTTGAACACGCAACCTTCTGATCTGGAGACAGACGCGCTACCGTTGCGCCACGGAGTCCAATGCGTTACTGAGTTTCCCTTGTGACTCAAAAGTATCTTAAGACCCGTTTCACCTCAAGATAAGCTTAACGGCAGAGTCAAGATGAAGCATTGTCGCCGACGTGATTTGAACACGCAACCCTATGATCTGGAGTCAGACGCGCTACCGTTGCGCCACGGAGTCCGATGCGTTACTGAGCTTCTCGTGTGATTCAAAAGCAGCTTATGAACAGTTTAACGTCAAGATATGCTTAACAGTAAAGACAAAAACATAGTATTGACCCCGACGTGATTTGAACACGCAACCTTCTGATCTGGAGTCAGGCGCGCTACCGTTGCGCCACGGAGTCCGATGCGTAACTGTGCTTCCCGTGTGATTCAAAAGCAGCTTATGAACCGTTTAACCTCAAGATATGCTTAACATTAGAGACAAAACATCGAACTGACCCCGACGTGATTTGAACACGCAACCCTCTCATCTGGAGTCAGACGCGCTACCGTTGCGCCACGGAGTCCGACGCGTTACTGTGCTTCCCGTGTGATTCAAAAGCAGCTTATGAACCGTTTAACCTCAAGATATGCTTAACATCAGGGACAAAACATCGAACTGACCCCGACGTGATTTGAACACGCAACCCTGTCATCAGGAGTCACACGCGCTACCGTTGCGCCACGGAGTCCGACGCGTTACTGTGCTTCCCGTGTGATTCAAAAGCAGCTTATGATCCGTTTAACCACAAGATATGCTTAACAGCAGAGACAAAACATCGTACTGACCCCGACGTGATTTGAACACGCAACCTTCCGATCTGGAGTCAGACGCGCTACCGTTGCGCCACGGAGTCTGATGGGTTAACGAGCTTCCCGTGTGATTCAAATGCAGCTTATGAACCATTTAACCTCAAGATAAGCTTAACGGCAGAGACAAAACAAAGTATTGACCCCGACGTGATTTGAACACGCAACCTTCTGATCTGGACTCAGACGTGCTACCGTTGCGCACGGAGTCCGATGCGTTGCTGAGCTTCCGGTGTGATTCAAAAGCAGCTTATGACCGTTTGACCTGAAGATAGGCTTAACAGCAGAGACAAAACATAGTATTGACCCCGACATGATTTGAACACGCAACCATATGATCTGGATCAGACGCGCTACCGTTGCGCCACGGAGTCTGATGCGTTACTGAGCTTCCCGTGTGATTCAAAAGCAGCTTTTGTCCCGTTTCACCTCAAGATAAGCATAACAGCAGAGTCAAGATATAGCACTGATCCCGACGTGATTTGAACACGTAACCTCCTGATCTGGAGACAGATGCGCTACCGTTGCGCCACGGAGTCCGATGCGTTACTGAGCATCCCGTGTGATTCAAAAGCAGCTTATGAACCGTTTAACCTGAAGATAAGCTTAACAGCAGAGTCAAGATATAGCATTGACCCCGACGTGATTTGAACACGCAGCCTTCTGATCCGGAGACAGCCGCGCTACCGTTGCGCCACGGAGTCCGATGCGTTACTGAGTTTCCCTTGTTTCAAAAGAAACTTATGACCCGTTTCACCTCAAGATAAGCTTAACGGCAGTGTCAAGATATAGCATTGACGCCGACGTGATTTGAACACGCAACCCTATGATCTAGAGTCAGACGCGCTACCGTTGCGCCATAGTGTTCGATGGCTTAATGAGCTTCCCGTGTGATTCAAAAGCAGCTTATGAACCGTTTAACCTCAAGATATGCTTAACAGCAGAGACAAAACATAGTACTGACCCCAACGTGATTTGAACACGCAACCTTCTGATCTGGAGTCAGACGCGCTACCGTTGCGTCACGGAGTAAGATGCGTTACTGTGCTTCCCGTGTGTTTCAAAAGCAGCTTATGAACCGTTTAACCTCAAGATAAGCTTAACAGCAGAGACAAAACACACTTTTGACCCCGACGTGATTTGAACACGCAACCTTCTGATCTGGAGTCAGACGCGCTACCGTTGCGCCACGGAGTCCGATGCGTTACTGAGCTTCCCGTGTGATATAAAAGCAGCTTATGAACCGTTTAACCTCAAGATATGCTTAACAGCAGAGACAAAACATAGTATTGACTCCGACGTGATTTCTACACGCAACCTTCTGAGTGGAGTCAGACGCGCTACCGTTGCGCCACGGAGTCCGATGCGTTACTGCGCTTCCCGTGTGATTCAAAAGCAGCTTATGACCCGTTTAAGCACAAGATATGCTTAACAGCAGAGGCAAAACATAGTATTGACCCCGACGTGTTTTGAACACGCAACCTTCTGATCTGGAGTCAGACGCGCTACCGTTGCGCCACGGGGTCCGATGCGTTACTGTGCTTCCCGTGTGATTCAAAAGCAGCTTATGATCCGTTTAACCACAAGATATGCTTAACAGCAGAGACAAAACATAGTATTGACCCCGACGTGTTTTGAACACGCAACCTTCTGATCTGGAGTCAGACGCGCTACCGTTGCGCCACGAGGTCCGATGCGTTACTGTGCTTCCCGTGTGATTCAAAAGCAGCTTATGATCCGTTTAACCACAAGATATGCTTAACAGCAGAGACAAAACATAGCATTGACCCCGACGTGTTTTGAACACGCCACCTTCTGATCTGGAGTCAGACGCGCTACCGTTGCGCCACGGAGTCCGATGCGTTACTGTGCTTCCCGTGTGATTCAAAAGCAGCTTATGATCCGTTTAACCACAAGATATGCTTAACAGCAGAGACAAAACATAGTATTGACCCCGACGTGTTTTGAACACGCAACCATCTGATCTGGAGTCAGACGCGCTACCGTTGCGCCACGGAGTCCAATGTGTTACTGAGTTTCCCCTGTGATTCAATAGCAGCTTATGAACCGTTTAACCTCAAGATAAGCTTAACGGCAGAGACGAAACGGAGTATTGACCCCGACGTGATTTGAACACGCAACCTTCTGATCTGAAGTCAGACGCGCTACCGTTGCGCCACGGAGTCCGATGCGTTGCTGAGCATCCCGTGTGATTCAAAAGCAGCTTATGACCCGTTTCACCTCAAGATAAGCATAACAGCAGAGTCAGGATATAGCATTGACCCCGATGTGATTTGAACACGTAACCTTCTGATCTGGAGACAGACGCGCTACCGTTGCGCCACGGAGTCCGATGTGTTACTGAGCATCCGGTGTGATTCAAAAGCAGCTTATGAACCGTTTAACCTGAAGATAAGCTTAACAGCAGAGTCAAGATATAGCATTGACCCCGACGTGATTTGAACACGCAACCTTCTGATCTGGAGACAGACGCGCTACCGTTGCGTCACGGAGTCCGATGCGTTACTGAGTTTCCCTTGTGACTCAAAAGTATCTTAAGACCCGTTTCATTTCAAGATAAGCTTAACGGCAGAGTCAAGATGAAGCATTGACGCCGACGTGATTTGAACACGCAACCCTATGATCTGGAGTCAGACGCGCTACCGTTGCGCCACGGAGTCCGAAGCGTCACTGAGCTTCCCGTGTTATTCAAAAGCAGCTTATGAACCGTTTAACCTCAAGATAAGCTTAACGGCAGAGACAAAACGTAGTATTGACCCCGACGTGATTTGAACACGCAACCTTCTGATCTGGAGTCAGACGCGCTACCGTTGCGCCACGGAGTCCGATGGGTTAATGTGCTTCCCGTGTGATTCAAAAGCAGCTTATGAACCGTTTAACCTCAAGATAAGCTTAACGGCAGAGACAAAACGAAGTATTGACCCCGACGTGATTTGAACACGCAACCTTATGATCTGGAGTCAGACGCGCTACCGTTGCGTCACGGAGTCCGATGGGTTAATGTGCTTCCCGTGTGATTCAAAAGCAGCTTATGACCCGTTTAACCTCAAGATAAGCTTAACGGCAGAGACAAAACGTAGTATTGACCCCGACGTGATTTGAACACGCAACCTTTGATCTGGAGTCAGACGCGCTACCGTTGCGTCACGGAGTCCGATGGGTTAATGTGCTTCCCGTGTGATTCAAAAGCAGCTTATGAACCGTTTAACCTCAAGATAAGCTTAACGGCAGAGACAAAACGTAGTATTGACCCCGACGTGATTTGAACACGCAACCTTATGATCTGGAGTCAGACGCGCTACCGTTGCGTCACGGACTCCGATGGGTTAATGTGCTACCCGTGTGATTCAAAAGCAGCTTATGATCCGTTTAACCTCAAGATAAGCTTAACGGCAGAGACAAAACGTAGTATTGACCCCGACGTGATTTGAACACGCAACCTTATGATCTGGAGTCAGATTCGCTACCGTTGCGCCACGGAGTCCGATGCGTTACTGAGCTTCCCGTGTTATTCAAAAGCAGCTTATGAACCGTTTAACCTCAAGATAAGCTTAACGGCAGAGACAAAACGTAGTATTGACCCCGACGTGATGTGAACACGCAACCTTCTGATCTGGAGTCAGACGCGCTACCGTTGCGCCACGGAGTCCGATGGGTTAACGTGCTTCCCGTGTGATTCAAAAGCAGCTTATGAACCGTTTAACCTCAAGATAAGCTTAACGGCAGAGACAAAACGTAGTATTTACCCCGACGTGATTTGAACACGCAACCTTATGATCTGGAGTCAGACGCGCTACCGTTGCGTCACGGAGTCCGATGGGTTAATGTGCTTCCCGTGTGATTCAAAAGCAGCTTATGACCCGTTTAACCTCAAGATAAGCTTAACGGCGGAGACAAAACGTAGTATTGACACCGACGTGATTTGAACACGCAACCTTATGATCTGGAGTCAGACGCGCTACCGTTGCGTCACGGAGTCCGATGGGTTAATGTGCTTCCCGTGTGATTCAAAAGCAGCTTATGACCCGTTTAACCACAAGATAAGCTTAACGGCAGAGACAAAACGTAGTATTGACCCCGACGTGATTTGAACACGCAACCTTATGATCTGGAGTCAGACGCGCTACCGTTGCGTCACGGAGTCCGATGAGTTAATGTGCTTCCCGTGTGATTCAAAAGCAGCTTATGACCCGTTTAACCTCAAGATAAGCTTAACGGCAGAGACAAAACGTAGTATTGACACCGACGTGATTTGAACACGCAACCTTATGATCTAGAGTCAGACGCGCTACCGTTGCGTCACGGAGTCCGATGGGTTAATGTGCTTCCCGTGTGATTCAAAAGCAGCTTATGACCCGTTTAACCTCAAGATAAGCTTAACGGTAGAGACAAAACGTAGTATTGACCCCGACGTGATTTGAACACGCAACCCTATGATCTGGAGTCAGACGCGCTACCGTTGCGCCGCGGAGTCCGATGAGTTTATGTGCTTCCCGTGTGATTGAAAAGCAGCTTATGAACCGTTTAACCTCAAGATAAGCTTAACGGCAGAGACAAAACGTAGAATTGACCCCGACGTTATTTGAACACGGAACCTTATGATCTGGAGTCAGATTCGCTACCGTTGCGCCACGGAGTCCGACACGTTTCTGAGCTTCCCGTGTTATTCAAAAGCAGCTTATGAACCGTTTAACCTCAAGATAAGTTTAACGGCAGAGACAAAACGTAGTATTGACCCCGACGTGATTTGAACACGCAACCTTCTGATCTGGAGTCAGACGCGCTACCGTCGCGCCGCGGAGTCCGATGGGTTTATGTGCTTCCCGTGTGATTGAAAAGCAGCTTATGAACCGTTTAACCTCAAGATAAGCTTAACGGCAGAGACAAAACGTAGTATTGACCCCGACGTGATTTGAACACGCAACCTTCTGATATGGAGTCAGACGCGCTACCGTTGCGCCACGGAGTCCGATGCATTACTGAGCTTCCCGTGTTATTCAAAAGCAGCTTATGAACCGTTTAACCTCAAGATAAGCTTAACGGCAGAGACAAAACGTAGTATTGACCCTGACGTGATTTGAACACGCAACCTTCTGATCTGGAGTCAGACGCGCTACCGTTGCGTCACGGAGTCCGATTCGTTACTGAGCTTCCCGTGTTATTCAAGAGCAGCTTATGAACCGTTTAACCTCAAGATAAGCTTAACGGCAGAGACAAAACATAGTATTGACCCCGACGTGATTTGAACACGCAACCTTCTGATCTGGAGTCAGACGCGCTACCGTTGCGCCACGGAGTCCGATGCGTTACTGAGCTTCCCGTGTTATTCAAAAGCAGCTTATGAACCGTTTAACCTCAAGATAAGCTTAACGGCAGAGACAAAACGTTGTATTGACCCCGACGTGATTTGAACACGCAACCTTCTGATCTGGAGTCAGACGCGCTACCGTTGCGCCACGGAGTCCGATGCGTTACTGAGCTTCCCGTGTTATTCAAAAGCAGCTTATGAACCGTTTAACCTCAAGATAAGCTTAACGGCAGAGACAAAACGTAGTATTGACCCCGACGTGATTTGAACACGCAACCTTCTGATCTGGAGTCAGACGCGCTACCGTTGCGCCGCGGAGTCCGATGGGTTTATGTGCTTCCCGTGTGATTGAAAAGCAGCTTATGAACCGTTTAACCTCAAGATAAGCTTAACGGCAGAGACAAAACGTAGTATTGACCCTGACGTGATTTGAACACGCAACCTTCTGATATGGAGTCAGACGCGCTACCGTTGCGCCACGGAGTCCGATGCGTTACTGAGCTTCCCGTGTTATTCAAAAGCAGCTTATGAACCGTTTAACCTCAAGATAAGCTTAACGGCAGAGACAAAACCTAGTATTGACCCCGACGTGATTTGAACACGCAACCTTCTGATCTGGAGTCAGACGCGCTACCGTTGCGTCACGGAGTCCGATGCGTTACTGAGCTTCCCGTGTTATTCAAGAGCAGCTTATGAACCGTTTAACCTCAAGATAAGCTTAACGGCAGAGACAAAACATAGTATTGACCCCGACGTGATTTGAACACGCAACCTTCTGACCTGGAGTCAGACGCGCTACCGTTGCGCCACGGAGTCCGATGCGTTACTGAGCTTCCCGTGTTATTCAAAAGCAGCTTATGAACCGTTTAACCTCAAGATAAGCTTAACGGCAGAGACAAAACGTTGTATTGACCCCGACGTGATTTGAACACGCAACCTTCTGATCTGGAGTCAGACGCGCTACCGTTGCGCCACGGAGTCCGATGCGTTACTGAGCTTCCCGTGTTATTCAAAAGCAGCTTATGAACCGTTTAACCTCAAGATATGCTTAACAGCAGAGACAAAACATAGCATTGACCCCGACGTGATTTGAACACGCAACCCTCTGATCTGGAGTCAGACGCGC
The DNA here is from genome assembly GCA_038098605.1 of Gryllus longicercus. Taxonomy (NCBI): domain Eukaryota; kingdom Metazoa; phylum Arthropoda; class Insecta; order Orthoptera; family Gryllidae; genus Gryllus; species Gryllus longicercus. The sequence continues at coordinate 2,647,567 of JAZDUA010000101.1, forward strand.
TACCGTTGCGCCACGGAGTCCGATGCAGTACTGCGCTTCCCGTGTGGTTCAAAAGCATTTTATGATCCGTTTAACTTCAAGATATGCTTAATACCAGAGACAAAACACAGCATTAACACCGACGTTATTTGTACACGCAATTTTCTGATTTGGAGTCAGTTGCGCTACAGTTACCCCACACATTGCGATGTGTTACTAGTCTTTCTCTGTCGGTTAATAGCAGCTTTTGAACAGTTTTATCTGAGGAGAGCATCAGCAGTGGAGGCAAAATTCAACACTGATACCGAATTTTTTCGAGTACGCAATTATCGTATCTTGTGTGGGTTACCCTTTGTAACTCTTCTATATCAACTACTCTACTTTTTTTGTTTGAACTGGAATAACTGGTTTTGATGAACTTGAAAATTTGGAGCCCTGGAAGCAAACGTGAAACCTGATGTGTTGCGTGAAAGCTTACTTGCTTTTATAATGTTTTTTTTACATTTTATATCATGATATGACGGTAATTTTATTTGTTGTTTAAAAAGTGTTTTCGTAAGTGGATTGTTTGATGTTTTGAAATATTTTATCTTAATTTAGTCTATTTGAATGTACCTACATCAACTGGAACGAAATAGGTAACTACTCATTCAACCCTTATAACGAAAAAAAAATTTATCATATTAAAATATAAACAGTTAAGAGTGATACAGAATACATAACAGATACAGGTACGAACACAAATACATAATGGTTTTTTCGATTTAATAATACAGTTGCGTGATGAGCATATAATAGCACCCTAGCAATATTAGAATATTAAAATATTTATGTGGTTAGGATTGTTCCTTAATACTTCATAAATACGGAATGCTTCTTCATCTACTTTCAGTACCTCAAAACAAAAAATAAATAGCTTCCAATCGTGGATAGAGGAACCTATTTTCTTGTTTTGGTTAAAACAACGTTGAAACTTTTCTTCTTCAAAGAAGTTTCGTGTATTGCGGTCTTTGTGTTGAGAAAGATTAATTAAAGAAATATTTCTCGCCGTTTGGAAACAATTTATCTTGACGTTAGTTGTCGGTTCCCCAAATGAACGAGTCGACTTCTAGCGCGCTCCCTACAGAGGTGTACGGAGGAATAAAAGGAAAAATGATGTGCCGGACGTGATACAATACTCCTGTCAAAGCGAAACTTAAAGAAAGTTAAGGAACTCCAAAAAATCCCATTAAGGAACTAAGAGCGAAGACCGAGACTGCTCGTAGAGTGAAAGAGAGGAGACATATTCTGACTCATTGTCAAGCAAAGAGGGAATACGTTATGGAGAAAAGAAAAACGACGATGGTTAAGAAGTTGCTATTGAGGAAAAGGAAATGTATGCAGTCAACTCTGTAGCTAGTGCCTCAAAGTGCTTCCTCAATGAAAAATGTTTTTTTCCTCCAAAATGTCTGTCTGTAAGTACGTCTGTTATCCAATCTTTGAACCACTCGTAACACCGAAATCGAATCGAGGATTTTTACGAATACTGTTTTCCCTTTCATCTAACTGGTGACATTCGTTAGTACAATTTTTATCGATTTTTGGCTTCAGGTGCGTTTTCATATTGCATATCTTCTATGTTAATAGGCCACATTCTACTCCGAATTTTTCAGGCTAGGTTTTTCAATATTTGTAATGTTTGTTTCGGTGACAGCGTAGTTCTTTTCAAGAAGAATTTTATATTCGCTTAGCTTTTCAAGATTAGCTGGGATTCTGGCGACTTTTGTTCTTCGTCACTGCTACTCATTCGAATTTAAAGAATGACAACAAAACAAACCAAAGATGTGCGTGAGACGCGCGTAACTTATATATATATATATATATATATATATATATATATAGAGAGAGAGAGAGAGAGAGAGAGAGAGAGAGAGAGAGAGAGAGAGAGAGAGAGAGAGAGATGGGGGGTGCGTGCGTTCATGCATGAATTGCTGAGAGGCATGACTAGAACTCGAAACTGTAACAACATTCCGATTCTCGCCAACAAATGTTTCTCCATTTGCAGCGACCCACACAATGTGCATACATTACCTTACTGTGCCTTGACACAACTTCCAACACCAACTATGCATTGCTCCCAAGAGGACCATGTTACATTTCTCTGGGTAGCCGGCTTAATGGCATGTTAATATGCATATTAGGTACACCTGGATCTGGTTTGAAAATCTGGTTTGTGAGAAAGTACAAACTTACATCAGTGTTGGGCATCTGTAAAATAAATTATTGTTATTAATTATTATATTAATATTAAATGAATAGATCAATATTGAGTGTATTGAATCTAATGACTGTAAAATTTCAATTTAGAATTTAAAATGACTTTTCACAAAAGCAATTGCTTATTGTAAGAGGTCAGTGTGGAACCTGCATGCTAGAAGGTAAAGGCAGATTCTGTTAAATCTTCTACGGATAAAATATTCGTGAGCGGGCGTTTTCTGCCGAGTATTGGTATCAATGACAATTTTGCGAGATAGTCGAGTCGATACAGTTTCTCCTCCACTCCGTTTGCTTTTCGCTGGCGGCTGCCATATTGTTTCGTTAAAAACTAAATGTTTGAGGCTAGAAAGTCATATCTACTATGGAGCTATCCGTACATATGCGAATATTGGGCTCAGTGGCATTATCAATTTTCATTTAGTTAACTAAATATGCTCATTTATTCCATGAAACATCGTTTATTATCACTATGTTCATTGCACGCGTACAATTAAAACTCCACCGTGCAATGAAACCTTCAAAACTAGCAATCAGAACTCAGAAAAGGCATCAAAAGCTTTATAAACATCCATTTTGCAAGAGCAAAAGTTACCAAAAAGTTAACATAGGTATGAAACTTTTATTATTTATGGCTTTACATTTCCGATTCACATTGTAAGACCATTAACAATTATTTACAATTTTTAGTTAACTTAATTGACAAGTCACAATTAATTTACAATAGCTATAATGGAACTGCATACGATGACACCTACCGTAAAACTCGCTTGACATTTTAATGGCAGCCCGTAAGTTGACGTCACGCAGTGATACAGGCACACTGGCAACGAAGTTGTATTTGAAATGAAACTGACTGTAGTGACCACAGCTAATTATGCTGCACTGAAAAGTTTTAGTTTAAAACGACACGCTGAAATATAAAAGGTTGTATGTTTTCTCGAAATAAAATGAAATATCAAAGCAAATTATTCACTTTTCCTACAGAAAAACATACAAATAGAAATGGTAAAACGTGCAGAAAATGATCACATAAAAATAATAATATCTAAATCACAATTTTTGTATTTTAATGTTTCCAACTTTTCATTTCATTCTAAAAAAAGGTAATGAAACTCCAGTTCCTGAAGTTCAACTAGTTTACTATTTGAGATTGTGTAATAGGAAGGTAGTAAGTCATGAAAAGCAAATTTTGCTGAGGAAGCGTAAAACACCTTTGTCACTACTAAATGAAAATATTTACATACGCAATAGGTACAGAACATACACATTAGCTTTACAAAATATATTTAAAGCTATATATTTCCTTTTATAAGAACTCTAATTTTTATGAACAATTTGCTATGTTCTCTCTTCGGTTCTACTTCTCTGAACGAATTTCTTACTTCTGAACAGACAGATTATTGAACAAGTGTTAGTTTGAGGGCGATGGAAGGAAATTTTGTGAAATGATTTCTTAAAAACTCTTTAATAAAATCGCTGGTTGATGTTTGATACTCAGAAATCTTTCATAAAACCGCGATGCATTCTCAGAATATTAAGATCAGGACTACAATACTACTGTGAAGATTTGTGCCGGCTTGTGACTTTCTTTCGTGGAAAATGATGAAATGTGTGATTTGATGAGCTGTCATGCATAATGTATTTCGTTTTATGAAAGTGGGAAATTGGATTTGTGCCGTCTCATATGAAAAACAGAGGTCCCGTTTATTTTTCTTTTCGAGGAATGTACATATGCTTTTGTAATTTTCGTAAAATATCTTTGAGTATCTTCGCACACACTAGAAACATGGCGATTATTTGAAAGTAAGCAGTGTGTGACGTATTCTGTTTTCTGCTCAATGCTGCATCGTCTATTTTACGCAGCCTACTTTTCTTTATCTGAGCTATGTTGATTAAACCAAACAGTAAATTACCTTGACTTTCACAAATTGTTTCCAAAAATCTGAGTACAACTTCCGTACATCTTTCATCAGAAAGTCATGGCAGCCGTATTTGCATTTACAAGCAGCTTTCTCAAAGGATTTACATACAATTAGGTAGTAAAAATAAAGGATAAAAGTGTCGCCATTGAACACAAATAAAGTAAAATTCATTTCAAGCTAAAAATATAACTTACTTGTTTGTTGGGAACAAATTTAGGAGGTATATTGTTGACATCACGAATTACTTTAACGTTAAAACGGTAATGATCGACTGCTGTTTGTTTACAAGTCAGTTTCTTGACTTACTTTCATCTCCACACCAACTCACGTTTACATACCAGCAGTGCTTATTATAACTGCTTCATTAACACATAATCCCTCACTCTTTTCACATACTGTCATTTCTATGGCATTTCAATATTCTTCACTTTCTTTTCGATAAAAAATCGAAAAATATATATTTTTGACTTGCTAATTTTTTACTGACTTACTCGTTTACTAGGTTACTATTGACAATTAGAAACAAATTATCTCGCTATTTTAATAACGCCTACAACAGCTGTGGTACAGCGAGTATGAACATTATTGCTTATTTTTACATTACTTATTCAACAGTGCGACTGGCGGCTTCTGAAAATCTTCAGGTTTTATCGATGAAAGTGAGCATAATCGATTTATGTTGCAAAATCACTACGCACAGTCGGTGTCTCTTACCGAATACAAATAATCAAATAACTTTACTTTTTAATTTTTCAGAATGACAGATATGTGACAGAAACATTTTTAAACCAGTAATAGAAACGAAGAGTACAAGATGATTTATTATATTTACAATGTTATTGTCAATTACCAGGAGCCAAACGATACTATTACTATGCAAGAATACTGATGACGTAAACGGTGTAAATGTCGCATACATTTGTAATATAAATCCACATGTGAATTTATTTCTGTAATTTGAACAAAAATTGACTTTAAAAATTAGAAACTGTAATATACTGCAGAACTTCTATATTGAAATCATACGACGAAAACTAGTGACGTCTTATACATGTTTCTTACGAGTATTAAAGAAGTTAATAGCATACTAAATTGCTTCAAACAAAACATGCTGCAAGTTGTAATGCATGCATAGATGTAAAGATATATCCGCTCGCCTATCCCGTGCACTGGGTCTTCCGCCAGCCTGCAAAATAAAATTACGCCCACCGCCATCCTCCATCCTGGGCTTGCCACATTGCAATGCCGCGGGACTCGTTACTTTTGCTGAAAAAGTCATCGCAAGATGGCAGTTCAACTACGGAAGTCCTTCCTTCAGCCCGCAAAGTTCAATTAAAAAGTCTCGTATTGTGGTCGCACGAATCCTGTGAAATGGGAGATTAACACAGGTCATAAAACAAAGCTGGAGGTCTGAGCTGAAAACAATTTTGATACTTTTCGCGTCGATTAAAAACGTGAGTAGTTGGAAAGTATATCAAAGTAAATATCTCATAGCTGTCAACTCAAAAATTATAGTCCCTCAACAACAAAGCAAAATGTTTATTTGGTAATTACATTTAGAACAAGAAGATATGTGAGAATGTCTAGTCTCCCCTGACAAACCGCCTCTGATGACAACCCATTTGTAATTATTCCTTCACCTCTTCACTACTTACTACTTGAAGCCGTGCCAGGTCTGTAGAAGTTATAAAAGCAGGTGTTCATCCCATTTCTTACGATCATTCAGAGCGCATCGAAGCAGCCACGCCCCCCGCGCCTCTCCACGAGCCGTTGACTGGGAGGACGCGGGCGGCTGTTTAGGGGCCGCGTAACGACCTGGAGCAGTTAGCGCGAACGGCCGCTATAACCAATCCACGCTCCGCCACGTCAGACGCGGGCGGCGTGGCGGTCCGACCCGTAAAAGAAGCGCTCCTCGTGTGGATGGTAGAGCCGCATCCGCTCTCTTAGCCCTTGCTTTGGCTGCTGCTTCGTGTCTCTCGGCCTCGGCGAAACTGATACCAGCACCACCAACACCTTCCTGCAATTCGTTCTTCGATGCTCGCGTCGTTCAGAGGGAAGGGGACCGGAGGGAGTCTAACACAAGCGCCACCGGCCATCACTGCGAAACTGCAACATCATACTACACACATGATACGAAGAGTTATATATTTAAAATTAAGTAATGTATTCTATAAAACCCCGACACCCCGCCCCGACACCCCGCCCCGACACCGCGTCCCGACACCCCGCCCCGACACCCCGCCCCGACACCCCGCCCCGACACCCCGCCCCGACACCCCGCCCCGACACCACTATTCTACGTCATCACATGACGCTGATCACCCATGTTTCATCTTATCCATGGCGTATATAGTTAATTGCCGGTAAGTCCACGGTCTGTGTCTGTTTCCCGTATCCACTTTCCTGGATGCTCCTCTAGTCACATCTCACGCCTCAGTTCCTGCTTTCCGTGTCCCTTCTGAGTGTCCACTACCACGTGCGTAAAATTTTCCCTGGTCCAGAAGTCCCTCTCCCCCCCTCTCCCCCTCTCTCTCGCTCGCTCTCTCTCCCACGGTCGCTCTACCGCTCTTCCGGTCCTTCTTCATCCCCGTTCGCCCTTCTTACCAACACTCCCATTAACAGCGACCACCCACGGGATTAATGTGTGGGCAATCACTCGACCGTTGCTTCCTCCGAGGCGGAGAGCCGTGGCCACTCAATAAAGGTATATTTGCCGCTCATAAACACAGCAAGATGGCTGGCAAATAGAATGTTTGCTGATGTAAGTTTGACTGCTTCCACATTCGGAGATATAAATTCATTTGCTTCGACATAAACCTTAAGTGTAAATTAATTTGTATCGTAAATGATACATTAATGGTGATTGAATCTTTTAAAGCCAGCTGTTGCGTGAATATTTTGGAAAGAAAACACGACCGAAGTTCAGAAATTCAAAGGAATATACAGTTCTGATTTAACTGGAAACTGTACTAATATTGAAATTATTAATTTTAACGTTCAAAGCCGAGATCATATTCAAAACTCTGATGTCAGTACTTGCGGTTTACAATACGTTTGAACCACGGCCGCAACCTGTTTGGTCAAAAGCAACTTCCTGAAGGAAATTTAGTAAATCGATGCGGCAACCGCATTCTGAAAACTGCGTCGTTGAATAGTTCCAAGAAAACATCCCACATACGAGAACCTCCCATCCTGCCTGTTCTTAGAAGATCGAGTGACTCTGAACCGACCATGTCATATGTTTTTTAACAAACAATAAAAACAGTAAAGCTGCTAGATCACAAGTGTTCCTATATTAAGGAACTGTTTACAAGTGAAGTAAACTCATTTCAAACAAAAAATCACAATTATATATTAAAAACCAAAAAGTAGTAAATTTACAAACTTCTCAACAAGCTGGGCCATATAAATAACACTATCTATAAATAGCCAATCGGACCAATTCCACTTTTTTGTGTATAAATGGTCTAAGATAAATTAACTCATAGAAAATAACTTTTTCTCTTAATCTTTTCACGTAATCACTCAGTTTCTTCGACCATTGGACACGGAACACAATATATAATACTACCACATAAACTATCGTAGATTATACTATACCATAATATAAAGAGGCATTAGCAGAAATGTGCTCCAAAAAATTTTAATATTTCCAAGGTTTATTGGACAACTTCTTATGCAGCGTTGATGTTGTTAGAGTAAAAAGAAGTATAAACCTTTGGCCCAGATAAAAAATATTCATTTATTTATTCAGGAGATTTTAATTTAAGTAGTAAGATAACTCGCTGTCGGACATCTCCTGAAAACACTAACAGTTTCTTAATAAAATAGTGCAGTCCCTACTGCATTTTCAACATTTAATTTGATTTGATTTGAAATCGTGCATATATTTACACCTCGGCAACGTTCACGACAAGATTTAAAGGTTTAGAAAGATCTTTGGTCTTTTCCCTAGTTTTTGTGGAGCTGCAATTCCAGCATTAAATTTATCATAGGTAATACCACGAGTGCTTTGAAAGTTGTCGACAAATTCCCGACTTGCGAAGCAAGGAGGAAATTTATCTGAGAATTTCCTAAGTCTGAGTGGGAATATTCCACAAGTGAAATTATGTCCAACAGAGTTCCAAAATACGTGAAATATTGAAAATAACAAAAAGCGTATGTGAAAAATCAGAGGTAATGTTGTAGTACATACGGTGTTTATTGGACATCGACATAGCGATCGATGTGTAACGCCTCCTAGGATAGATGAGGCGCATTTTATGATTGCCCAGTAAGTAAAACTATAATAAAAATCGGATAGAAAAAGCGATTAACTTTTTGAGATACACCCCCTAATTGGAGCATTTTGTATGTATAGTTAAACACTATTGGTTTTGTTTCACGAATAGAATAGTCACATTAATCATGACTGATTGATTGTCAGTGATTCCGGGCTCGTCAACTGCTGGAGTCATTAGTCCCGTAACTGTAGTGCATGTTTTTTCCTCGGAAAGTGGCGGTGATTTAGCCCCACTGGCTGGTGAGATCCGGCGTCAACCTATTGTCACCTAGCGGTATCCGTAACCAGGTATCTCCCACCATCAGGCATCGTCACTTCAGATACAAGCTCTAAGCTCCCGATTGGTCTCCCGGCATGTGTGGTACATGGTAGTGTGTGTAAGGGGTTAGTGTGTGTAATATGACAAGGAAGAGGAAGGTGAGATTGCGCGCGCCCCATAGCCCGATCTCCGGCATTCGCCTTTTGTTGATCGGGGAATCCATGGAAAACTTCCGACCAGAGCAGCCGGCAGCTCCAATTCTTCTCCAGACAGCGAATGAATTCAACCTAGCAATGACGAAAATTCTGTCACCGTCGGGACTCGAACACCTGTCAGTGACCCTGCAGTGACGTCAGTTCACGTCCTAAGGCACATTTGCCTGCATTACATCATAGTGTAACTTAAGTAAATAATGTAGCGAATCAATGTTGTCCGCAGGAATGTGTCTTCACTCATCATTGCTCTCAGAGTTGGCTCGTTGCGTGATGGCTGACCCTTACATCTTCTACAGTTAGTGTCCGAGTTTGATCTCGGGCAGGTAGAAAATATAGTAGGCAAATCAGGCACTTGGCGGGTTTTCTTAAGGTTCTTTTGTTTCCCCTGCCCTGTATTCTGTCAGTTCTACAATATTTTTCAACCCATCAACGTTATCGCAATTACTGACCCATAAGATCACTAGCCTTCAATTTCAATGACCTCAGCGATTGAAAGATATCTAAACTTCAATTAATAAGCAATAAAAAAATTACTTCTCATGACCTGTTACAATATTTTACTGAAGCCAGTAAGCAAAGTATTAAATAACTGGAAAATCATACAGGGATTTACAAACAGCTAGAAAAGTAGAAAAATTATATTACATTCCACCAGTTATGCATTATGTTTCACCTCATTATTACAACAATCGCTCATAAACTAATTAGCCACGCGCGTCAATTATTTCGGCGGCTGAAGGATCTCTAAACCAGAATAAATAGACAATAAATAGTTTACTGCTACCATCCTATTATCTAGTACATTATTTGATTGAACTCTATAAGCGAAGTACCAAAAAACAGGCAAAACCATACAATGAATTCCAAACAGCTAGCAAAGTGATACAAACGTAACTTCAATCTTAATCTTGTTTTAATTCACTTAATTATTTTCAGAATTATAATAATAAAAAGAAGGAAAATAGGAGAAAATGGAGCAAATACATACATCAATATGTATGCTGATATGTAGATAATTTTATTGAAGTGGTCCTTCGTGCATAAGGTGTGAACATCACTACTGCGAGAACTCTCAATGTAAAACTTTCTTGGAGCTATCTTTCTTGCCTTATGATTAGGCAACAGTAAATAATTTGATGGCATTTTGAGAGGTTTAAAGAGCTTTCAACTTTTTTCATCCAGTCCTGCACTGAAAACCCTTTGCCCTTCCTCTGATCTCCATTGTGCGATGTAAGAGCTTCGAGCTCGTGTTTCATCGCTTTTGTCGTTCGCGTTTGTACTCGCTTGTAAATACATCCTCATTTGAAAGATACTACGACCCAAATTGAGACGTTTTTAAAAAGATCTCCGCCTTCTATTTTCCCCTTAAGCATGCTTACTGAGCGACATGACTAAAAGCCTGGTGAAGTAACCTTTTGTACTTTTATATTATTGTTTACATTAACATAAATGTGGTGTAACAATTTATAATGAAGCCCATTACAGAGGGAGACAGAGAGAGAGAGAGAGAGAGAGAGAGAGAGAGAGAGACTTGACAACATTATGCCTCTAATCTCACTAAAAAGTGTCTAGACTCCAAACTATTTTAAATGTATCCGATTCCCACTTTTCACTTTTCTTTAGATCAGTAAATAGACATCGCATACTAAACCTGATTCTGCTCTTTAAACTCTGAGATAACAATTTCTGATCATTCTACACAATGCCTGTTGTCTAAATCCAATTGAACTGCCTCTATGAGGCACATGTTTTTGGGCCCGTTTTCATCATGAGATTCCCTCTGAACTTTTATTGCGAAATTAAAAATTGCATCCTTTTTATCTATTTTATTGGTTCGCTTGTGTTACCTGCGTTTCGTATGGTTCTTTATTTACAAGTTTTTGCATTATGAGTAATTTTATATATGACATGTATAAAATCGTTATATTTATTTAAATCTGTGATTTTATTTTTATGCAAATTTATTTTGATAGTTATTGGTGCTTTATTTCGATTATATTATTATTATTATTATTATTATTATTATTATTATTATTATTATTATTATTATTATTATTATTATTAATTTTCAGTTACAGAGAAAAAAGTTTTAAACGAAATGTGAGAGAAACTAAATAATTTCAAAGAATATAAGAGAGACAGAAGTATTGAGACATATTCATCGATTTAAATGTTGAATATTCATTTCAAAGATTGTTTTGCTAGAATTTATTTTCTTCACTGGGTTAACACACCTTTCAGTGTGCGCCTGCAACGTGCGCAAATGCAACAGCTTTTGCTCCTAACACATCTGTCTTGCGGGTTGCCTGTGGGATCTTCATTTAAGCAAGATTGTCAACTGCGTACGTTTCATCGAACAAGAGTCCGATATAATGGGCATACGTTTACATCTAGTTTGTTAATCAGTTGATTAATTCATAGTGATTCCGGGGACGTCACTTCCTGAGATCGTTAGTTTCGTAAGTGTAGTGCAAGTTTTCCTCGGGTGGGGTTGACGGTGGTCTTTGCCCGCTGTATCCGTCGCCGACTAGAGTCGACTAGCGGGGCTTTGCCCTATCAGGTATCTTCCAGCAGTGTGGCACCACCACAGCCTGGACAAGCTCTAAGCAACTGACCGATTAACCGGCATGTGTGATAGTGTAGTGTAGTGTAGTGTGGTAGAGTAAATGTGTGTAATGGTTGAGGATATGACAAGGAATAAGAAGGAAAGATCGCTCGCGGGCTGTGGCCCAAAGAATTATTTCTCCTTAAGATGATACGACTACGAAATCAGCTTTTAAGCAAAGAATATGCGTTTACAAAATCCAGAAATTCGGTAATTAATGGAAGAATTGTCAATTTAAGCCCTAATGCAGGAATACTTTAGACACTATAAATATTGTTTCCTTAATCCGGTAAAGTGTAAATTATACATTATAATGTCTGACGTCAAAAGAGTTAAATAAGCATTTCGTAATATACTGTATATTATACTGTAATTACTCTGGTTTACTCAGATCTATTCCTGAAGGATATCAGATCTATGCCTGTTATAGTACGTAATCGGTAACAACATATTAAACAACGGGACGCGGACTGAACGTGATATTGCCTTGCTTGAGTTAGCTCTTATCTTTAATCCACACGATGGTCTTACCTCGTATTCCCATACAGTCCTAAATGCAAGTGAGTAATTTGATGTGGGAAATCACGCCAATGTCTTCCCACCAATACATTAATATTATTTCTTATGTCATTTTGCTGAGAAATGCTCCCTTATTGCACAATATTTTTGATTTATCTTCTTCTATAGTGTCCAACTATTTATGCGTAAAGTGTGTCGAACTTCTAAGAACATTTATAAGAACTGACGAAGGAAAATCTACTTTTCTCTAATACTAGTAAAAACGAAAATGTGAGAATTGTCAGAATTAGTGTGCATATTACAACCTTGTATCGCATACGGTCCGGTAGTTGTGCCCGCCTTTCTGCCGTCAGAACATTTTCTACCTAGCCGGTCAATAGAATTGCAGTGCGATTCTATGAAATCAGTGCTTCTGCAGTGCCACTTCCCGGGAAGTCCTAGGTTCGAGTGTATCAATGGTGCCAGGATTTTCGATACTAGCTTGTCAGTTAGGTCAAATACAGTCACTGTCTGGATTCTAGCGGCCGCTTCTCTGATCGGTGGTTTTCCGTGGTTTCTCCAATCAATATCAGGAGAATGCCGGAGCAGTACCCTAACAAACGGGCCACGGGACCCCTGTGATCTTTCCTTCCTCTTCCTTATCCTATCCTCACCCCTTACACACATACTCTAACATCCACAACACTACCACATAGGCTGGGAGTCCGGTCGGGGGCTTATATCTTGTCCCAGTTGGAGCAGTGCCCTTCTGGTCGGAAATGCCTGAGATATCGCTGGTTGGGGAAAACCACACTAAGCGACGGTAGGTTAGCGCCGGGTTTTGCGATCCAGTGGAAAAGATCGTCACTACCTCCCAAAGAAAAAACATGCACTACACGTAGGGGATAAATGACATTAGCAGTTGACGCCCCAGGAATCACTAACAAACCATCAATCAATCACTTTCTTTGGAAATCTCTGCGTCTGGGACCGAAAGAGTATAGAAATTATTTATTGCTAATATTGTTATGAGGAACACGCTGGCGTAGAATTTTTTCGTTTAAAAAGACTCTCCCTGCAGGAATACAGTAATATATGCATTGCGAAAGATAATTTTCCATTGTATGGCCGCTAACATCTTTAGATCCACGCAATGGGCATATTTCCCTAATTCCCCCATTGCCCATTCCAAAAGATATCAAAACACTCTTCAGCACTGCAACTTCGCAGACATCGTTCCTAAAGCTGATCTCGAATGTATCAGAATATGATATAGTAAGGCCGAGGTCCCTAATCTCCTACACAATATGCTCCCACCAAAAAATTGAAATTACACCAACTATTTTTATGTTGAAAATTATTGTATTACACTAGTAATATATGTGACAATATGGCGGAAAATTTATGTGAATCTAACTTAGGAGAATGAGTACTGGAAGATAGCAGGAATTTAAAGTTGATTTATTAATACATGATTATTGTTAATTGCAAACCCTTAGTTTTCATGGCAGCTCTCAATGAAATTCGAATCCATTAGCACGCATGATAGAAAATATTTTAAAATGTATATTTTAAATTACTCTATTTCGACATATAATATTCTACATCTATGTATTTACTTTGCAGAATGTGTAATTTAATAACTTTAATTAAATATTCCATTTTTTATTCAATGATTAATCAAATAGTTAAAATATGTTTTATAATTTTTGTACGAATGTAAAAATATCTTTAAAAATTATTGTAACCACCTATTCATTGTAATCCTAAATTCGTATTTATTATGTTTATGTTTATTAAATTATGTTTATGCATTTATTCAACCCTAAGAGAGAGAGAGAGAGTTGTACGCAACTCCATGACATTTTCTTATAATTAAAACCCACTTATAAGAAAAAATATGACTCCTAACGTCACCAAGCACTGGTATTTCCACTGTATACGGAAGTTCTATTCACCTTGGTCTCTCTAACCGAATTTGGCATTGCCCGTCAACACGCGTGCATAGGTTCGCGTGAGAGATGCAAATAAACCTTCGCAATAACTATCATAAGTTCCAAGGGCACCGAGTTAAAGTGAAACACGCTACCTTAATTCCTAGAAAGCTGTAAGGTCGTGTGAATTGGTCAGCACTGATTCATATAACAAATTCGGAGTTCTAGCTGAAACCGTTGAGGGTTTTTTATCATCCCTAAAAAGAATTGGACACGAAAAATAAAACTGTTGTATCTTCTTTGGCCTTTCGCGAATCGTAAACATTTTATGCAGTAGTTGACAATCAAATTGGATTCCAAATTTGTTTTCCAATTATTGCTGCAGAACGTTTTCTGATATTTTGTAAAAGACTCTGCGTTTACACATATATTTAAAGGCATCAGAAAAGGAATTCAATAGTATGTGATACAATTCCAACTGCCATTATATTTTTCTTACAATTATTGAGTTAGATTGTGTTGTTGTATATTAGAAGATTTACATTACTTTAAAAACTTAAAGGACGCAACCATTTATTTTTAATGTGACAACTCTCCCTCTTTAATGAGACAAAGTACTCTCTTTTCGTCTCTAGTAATTGAACACTTCTAGTTCACGACCTACATGTAGCATTAGAAGGGTTGCGTAAAATGGGTCACGGACAGACTTTCTTACAAAAATTGCTCAAAGGAAGATTTAACTTCGTTTACTGAACAATCGAAAGAAACACAAGTACAGTTCTTATTAAAGATGAAATACTGGAATGCTATAAACTCTGGTTTTATTTGAGAACTACTTGTCCCACTTAAAATCTCTTTCATATAGAGAGAGTTCTGTTAAAAGCTTACATACGAGAACTAAAAGTTATTTAGGTTGACTGTTACAAACCTCCATTATCATTGACATTGATAATCAAGCAGGAACAATACTTTTTTCACATTGTTTCTTATGTAGAAACTTTCTTTTCCAGCACATCGCTATTTTAAAATAAGTATTAACAAAAATTAAGATGTTTATTTTCATTTTTCATTATCATTGTTAGTAATTGTTGGAAAATACATTCACAAAGTGGTAAGAACCAGAACCAACAAAATAACATAAACTAATTAAAATGAAAGTATTTACGTATTAATATGTACGTAAAGCATGAAAATAATATTTCCATTAAAATGTAGGGTATATCAGACAAATTTTTTTAAAAAAATGTGTCGATTGTACAAAATATATTCGCAATAAGATTGCCAGAACATGAGTTATAATTTTCTGTCAAAAATACATTCATTTCCAAAGGTTCCTTGGAATAATTATCATTATAAATGACAAAATACTCGGTTTTTCCTTATAGTATTCTTAATAATAATTTTTTTTGGTAATTCGTATTTCAAAACAAGACGTTACAAGACGAGACAACGAATCGGCAACTTGTTGCATAAAATTAATAGTATAATGTCTACCAGCGTGGTATTATACTACTCCAACAAGAACTACTGACTAACTACCGATTTGTACGTCCAGCAAGAATTTTCGTACATAGAATACATATTAAACGTTTTTCCGACGATTATTCAGGGCTACAATACAATAAAATTGGCTTAATCTATATAAATTCCACAAAATGTAATTCTAAACTAAATTAAAATTTGAATATTATACATTAAGGAATGTATGTTACATAATTTAAGAAATGTTTTATTAAACCCCAATCAAATAAAAGAAAATACACTTCTTAAAATAACACATTTCAATTTGAATGAAATTCACTTCACTCAGCACGTCTTTGCTTTAAAAATATTCTCCCTCAGCCCTCCTTTGCTTTAAAAAGGAGTTTTTAACTAGCATTGTCGCGAAAAGATTTTTTTAAGTCCACGTTACTCTTTAGATATGTTTGTTCTCATGCGTAGCCCCTCGTTCGCTTCCACCGTTCCCTTGAGCAGCGGGCTCAATCCGCACGCAGCTCCAGTTGCAGGGCGCGCCGCGAGGCGAGACGAGGCGAGGCGAGGCGAGCTACCTCGGGGTGGCTGCTCCTCTCCGCAGCGCTACAGGGAGCTCGCGAGAGATAAGGGGCTGCCGCGCGGGGAACGGGGCGCCGCACAAAGGGAAAGGATACGGCCGCCTGCGTTCTCAACGGAATCTCCGGGCGCCGAGCAACGCGCTGGCAACGCCAATGGGCCCACACGATACCGAAACAGGAAGAATGCGCTTTCTATCATTTCCAAGCAATCATTAACTACGTGTCATCTTTTAAGAATGATATGTAACATATTAGTAACAATTTGGGGAGAACATTAATTTAGATAACTAGTACATTCCGAATATTCCTCACTAAACTCACGGGAAAATAATGTTTTCTTGTAAATTATGGCGAAATACACTCGTTTCTACCTGATTCCATTATTCAACTTGTGAATTGAAATCTACTCTTCTCTTCCTCCCTTTTATTTTCTCTTAATAATACGGCTAGCTCAGGAATTTTTATTTTCTGTCTAATTAAAATTCTAAAAAACATGTAATCACAGTGCTCAAATATCTCAGGGATTTATTTTCTTGTTCTTTTAATATGCGTAAAAGAATGGCCGACCTGGTCAGCAGACGTTGCTAAAGCGTGTGCCGACTCGGTACCTCAGTCTGAAGGGTCGAGGATTCGAGGCTTGCCGCAGGCATGGTTGTTTGTCCTTTGCTTGTCATGTGTGTGTGGACGTGGAAGGCCTTATAAGTCTGCTGACCACAGACTGGGGAGCCAGGAAGTGTATTTAGTGTAAAGGTTAATAGGTGTCGCCATGAGGAACATAGTGAGTACCGGGCGCAGATAGTCGAAATCGACATCCCCTAAAAGCTGGAAAAAGACCCCGGGAAAAAAGCTTAAAAGCATGGGCCTGGAAATCAACCGCTCATTACGAGTTTTCGTCTGATGTAATCTTTATTTGGAGAATTTACGGCCCACGGGCTACAACATTCAAAATATTACCAAAAAACTAGAATTCATACTAATTTCTGTAGCGAAACAATGCATCACGCCATTTATTTACATAAAATATCTTCCTCGTGGCAGCGTCATATCCGACCTATCTTTAAACTGTACATGTAATCAATCTTATAATTAACTATTCTCATTTATGCAATAAAATTACATTCACATTACACAATATTTAACAAATGAACACCACGCTCGTTATAAATGAATCTTTAATGAAACATAAAATGCCATTTGCAGGATAAAATATTTATTCATCGCTCATTCATAGAAACTAGTATTTACGATCTTTACCGTTTATCAATCAATTTCTGTTTTAAACGAGCCAATAACAAAGCATAAAAGGGCCCTGTTATGGTTCTGCCTTTTTTCAAATAACCTATCAGGATAATACGTTGAGAACTCCTAGAAACAATGCCCATCATCTTTCCTGACGACAAAACTGTCTTCGTTTTCTTCGGTACCTACTCTCAGGCCATTGTTCATGGTTTTGAATCATTTTTGGTTTCAAGACGTTTCATCCACGGTCACAAACCGGCGCTAAACATCCTGCTGATTTCTCCTCAACATTGCCAGGTTCTGATTTGAAATGTTCTGTGGAGAAAGTTTTGTGTTTAATATCCTCTAGTGCACTTTCACTCTGGGATCTTCCATTATCATAGCAGTAAATGTTTTGATGATTTTTGATGAGGTGACCTCTACTGGCCGGTAGGAGCGAGCTTTTCCTTTTGTGCTTCTGCGACCACGTGTGAACTCATTAATTCAGAAGTAAATTGTTTTCAATGCTGGTGCAGATTCAACATGCACTTCATCTACTTTGGTTTTGATCTGTTCTGTAGTCTAACCGTTCAAATAAAAATGTTTACTCACAGCACGAAACTCGTTTTTGCTCATCTACGCCGCACGTCAAACTCACAAATTCAGCTGTTTGCCTAAAAAACTAAGCATTGCATTCGTTTGAAAATTCAAACAATTGCCTAAAAATCATTATTTCTAACAATGTCGATATTTAACAAAAATTCGCGCTCTTTCAGAGAAATATACCAGACTTATCAAACGATCTAGGTATGTTGACAGTGTTGGAAAGTGTTTTGTAAAAATATAATGTCCGCATACTAAAACAATAATGTCCGCTGTTCATTCAAGAAAGCGTTAGGCGTACTCTTTGTAAATGCTGGACACGATTTCTACTGTCACTTCGTCCGTCAACATTTAATTCATATACCAAAGATTCACTTTCTGTATTAGTTTCGTACATAGCTTTTTTAGGGTAAAGAAGTATTTGCATAATTAATTTCACGACTTTCCATTGAGTGCCTAGTTCGGTATTACTAATATTCTGTAGCATTCAAATTAAAAAATCTGAGATGGTTGTGTTCCATAGTGCTTCCTACCATTTCTGAAACTAAGAAGTTAAAAGTTTAATATTTAATTTCACGACTCCTATACGAACATTTCTGTTTTGTTATTACAAAATTCTCACCCAGATAAAAAATTCCTTAATGTGTTTCGTCTTCAACGCATAGTTAAGCCTGAAAATAAGCATTGCTTTTTTGTTACTCTCTTACGACTTTACTCCTTCGACTTATATTTAAGAAAATATTTACTTCAACAACCACACAAATCTTACCCTTCACTTCTGAAAAAAACTCAACCTGTGTGTGATTCACGTGCTTTTCTGTTTATCCAAAAGCAGTTCTTCCATTCGGTAAGATGAAAACGAAAATTAGGTGTTCGCGAGTAGAATCAGAAGACTCTCGGCAGGGTGTTAGACCCAACGTCAAGCGTTTTTGCCAACGTTTCGGAAGTCAACGCTCATTTCAAGGCAAACATTTTGAACAGTCAAGTAGCAATTCATCGATTTAAATATGGTTACGTATGACGCTTTTAGTTGAATAAGATTATCCAATCGGGAACTTCGTTACGATTTATTTTTTTATTTTGAAACTCCCGATTGGATAACCGCGTTCCAGGTGATCGTACGTCAGAAGTCACTCTATTTAAATTGGAGAAAACAAGTTAATACATGTCCCTCCAAACATTTGCCTAAAAATATTTGAATGTAACTCGTATATAAAAAAGTATAAGTGTATAACATATACTATTTTGAGAAAAATAAAGTATAAACATAAGTGACGACAGTTTTTGTTACGTCCTAGCGCATTTAGTGATGCGAAGGCAAACATTCGTGAGGTTGTCAAGACTTGATCAGAACAATGGACGTAATATGGTTGCTACCAACCAGATATGGTTCTTTCATTTATTTTTGTTCTCTCTGAGTCGCAAAAGTGGCAGAGGGGCTTCGGAATGTTACAACACTGAGATACACAAAACTCATTCCCCGATATTCTTCTTCCGAGTTACAACTCCACTTTCTCGGTTGCGACTGAATGCCACGACAAAATGTCGCCCTGGCAGAGTATCATAAATCGCAGTGAGAAATTAAATCCATTGTGACAGTCATTATACAAATGATGCAGAATGTCCTGCAGACAATGTATGAAAATAGACCTGAAATTCAAAAATTAAGGAAGGTATATTCTTTACGGATTACCTTTACCGTATGTGTACCGTCTGTGTTTCATTGATTTATACTTCATGATGGGCTAATTAGTTAGAATAAATCACTTTATGAATTTACCACAATAGAAAAGAACGTATCTAGAAGAGAAAGGCCCCCGTATGCCATGATGCTATTCTGTATGCATCAACTTATGTAGATAAACTTTGTAAATCAGTAAAACGTTTCCCAGATATAAAAGGTATCCTCAATGTCATACAGACTTTTTTATATGTATTGTAAATTCTTACCTGCATAAACCATGACAGACGTTACTGTCACTAGTATGTTAACACAATGGAATATATTCTCATAAAAACTGCAACGCCTCTGACAGACAAGTTTTTCGACACTAGCTAGAAGCCGCTATGAGGAGGGGAATTCTAGCGGCCAACTGCTCTGATCGGTGGTTTACCGTGGTTTCTCCGGTGAACAACAGGCGAATGTCCGGGCAGTACCCCAACAACCTGCCACGGATCGTGCGCGATCTTTCCCTGTTCTTCTTCGTCATATCCTCATTCCTTACTTACACACGTGGTGGGGCACACCTGGTTGTGGTATACTACTCAGCTATCCGTTGTATAGGCTCTCACAAAGCAGCGTGGGCAGATCATCGCCACCTCCCGAGGAAAAAATATATACCTACACTTACGGGACTAATGACCATAGCAGTTGATGTGCCTAAAACATGAAATAATCAATAATTTCACGTAAAGGCAACATGATGTGGAAATAATAGGCGGTTTTCTATAAACAAATGAAAGATTATAGCAACTACGCTTTTCAATATCTTTGGTTTCAGTATTTATTTTTAGAGAGAAAGAAGAACTACGTGTCACAGAATATTTATGATATTCAAAAGACCACCAACAAAAATATATCAACATTACATCATTAAAAATTAATATTACTTATCCTCTCTTGCGTCATTCATGTCCTAACTCTCATAACAGAAACGTTACATAACCATTCACATTTATTGAAGAAACCATATTTTTTCTTAGAAAGTTTCAGTGAAAACAGAAATTATAATAGTTACATTATGTAAGTGTGTCGATTATAAAAAAAAATAATCGAACCTGGGCACATTCGCTTGAAATTGCAGTTAAACGCAGTAACACTAGGGTAATCAGAACTGGCCGTGACCGATTAAGTGAGTTTTACATTACCAAACGAGAAATTTAATGGATCTGCTGAAACAAAAAAAAACGAGGGTGAATTTTCCTTCCTTACTTAAATGCGCTCCTGAATGGCGAACAAAAACGTCTTCGACTACTGTTAGTAACTGATTTTCTCTCATCACTCTCATGTCGCTGTAAATTCGTCAGACATCCACATTCTCCTAAGTATTTTTCCAGAATGGAATGGGAGATACCATCCTCCTACCTGGAGGCAGAGAGGAATACCTTGGAAAAACAGAAGAGGAAGCAGAGTGGTGAGGGAGAAAAGAGCACGGGCCTTTGCCTGTCGTTTATAGTTCTTCCATGGAATGAACATCATGGAATAGACCATAGGTTTCTAACGGTAACGAACCTTTGGTGGTCGATGAAATTTTAAATGGGGTCAATAAAGTTTAAGAGGTCGACTTGGGGAGGAGTCAAAACCCGAATATGAGCCGCCGACTGTAGTAATTCAAGATCCCATTGTTTACAAAAAATGAAGTTAATGATAATATTGTTAATATCAAGCTACAAAACATCTAATTCTAAATTACAGACTGGCTCCTGGTTTTTCGTATGCACCCATTTCAAATCTTGAAATCCAGTCTAATAATCATTCATCAATAGAATCTGTATAAAACTCAAGAAATTATAGTTATGTATTTACAGCGTTGCACCATCGTGCAAAAAATGGTCTCAGAAATACGACAGAAATATTACGCCTAGTTACAAAAAATCCTAACATTTTTTACCAATTCACAAAAATGAAGATTATTAATTATTGTAAATCAATATATTTATGAAAATATTGGTAACATTGGGAAACGATGAATCAAACAATTCTTATAAAAGGCGTCGATGCAAGAAAAAGGTTCGGAATTCGTGGAATAGACCATTTAGAGCAGCTATCCTCTACTGTTCTCCCTGATAGTGGCATCATTCAACCCAGGAACTTAACTGATAACGAAAATTCACCAACCGAACGAGCTAATGTCGAAATATAATCCAAGTAACTTCCGTCTTAGAAGATTCAGTTATTCTTACTTTCTCGAATAATTAGTTTCTTTAAAGAAAAATGCTGCAAAAATCCTTTGTCGAGTCCTGGTTATGGTCGCCCATTTTCCACATTGCTTACCGACATTTGCCCATCCTTCTTGGAGATCCCAGATAGTCCAACCTACATTTCTACCCCAACTAAATTTCAGTTCTGTGTCTGAATTTCAGGTGCCTGAGAACCCGGTCGCTTATAGAAACGAGACTTTGTTCGCCGTTTTCCCTGGCAATTTTGTAGCATAGTTTTCTGAGTGATTGTTAGTAAATGTTACTGGATTGCAAACTCTCTCTTCAAATAACGTTAATGAGCTATCCCAGTCAACATACCAATATTCATTTTTGAACTCATTTTTATCTGATTGCATAAAAATACGCCCCAAGTTCTCCCCATGATACGTTTTTAACGTTTTTGTACTCTACTTGGAATGTCAAAAGTTGTCTTAAGTATTTGTACTCTTGAACTTACTACACGCTACTTATTTTCAATTTGAATGATTTTGCTTTTCTTAAATAATTTGTCTTTCATCGTTATTTTTCTGTTGTTGTTTTATTTATTGAATGTTCTTCTTTACGGGCGCGTCAACAGCTGTGGTCATTAATCCATAATTGATTGTCTATGTTTGTATCACGGAATGGGGCGATGTTCTTCTCCAGCTGGTTGGTGAGATCTGACACCGACCTACACGTCAGCTTGCGAGGTTTTCCCATACAGGCATCTCCCACCCGCGAAACACCGCCGCAGCTCGAAGCTCTTGACTCACGAGTTTCAAGAGTTTCCGGGACAATCTCGAACATCTCGATGTGTATGGTAGTGTCGTGCGTGTAAGTGTAAGTGTAAGTGTATAAGTGTAAGTGTATAAGTGTAAGTGTATAAGTGTATAAGTGTAAGTGTAAGTGTATAAGTGTAAGTGTATAAGTGTAAGTGTATAAGTGTAAGTGTAAGTGTATAAGTGTAAGTGTAAGTGTGTAAGTGTAAGTGTGTAAGTGTAAGTGTAAGTGTAAGTGTAAGTGTAAGTATAAGTGTGTATAAGCAAGGAATGAGGAAAGAGCAACGAAGAGGAAGGAAACATCCTGCAAGGCCCGTGGTTCGTGTGTTAGGAAACTGCTCCAACATGCGCCTGGTATTGGGATGTGTAAATGTATTTGTAAATGAGAATGAAGTCCATTTTTGAAGACGTAATTATTTGACACAACATACATTTACACGGGTCCGAATATGCTGCGGCCCCATAACAAAAAGCCATGCAACGTAATCTTCGGGTACCGTAAAGTCGTAATCTTGCAGTGTGAAGCTGTCTGTCCAGAATCCACTTCTTGGTGCAGCGGTAGGGGCACCGGGTTGGCTCTTAGCGAGATGCGCGATCCCCATGTAGCTTAGCGCCGCCGCTCCAGACGTGTGACGCGCAATGTCATAGGTTGACCATCGGCTGCGTCTGTAGCAGCCACTGGAAGCGACTTCCTCTGCTACACAGTCTCAGGCCAGCCAATGGGGAGGCCAGATGGGGACATGGTTGGCGAGGCAGCTAGGTTGCCTGGACGCAGCATGACAATACTGCGCCGTGTCGACCGCTGCCCGAACTGTTGTCGCGTGCGTTCTGGATGTCGGGTGCGTACCCGGCATAGGCACAACTAGAGCAGGTGCCGCTAAACTCTACTCCAGGTGGGGGGATTAATTCGACCTAGATATCCAGCCAGAGTCGAAAATCCTACCACCGTCGGGGCTCAAACTCCAGTACCTCCCGGTGACAAGCACTGCAGTCACATCAGTAGACAACCTAAGCCACAACAGCCTTATTTATTTTTCGATTCACTGTGACGTGTGAATGTTGCGTTGCCTACTCTCAAATACTTGGGCGTTGTACACACGTTCCATTTTGTTTTGGTAACCGGTTGCGTTAAATTAAAACTTTCGTTTAATTCGCTACGCGCCCCTTTTGTCCAATTTCGACCCATGGTGCAATCGCAGTCGAACACTGAGGGCGGCGGAAGGTTCCTCCTCTGCATCTCACGCACGAATTCCTTCGAATAATGAACGCGCCCTATTCCTTTCAGCTTACTCGGGACGAGCCGCTCCAGGAAGGCTTTGCAATAGTGTCCTTTAAAAGAGATGTAAGACAATGTATTTGGACATGCAAATAATAATGTATGAATAAAACTTCATTATAATATTTAATACTGATTCAAGGGGTTACAAATATTTTTACTATTTTTTACTCCGTTTTTAAACACTCTCCCCCTCCCTGATGGTTCGAGCGCAACAACAATAGACAACACTCATGAACTGTATTATGACGTAACAAGACATTTATGGTCTGGCTCCCAAATTACAAAAACATGCCAGAAAATTTCCTAATTCCATAAATTCCATAAAAGCCATAAATGTCAAAAGTAATTCTTGAGGGAGAAATGACATTTCCAGAAATTGGCGTAGTTTAGGAACTTCGCGCATACAGATGAATCGACGGACACACTCCAGTAGGAGAATGCACAAGAGATTGATCAACCACTGAAGAACATTGAAGTCTAGCAAATCTACGCAAAAAATTGTAAATTTTTACTCCTTGTTAACTTGCAAAGACTTTTTCTAGAAAAGAACACTTTATAATATGACGAATAAGAACTGGAAATTGTGATTTTAGTTACAAGCACCTTCTAACCAGAGATCTTCCTCCCAAATGTGGGCTCTGCAAAACCTTTCTCAACAATTACAATTTGTATTTAACAATGTTATTTATATACCTGTTAGGTATATTTTTTCAGTATTATTTGGTTTAAGAAATGTTTTTATAACCGATGAAAAAGTTATAATGTCTTCCTATTTAGTCGTTAATGAACATACATTTTTATGTGTTTTAAAATAAATAAGTAAAAAAAGATACATGATCGAACACATATTTTAATAAAATATGCATTATTCCCATTAGTTGTTTTGATTTTTGTACTACTATTGCATGTTACCGGAACGTTTATCAATACTAAAACACAGATAAAAGATTTTAAATTTTAAATAACTTTCTCTATAAGAGAAACGCATTTAAATTCCCAAGATATTAACATTATATTTCACGAATAAAAGCAGCAGTCTGGCTTTTTTTGTCAGTGGTTCAAACGAATTGAGAGATTTTTAATCCTTCACAGAGTGAATTCTGAAAAATTGTTTCGTAAACATGGTAATTGATGTAAACAGTATAAGCAAAGCACACACGGTAGGAACATAGTTGCTGCATGATAACCACATCCTTAGATCTCTTCCTTTTTTCTATAAGTGAAAATAACCATTAATTTGTAATGTAGCTAATTTTAATAATCCAACAACATTGTAATATATTATGTGTACCAATAATGCATTTTTTAAGTAAATGCTATATTCAGTAGTGCTTTTAATATTCTCCAGTTTTGCAGTAGTATAAAATCTAATGCAACCATTCACCTTGCTTCGGATACGTAAAAAAAATTCCGTCTTATTTTTGCCATATCATGATTCCAAGTTATAAAATTTCCAGCGCTGATTGAATATAACAAAACTCTCTGTCTCCCGACGGTTGAGATTTAGGAAAAAGGCGTTGCCAATTAGTTTCTCATCCAACACGTGCCGAAGAAAACAAACAAGCTGCAACGTGATCTCACATTCATTGACCTTTATCAACCTTCCATAAAAATCATTTTCTTATAATGTTTTTCCAAAAGAGTTGTTTTTGTAATGCCAGAATAAAGTGCTATTTGTTTCGTTAGAAGCGCTGCAGGGGTCAAAAAACCCCTGCAGTTGACTTCCGCATCGTTATCGTTTTCCGTTTCCGTTAAAAATATGACTTTTCAACACGAAAAGATTTATCCACCTTTTTGTTACCCTACCTCGGCAATAAGAGATTTCGCTGTCGAAAAATCGCTGTTTCTTTTGCGCATTGCATTTTACTATAATACGTAAGCAGCAGCGAAGAAGTGAAAAGTATTCAAAAATATTTCTTTTGTTAATAAGTATTTCAAGTATCCTCGTCTACGTTTATAGGCCTAATGACGTTAATAACTAGTGTCTTTACAAGCTAATGAAAACTAGAATATTCATAGGGCTAATGATGTTAATAACTACAGACTTCGAATAACAAATGGTAACTATAACCTTTATTGACCTAATGACGTTCATAACTGTAGCATCAGATGACGACAGGTGATGAAATAATATTTTCATTTATTTTTGTCGATAATATTTACATCACGAATACTAATCATCTATTGGGCTATAGAATTTTAGATTGACGTATTTCGTTCTTAAAATTTATTGTCAATTTTGATTACTAATTTTCTATTTGTCGCATGTATGTCAAATTACATTCTCTACATATCTTTTTGGCCTCAGTATTTATTCCGCGTTCACTTTTCAATGTTCGGGTTTTTATGTGGCACATGCTAAGTTTTGTTAAATGTATTTTTTCTAATAACATTCTAATACAATAATGCTTATAAATGATATCTTTAAGTTTTTTCATAAAGCCCTTTTTTTAGTCTGAACGACTAAAGAAATTATACGCAGATAAAAAGTAACTAAAAATCTTAATTTTCTTGACAAGCATTCTCAATGGTAACACTGCAGTCACTCTAAGTGCAATACGAGTATGCAATACACCTTCTCTCAATACATGAATTTAACCCCGCAGTTACACACTGGGACCCCAGCGTCGTTTCAAATCTACACGAGTGAGAAGTCTGCTTCATAGCGCTTCACGGAAATGTGAATTAAACGGTAAGCTTGCTCTCTTGCTACTTACAAATTCACTGATACTAGTTGTTAGCACCCAAAAAAACGTTAATTCAGTCGTGGTGCGACAAGGATTTGCTGGACCCCAGTGTGTAGTTTCCAATTGTAAATTCTCAAGGTGAGTTTTCGTTTACGTGCTAAAATGAAGTGGTAATTAATTTTTTATTAACATTATTATTATTATTATTATTATTATTATTATTATTATTATTATTATTATTATTATTAGTGTTATTATTATTATTATTATTATTAGTGTTATTATTATTATTATTATTATTATTATTATTTGCATATCTGCCATTTATGACCACGCTACATGTTATCTACAGAGGCCTCAAAGATTAACGTGTGTAATTATGGGGATCAGATTTTTACGGCTGTATCCCTTGATAAAACAAAGTTGTTACACCTTGCATTATGAATTATGGGGGATAGGATGATAATGAGGGGTGAAGTGACAATCACAAAAACGACCATGCCTACGCAGGACTCGAACCTGCAGCCTCTTTGGCGCAGACGACGGCAATCGCAATACCGTCACGGGACCGGCTTCATTATTATTGTTTTTATTATTATTACTATAATTATTACTATAATTATTACTATTATTACTATTATTATTACTATTATTATTACTATTATTATTACTATTATTAATACTACTATTATTACTATTATTAGTCCTTTAATGCCCTGTGTTACATATATGTAATCACATATCTGGTCAACTCACATTTGCACCTTTTGCATTAATTTGCGATTTTTTTCCCTTCAAAAGACGGAGACATCCTAAATGAAATATATCAGAAAATTTTTGTTTATTCCTGATTACTAGAAGTCGCTTTATCCATGAGTGCTAAGGCATTGTACACTCCTGGCCAGGTATAAATGATTTACGTCGATTCGAGTCTTCATCTTACGCCGAGCTTTGCTTCCTTCACTATGTGATCAAAAGTATCCGGACACGTGGCTGAAAATGACTTACCAGTTCGTGGCGGCCTCCATGGATAATGCTGGAATTCAATATGGTGTTGGTTCACTCTTAGCCTTGATGACAGCTTCCACTCTTGCAGGTATACTTTCAATCAGGTGATGGAAAGTTTCTTGAGGAATGGCAGCCCATTCTTCACGGAGTGCTTCACTGAGGAGATGTATCTATGTAAGTCGGTGAGGCCTGGCACGAAGTCGGCATTCCAAAACATCCCAAAGGTGCTCGATAGGATTCACGTCATGATTCTGTGGACGCCAGTTCATTACAGGGATGTTATAGTCGTGTAACCACTCCGACACAGGCCGTGCCGTATGAACAGGTGCTCGATCGTGTTGAAGAATGCAATCGCCATCCCAGAATTGCTCTTCAACAGTGGTAAGCAAGATGTTTAAAATATCAGTGTAGGCCTGTGCCGTGATAGTGTCACACAAAACAACAAGGGGTGTAAGCCCCCTCCATGAAAAACACGACCAAACCATAACACCATTTTGGACGTGTCCGGATACTTTTGATCACAAAGTGTATATGCCTGTGGAGGGAGAGGCCGATGTAAAGCAAACGGTGGCTGGTCCGCACCGAAATTTACAGTGCATATGCAGCTAAGGTCTAGCAGTTTTGCTACTTCATAAATGATGATGATCACTTGGTGAGGATTTGGATGCAACAGAAACAACTGAAGACAAAAATGGCTATTTATTGAATAACGAAGTTCTTGAAAGGCGTAGGACCCTGCACCGTAGTGGTTAGAGCGGTATCCGTGAGCTGCGGGTTCGAATCCTGCCTGCACGTGATTTTTTCCTCTATTACTATGACTTGGTGGGGTATATTCCAAACAACAAGTATCTCCTTCAATACCCCACTTCTTCCCAGTCCCCTCCGGGTCTGAATGTTGTGATTGTGACTGCCTGCGCACCAGGAACAGAAAGCTCCGTAGGCTCCTAAGGGCCACCTGTTGCCACCAAACCACCTTTTACCCGTAAAAGGGTTCAAGTGCGCAACGGACTTAAGAGTCACAAGCGGCAGGAGAAATCGGCACCGAAACGGGTTTAGGCGCCACTGTGGAGTTGGCGAGTGGAGGCTGCAGTCGAGGGACCATAGCCCTTAGACTGATGTGTATAAAATTGATATAGCTTTTTTTTCTGGCCAGATAAGGCCACGTGTATAATTTTGATGCACTCATTGTGGTCTTGTTGGAGATCCGTGAGTAGTCTCAATACACATTTCCCGCTTTCCTATAGCAAGAATAATCGACCTTTGTTTTCCTGTATTGTAGTTAGCATTTTTTTAATTTTTTAGTATATGGTAGTAATAATGGATTTAGAATATTTCCTCTGTAATGAAGATAAGCTACTTAGAGAATATACATACGCGTGTAATATTGGGGTAAAATACATCTGTATCGATTGCTACATTTATAAACGTAATTGATTTCTGAATGTAAAGAACCATTCGTTCGTAGATTGTGTTATATTTTTATAGTTTGAATATTTTCCTACCCAGTTATAAACGTTTCTGAAATAAACATCTATCTACCAATTCAGTTGTGTAAATTGCTTCTTGACGATAGGAAAACAGCATTGTGTAAACAAGATGTACACGTGGTCTCCTGGTGTAGGTATGTTTAAGAAATATCTACGTCTATCCAGCTGGATTTTACCCCGCCACGTGTATCCATGTGGTACATACTCAAAATTCGAATTTAGGAGGGTACAAGTAAAGAAATCTTCGAATTAACCTTTAATTAGAGACACCCCTATGTAATAAAGAAAAAAAAGGGATGGCCTGATAGAATAATTTTGCGATTAGCATACATGGCGTCCACAGAGTCATGACTTGAATCCTATCGAGCACCTTCGGGATGTTTTGGAATGCCGACTTCGTGCCAGGCCTCACCGACTTACATAGATACATCTCCTCAGTGAAGCACTCCGTGAAGAATGGGCTGCCATTCCTCAAGAAACTTTCCATCACCTGATAGAAAGTATGCCTGCGAGAGTGGAAGCTGTCATCAAGGCTAAGAGTGAACCAACACCATATTGAATTCCAGCATTATCCATGGAGGCCGCCACGAACTGGTAAGTCATTTTCAGCCACGTGTCCGGATACTTTTGATCATATAGTGAAGGAAGCAAAGCTCGGCTTAAGATGAAGACTCGAACCGACGTAAATCATTATTATCTGTCCAGGAGTGAACAATGGCAGTTGAAGGTCTAGGATGTAGCAGTAGTGTTAACTGAGAGAAGTGAGCGTCAGCGGAAAGCGAAAGGTTAATTGACGTAAAACATCTGATGATGATGATAATGATGATGATGGTGATGGTGATGATGTACCTGAGAGGCGAGGGCAGCAAGTAATTCTGCCCTTCATCTTTCAGGACCTAAAGGTGATTCAAAAAATATCAAGACCTCTTTTGTAGCCTAACAACTACTATGTCAAAGAAACTAGACCTGAACGAAAACAAACGCCGGGCTATCTGCGAAAAAAAATACGAGCCAAATTTGTCTATAACTGAATCAGTTTGTACACAGCATTCGTGTTCTGTATGGTAAGTGAGTAACTGCTTGGTTTTAGGGAACGGTGTCCCATCCGTGTGTGTATCGCGTGAAAACCGGACAAACCTGCCTGAAAAGCATAACGCTGAATAACACAAAATAGTGCTATATGTTGAATGGTATGCCATACACGTAAAATTGAATATGAACAATAAACTAGTTATATCGTTCTGTGTGAGGAAACTGATAAAACCCATTCAGAACAGCAACAAGTTCATCACCGTTGATTTTAATGCTAATAAGACCGTGGTAACGTACGGCCCTAAACAGAATAAAGTAGTTCTACAGCTATCTTCAACACATAATGACAGTGTTGACAAGGACACTGGGAAACCAAAAATAATGAATTCCACTCAAGTTGGAACAGATACTTAAAATCAACTGCGCCATTCTTATTTATCTGCAAGAGAAACAAACAGGTGAACAAAGATTCCCGTTATGCTAATTGATTAATTGATTATTTCGTCGTATTGCTACGGTCATTCTTTACAAGATACAATAACACACTTCTGACAAGAACACAATAACACAGTTCTGAGACATGAATAATTTTCTAAATCTTTTGCAACATATTAAATATATTTTGGTCCGTCAGACCAGAGTGTGTTGTTCGTGTAACAAAAACACGTTTGTAGTTGCATGGTTAATACATTTCTAATCTCATTGTCAATAGAGAAAAAAGGATTATTCTTGGAATATTATTCTGAAAACACAGTTCTTTCAATTAAATAAATATATGATGGTTCATTGTCCTATTCACCATGAAAATAAATACCGACGTATTATTACTTCAATACGTCATACAAACACTAACTAAATAATAAGAGGAAATTTTATCAAACCATATTGAATTATATAATGGCTAGCAGACATAAAAGCTCTACTAATTAACAAGTTCGTATTCTTCAATCTTTTATAACTTTTTTGTAAATTTCTCATGTAAAAATATTTGCGAAAAAAATAACTCATGCAAAAGTATGTATGCCGCATGAATTGTATGAAACAATAGTTTGCCAGAGGGGAGTTATTAAAACACCATTATCTCTCAAGTTCTGAAACTCTGTACCTGAAAAGCATGTTTAGAGGAGCGCCCGAAGATGCAAAAGTAAAGGTCTCCTAACTACTCCCCAAAAGAAAAAACTTTTCAAACCGGAATTTAGAAGGAAATTACCCAACTGCGAGTCTTCTGAACGATACAGATGAAAGAGGATTAAAGGATAGTGTCAGAGACGTAGAAAGACAAGATTCAATTCACACAAAAAGGGGAATATTAGGGATTAAGAACAAGAATCTCAAAAGGAATTCAAGTAGATGAAGATAAAGCATTAATCATATTAGTGGTTTACCAGAGAAAAACGGAACAATGATAAAGAAAAAAGAGACATATATAAAATATAAAAACGAATCTAGGGACACGCTGAAAAAATACTAAGATGACAACTAGTGAGAACTGAAGAATGGTATTAAGAAAGAGTGTAAATGAAAAAGTAATAACTAATAGGAAATGATGGAAAGAAAGAGCAAAGAAGGAAGAAAATGAACAGAGAAAGAAATTAAACTGTGAGGCTCGGAACATGGTATGATAAACATTGTAAGGATTATAGTGGAACGACGACGTAAGGTTTATTTGGTGCCAACTGTAGAGATAAATTAAACAAAATTATGTTTAAAATATTTACCGCGTAAACAGAAGGGAGTTACAGGACCAAAGAAATTAAAATACGACCAAGAAGAATCGAAGATACCATCAAAGACAGAAGACGTGGAAAGAAGATATCAGAGCTCTTTTGGAAAGAAAATCCGAAGTAAAAGGGGACAAAAGGTCGAGGAGAAGAGGGAAAAACTACACAAAATAAAGACAAAGCACAGCAGAAAGAGGAAAAAAAAGTCAACAAATTGAAATTGTAGAGACTCATAAAAAATAAAAGGAGATAAACAAAAGGCAAGCAGAACTAATGGAGAAAGAAAGACATCGAGGAGACAGAATAATCAAAGAGATAAAAACAAATAAAATAAGTACAAAACAAAACAAAAAAGCAATAGGCAATAAAGAGGAGACGTAGAAAATTATCCAACAGAGAACAGCGAAAGGATAAACCGAGGACAAAGCACAGCAGAAGAATGAAGTAAAAACTGGCAAAAAGACTCGGAGACTCATCCCACAGAGAACAACATATACACCAAGGGTAAAGTATTCTAGAAAGAATAAGCCAAAGGCGAAGAGATGCCGAGACTCATTCACGAGAGGATAGCAGATAAACCAAGGGCAAAACGGAGCAGAAGGAAAAATCCAAAGACGTGGAGATGTATCCAAGAGAGAACATAATAAACCATGGCTAAATGACAGCAGGAGGAAGTAGCAAATGACAGAGAAACGTAGAATAGCAGATACACAAAGGGCAAAGAAAAGCAACATGAGAAAGGAGCAGAGCAAAGAAGAGAAGTAGAAATAAGCCAAAGGCGACGAGACGGGGATATGCATCCAAGAGAGAACACCAGATGAACGAAGGGCGTAGCAGACAATGAGAAAGAGAAAGACGACGAAGACATGGAGGCATATCCAAGAGAAGCACCGGATGCATGGAGGGTAAAACAGAGCATGAGAAAGGTAAAGGCGACAAACACATGGAGACGTGTTCAAGAGAGAGCACTAGATGAACAAAGAGCGAAGCAGAGCATGAGAGAGAAAAACAAAAAATACATGGAACGTTTCAAAGAAAAATCACCGGATGAACGAAGGGCAAAACAGAGCATGAGAAAGAGAAAGATGACATTGACATGGAGACGTATCCAAGAAAGAACACGGGATGAACGAAGGGCGAAGCAGAGCATGAGAAAGCGAAAGACGACAAAGACATGGATTTCTATCCGAAAGGAGCAGCAGATGAACGAAGGGCGAAGCGGCGCAGAGAGGCGGAAGTAGCGCCCGCCCCGTTCCCCCTCCCCCGCCCGCGCACGCACCTGTCGCGCTCTGCCGCCCCCGCCGCCGAGCCGACGCGGGCGGGGGCGGGGGCGGCGGCGCGTGCGCGCACAGCGCTTGTCGCGGAGGGGGCGGGGCGGCGAGGGGCGGGGGGAGGGGGCAGCCACGGAGAGGGGGTGTCCGTGCGGCTACGTACGCTACTTTTATAAGGGTGCGCGGCGCGGCGCAGCCAGTCACTCGCCGTCCTGCCCGTCTCCGCCAGCCTCCGCCCGCCCGCCCGCCCGCTGACCCCGTCGCCCACAGGTAACGCGCGCAAAACACTACGCTCTGGGGAAAGGTGGTTTTAAACTTCCCGCCCGATAATTATTGCATCACGGAGTGCATGTGTCGGCTTGATTTTTTGTTATTTGGTGCGTTCGATTTTTGGAAAGAGCTTATAACTAAAAACATTTTAATGAAGTTTTATTTTTTAACGAAGAAGAATATCATTCATCAAAAGAAATTATTTGTGAGTTCAGTAGTTCGTGGGTCAAAATATTACATTTACGAAGCCTGTGTATTGTTGTATAACAATAATTATTCTGAATCGGGCAGCCCATCTCAAAATGTGTGTGGGTCAGAGAGTGTTGAAAAAAAATTAATCATTTAAAAAACTAATAACAAAAGTGCCTTAGTTAACGTTTTGTTCTGATCTGTTTTTTACTCCAACAGTCCGAAAAATTATAGTTCCTCATTACACGAAATCACATCTAGTGTTTGGGCGTTTTTTGCTTCGGAGAAATATCAATAGATAATTGTTCATTACGCAAAAAATTCAATGTCATCTTCTGTACGCAAAGCTTTTTTTCTCGTAGGTAGTTCGTTTTTGTCTGAAATTCAACAAATGGTATCCAAAAACTGTTTTATAACTTCTTCTTGTTGTTTTTTACAAAAATGCATCAAGTTCAGTTGTAACGGAGGACTTTTTCATAACGTTTTTAAATGTTAAATGACAAAATGACAGCTAAAAATGCCATATATTTTATGTTCATAAAACACATTCTTCGAATGAAAATTCTGAGAAGTTTGAAAAACGTACTTAATTGCAAACAAAAATTAATTTTGCTTTCTCTTATCCCGGAAAATTTGAACTGTATAGAATTTAGTACTAAAAATCATGTACCATCTTTAATAAAATTTAATCATTACTAATTATCTCAAATAATGTATGTGTATCACTTAAATTCCTAGATTTGGTTTAGAGATGAATTTTAAATATGTCCACCTTGCAGTTTCTCTTCATTTTATTTGTTCTAGATCTCACATTTATTTGGTCAACATCTTTCAATCACAGTAACAAATTGTCTCTACAGCACACAAGGATCTATTTATTAACTTAATTTTTTAAATGTCTCCCCTCTTTCGTTGTAAATTGGCAATAAACTTATTTGAGACGCCGTGTCATTCTATATCGTTGACTATTACCCTCCCCATACGAAAATGGGTAACGCCAGTGGATTGCAATGTTTAATCAAAGTGTTTTTGTGCCTTAAAATTTAAGGCGTTTTAGATATTTATTGATAACTGCAAAATCGATGATTCCCTGAATCCTTCTGGAGGAATAATCAAGCTAAGCGATAACATTTGCGCGCAAAAAACAAAAATTTATCCAAAAAACAGCAGGAAATATGATATGAAATATGATATAATGACGAAAACAATTACTATATGGTGGAACAATTACTTTTATTGAACTGTGAGTAAATCAAAGCTTCGTAGTCAATGCAATACTTAACGGCCGAGAATGACATTCATAAAAATTTTGGCGCGAACTAGCACGCAGAGTTGTTGCATTGATTATTATTCCCACTTGATCCTCTTAATATCAAATCCGAATTCATAGCGTTAATACGCCACCTAAAATTGTTGTGCGTTATCGTCTCTACACAGACCTTGCTCGATAGAACTAAATTTGCCGCACATCTATTTCCACCTGTATCTGCCAATTGCATGCTTACATTGTGGCATGCAGAGTCGTGTCAAAACCTCTGCGCAGTAGAGTGAGAGAGTGTGAATGGTTTATCAACTCAGATTTAAAATAATTTGTTTTGAAATAAGTTCTTTACTTTGTGTAAGTTATTACTTCGTATAACGTGCTTAAATACTGACAATTTTTGCGCATAATCTCTTGAAATTCTCTGTGATACTTCATTTCTATATTTGCACCCAGCGTTGCTTTGGATATTATCATAATGTCATCAATATCCCGGCCAAAATCCACCAGTGACCTTCTCGAAGTTTCACTGGTGCTTACACACGCTTGTCACTTTTCAAAGGGAAGCTCGAAAAATTCACGAACTGGAATAAATGGCTGTGACCTGTAAGCGCAATGGAGTGGACTCAAATACCATTTATATTCCCACCTCTCGTTCATTCTCAGAATCACATTCTTTTATCTTTCAATTATCGCTAAATTTACGAGAGAGTTTTCTTCTCTTCCTTCTATCAATTATTATATTCACATTACGTCTCACTTTTTTCTTCTCTTTACAAACACTTTATGAGTTTTAAATAATATTATAAAGTTACTCAAAATGGCAAGATTTCATTTTTTAATAAAATAATCCTTTGTTGTTGTTGAAGTTGTCCTTCAGTTTTATTTTATTAAATCAGAATATTTTAATTTTATGAAATATTTACGTGTGTAATTTAATTAATTTATTTAATTCGCATTTTCGTTCTTCTGCATTCAAAACAGCAACAAAAACCGAAACTTTGCTGAGAATATTATCTTACTTTAATTTTTGTGTGTGCGCATGTGATAAAGAATCAATAGTCAGGGTCCAGGAAATATTTCAGCGGTACCCTCAGACGAAAACACGTATCATTAAAATATTTCCTCTCTGGATTTGAATCCAAATGATATTATCTACAAACTAATGGAACTTGAGTATCATGAATAAATGTCAAGAAATAGTTTTTTTTTCAAAACACTATTGGATTTGCGATCTAGTATTCTATGTATTACCAACACTTTTTATGAAATAAATACAGATTGATCATTTTGATTCAGTTGGTTGAATTACATTTGCTGTAAAGTATTTTAGTGGTTTACATTACTAATATTATTTTAAATCAATTTCTAGGTATTAATTGGAAATCTCTGTAACGTAGCTATATTTTTCAATGTTCATTCTTTTGCACAAGACTGGGTTAGCACATTAATTTCCGACATACGTTTGAAATTATGTTAACATTATTCATATATATATATATATATATATATATATATATATATATATATATATATATATATATATATATATATATATTGGTAAAGTTTGAATAATAATTTATTGCATCTTGTTTCCTAACACTTCTGACAATGCTCGAAAATCTCAATCTGTGTAACTAAAAATTTTGCAAAACTTCTAGAATTTTGAAAAAATTATTCATTAAATGGTTTAAAGTCCTAGAACTGAAAAAATGAAATAAAAAAATAAAACTCTAGCTTCAATACTGAAAGTGTAGGACAGGTTCAAAAACATCTGAACATTTGCGGCCATCAAAATTCCAAAGGTTTAATTAAAATAGGACATTTAGCATATTATTAATCAAATATTGTTTTTTTTTAAGACGAAAGAAAAAGTTGAGACAATTTTGAAAATTTCAACAATGCGTAGGATCTTCGTGTAAATTATCCTTCAAAAATAAATAAATATCCATTCCAAATTGAGAGAGTCATATCGATAGGGGAAAGTTCATTTTCGCAAATTTTCTGTGATTAATGCTCTAGTTTTCTTCGAAGACAGAGACTGACGGACGAACACACGGACAGTCGGAAAAAAACAATTTGGTAGCAGACTTCCCTCCAAAAAGAACATGTACTCCACCACGATCTTAATGTCTATTGTTTGCAGCGTTATAAAAATATATTTGTTTCGCATATAGACCAACTCGCACCACGCGTGCATTCTGCACAGCAGGTGCAAGAACCTTTCTGGGGGGGATCAGTATTTTAGCCGAATCTCAATTTTTACCCTTCAAGGTTGTTAGCTCTGGGGGCATGGCCGATGAGATGATGATCGTTATGATGGTTAGGGATGAAAGGACGTAACACACATATATAGACATACACAATTACACCCATGCCCGAGGCGAGATTCGAACCCGCGGTCTTTTGTCCGAGGCCGTTACGGCACTACTGCCCCAATGATCTCGGCCATCTGACCGGTATATTAATACATGTAATCCAAAATGTAAAAATTGCTTACGAGATTTAAAGTTAACTAACCATCTTATTTCTGCACTATCAGCCGCTAGTCACTATAGAGTTCTCTCCCTCTTTGAGTTTTTCCATGAAACCTTGCTCACAGCAAATCATCTAACCTCGTACTACGAGCACTATGAGACCCTTTAAAAACACTTGGAAATGTAGTGTGTCCAAAATTGATTGGATCTTCGGGGTCCAATAATAATTTGCAATAAAAGAAAATATTCATCCATAATAGCATTTCAGAAACAATCGGCGCGTCTTAAAGGCAACACTTTTCTGACTAGTGTTTCAAACACATTTAGTTTCTGACGTGATTCTTACAATAAAATACATTTAAAAATGACATTAATTTTCATTTATAATTAGAGAGCTCGATATTTGGCTCATTTTTCGATAATGCCGAGATTGGTTTAGGAAGAAAGTGCAATTTTTACAAGGAAAATTATATCCATTCACTCCAAGTATAAAGAAATTTTTATTCAAAACTACATCCCTATCTCGCGCAAGATACTGCCATAAATACTGATACATACATACTGATATATAATGACTGATTCCGTCACTACATTTTCACAGCTACATATTGACTACTAAAATCAATTGTAGACTAAATATAGCCTGAATCATATACAGAATCTCTTGATCATTGTCTACGTCCAATTCAACGTATATTCTAAAATAGGTAAGGCTGAGAATACGATTGGGGATTGTGAAGTACAAATTATAGACGCTAGAGACCCCTATTTCTCCATTATAGTTCATCACATTCAACCCACGGAACTTGATCATGATCTGCAAGAGAATTCCGCGTTTCTCTCCTATACATATCACTTCTAGCTTCCTGCCGATAATCACACGTCCTCTTTTGATGAATGCTCATATTAGTCACGCAAGTAGCGAGTTTATACCTTCTTGGATAAAACTGAGTGGTTTGGTTTATCTCATTCTTATTTTGCTGGCATCATAACTGTTGCCAACTTCCAATTACTTGTACCAGATTTTAACAATTAATACTATTCAAACACAAGCTTCCTTTGGTTCCAAAGTACTACAATGCATCGCATGTTTCTTTACATAAAGCAATGAGTAAGTTTAAAGTAATTATAAAATTTCGTAAGACAAATAAAAATGTCTTAACAGTAAACTATAAAAAGAACCTAAAATTAGAGCGTTGGATAAAGACGTTTGATAATGGATAATAAAGAAAATTAATGTTTCTAGTTCAATATATGCAGGGACAATTTTATAACACAAGTGAAAAGCGGCGGTGATGGTGTAATGGTTAGATTTCTTGCGTATCGGACTGTTATACCTAAGCTGGTGGGCTCATACCCGATCGACTCTGTGGATTTTTAAGGGCGAAAAAATCCTTCGTACGCCTTCTTTCGGAGGGAATGTAAAGCCGGCTGTCCCATGTTAGTAGATTTACTAGCATATAAAAGATCCTCAAGCCTAAATGACGCTTCTGAGCTAAATTCTCGCCCAAGAAATACCCTTTTCTCCGCTAGTTGGTGAAAGGAGCGTAGCAAAATTTGCGTGGTCAGACGGAAGAGCGGGTCTGATGGCCCGAGTCTCGCCACGTAAAATAAGGAATTAATTCAATTCAATTCAAAATAGCAACTGAATGTATCACCGAAGAGAATATAGCTATAGAACAACGAACAGGCGGTTAAAGGCTTTAAAATGTTTATCATATTTTTCCACTATATCAATTAATTGTTCATAAATATAATAAACCACCGCGTTTATTGGAAGCAACTAATTACGTTACTTATAATTGTATAAGATAAAAATAATTACCAAATATGAATGGATGAAAACCAGAACGGTATATGCAACATTTTATAAATTCTGAAAAAATGTTCTTATTTTAGTGTACATTTTAGTGGCAATGTATTTTTGTGGTTATAATGAACAATTAATGAACGCAACTGAAGCGCCGCAGACAACGAGGTTCCGGGATCGAGCCCTGACGGTAGTGACTTTCCGTACACGAGATGTGATAAACCCGGACGGGCAAAAGTGGGTGTCTGTGAGAGCCGTAGCGATAAGTTAAGTCTCTAATGACCTCACAAGTTGACGTGACTGGAATCACTTGCCAAGATTATGTACGAGACGCAAAAATAAGCGCGGTAAAGAAAAAAATTGCTTTTGCCTCTTCGTTCCGTCGAAAGATGGACTGATTGATTCATTTTTCCGTTCACATCAATCACTAGACATTAGTTCCGTAAGTGCAGTGCATGCTTTATCGCGGAAGGTGACGTACATCTGCCCCCGATATTGACGAAATCCAGCACCGACCTACACGTCAGCTTGCAGGGGTTTTGCCAAGCAGGTGTCTTCCAATAAAGAGGCACCGGCCCAGCCGGGACAAGTTCTAAGCTCCCGGATTATCTCCCCACATGTGTGGTAGTATAGTGCATGTGATTGTCTATGTGTGAAGTTAAAGGTTGGGAATAGAAAAAGGGAGAGGAAGGAATTATCGCGCGCGGTCCGCGGCTCTTTTGTTAGGATACTGCTCCGGGATTCGTCTGGTGTTGATCGGAGAGACCCCGGAAAAGTGTAGCCGGCCGCTAGATTTCTCCTCTGGACAGCGGCTGAATTCAATCTAGCTCTCTACGTAGCTAGTGTCGAATAATCTGCCACCGTCGCGTCTCGAACCCTGGGACCTCCCGGTCACAGGCATTGCAGTGACATCAATTGACGAGCCGTCTAAGTCGATCCCCTTCCTCGCCCCCCCCCCCAAAGCCAGCCTTTCCGCCGGCAAGCACTGATCGAGAGAGGGCGCGCGCGCGTTTCGCAGGCCGCCACCGCCGCCCTCCCTCCGCCATGGGCCCGCACGCCGCGCCCGCCGCCGCCGCCGCCACCGTCGCCACCGCCGCCGCCGCCGCGAGCCGGCTGTGGCCGGCCGCCGCCGCGCTGCTGCTCGCCCTCGCAGGCCTCGGCGGGCACCCGGCGTACGCCGCCGCGCTGCCCGCCCCCGCCGCCTCCACCGCCCTCGCCGCGCCCGCCGCCGCTGCGGCCACTCGCGCCGGCGGAGCGCCCCTCGACATCGACAAGCGCAGCGTGTCCGCCGGCACGGCCGACTTCGGAGCGTCCGACTACCCCGACTACCAACGCTTCGACGAATACCCGGTGAGTAGATACAAGCAGTGCTTCATTTATAACATTTTTGCTTCCGAAACGCGCTCTAAATCAATTATTGGTTTATTAGAAATAGTTACATCTTTATAATATTGTTTAATAACACACACAAACAAAAAAAAAGTTGTCAGACCGAAAAACGTGACAAATGTATCCGAAGCTTAAGCCAGAATCACACTACCATCATTCCGTTTTTTGCCATTAAAAATGGAAGGTGGGGACGATTCGGATTTAGAAACATGTATCAAGTCTTTGAGTTTAACAACTCCCGAAAACAAAAATGCAATTTCTTTTTTTAATTTTTTTTTTCATTTAAAAAATGGAGGGTTGAGGCACAATTCTGGTTTCAGATTCGGATTCATCGTGTTGAATTACACAGAAAAACACGTGTCACGTTTCTGGGTCTGTTAACTTTTTTGCTGTAATTAACTTTGCCTCTGTAATTATTCCCGAGGTACCGAAACGCCGTTCCGTAGCGTTCCGCCAGAAAGCAAGCTCTGGATACAAGCGAACCACAATGACAAAAGAAAACCTCACTGAGCATGCGCTAATAGTTATTTATGACAAGAGCGGTAAAAGTGACATTTTATTTTGCGAGTCCAACAGGCTGAGTGGTGCAATCTTACGATTAAGATGAAAGCAGTTTCACCACTTCTGTCATACATTATTTGTAGACAACCTTAGTGAATTTTAATACATTTTTATATAAATATGTAAATCAGTTATTGATACATGAAAGCGAATAGTAGTTGCTACGGTCAGAACAAAGTATTTTGTTGTCTTTGTTTCATTCACAGATTCTGAACACTTAGCTCACTTTTACTCATCACAAGCGCTAAAAATTCGACATTAACACGCTATACACGCCCTGAAACTATCATTTTTACTAGTGTGTCTAAAAAATATTTTATTGGCAGTTGTAGCCTTCTCCATAAACATCGACTGCCCCTGGACAATTTCCCATCTCGTTTAGCATGGTCACCGCGCATTTAGTAGATAGATAGATAGATAGATTTATTAAAGTTCGCTTTGAGCTAATGCTCGGTGGCAAACATGATAACAATTAAAATTAGAATTACTAAACATTTTCAACATTTACAATTGGGTTTACTGTTAGAATTAGAGGGTCGATATAATAGTTCCAATTTATTTCTAGCTAACTCTAAATTCACTTTAGTTTACATAACACTTCACTACACTACACTACACTACACTACACTGCACTCCCCTTCACTACATTACACTCCCTTCCCCCCCACTACACTACACTTCACATCACTTCACTGTATAAGGGCCATGACGATAATAATTATGACAATAATAATAAAAGTAATAGTAATATTAATAATAATAAAAGCAATAATAATATTAACAATAACAATAATAATAATAAAAGTAATAATAATAGTAATAATAATAATCATAATAATAAAGATAAATGTCTCAGTCAGTATTATTCGAGATGATCTAGATGGAATGAAGCATATTTTTAAATTTGGCTACATTAGAAGGAAGAGCCTCTAGTGCTTCTGCAGGTAGTTTATTCCAATCTACTATAGTGCGATTCACAAAGGAGAACTTGCCTACATCAGTTCTTTGCTTTCTACATCGTATTTTCCAAGGATGGTCCCCTCTGCTTTTATAATCTGATTTCTGTAATCTTTTACCGATATCTGCCCATGCTGTGTCCCCTCTGTATGTCTTATACATTACGCATAAGTAATGTATAAGAAGGGTATGTATAACAGGAATAATTAGTACTATTAATTCAATTCGTTCGAAGAATCGTCTTCCCGGCTGGAAATCGAAACCGAGTGGTTTGGTTTAGGCCTAGTTGCTTCCGCAAACCAGGAGATCTGGGTTCGACTCCCGGCCGGGGTTGCAATTCTTTGAACAAATTTAATTATTTAAATTCATTTATTATACAGCAACAAGGTCACATCATAGAAAACATGTATTGTGCGAAACATATTTCCAACGTTAATACTTCTCCTAAATGGTGACCGGGGGGTGACAATTGAATATTAGTACGACTCGATCGCAACCGAGTCACTCGCATGGGATGGGAGTCGCTTGACCGTTGCTATGCTCGGAGATCTTCTCACCCTCGGAGAGCTCACTCGGAGAGCGGGTCTGTTCCTGTGCACCGTGAGAATCAAA
Source organism: Gryllus longicercus (assembly GCA_038098605.1). Classification (NCBI taxonomy): domain Eukaryota; kingdom Metazoa; phylum Arthropoda; class Insecta; order Orthoptera; family Gryllidae; genus Gryllus; species Gryllus longicercus. Next base: position 2,690,079 of record JAZDUA010000101.1, read on the forward strand.
TGAGAGCTGGCTGTATGGTCTCTGCGTCATATGTTCGCTCTCGGCTATCCGGGCGACTCCGCGACGGGGATTGGTAAGCTAACTTTCGGTCATCTTTCGGCAGCCTTTTTTTTTTTGCTCTTGGCATTTTATCCATGAAGAAGGCTAAGAGATGTTGGCCGAAATTTTGGCTGGCCAGACCACAAGGGCGCGTTGCAAAAAGGTCGACCCAACAGAGCTAAACCACATTCTATATATTTGAAAATAAAGATCGTAAAATTTCTCAAAAAAACAAGCATTACGATCCAAAAGGTATACAACGTGTAGAATTTTAGAAACTATGTAAGAGTCTGTGAGAAATGTATACGTTACATCTAGCGTCCTAATTTGGCTAATTCCAGAATTAGTCGGTAAATGTTTACATAGTTCAAAATGGATGAATAATGTCCGGGAGTTGGAACACAATCAAGAACTAAGCTTGCGAGTAAACTTTGGGATTTATCCGGATGAATTGTTAGCCAATACGAGGTGACTAGGGTAAAATACGTTATAGTGACATGTAAATGCAAGTAATATGTAACAAAACGGGATCAAATTGCTTGTAGCTTGTCTTTAAAGCTAGGGAGCGACAAAGAGTGTAGATTCAAGTTCCACTATGTCAGTCTTAACATCTGAGTCACCTAAAGCAACCTAATCTCATTATATGCGTAAGTGGCTCTGGCTCTTTGCTTATTGCTTTTTACATAAAACAACTTTGAATCTGTGCATCGCTTCATTTTTAACGCATTTAAAGACAAAATTCTCTATTAAAAATTTCTAAGAAGAATTAAAGTCTTCATACTTTTACAATCGCTATACTTTTCCCAGCGCCCTGTGACTGATGTCAAAATTATTTCTGTTAACGTTAATTCGTAACGTTCTGATATATGAGCACGCTATAGAAAGCGTGGAGTGGAGTGGAGTAATCCTCCTTTTACTTAGTCAATCGCAGTCACTCATTGACTTCCATCCCTTTGGCCAGGGGCCGTTAGCTGCCCGGGCTCCCAGACGCTCCCTCATCCAGGAACCCGCGATATCGCGAGGTCGAGGTAACCTCCGTTACTTCTCGAAGTGTAGTTAAGCAATACAGCTAGCGATGACGTCAGAAGAATTCTGATTTATTCAAAGCGTATCGCTAATGAAGAAAACAGATAACCCTAGCATTGGCCATATACTTTAACACTGTTTTTCGTCCTATTGACAACAGATATGTACGTCATCACTTTGTTGTCCAGACTGCTTTAAATATACAGGAGATTTTGTCCAAGGGGTTTTACCCATTTAATGGGCTGGCTAGGGTACAAAGTTCATTACTTCCTTGAACGCGACGTCGCGCAGACCCGCAAGCCAGCTTTCCATTGTTTTCTTGAGGCCATTGTTCCACAATATTTTTCAGGGCAATAATGCACCATTGCATTTTTGAAGAGTCACGAAAACATGGACTCGTAGCACTACACATTTTGTATATACTGTTTCACCAGAAACATTCTTTTAAACTTTCAAAACGTTCAATAAAAATATTATACCTTTACAAATTCATAATTAAACATTTTTAATTTTCACACCCATTCTAACATGAGGGCACAAATATGTACACAATGTAGTTTAAATATTAAAAAACAACTATTACATTTTTGAAAGTAAAATGTGTAATATTTTCAACGCAAATAAGTAATGTTATTGAGCTATTAATTAACTAATGAAGATTATGTAACTCAATTAATTAATTAATTAATTATTCCACAACGTTTCTTTCCTTTTGATGAATATAATATTCACAGTACGTAAAATGTTTCACATACTAGTGTGGTTCGGATCCTCATATAATTATATTGTGTTTTTGATTGTTGTACTTAGAGCTTGCATAAATTAGGAATATTATTAGATTCTTTTTTCTCATTACAATAACGTTTCTTTGAGAACTAATCAATAACATCTTTATATATATATATATGCAAAACTTATTCTTAAAGACAGTAAAATTGCTTTTAAGGATTAACATGTTTCATAAGGAAATGTTAAATTAATTTGTAATTGTAATAAAATTATGTCGGTGCCAAGATCGTGGTCTATATTGTATCTTGGATATATTAATTCTAAAAAATATAATCAACATAGACTCATTATCGTTTTTCATTGGATAAGTGGCTTCAAAGTGCGAAGCTTTAGGAGTGTTTACATTTACTCACAATTCACAAACTGATTTAGGAAGCTCTAGCATAGTGGAACAATTGCATCAAATGCACATGTGACAAATGTCAGGAAGGTTGAAGGTTTGTTTAAAATAAGTGATTTTCCTATTGCATTAATATATTCGTATGTAAACATTACCTTTCAGTCCGCAGTAATTTAAATTACACCAATTGCGTCACGATTCGTAATTCATAAGTTTATTTATCGCTGACAGCTGACTTTTTTATTTAAATGAACTGCATGTTTGTTGAGTTATTTGGCTTAACTGAAACAGCTCTTCGTTTTGAAGTATCAATGTCACTTGTGAATACATATTTGGAAAACCAAGATCTTCAAATCGCCTCATAATTTTACAACATTTATAGGGAGAATTACTATAGTGGTTGACGCAATTCCACATGCACCGGGCGGCATTTGAACCCTAGTACCCCGAGGTGAAAAACTAGCGCCCTGGCTGGTACGCGTCGGGTCATTTCGAGAGTGAAGCTTCAAGTGCGACGCGAGGTCAGCCTTGACGGTTGTCGCAGACACCTCCACGGTCCCAAGATTTCCGCGCAGCAACTGAAATACCGCCCCGCCAGACACTAAGGCGTCATCATCTTCTCCGCATCGGTCTCCTATTGTCCGTGAAGCACCTCGTCTTCACAGTCACGTGGAAATTCTCTTTTAGACGGCTATTTTCATGCGCTGTAAAGAGTAATCTTGGTTCTACGTTTTTCTTTGCCTTGCTCTCTCAAGATTTTGCAATGCTGGCACTCGAGAAATTAAGATGTCGTAAAAACTTTGCAAACGTTCTTACTCTCCCTCTTCTTCTTTCAACCTTCTTCACACTGCGTTTCTTTTATCTCTTGTTTTTAAGCGACTTCTTTGCATCCACCAATAAATTGTCAAAACGAAATCTAGTAGAATTTTCCTGTTTTCCAAAGATACCTTGAAATGTTCATATTTTCCGGTCGTCAATGAGTTTTTTAATTACTTTTTTACAGCTCTATCTGCGACATTATATAACGGAGTGAAAATATTTTTTTCGAAACAAAACAGGGAAAATGCTCAAAAATACAATATCACAGACCATAATCTCCATTCCAATCTTCACTGTTTATCATTTATACTTTCCTCTTTTCCTTCTTTTATTGTCTGCTTATACTTCTGTTTCTCTTTAACCATAAATTTTCCATGTGACGTGTGTGTAAAGGATTGTCATTTTTCTGAACTCCTAACAAATGCGTGATGTATTCTGTTCACCATTCAAAAAGAAGTTTCTTATGTGTTTTTCCTAAAGTTTTTGCTTGTATCATAATAATGACTTCTTTAAATAATAATGGCTTCTTTAAATGATATAAATATTTTGGTTTTATGCTCCAACAATAAATATTGTTATATAATAAAGGATAATACTACAGATAACATACCAAGAACTTCACTTTTAGAGACAGGGATAAGACGTATCATTAACTCCACATCTATTTGGTTACATTAAGTTTCTTAATCCAATTGGACTACGCTCCCCATTGTGCTCGAGTGTCATAGAAAAGTTTCTGGGCTGATGGTCAAAATCTATAAAAGCCACTTTATCCACATCAACAACTAAATGAGTGAGTATTAAATCTACTCACTTCCACTTACTCTATGGTAATTGTAACGCTAAACAAGTTGAAACATAAATAAAATGTTACTTTAGTTTCAAAGGAAAGAATATAATTTATAATTCAGTTCAGTGCAATGCATTACGGGAGAGCGTTACTCGGTCGACAGTTGCAATTCGATGCCATTTTTTCATTCTAGTTTGTCAAGATGTAAATGAAATGAAAGGTAAGTCTTACAACAATAAGTCTTACAATAAGCGTAAAGACTAGTTGTTTTAAAAACTTAATTAGCTGTTTTTCTAAATTAAAAAAAGGAAAACTACTCGTTTAGAAGCGTTTTTGAACTCAATATTACGATGTTTAATGGTTATAAAAAGTATAACACAACTCTTTCATATAAATTCCATTCATATTCTGAGTTCACAGAATGAAATAGAGCGTGATCTAATTTACATTACTTCCAGTGCAGTTAAATACAGAATGCATACATATGTAGATTAACCGCAAAAGTTGAAAATGAGGCTTATTTTCCATTTAAATGCTCTAGTAAATTTATGAATATACAAAATAGAAAATGTTAATTTGTTTGAGAAGTAAGCAATTATAAATATATTCTCAATATATTCAGAAGCATGTTGACATTTTAATGGGTCGTTCACACTACAATTTCATTATCCAATGTTGCAATAACGTTTATTTACAATAAATTCAAAGAAAACCAATAACATAGTGTCATATAAGTATTTTTTATGGTTCTAGACAAACTATGACGGCGGTTTGCTTTTGCAAAAACAACTTTGCAAAATTAAGGTTTTGACATCCGTATTATTTTCGGTCCGTAAATCATACGATATCAATTGTTTGGACCCTGTCGTGCTCAGAACCTGTGAGAGAAAATGATCTTTTTTTAGTTTTAATATAATTATACTTCAAATAATATGTAATCTTAGGTTTTCTCTATGTCTAAGAATGGCGTTCTGGATCATGCAAATTTAATTAATTTTTTAGTAGCAGCAAATGTATGTATTAATCGGTCTCAAGGCACAACTTCACTTTAAAATCTGATAACATCTTTCTACTTTAGTAAATGGGCTGAAAGGGCACCTTCCTACACGTAATACATAACCCACAATTACTTTTGCAGTACTCCTGCACGAAACCAGTCCTTACTTTCACTGCTTATTCATTGGAAAGTGTTCCATAGCGTTCGCGCACTGCAAAATAGACATGGCGCAAAGAAGCCATGACTCTAACAACTGGGTACTGTAAAGTTAACAAAACACTGGGGGGTCACGAATCAACATTACAGCCCTATCGCGTATTGAGAATGATTATTTACGTAAGTAACTACAGTAACATATACTGCCCCCATTGCAATTGTGCCTATTGTGTGAATTGTATTTAAGCGTACCTTGGTTTGATTACAAATTACTCAACGCAAATCTCTTTCAATAACATATAAATGGAACGTAAACAATACAGCGTATAAATAAACGAGGTTTATTGCTGAAACATTTGCAATTAGAATTTCGATCAATCACGCTTGTGCTCAAGCATGTATAACTAGTTCTTATCTTAAAAGGTGATGACACATCCCCATATTAGGGAAGAATCAAGTTGTTCGATGGTCGGTTGGTTAGACGGAAACTTTTTTCGATCAAATAAATTGAAGTTTAGCAGAACAAGTGCAAGAAAGGGAGAGTGAAAGTGTTTACCAATAACATACATTAGAGGAAAGCAAATATTTTTCCATAATTTGTTTGTGTCAAACAACTGCGTCAGGTTATAAAACGAAGGATTAAGCACAAAATACACTCATTTGCGAATAAAGGTTTATAATAACAACTGGATTACATAACAATATGTAGCGTTAACACTGATTGGATAATGATTTAGTTGTATTAGTATTTGTCGTGCGCTGATAAATTATGTGCAGAAAGAAGCGGCAAAACGCTTGTCTTTAAAATTATTAAAATACGCTCTGGTTTCGAGAAAAATTTGGGATTAAAGATTCGGTCATCAACGATCGATTTTGAATTAATTGTATTCCTTTTTTTAATGTATTATTTTCCCTTTTTTAATACATACGTCATTGCTTTATTAGTAATTTTATTTTAACACTGTTGATATAATTATGTTTGATTTTCATTTTATGATACGAATTCTAGAATACACAATTAAAAATAATTATTTTGTAAGGCACCAAAAAATCCAGATATGAATTGAATGTAGTGGCAAGTCTAGAACGTAGGGTTCATGGATAATTGGAAGGCTCTAGGTATTATCCCGAAGATGCCGAATTTTCGACACAAATAAATAATTGCGTGATATTGTATAGCCAATAAACCTAAAGGCGGCCACTTTCATTGTTGTTATTTTTTCGTTGAGCGCTCCGATTAATTAATTTCACGCGGATGTCGGATCAATACTTCAATTCTTTCTGGTCTATTTTTTAGAAGCGTTTAAAAACAAAAGTTTTTTAAGCTACACTTTATTTAAGTCATAACTAAATAGATATTTGATATTTTTTCTGAAAAATACATTTGCTGGTAGTACTTCTAAAATAATTCAAGCAGGCGTCATTGGGAAAATCACCAGAAGAAAGTAATTGTACATCACTAGCTTGAAATAAATGCCTATGGACCGCACGTGATCCCCCACGTTACTATCCCCCACTGAAATCCAATGACCGGGTTTGAGGCTGATCGCCCATCCCATAATGGCAATTTTAGATTTCCAAAAGAAAAAAATATATGTATCTATGTACGTATGTATGTACTTGTCATTTGAGGATCAGATTAATTAACTAACTGGCGTTTGCCAGGTAGCAGTGTCCCCAGGTCTGAGCCCTGTTTTTTTATTTATTATCCAGGCCTGGACATGTAACGAGTATGACGTAATCCCATCACAGTATCCAGCATACTAGGCCTCCCTGATATTCCTTTCGCCTAAAAGCTATAGAAACGTAGACGATTCTCTTAGAAAGCTACAGCTCGATTTTTGCCCCAACCTAAAATCGAATCCAGTATCGCATCACGGAAAGCTAGAACATTGTTTATGAGGCACCACGAAGTAAATTGTTTTAAAAAATATTTGTTACATAGGAATATTATAATGTAATACTTCATTTTTCCGAATGCTAAAGAAATAAATAATTCCTTGTTTTTTGAGTGTCAAAGATATTAACCGATTTATAAGTTGTATTTTAACCTGAGAAAATTAATAGTCGATGATTACGATAAAGTTTGCATGATAAAAAAATAATAGTTGTTATTGTGAAATTGAAATTGTGTTTCAATTACCTGTTTTCAACGATATACAATTTGGAGAAGTGACGTACTTCATGAAATATGATATTGATCGGGATGTCTACTGATCAGAACAGCCGGCCGCTAAATTCTCCTCCAGACAGTGGTAGAATTTGACGAAGCTAGTAGCCAGTGTCAAAACTCCGCTATTGTCGGTGCTCGAAACCTACGGCCTCCTCATCAGCCCGGCTTAGTCGGCTAACGACATCAACTGATATCACTGCAGTGCCTATGACCAGGGGGCCTTACGGTGCGAGTCCCGACGTGGCAGGTTTTTCGACACTAGCACATAGCTAGGTCTAATCCAACCAGTGCCAGGAGGAGAACTCTGATCGGTAGTTTTCCGCGGTGTCTCCGATCAACACCAGGCGAATGCCGAAACAGTACCCTAACAAACGGACCACGGACCGCTCGCGATCTTCCTTCTTCTTCCTTGTCCTATCCTCCCCCATTACTTACACGTACATGCACTAAATTACCCCTCATGTCGAGAGCTTAGAGCTCGTTACGGCTGGGGCGGTGCCCGGTTTGGTGGGAGATATCTGACTGGGGAAAACTCGACAAGCCCATTTTCGTCGGTGCCGGTGTTATATCCAAAAAAAGAACAGCGATTTCTAAAACTGTTTTTTATTACCACAAGCCAACAAGAGATTCACTAATACATGCCAGGTCGAACAATATTCCGGGAGATAAACCGTAGACGTTGCGATGTTCACTGTTTCGCCGTAGGAAGAGTCCGAGTCCGTAACCGTTCTGTAATGCACTTCGCTTGTCACTATACACGCTCAGGCAGGCACTTCACACTGGCTACCACTCGCCGGGCACCGCTCTTAATGCCCGCCCGGGCTGAAGGTCCGCCGGGCAGCTACCCGATAAGGGTGAGTTCTCCGGCTCCGGGGCTTGGCCGAGCGTGACGGAGCTGCGGTGTTAGTAATCGGCGCCCTCTCTTGAGCGGCGCCGGGACCACCTTCCGGCGGCAACTTTAAGGGTGCGCGTTCGACCATATCAGCCAGATCTCACCATCCAGCGGGCGGGGGGGGTGGAGTCCCCGCCATTTCCCGGGGGGTGTTTACCACACTTACGGGACTAATGACCTCAGCAGTTGTCGCGCCCGCAATCACGAAATAATGAATGAATCAATCCATCCCCGTGAGAGTCACTACGGCGGCATCGGGCGATGTCGCCGCGCCATCGAAACCCGCGGTGGGAGAAGGTGAGAGTGCACTTCCCGTCTCACCTGCGCGGTCGGGGCACTTCCTTCACGCGGCGGCGGCGGCGCCCGTTAAGACCCCGGAAGCGCCTCGCCCCCGCTTCCTCTCCCACTCCCGCTCTCGCTCCCGCGCGTCGCTCTCTAATGCCGGCGCGGGTCAGCGCCTCCGCGCCACAGCGCCAGCCAAGGGGCGCTCGTTTTCGCCGCGCCGGCAAACAACTAGCGCCCTCCGCAGTGGGCCGAAGCGGCCAGAACGAAAAGACGTATCAATTATTTATGATGCGATTGGGAAAAGTGGCGTTTAATTTTGCGAGTAGGAAACGTTGCGATGCCAGGTCGATAGGCTCAGTGACGCAATTCTACAATCAAAATAAAATCATTGTTACCACGTGTCTCATGCACTATTTACTAAAGAGTCTTACTGATTTTATTTCAAGTATATAAATTAGTTAATTGGATACCATGTTATATTAAGATCAGTGGAAGCTGATCTGATGAAAGTATCATGTTTCATTTGTTGTAATCACATTTTTGTCTCAACATCTGAGAATTATTTCATTTTTAGCATTAGTGCTAAAGTTGAACTTTCAGCACGCTGGGTACGTACTACAAGTAACCGCTTTAATCAGTGGCTGTCTAAAACTGTAATTCTGACCTAAGGGGAAAAAAGCTCAAGTAACGTCCATTATGCATATAAAACTTCATTGTTTACCAGTTTGTATTATTATTTATTTAATAAGTAATTATTACAAATAAATTAGCTTACTTGATCCTATGTGGCTAGGCTGAAGGCCTTTAAGCCATTACAATACCTACATCCTTTCGCGTTCTAATCTTTCGAATTCTGGTATTCACCCCAAATGGTCTCTCCATCGCATCAAAGCCGCGGAAAAGAGACCATAAGGTACGGCTCAGGAAAAAATCCCTGAAGGGGAAAAAACCTGCCGTCAGAAGCCGAATACATACTAATCTATCCGACGTTTATTTTAACTATTTATTTTCTGGCGTGGGCGTCCCGCCGTCTTCTTCCAGTGCTTGGCCTCCTCAGCACCTGAAATCAAACAGCGCCACCGAAGGTCGTCCACACCAGCGCCTCTGTCCTTATATTTTCGATCCCCCCTTACCTCCCCCCCTAATGTGCTTATTACTATGCCAGTTTTATTTTATTTATTATATTGACCTGTTACTTACCAATTGACTACGACTTATGACTTATTTCTTAACTGTTTACTAACTTAACATAAAATTACTGATTAACTTACATATTGTTAGCTTATTGACTTATTTATTTCTCTCCAGTCTAGGCTCCGCTCAAGCTAACCGGTGCTGTTTTCCCACTCCCTAATTTCAGTTTCCCTAATGGTCCGAACCTTTCCTAAAATGTTCCTAATTCTTTCATGAATTTAGACCTTTTATCACCTAAAATGTTTTGGGCGAGCGTTACGTTCCTGTTTAGGAAGTAGTAATTTCCCATTCCCATCCATTTTTTTCTCCATGATTCGGTTGCACAGCCAATTAAGAAGATGTGTATCCAGTCTTCCCTATCACCGCAAAGCACACAGATGCCATTACCACTTGCGTCCTTTAGTCTACGCTGCATCCATCCCCCAACCCTGAACCAAGCGTATCCCCCTCTTGCGTCCTTTCCGAGAGTATGAACGTAACTTTCGCAACCCCATAACGGACTCGCATGGATTTGAGCTACTAGCGAACGTTTTTCAGCCGTTGCTGCCCAGATCTCTTGCCTTTTAATATCCGCAAGTCTATTGGAAATCAGCCGTTCTATCTCACTACCAGTTTGTAGCTAAACCAAACGGGAATCTGTAACATCTTTAAACGTGTGTTGCATAAAAAGTGAAAATATGCATTGTGATCTTCAGTTTTCAATAAGGCGTTAGATACAGATACAGAGTGCGTGTCTAATTGCTACTGCGTACTCGTAGTTGAGCCGGTTTGTTCGTTCAAAATGAAAGAATTATCGTGAGTTCTCTACGGAAATACTCGAAACATCTAACAAATCTAAGTTTGTTTCCAGAAAAATCTCAAGAAAGATAAGAAAACTATGATGTATTTGAGAGTTGAATGGAAAATAGTGTGAATTGTGTAAATGAAACGAAACATATAAATTATTTGCGACTATTAATGAAAGTTATTTAGAAGATTCCATTACATGAAAAAATAACATTTCGAGGATGTTAGGGGCGGACCTTCTGCAATTGTTACTACAAGTAGTACTGCTACTACTACTCAAGACTAAAAATATATTTGTTGTATTGTAGCGGCGCGGACATAAAGTATTGAAAAGAGTTGCACCGACATACGGAATCCGTATATATCCAAGAATATTAAACTCAACGTATTAAGAAAAGGTTATAAACTTATATACTTCAAATAATTTAAGAAAAAACAATTATTTTTTTAATAATGTAATAACGGATTTACTGGTCAATATATCTAACATACATATCACATTTTAATTAATTTCTTATTTACCTATATAAAAATTTAAACTTTCCATCTTTTTTCTATTTGTAGTATTTAAAAATGAAGTTCTTAATGAACGTATCCCAAAATCGTTTTGATTCAATAAATCTTTTCAATTAGAATACATGAGATTTTAAAAATTTTAAACAATAAAAAAATTGTCTATTGTAATTTTGGCTGTAGAGAGAGAACAGGGCGCGCTGCTGTTGTTGGTTCGACGCACTGTGAGATCCCTGCTGGGACTCGGCACCGCCTTCGCCGTGTAAGTGGTCTCCTCCCTCCTGAACTTCTCCGCCCCCCTCCCCCGTTCACTTCACCCCGCCCGTCCCACCCACCCGGCCACCGATATCACCTCTCGTTTACTCTCGAACCAATACACACGCCACTTCCGCCACTGCTCCTTTCGAAAAATAACAATCGAGAAAATACGTCCCCGCTGGCGCACAGAGCTTTTCTTTCCCGAAGCAATGTGAACCTTGACATTTACATTACACGAGATTTTGAGCGTTTCTTCAGGCTTAATAGTTATTTGTAAAAAGGGAAACTTTAACGAAAGTTTTAACTTTGTTTGTTTAAAGTAGACGCCCATATTCACAAAACCGGGGAAATTCGTTAGGGGTTCTCACAACAATATCACCAGAAAATTCCAAATGCACAATACTAAACATTCAAGTTAATGAAATTCATTTCTACGTGGTATCATAAAAAAGAAGTCACATTTTTCTAACAGATTAATTTCTAATCTCTAATATATTTACCTGAAATATTTTACACTGCTCAAAGTTTTCGTGTCGAATATTCACTTCATACAAAACGTCGTCATTTAAGTGAACCAAGTAAGCTAAATAATGAATTCTCATTACATTAATTTTCTGTCCAATTTTATAACATTTGTAGTCTTCAATAGTATCTAATCGCCTTTTACTTTTAAAGACCGAAAATTGTAAGAACACAGTCATTATTCTCCGTATCATTGAACAACTAAAGCTTCCTATTTGGAACTCTTTATTCAACTGGGACGCCTGACCTTTGCGACAGCACCGCTAACAAGCTTTCCGGCACAATCCTTCCCAGCGGACAGAACAATAGATGCACCAGGTGTCGCGGGGCACAAACGTGTTTTGTGCCTCGCAGCCAACTCTGTACCCACCCCCGCCGCCATGCCCTCGACGTCCTCACTGGCGGCCTCCACCATCCTCGTGCGCCTTCGCTCTCCCATGCCGCCACCACCCTTGCCCACGATGGGCTCCAGTTTCATCATCGCTGCCGCCCGCGCTATCAGTGAACGCTCACGTTGCCCCCGACCTCTCTAGCCGTCTTTGTTCGCCCACGCTATCACTTCCCTCCCACACCGTCACCCTCCGCCCGCACCGCCGCGGATCGTTCACGTCACTCCAACTACCCACGCCACCACTTCCCGCTCATGCCGCCACTGCCCGCCACCACCGCGACCGACCTACCTCGCCGCCTACGTCCGCCCCACGCCACCACCTGCCGCTCATGATACCGCTGCCTTCCCACACAGCTTCAAACCGCCCATGCAACCTTTACTGACCTGACCGATACCAAGCACCCACATCACCACTGTCCGCTCGTGCGGCCAGAGCCCGCCTACGTCACTACTGCCCGCCTACGCCCACTCCACTGCCTAAGCCGCCAACCTCTGTGTCCCAACAATCCTCCCGCCCCTCCACCCCCCGACATCACCCGCTGACACCACCAGAGCATTTCATTGATGGTGCTGTCAAGGACTATTGGGAACTGGATTCTCTGCAGCTGCATGATTGATAATATAAGATCCATTGAATAATAATAATAATTAATAATAATGATACCTATGTAGAAACAAATCTGATAAAATAAAACTGGTATTCTTCATAAGATTTCTCCAAATATTTATCCAAAACCGAAAATCAACATTTAACATTGTATTTCATCTCTATGGGAATGAATAAAAATTGCAATTTAAATTTGGACTCGCCATAAAAATCACATGGAAGTGATCATCAATTTCAGGAAATATTAAAATCATTTTATTTGAGAAATATTATTTTTGTACTCATCTCCCACTTCATACTCAATTCCATCCCTATTTTCATAAAAGCTTAGAATTTTTTCTGAAAATCTAAAATTTGACTATTAGACAAAAATATTACTCATATGCCAACTCATATATTCTTGTTTCTTTCAGAGTTTATTTTAAATATTTCATACATTCAGTCAATATTACCAGCTCTACTATATCAGTCTTGTAGGCATCTTCCTCTTCTTCGTTTACCGTTTATGAGGAAACCTACGTTCATCCCCAGGACATCACAGACCAGATTGAAGGAGGAGGATACATTTGAATTACCTGTGAAGATATTCGTGGAAATTGTACAAATTAAAAATACTCATATCGCAAAAATATGACCATGATCTTAAAAGGTACTATAAATCTGTAGCTATCGCATTTTTTCCTCATAGATTATTGCCCTAATTTTCCAATCTAGGGAATCAAGTTTATAAGCATCGTTTGAAGGAATATGGGTTTTAGTGATATTTCAGCCTAATATGTAGCGCGGAGGAATTGACCACGGGCATGCACGAATTAATATGGTAAGGCATGAGCGTGGCAGGTGATAGTAGATCCAATTCGGCTTGGGCACTAACAAGAAAGAGTGAATTCTGCAGAACGTAATCACTGACAGGCGGAGTGAAACTGTTAGGGCACGGACAGACGAGAGTGGATCCGGTATGGCAACGGAATGGGCAAGCGGGGATGAATCGGGTAGGGCATGTGGATGTGCAGGTAGGGGTGGATTCGGTAGCGCAGGCGACAGTGGGTGCCTCAGGAAATGAGCACGGGCAAGAATTGATTCAGTAGAGCGAGGGCGCGTGCAGATGCAGTCGGGCGGAAGAGGTGCTCGGGCAGGCAGGGGTGGATACGCTAGGGCATGGGCACGAGCGAGCATGAGTGGGTTGTGTAGGACATGTCCACAGGCAGGCGAGGTGAAACTGGCTGGGCACGGACATGCAAGAGTTGATCCGGTGTGGCAACGCAACGGGCTAACGGGGGTGAAGGTCAATGGGCATGTGGAGGCGGAGGTAGAGCCGGTAGGGGGTAGGCACGTGCGGGAGAAAGTGGATCCCTTAGGAAATGAGCCCGGGTAAACAAGAAAGGATCCAGCAGAGCTTGGGGTGGACGGAAGGAGGCGGGAATGGCAGAGCACGGGCAACGACGCGGGGGCACGAGCAGGCGGAATATCCGGGGCAAGGACGGGCGGCCGGGGGCCTTCGCCGCTGGGCACGTCCACGCCCCGCGACAGCGCCCACGACGGAGCTCCAAGGGCGAGCGTTGAGGGTGGGTGGCGGGCGTCGGGATGAGTCTAACTTGCGCAACACCTCGTTAATTCGCAGTCGCCGGTGGCGTCGCGACGCCTTATGCAACGCGCGACTAACGAACTCCCGCCCGCCCCGCCCCGCCCCCGCCCCCGCCCACCCGTTGTCCGACCTTTCAATAGGGGTCTGTATTTACCAGAATCTAAGGCCACGAGGAATCGCCCGTTAATTTGTGATCCAAGTTTGGTGCATTCGTGCACAAAGACCTGTTTTTTCGAGATTCGGAGACAATTGAGCGGAGCTGATCCACAAGGCTCTCAAACCATTGTGAAAAAGTGATGAGTAGGTTAAGCGTACGTAACATGTAATCATTGGGTTTTTCGATAACAGATTTTTTAGGTTTTAGTTTTTAATAATTTTTAATAATAAGAACTCCGAGAAAATTTTCTCATATTGACATCCCACTTGATAGAATCATATGTATGCCAGTGTAATGCAGTAAATAACACAATATATTCGTTCAGGGTTTCCATCAAAATACCAGTCTCTAAAACATGCGTTGCAATATTAGCCTGAATGAATACGCTCCCTAAGTATTAATCCTGGATGTTATGTGTAAAACTATGTATTTGAAATAGTAATTACATCAATTATTTTGTACATGTATAAAAATGTTAATGAGACAACGTACTCGCCAATATATATACATACATACTTAACAACTGTTTTTTGGAGGAAGCGACCACGTTAACTTCATTCACATTCTTCCCACTTACATCCCGTTTCCGCAGGATCGTACATGAACAAAGCGACTGCGTCTTGGTGCAATTTTAGCATCAGCCGGTTTTCCTGCATTCACAATCGCTAGCCATCAGTTATGTTTCGAAATAAATCGGCTTAAATCTCTTATACCTTCTTCGAAGAACGCATCACCCTAAAATTCCTGCAGCGTCATGTATTCCCGTTCAGTCCCATCGGTGTCGCCTTCTGCGTCGCGAAGATGCACAGTCTCCGCGCTTGTCCTCGGCGTCGGTGTTTCGGCACCCTGAGCTGCCGTGACGCTGCATGACAAGTAGGACGCCTCCGAGAGAAGAATATGATGGGAAACCTAATGGAATCGAGATTCTCAACGTTGTCGTGCTTTTCACGGGGTTTTGTTGCTTTTCCTCTCTTCTGAGTTGATCGATTTATGATTCCTCTTTATCACATCTTTCCAGGTAACCTATTCCGGAAAACATTTTCTATGTTTACCTTCCGTAAAACATTCAGAAAGGTTTCCTAGAAGTAATGTCAAATTATATGTGAATCAAATGGATTCTTTATTCACAAACGTAAAATATTTCACCAGAAAATAATGATGTAAGCATCACTATCCTAAAATGAGTAGGATCAGAGACAAGTCTTCTCCGAATTATGTGTTTCAATAAATGTCTCCTGGATACGCATCGTCCATTACAACCAATTTCAAAACATACTTCAAACAAAAAAGTAGGAATTACACCCTCTAATTTTCGAAAACGACATAATGAGAAGCAACACATTCATACATTCTTAGAATGATGAAATAAAAGAATCTATGGTGATAAATTAGTAAATTATGGAATGCATACTGAACAAACCGCTTCAGATATTTTTGATTTTTTGTCTGTATGTAATAATATTTCCAGTTGTCTGAACCTTCGAAAAGTTCACAAAGAGACGCAGAGAATTTGTTGA
The DNA here is from genome assembly GCA_038098605.1 of Gryllus longicercus. Lineage (NCBI taxonomy): Eukaryota > Metazoa > Arthropoda > Insecta > Orthoptera > Gryllidae > Gryllus > Gryllus longicercus. The sequence continues at coordinate 2,705,915 of JAZDUA010000101.1, forward strand.
TGCATAATTTTTTTAGTAATAAAACCCATCACCAGCACCAATGAAAAATCAATATTCTCTTTACAATTATTTTTACTTTCTCGGGCTGAAGAAACTTCAGAAGAGAAGGGTATGTAACGCTACTCGAAAAAAAAGGTCAATTTTCGGTAGAATTTTCAAAATTTCCAAAAAATGGCACCATCGATTTTCGATTAATTTTGAAGGACATTTGAGATACTGGCGGAGGTTTCATGTTGGTTAAATACTAATTTTTCGAAAATTACGTAAATTCAAATTTTTTTTCAACGTCTTCCTACAACTAGAATATTAAATATATATTTAATAAAATATGTTCCTCAAAGATATTCTGAAATAAGATCAAATACAATTTTTCGAATATTTAAGTATTTTTGCGTAATTTTGCGTGAAATGTAAGCACGTTTTAAATATTGTTTAAATAATTCTTTCTCGAAAATTGCGCCATGGATTTTGATTAAAGACGTACGTGTACGAGGATAATTATAAGGAAGTTTAAGAGAATGGTAGTCACGTGTTGGTTTAAAAACCCTAATTTACAAAAATTGAAATAATCTAAAAAAAATTCGGCGTCTTCGTACACCTTTAATTATAAATACAAGATATTTTTCTTAATTAAATGTGTTCATATAAACCAGATTTTTTTTAGTAATGTCTGGGGTTTTTTTGAAAATATGAGTATTTTTGTGTAATGTGACTACAAAGTTGCCCGCTCAAAATTTACTGCACTTCGTGAACATAGTCGAGAAGTGTTTGAAAGCTATTGCTATTCTTATAAAAGAAAGTATATTGATAAAAAGTAATAAATTTAACTTAGAACTAACAAATTTCTTCTCTACATCAAGAAATTTTGATCGCTGATTATGGTATGTTTCATGTTTGAAAGTTAGAAATGACTACTGTTCCTGGCTTTCAAAATAAATGCAGGTATCCACCACAAGCGCTTCCTTTGCATTGGTTGGATTTGGATTATATTAGCATTATTTATAATACTTTACATGAGAGAAAATTTTTAAACATTGTGTATCATTAATTTTTACATTTTAATTTTATATTACTACATACACTGCATTGGGAACAATGCAGCGATGTATATTTCGGAAAATCATTTTTGAACGACAACAATATAAGAAAATAAAATGTGAAATTCTGTTGAATTCTTTTCTTTGTTGAACATTGACATGCAACCGTTATTAGGCTTTTTTATCTATACACATTTTTTATTTAACGTGAAAACCGAAAAACTGAGGGTAACGTATTATGGAGATCTCGATCAGGTTTTTGTCTAGTTTCCCTGATCCATTGAGCAAATGCTGAGATGGACCCTTATTTTGCTTCTGGACGTAAATGTAGCTTCACTATGCGCACGTTTTGTTGAACTCTCCTTTTGCTTGTAATGGTAAGAGTAGAGTAGAGGGAGAGTTTCTATTTTGTTTGCAATACAGAAAAATAATACTTGCAATTCGTGTACCGATGCAAATAAATTTTCTATAACTGAGAAACGAAAATGACTACTTTTCAAATATTGCTAATCTTGCGAATTTTATTTTTATTTATTTATGTTAAACATTTACTCATCTTTCAACTATTTATAGTTAAAATGTCGGGAAGGGATTCTGGAACTCAAGAAAACGTGCACAGATAATCATACCCCCCTACGTCGCATACAGTTTTTACTGTTTTTATACTGAATAAATCTAAATCTAAATGTATTTTGTGCACGTTTTTGTAAATTCGTATCCCTACCCTCCCTTCAGGTTGAATTCTAAATGCAGTAGTTGTAACGCGGTAGAACTAGTAAAGACAATGCGGATATTTTATTAGGTGTGAAAACCTATAGATCATTTAGCATTGCTTGTTCAGACAAGGGGTAACGTGTAATTTAGTTAAAACAAGCATATTTGGAGAATATTACAATACTATTGTGTTCAATAGTTACTATTATATATGTTTCGATATATTTCCATTTGTTTGCCAACGTTATCAGTATCGTATTATTTATTAACTTTTAATCATTTTACTTTCTCGCATAATGCTTATGCAGAATAAGGCTAAAACTCTTCGGTTATGTTCGTGAATACACTGCTAACGCTAATACAACGAATTCAATGCCAGAAAGATATTTTAATTTATAGATTTGAATAAAGAATTTATTACTTGAAAAAATTAAATTTCGCACCAAGTGTTCTACGATTTCAAGTTCACACAAAATGAAGACTAAGATGTATTCATTTGGAGAGAAATAGTCTGTCAATAATATTATATAACCATTACTAATGCGAGGTAGTACGTGCTGTTTTATCACAATTAGTTTCTACTTCACGTAAATTTATAAAAAAGCAATTTCATCACACATCCATATTGGTTTCAGCGGCTATCCAATGAATGCCTAATAATTGTAAGCAGAATTAAGGAGATTGGAGGTGGAAGAATATCTCATCATATAAAATTTGTAAAAGTATATTTTGAAATATTACTATTGATTGACTTATTCGCTAATAAATACATTATTATTAATAACAAGGGGCAAATATTTTGAAAACTATGGCACTTTTTCAACCAACTTTGATCAAGAAGACCTGATTGTAACATTCCATGATAAATTATGTTTCAACACGAACATGGGATTTAAACACTCAATATTGACAGCAATGATTAGTATTTTAAATGTCGGACGAAACTTGTTTTCAACATGCATTGATGGCAGAAAAAAATTGACCACCACGTGCAAATTTGTCCTTGACTTTTAAACTTATCACACTCACGAGTTCGCATTCATAAATGTGTAATAGAGTCCTCAGAAAGCTTTTTTAAACAAGCCTACACATAAATGTCGTTTGAATTTTCGTTTGAATTTCGTTGAAATGTCGTTTGAGTTCTTAACGGTTAATAAAAAAGTGTTTTCATTTGTGTAATAAATAAAGGATTTATGTTTATTTTTAATACTTAGGAACAATCTTTCAATAATATCGTAAATGTTTCCCACCTAGGATTGGGAATGGGACCTAGCATTTAGTGGCCAACATCCGTAGGATTCGATTAACATATTAGTCATATTATTCCTTCCTGACTCTGAATATGACTTCCGGTTACTAATTAATTTGTTTGCATTCTCCCTTAATGAGCTTGCATGTAAAATGAACGGTACTGACAAAAGTAAAGAACTAATTATATTCTTAATCTAGTCAAAATAGGAAGTGCAGTGTGATATCCCGGTTCTAATTGTCGGATAACATTTTTATTGATTCACAGACTTCCATAATTTACATTATGTAGTTAAGCTACCGACTTTTTCATCTATTTTTTTATTCGTTTCTCGTGTAGTAGTCCTCACAAGCTATAACTCAGTTCCGAAGAGACAAAAAATTGTTTGTTAAGAGCAATTTTTCATTAAACGTTTTAACTGATTCTGCTGAGCTGTTAGCGCCAAAAGACCATCAGTTAAGTGCATCTATCACACCTTGTACTGTCTTAATAGGTAAATAGCTGGTCTGAATTGAACCAACATCGAGGGAAGATTTGTAGAGACCGGCTGTTCTTTTTAGTATTTTTCCGTGGTTTATCCGATCAATATCAGGTGAATGTCGTAACAGAACTCTAAAAGAGGGCTAAAGAACCCGTGGATATTTCTTTCCCAACCTTGCCCTCACATCTCCCGTTAAAACACACACACACACACACACACACATTGGCATATACTACATTGTCACACATATCGGGAGACCGGTCAGAAGCTTAGAGCTTGTTCGCCTGGGATGATGCTCCTCTTGCACAGATACCTTGGGGAGGAAACACACAAGTCGACTTGAGGGTCGGCAAATCTCACGTTCCACCGGGAGAGAAATATCTCACTGCCAACTCAGGGAATATAACATTCACCTCACTTACGGGATAAATGAAACCATCTTGATTAAAGCGCCTAAAATTTCTCAAAGTCACCCTCTCACTCACTCATACTATCATTCAGCTAGATACGACTATTTTTTTAGATTTAGAACTAGGCTGTTTTGTATGACAGTTTTTGTAGAGGTCCCACTCATTATGAAACATCATTACCACAGGGAGTCGTTTGAGAAGCTGCACTACTCCCGCGAATCGGCATCACGCGTGCTTCACGCACTGACACGCCGCTCTTCCCCCTCCCACGAGGAAACACACACACACACGCGCGGCGGAGATCGATAGAGCTCCGATCGACCGAGGACCGCCGAGGAGTGGCGCTCGCGGAAACAACTGACTGACAGCGAGCGTGCGATGGTAACGTGATACCCCTCTGGGGTCGAGGAGACACGTCTCGCGTCGGCGAGCGCCGAGCAACGCTCCCACGCCGGGGGACCGTTTAAAGCACCCACGCGCCGGGTGCCAGTCGCTCCGTAATGGGATTCTTCCTAGTAAACAAAGGTTCCGCAAATGCATACTTACTCTGGCATCTTAGACCAGGAACGGGGAAGTATAGAGTGGCCGCGTGGTTTCATAGTCTACGGAACTCTAGCGAACTAGTCCAATCCGGTTTTCAATTATGGTATACTACAATGATAGGTATTTCTACAAGATTTGAATTTTTCGATCTTTCCCAGTCATATTTAAAATGTGAAAAAATGAGAGGTATAATTTTTTACGTGCTTCTAATATGAACGCTAGCATATGAGCACCTCAGATTTCGAGCACATTTTGAATTACATTTGTTTGTTTGTTTTGTAAGAACAAAAACATTGTAGGTAGTCGTGCATATGTTTATTGAAAACTGTGAACAACAGTTGGGAATTTCTTGGCGCATCAATAATTTTATTTTTAACAGAGAGGGATGTCTAAATTAGATCTTTATAATGTCAAGTCTGTATGGCTCTAAATCCGTCTACCGAAAATTTTCGACACTAGCCAGATACCTAGGTTGAGTTCAGACGCTGTCTGGACGAGAATTTTAGCGTCCGGCTGCTCCGATCGGTAGTTTTCCGTGGTTTCTCCGATCAATTCCAGGGGAATGGCGGAGCAGTACCTACCAAACGGGCCAAGGAGCGCGCGCGATCTCTTACACACCCTTACACTTACATGCACTTCACTACCATATATGCCGGAAGAACGGTTGGGAGTTTATAGCTTGTCACGGCTGGGGAGGTTCTCCGCTGATGAGAGATACCTGGTTGGGAAATACCGCTAGGCGGTGCCGGAACTCGCCATCTAGCGGGGCAAGATCAGCACCATCTCCTGAGCAAAGAACCTGCACTATGCTTATGAGACTAATGATCTTAGCCTTTGACGCGACCGGAATCACTATTAATATCAGTCAATCCGTCTGCCGAATACACAGTATAAGATTACCTAACAAAAAGGAAAAACAGGCACCTCGGGTGAAGTCAACATATTCTTAGGTGTTTTGGATACGCCTTATCTATGGTTGCCAAAAATTTCGTTTATTCCTTTGCCGTACTATGACTGTCTTCAGGGCGAAATGATTTGGAAGGAAACTGTGACCACCATGCTTAGTCCGCGGCGCGGCCGTTCCAATCCACCGCTTACCAAGAGAGGTTTTGTTTCTAAGAAATGAATAATAGATTTTCATAGATAAGAATTTCTAATATGCTCTGCTCTGGAAATCTTGATGTGTTTGGTGGAGCGGGTTGATGTTTTTATTCGTTCAGAAAATTTGTATTCCTCAACATTTTTACATTTTAAATAAAATGCGTAGTGATCCACTGAAATCCAACTCCGTTGAAATAACGACCACCTTAACGTCACTTCAGGGAATTAAATCATGATACTCGCAAAACTTTTTAAGTCTCATTCTATATATATATAATTTTAACATACATTTCTATTTTGAAGAAAAAATATTACAAGTTTCAGTACATACTAATTGTTAACAGTTGAGTGACAACAGTTTTGCCTGGTAACAGCCCAAAATGCTCATAAATCTGTATAAAATGAAATGCTCTGAAAGGCATCCTACCCAAACGGTGTAAATAAATTTTAAAATGTACTTGCATGGTATCCATTTCTGACAGAAAATATAAACGGATTGGAAATGCTGATTAATGTAGATGCGACGAGTCTGCAAATATTAAATGATAACAATGCATGTATTAAATATGTCTAATGAAAAACATAATTGTGAACATTTAGGAGTAAAACCTAAACAAGGCGTGATACGGAAGAGGGAAAACACTTGTTTCATCTTCAGACCGGTTTTCAAATATCAGGAAGTAATTATTTTAACAACTCAGAATATATGACCCCTTCTACTTTAATTATTTCAGTTATAAGTTGTAATAAATAATTTTTCATTAAAGGAAATTAATACAAAATAATTAACTCCCATATGGAAAATCAATAATTAAAAATAATAAACCATTATATAACACGAAGGAAATGTACCGAAACAATCATGAATATTCATTTTTATTCAACAACAAAAACAATAAAACCTGTATGTGACGTTGCAGAGAATAGCCACACTGTGTTCAAAAACAAAACCAGGGAATATTTTAGCGTTTAGTCTTTTGGTAAAAATAAAAAACAAAAATTCAAATAGAAATAGAGGAATTTGATCCGGCAGCTGTTTAGAATAGTTGTCATGGGTTACAATAGTTGATATTTCCTAATAATCCATGACAATAAGTAAATATTATTATTATTATTATTATCCTGGATATCCGTACTAGAGACATTTCGTTTCTGCTCGATTATTTTAGACAATTTTCCCTCTCTCAATTGCCATTTCGCTTCGTTACTATGCCAAATGAATAGACTATCGTTTACCTACCAATCTAGGGTGACATTTTATACGTATGCCTCCCCAGGTAGATTCCCCCACGTGGAAACTCTCAAACCTTACCCCGATCTGGAACCAGAACAATCATTTTCACAGCATGCATACTCCCGCAGTAATCTGCAATACCTGGACACCCCAACTACGCATGCGAATTAAATTCTGCCATGCGCATTAAAATCTTATTTACAACAAATTCCTGCGTAATCTCGCGGTTTACGAACTCATCCGCTACGGTCGGGCGATTAGAATATTTCGCCGGGAATCCCGGGTTGAAATAATTGTGAAACGAGTCGCGCGGTGGCAAATCGTAACCGAAGCGCGCGCGACGGCGAACGTCGCCAGCTGGGCGCTGAACGAGGGCGGTGGGGCGCGTGCCGCCCCGTGGGCGTGCGCGGGCGATGGACCACGCACGCGTGTGCACTCTTTGCAAAGATAGAATGAGTGTTTCTATTTTGAGTTTATTTCAAGGTTCTCATGTTTTCCATTTCAAGCAGCAAGATAATAAGAGATACAAGTGCGTTGTTCCACAAGTAGTGCACATGATAATAGCAGAATCATCTGGATCAGATCACAATAACATTAAATCATTAACACCACCCTTGTTCAAACAGATTTCAAATCGTACACCAAAGCATCCACGAGCAAGTCAGCGTCAGGTCAAATGACATCGTTCAGAATGCTTAGTAATTCGCCAACCAGGCAATTCTTCAATGGTACGAAGAAATGATAATCTTTGGTTTCAGGCCCTAATTGCAAAGGGAATTTTGGAGTACTTCTAGCAGGCAACACCGTAATAATTCACTCACGCTGTTGCCGACGTATTCATGCATGCTTTGCGTGAAAGAGTACAGTTTGGGATTTAAAGTCCTTCCTTAATAATTCACAATTATATTAACTTATGTTTTAAATACTATAGGGAATTCTTCATAGTGAACCTTTAAAATGAATATTCCTTATGCGATCGAATCTCATTCACCAACTACCTCACACGTTTTTGTTTTACCAGAAGGATTGTACTCCCCAAAGTGGGCACCTGGGCGTTAGCTTTTATTCTCACCCCCGCAAGCATACAAATTCAACTTTGGGCTGGCATCCGGGTCTAGAAAATGTTGCAATTTTTGAGAAACCAATGATTCGTAAATTAAGAGGCAAGGAAATGCTAAAATTCTTAGATTAGTACAGAAATGCTTACAAGAATTACGTAGGTGTGATTTGCTTATTATTTGTAAACAAAATTCTGCAATCCAAAATACGAAAGCTATAGAATATGTTCCCCAGAATATTATCCCATATCTCATGCGGGAGGGAGCATTCGCAAAATTCTCATAAAGAACATTGCGAAACCGGACTGAATTTGAAATATTTCTGAAAGCGTAGCACAATGAAAAAACCTAATTTTGTGTAATTCATTCAAATGAACGTTCCATTTGAAGTTAAAATGAATTGAGAGAATCAAATATTTGGTTACTTAACATCAGTGAATTGCACATGGTTCTTTTTCAATGAAGAATACAATTGTATATTTGAAATGAAAAACTGCGTTGAAACAGTTTTTCCTTAATTTGATTTTTATTTGTTAATACAAAACCAATTTAAAAAATCTTATATTACATGATTTACTGATTTTTCTTGCAAAGAATATTAGATAGCCGTTCTTGCGTTCCTTATCGCCGAGCGCATAGCATTTACAAACACTATGAAGAGAATGGGACTTAAAATCAAATCCTGCGGGACGCCATTTGCAATGAATCAGATTTATCTGTCTCGTATAATAACGTGAACTAGTTATCGCTTCAATCACATCTTTCGGATATAAACTCTGATACAACACAACCCCAAAACCCGCTGACCAATATTGCAAGTTACCTTGTTTCCAATGACTTAAGACAGTATTCATTTGGCGTTCATAAATATTTTTTATAAAATACGACCGTGTACAAGTAAATATGTAATTTAATCATTCGCTTATTGATTAGGGATTCTGTAATTCCTTGAGAGCCGACAACGAACTCATCCCTTAATGAGTTGTGTCTTAACTTCGTATTGAAATTAATACATAATACTAGCTTAGTGTGTCGTCTCCAATATTTTAACAAGTTTTAAAAGTATAATAAAGTTCGTTTTTAATAAAAATAATAGGACTCAATACATATCATTACATAATGTGGGAGGTTAAGCGACTCGAAAACACATTTCAATGCGTATGTTTCCATATAGTCTACACCCACATTGTGTCGGTTTGAACCAGTCAGTTATCTTCCGTTATTCGTTATGCAATGAGTTGTTATAAGAGAGAGTTCATTTTTCGCTAGGCTTTACAAATGATATACACACGGATGTCCGTGGTTATTCGGACAAAAAAGCTTACTTTGAGCATTCGAGTGAATTTTTTCTCCACTATTTTTTCAAGGCAATGATTTTTTAATGACATACGATACGCGAAATTTGTGAATTAGGTAATTTGCTACAATTCTCAAAATAATATTTATGAGTAAATATGTCAAAATTAAAATTCGATAAAAACTAGGTCAAGACAAGAATCTAATAAAGAGTAAAAACGCGAAACACAAAGATCAATCTCAATAATGCTAGCATAAAAAATATTTTACATGTAAATACAACACAACTAAGGAGAAATCGATCCGTCGTTTTGAAGCAAAATTATTAAAATCATCAGTTTTTAGAGATACGTTCTTTGGAGAAAGCAAAAATAATTTCACAACCTTTTAACACGTAATACAGTCTGGTAGATCTGATGGTGTATAAATCTGCTTTGTTAAATACTCACCGAACAGAGGGACTAAAGAACAGCAATTTCCTACCTAATGAGAACATGTAAAACTTTTCCTCTGGAATAGAAAGAGAGCGTTTAATTTGGAAAAGAATGCGGAAATGATTTTTCGACTTTTGTTCCCTAAGAGAGAACTCGAACGTTTTAACGGAAAACTTCAACATACTTTCCACCATTCCAAAATACATTGTGTCATAAATTGTATCGAAATGAAAGCAGAAAAGTGGAGTTGTGTTTAAACTTGAACTTACGCTAGAGCTGATGCCTGGCTCAATACCCAAGTAGTGAGTTTATCGAGTCCAATGGACTTCAACAGAGAACTATCTGGCTACGTTTTTAAAAGGACAATTCGGTACTACTGACTTTGACGTGTGACCAAATCAGTATTGAGTTGGTAACAACAATACTTGTCGTTACAACCGTTCTTGTTTCGAATCCTTATGAAAGCAATTTTATATTTCTCGCGAAGAAAACTGTTCACTAATTGGAAAAGAAACTGTTCAGTAATTGCACTCAAACTAATTTATTTTTAGATTTTCACAATTATTTGTGTGCAAGAAGGATCATGAACAACAAATAGGCGACGAAATCTTAAACAACTGACAACTGCGCAAAAACGTGTCAGATATATGGAATTTAGATGACACGATGAAATAGCATTCATTAATTATATTACGAGAATATACTGCCCTGAGATCCATGGCAATAGTCACATTGAACTCATCATTACTCACTCACAAACAAATGAATAAGTGTTACAAATAAAGTGCTACAAAATACTAAACTCCTTTGGCAAAACGCGACTGGCAAAAGGACTATGAACTGAACGTTACAGAGAACACCAAAAAGTAACTCCATCATAGCATTTTCTGAACTCATTTTTTTACGACACACCGAATTCTGTCTTGTGTGTTGTCTATTATAAACATATTATATAACATAAAAAGCAATTTATGGTGGAATACAAGAACAATCATATTTGGCAGGTTTATACGTATAAATTTCTGCGAAATTTCTATAATTTGAGTAGACTTTTCACAACAAATAATACATTTTTAAGCTGTGGATATAAAAGCCAGTAAATATGTCTGAAGAAACTGCTTTATGCCCTCAACACATGTTGCATTTGGTAGGAATAATTTGTAAATAGTGTTTTTTATTCTTATATATAATGAAAAGTTATTAAAGTAAATAAAATCAGACATAAAATTTTAAGAGCACCAAATAAATTATTCAAGTACGTATTTTAAAAAATTTTGTAAATGAGAATGTCAAGATCATGCAACCACTGATGCCGAAAAATCACAATATTCAAACTAGTTTATTCCACATCGAGTCAGCTGAAAGTTGGTAAAGAATGGTAATGTGTCTGTTGAGAAACAGTAGTTTCACTGGAAATACACAACTATAACTATATTACCTTGATTATTAATAGTAATTACTGCAAGTGATTTACTTTGTATTTCAATCAATGTAAGAAAAATCCCAATAAAAACTAAATAAAAGCGAAACAAATAGAAATGAAATAAGGGAAAATTCTGATTTAAAAAATGCAAAATTATTTCAAATGTTTTCACTCACAACGTTTAAAAATATGTGAAAGTTAAGTAGTTTGATTCCAAATTTCGCGTGACAGAATCAGACCATGTTGTTCCCTCCTGACCACATACTCAGTACACAAGCTCGTACAGGAGAGACATTCCATTACATTGATTCTGATATAGAGCAGAAATGTCAGGTTCCCTTTCCTGATTGCGAGTTATGCAAGACGGCACATTCATTCGGCCAAAGTTTGGGAACTCGGCAATATTATTTGAATCATTTAATTTAGTATGCATAAGTATGTTATTTATCATTTTTGATGAAATTCTAAATATGTAAAAAGCAATGAAAATTTGACACAAATGATCAAATCTAGGGGTATGTAAGATAATATGAAAATTGAGACCTCAATTTATTTAGAGTATGAGAATAACTGACACAATAAATGACACATCGAATTTATTGTGATTTTATTAAAATACCACTAAAATTGTGAACGCGTTAACGTAGTGACAGTTGCAACGAGGGTTGTTTTATCGTCCTGCCTCAGGCCTTGATTCAAAACACAGCCATATTTGTTTAGAAACTCTGCCATTCCTTTTATATTCCAGTCTGATTCAGGAATATCATGACGAGCATACAGTGTGTGTTTCTTCACATTGCCCTAACCTTATAACGTATGTACAAATTTTTATGTATCGTCTAATTACTTTGCCGCAGTCGTTCTTATTTATTCTTCCGTCGATCGTTTGACACATGCGCACATAAGTTCCACGTTTTCTCTATCTTCGGTACCACACCAGCGTTGCCGTTGCAACGTCCCTTTACGTCACTCTCACCGACATGATGCCCCTTCGTCACATCACATCATCACATGCACCTCCCCCGCCCTTCACATCGCAAACGCCTTCTCACTGCGCCCCATCACATCATCACACTCACCTCCCTGCTCTTCACATCGCTAACGCCTTCTCACTGCGCCCCATCACACGCACCTCCCCCGCCCTTCACATCGCTAACGCCTTCTCACTGCGCCCCATCACACGCACCTCCCCAGCCCTTCACATCGCAAATGTCTTCTCATTGCGCCTCATAAACGCAGCTGCACACGGCGCAGCAAAAATCTACCACGTCTCTCCTAGCTCCCTCTGTCACTCGTAGCACTCTTTCTTTGGCTCTGAGGCGCTCAATGGCTCTGAGGGAAATAAAATTCTTCCTGGCTAAGAAGTAAGTGTGATTGGTGTGGCTGGCCAGACGTAGGTAAATATAAGGTCAAAAAATCATTAGTGGCCGCAGTTCAGAAAAAAATTTTCTCAAAATTCTTGGATTACAGCAAGGGTCTCCACACTTTCTTCTAGTGGATGCCAGATACAAAATTTTTTAAGAGCCTCGAGGGCCAATAATTAAATTTCATTATAGAATGGAATGTCTCGCCTATTCATCAAATTAAATTTTAATGAAAGAACAATAAAACAGTTAAGAATTCACATATTAATTCATAAAAGACATGGGCATATGTGTACACAAGAGAAATGGGAAATAAGTTCCATTTTCAGCTCGCCAAGCACATCATAACATACAGGCAGGATAGTGAGCAAACAATTTTTTTAGAATATTTTTCTAGAAATAATAATTTTTCGTAAGTGTCTTGATAGGAGCAGTTTGATCAGCTGCTGTGAAACGATGGGGTGGGGGAGATGGAACCATGCACGATATCAGGACGTACGAAGCTAACCGCGAGAAACACGTGGAATAACTTTGAATTTACTACCCAAGAAATTCTTAAATCTAAGCGTGAACCTTTTTTTAAATTAACGGGGAGTTGACTCCGATAGGACGCGTGCACCAAGCGCGCTTTGTTCTCGCTCGACATGGATGAAAGGGGCTTTCTCTTTTGACTAAGTGTATTTCGCGGGCAACAATAAATGGCAGCGCGGGCCACCAGTTGGACAACTCTAGTTAAAAGCAAGTGGCTAATCTCCAATTTCGATGTTTCAAACGTTGAGCTTAAAGTAGCCATTGCGCAAATTGAACTGATGCTGTTTCACTATACACCACTGCCCCATCATCGTACACCGCCGCCGCGTCGCAGCACCCCAACCGACCATCACCGCCCGTGGCTACGTCGCCGGCACCCCCGCTCCCACAGCGAGCGCCCGCGCTGGGGACGAAAGGGAAGGGGGAGGGGAGAGGGAGGGGTGTGGCAGGGGAGGGCGCGGGCGGGGCCGCAACAGGTGTTCAGCTCAGATCGATGCTGCCAGGTGGGCGCTTGCCGCCGCCGCCGCTGCTGCTACCTGTTGATCGCTACATTACCCTCCGTGTGACGTCACGTCACCCCCCGCCCACGTCCCCATCCCAGATCCCCCCTCCCTCCACCTCCACCCGCGCCGCCGGACAGGCAAAAATTAGATAAAAAAGAGCCAGTGCTGCGCGCCGCAAGACCGACCACGCCGCTGCGACGCGCTGGGAGGAACGACCGCGCAGCCGCAGGCTCAGCTTCTCCGGCAGCGGCGGCTCGCAGCGATATTCTTCGTGAAGGAAAGCAACACTTTCCCGTCACTGAGAGTAAGGACGATGGGTCTTAATACGAATACTCCAACCGCACACGTATTTGGAAGATAATTTATATTACATTCTGAAACAGTACACCTTCTTTTTTAAGCTACCCTAGTCAGTACGAGGCCCTTGACCTAAGAGTACTCAAATAAACTAATCAATAATAATAATAATAACAATAACAACAATAACAATAATAATAACAAATATAATAACAATAATAATAATAAACATTCTTAATTGTAGCATCATTTCTTGAAGTGAAAAGTTCGTGGGTACGCTTAACATCTTAACTAGCTTGAGAATTATTATTTTACAATTTGTGCGCAACTTATATTATTACATATATCATCAACCACAAGACTCGCAAAGGAATTACACTCTGACCCAGCGCGCGTGCAGCCAACTTTTGTTGCGGGCTTCTGCGACCCAAACGTGGCTGCGTACGATTACTAGCGCGGGACGAAGAACGACTAAGCATGACTGTGTGGACGCGCGAAGCTAAAAGTGTGGCTGCTAGTGTCTGAACGTGCTTACACGTGACTAAAAATGGCTACGTGGGGTTAAGTGTACCTGTAACGCAAGAACGGGTGCGTGGAATAAAGTGTGACGAAGCGCAACAGTGTGGCTGAGCGTCACTAACATGGCTGGCCGTCACTAAGTGTGGCTGGGCGTCACTAAGAGTGGTGGCGAATAGTTTAAGATTGCCGCGGGCGACTAAATGTGACTGCGCGTGTCTAAACGTGGCTTGTCGTGACTGTGCATGTCTGCGTGGCTGCGCATTCTCGTGCGCGTGGCTGCGTGTGGCTGCGGGGGTGCAGGTGTTGGTAGTGGCGCGAGCTGTGGTGCGCATGCAGGGGGGCCTCTGACGCGGCTATTTCTAGACCCCGAGCCCAGTTTGCGGGCAAACGCGTAGTAGCGGCCGTAATGATACATTCAGTTATTTCCGTTTGTGGTTTTATGACATACAAGCACTACGCAACCGTTTCGCTACGATCATTGAACAAACATCTAAATAACCGTTCAAAACTGCTAGTTGTTCCTCACTTATCTCAGATAATCTCCATAATTAATTTGTTTCATAGTGTAGTGATTCTTTAGGATCTCATTTAATTAAACGTACATCTTTATTCTTAAATGTGTTTAAATCCGCAAATTTGTTGTTTCGGCTAAAGCTGATGAATTTTGCCGACATTAAATATCCACTAAAACGGTTCAGTACACTTGGAGCTAAAATTCCAAGCTGATCACAATCAATGGGCTCGTCTTTTTCGCAAAGAGTGACAAATAATTTCGTTCAAAGGTTCAAGTGTCTGTTGACGTAAAATTAAAGAAGTGATTCATCTGAATACTTTCAAATGAATGTGACACACTAATCCCTGAGATAAAGGTAGATTTACTCATAGTTGAAATAATTATAAACGTTTTCATTGCCAACAATAGTACTATTGTTGGCAATGACAACATTTATAATTATTTCATGAAAAATGCCAACCATAACGCACCACAACACCTATATTTACTCATAGTTCTTTTGTTCCGAAGGAAGAAAATCACCAAACCGTTTTGTAAATTGAATTATTCAACAACAATAAATTGGAAAGATTACCGTGACCTCTCCCTGGGTCAATTTACATGCAAATTAGGGTATTCAACGTTGAAAATTGGTTTTGATCATAAAAACTGGAACAGTAATCGTTTTCAATAAAAAATGTAAACATTATTGTTCTGATGCAACCCAAACACGTTCTTATGGCTTTCCTACATAAAAACTATGCTTAGTCGGTGCATTACATTCATTTATAACATGCAAAAGAAGCTTTACTGATATATTCACTCTCAATACAACATACTTAACAAAAACATTTTCAAGAAGAATTTAAAATCATATTCTAAACTACAGTTTACGAGTTGCATCAAACAACAGCGCATATTCTGTTCTCCCTGACCACATACAAACTTGGAAAATTAGCCCGAGAATCTAGACACAAGCAGTCTCTTTATTTAACCCTGACGCTCTCAACAGCACTGAAAACGGCGGCCACTTCTCTTTGGGAATATCGCCATGGAAACAGCGCTCAAAGACTCTTCCGCCTAATGAGCTCGGCAAGGGCGGAAGGGGGCGGGCGTCCAAAGAGAAGCTTCTTCACGGCCGAAGGGGAGCGTGTGACACGCTCGGGTTTATTTAAAAAGTGACGCTTTTCTCAGTGAATCTCGGCCACTCGCGTCTGTCCATGCAGGCAGGCGTCACTCTGAAGACGCCGTCAAGCAGTCTCCGGCTGTGCCGCCAACGCCGGCGTCACTGCTACCGCTCATTCTCCAGCCACGAGCGAGCGTCAGAATTTTCACCTCCGTCATCACCTACGCTTTGCGTCAAGTTGTAGATAAGGAGGAAAATACCCTATTTCAGTTTTTTTTGTTTATGTGAGTAACACTTAATTTTCAAGGTATTGACTCCATTTTGATTTTTTAAATTGAAATGTAAATATTTTCCACTAGTATTGCTACATTTCCATAAAGAAAAAACAATGATACAAGTATCGTTAATATTCATGAAGTCGGTCTGAGAAAATTTACATTTTTTCAGAAAGAACGTGTACGATATTTTTCTTTAACGGTTTTCCCGAAGACGAAAAGGATGTGTCTTTCCTAATTATCTCTATTCTATAGAAAAAATATGGCACTTCGCGTGTTTAATGTGAACTGAACTATATTTACTAGTGCATACGTGCGATTAAATCGCATGGGAAGTTTAATTCCGAATCCTTTTACTTCAGGGGATATTTATTTACCACAATTTATCTACTTAGGAAAATAATATTCTCTGTCTATAGTGTATCCTTAGCAGGGAGTGGCATATCCTGCTCTGCCCTGTCTTGTCTTGTCCTGAACTATCCTGCCCTGCCCTGCCTTAACGCCGAACTGCCCAAAACCACCTTGCTTCTTGCCATCGTCCTCGTCCTGCGCTGTCGTGCCTGCCTAATGCTACCCGCCTTACCGCCAAGTTACGCGTATTGTCGACAATTCAATGTTTTTTCTTCAAATTACTAATGTTTATATGCCATACACAAAAATATAAACTACACGAGCACGCATCGGAGACTCCAAGCTGTCAAACAATATTACTCCGCAACTTTTCTTGGATGATGAACTGAAGAAATGCGGGTAGAGTGAGGGTATTCGTTACAAAATTGGCCACTACAGTTTATGAAGCTATACCAATCTTTAGAGAATCAGTCATTCCTGCGCAACTTTTTCAATTATTTGCAGGCTCCAACATTCTCAAGAGTTCGAGGTATCTCCTATGATGAATCTTCACCTGCTTCGGTCATTTCTTGGGATTTTTGGAGAAAATCACGGACAAAAGTTCTCTTCAACAGAAAATAGTTTCTATTTCGCGCAAGTGAAGATGTGTTCGGATTGTCATCCGTGCTTGCTGCGAGGTTTTGCCTTCCATTGTTTATTGTGTCAGAGAGGGGGAAGCAAGGTCATCGTTCAAGAAAAGTTGCGCGATTAATGCCTTATTTGCTGAGATTGAGTATTCATCCGGGAAATGGATGTTTACATAACACGTTCTCGAGTAATACATGATGTAAATTCCTTTGTTTTCTCAATGATCACATTTCTTCCTTTTTTCGTGTTTCTAAAGAAATTGAATCCATTTTTAAGAATATTTCTTAGGAACTGCACGTAAACAAGCAAAAATTACAAGATTCGTTTTAAATTCGAGTGGCCGCATCGATTAAAGAATATCAATTTTGATGAAAACTTTGAGTACGTATTGGGAACTGGTGTTGTTGACAGACGGACAGAGACGTTTTGAGAAAAAACACTGAAATATGAAGGATAGGGTAAGAAAAATCCACATCGGTACTAGTTTCGCAGCATTACAATGATTTATTTAAACTGCGTATTCGAGGAAGTAAAATTGATTAGGTACAACCGTGTTTTTAATAGTACATTGAAAGTGTAAACATGCGAGTGTTTAAATAACTGAAAAGACGTATAAAACAAGACGTGTTAAAACAAGACCGGCCTGAGCTCCTTGCTCGCAAGCCGCTTGACGGGCGGAAGCGACGCCCATTGCCCCTTTCACCAGTGTCCATGGCAATTAACACACAGCCTGGGGCGTCTCATTGCGATGTATTGGAGCCACACGACAGCGATTCTTGTGTAAACCTGCACCAGCCTGCAGCGCAATTGTCTCGGCGCATAATGAATAATTTGCAAGAGCTGCGCGTGTGCGTTTAATTTTGTTTTAATATCGACAATAGTGCTTTAGAGACCTTCAGATTGATTAACAAGCCTTTGGCGATAAATCTGAAAGCCGGCGCCAGCGTTTTGAGAGATATAACCGATTTAAATTGGAAAGAATATCAACCTCTCTCAGACCAAAAGAAATTCGGGTGTCTCAGTCCATCGTGAAAGTTATGCTTATTTCGTTGTACGACTGGCAAAGGCTAATCATTAAAAATACGTCCTTAAAGGTCAGATAGTTAATAAATAGTACTACGTCGAGATTTCGAAGAGGCTAAGGCATGCTGTGACGAGAAAAAGACGTGAATTGTGGAAGGATAGAAAATTCAAATTCCACCATGCTTACGCACGGACGCACGCCTCGTTTCTTTTGAACAAACATTTGGAGAAAAATCGCAGAACTGTAATCTTGCTGCCTCCATATTCTCCAAATGTGAATCCGGCTGATTTCTTCCTATATCCGAGGTTGAAATCCATGCTAAAAGATCTCCGATTTGACTCATTCGGGGACACCGAGAACGGAATTGACGATTTTGAGTTTCCGAGGGCAATTGAAAGCTGGAAGAAACTCTGGAAGGTGTGGTTAGCCTAGGAATGTACTTTGAAGGCGACAAGAGTAAGATGTTTATTTCAAGATAAACTTATTTGAATAGTCCGGTATTTTTTAACAATATTGTAAATGAATTATCTCGTGCAGCTGAAATGTATTTTATTTCGTAGGTAGTGATTTCCTTTTACGTAAATACTGTAATGAGTATATTAACTGGACATGTGATATTGATACTTCATGATCTAAAAATGTGAAAAAGCAACCTAATGATGAATATATCGCATCAGAAGTTTTGAGATCACTCATGAATAAAACATTGTATCTCAAAGTTGTCGCAAAAGATTTCATAATTTATTGAAAGCAAAAAATTGTAAAATATTATATGGCACTTTTTAAGAAGATTAAGGATAAAGCAAACATATGATTGACACACAAAATGTTAAATTTTTATTATTTACAATCAATTATACTTAAAATTATTTATTTTATTTCTATTATCATTATAATTATATTTATTCATATTTTAATTGTTTACCAATAATAAAAGAAACCTGTGTACAATAGACAGTCATAACTTTCAACAAAAATCTTAACACTAGCTTCATTATTTACGAGTCCGGTATTTGTAACATCATTGCTCTATACTGCCACAAATGATGTCAATGTCACTTCTATTATAGTAACTCCACACGGTCACCACAGAAATCGACTTCGTCGCCACATTATCTCTCACGTGCATTCTAACTTTCACTACCATCGACGTTATTGTCCGCTCCCTTCTTGCGCCACCACACTACTGCTTTCTCTCCAGTGCATTACCGGCTGAGATGTCTCAGGGCAACAGCTGTTGTCACTGCAGCGCATCCGACCTGGAGATCCTATGGTCCGAGTTTTCCTGGTAGCGGATTTTCGACACTAGCTCCCTAGGTCGAATTCCGCCGCTGTCTCGAGAATTATGGCAACCACCTGCCCCGGTAGTTCAGTTTTTTTTTCAGGGTTACTTTGATCAATATCAGGCGAATAGCAGAGTAGTGCCTTTGGCAAAGGTTCTCAGTTCGCAATCTTCCCTTCGTCATTCTTTACCCCTCCCCTGAATTCACTCGCGTAAAATTACGCTTACATTCACTACACTACCTTACACGCCACGAGACCAGTCGGGAAATTAGTCAAATATCAAATATTACACTTACCATCATCATCACCATCGCCGCCATTGCCACAACCGCCACCGCTACCGCTAGCGCTTTCGGCACCGCCGCCCCCACCGCCCTCCGACGCGCTAAGGAAAGCATTTCCATACATCACCTCGAACGCCGCGCTCACTCATTACCTCGGCGCCTTCCCTACGGCGCGGGCCGGGGAGCTCGGCGGCGCCGCCTTTGAAGGTATGTTAATTAGCACGGCCCCCGCGCCGCCAGCAGATGTGCAGGCGAACTGCGCTGTTGAGGCGAAGGTGTCGGGGGAGAAGTTTCAATTAACGCTGTCTTCAGTTACTCTGGGTTACTTTCGCGGTCTTCCTTTTTTGTTGCTCCTCTTTGTTGCTATATGTTCGTATTACTCTTAAGTCACCTTTGGTGTACACTTTGGTGGTCTCTGGATACATCGGTAGTTAATGTGTTTTCCAGCGTCTGAATATGGATTTAAGTGATTCTTCTTCTTCTTCTTCATCGTCTTCTTCTTAAAAAGTCTAAGACTTGTTCCTTTCCAAGAATTATAACGAATCTTTCCATCTTCCCCGAGTCCCCGCACCTGGGTTTCGATAAGTCATTATCCATTCAGAGCAATTTCCAGAATCATTCTTATAATTTCTAAGCTCGTCCTTTCTCAATTGGAAAAATTGCCATTCATCGACATTTTTGCTTTGAAAAGGGAAGGCCTGTAACCATTCCTTGAAGAGACATACATCGTGGGTCAGATTAAAGGAAAGAATTCCCCTGAGAGAAAGTCGACTTCGTGTCCTTGTGACGCGCAATAAAAATTATTCTTAGCATAGCGGGGCGACCTAATCGACATAATGGGCTGAGCGATAGCCTCTGTCGCACGCAACGGCTTTTGCGACTGCCTTAAGATATATCGCCTAGGTCCTACTTTTCATTCGTGCAATGTCAATGATGAGTAAGAGCCAGAGACCGCTGTCTATGTTTGCAGGGCTGTTATGAATTACAGAACATTTACGAAAAGTTATACTACGAAATATCTAAGATTATCAATGAATTCACAACGCACCTACCACGGAGGTATTTTATCTGAGAAACTCATATTCTCATATGGTAATTAATGTGTCCATTTTGTGAATAAATACCTAAGTGAATTACAATGTAACAAACAAAACAATCGAAATTACTATAATGTTCATACGAAATAGTTAAAAAACTCTTTTTATTGTTGCAGAAAAACAAGTGCACATCATCATGATTACAGCTGTAAAACAATCGACAATTTTTCACCGATAAACGCCTGGGATTTACCTACTTAGTACATGACGGAAATTGTCATGATAATATGAAAATATATTGTGATTGTCACTGTTGTCAATCTCACAGTACCTTCCAGAAGAATTTTATCATACTCCAAACCTGCGCCTCTCTATTTTGTGCTGAGTAGCTATTTACTATGTCATCTCGGATGACAGAGACTGCTAAATTTATAAGAAATTCGGAAAGCGACCAAAAAAGTCTCAACTATATGAGTGAAAGAAAATTGATAGCTTGATTTTTAACTAATTAAATGTGAAGCTCGCTAGAAACAATGTACTAAACACTACATTGGGTAAATTTTTGGTGAATTTCTTATCATGCTACAACAATAGAAAGTAAGTTTTGTGAAAATATGTACATTATTATACAAATTTCCATGTATAATAGTATATTATGCAAATTGTTTATAACGTTAAGCATTATTGCATAAGTATACGTTTTGAAAACGATCGAAATTAGGAGCAAGTTTTCAAACGAATGAATTTGTACGAATGCAATTAAGTGACATATAACCGAGTTGCATACGTTTTTTTGTACAACAGCAACATAAATTTCTGAGAAAATGAAATTAATTTTTTGGAAGGAACTTTGTTATGACGTCAGGGCTAATCGACGACTGAGTGGCAGAATCAATCAGCGGTTTCCCGCCACCACCGCTCGATGTTTGGTCGAATACACGCTACATTTGGTCGAATACGCGAAGATCCTATTGTTCGTATCTAAACGGCTAATACGTCATCAGTGCCAATACATGGCATTTCATGAATGAATTCTTGCAATGAAAAAGGCCGTTTATAACATTAGTGTACTAAAAACTTGTTTTCTACACGAAACAGTAGCCTACATCGAAGTTCGAAAATTCTAAGGAAAGTTAACATAATAATGTTCCATGACTGGTTTTAGAAACGTGTGCTTAAAACGTGTTATTAGATTGTAACCTCAAATCTTCAAAGAATTTTGTTTCACTGCTGTTTGTTTCGGTTCCAAACGGCCTGTTTCCAAGTCTGAAGCAGCAGACAACTCGAAATCAACTTAACTTGTTCCACAATTTCCCTGAGACTCCCAAAATATTCGGTTCTGAATTCACTTTCGTCCATAATTCAATTGCAGACGGGAAGAAGGGATGTAATGCGTTTTCGAGGCATACTACAGTATATAATGAGTAAATCAATAAAACTGAGTATGATGGCACCAAAACAACGCAAAAAGTCGTTACTTCTCATTTCCCTCTAGAGAACTTCATAATAACTATCATGAAAAATCAGGCGATAAATCGAATCACTGTGCCTACACATAATAAAACAACTTGCCAACTGCCTACTTCTACGGAAGGCCAAGAGTACTCTTATATAACTCCCTTAAACGATGATGACGACAGAATTATAAATGACACGTTTTACGAAACGACCTCAACCATTTCCATTAACGTTCTTTTTATTAGCCGTCCATTTTCGTTATCGAGATACTTGGATACAACTCAAACTTCAACCGAGCAAGCGCACGGTAATAAGTAGACGCAATTGATTGGTCGCAGAAAATGGCCCCTCGTTATCGCCCAAGAACCTCTCAGAACGTGCTCCAACTTTTTCCAAAGGGATTACATTTCAACTGATTGGTCTTTCGTAGGAGACCCATTTCGGGTAAGGACATTTTATGGATCTGTAAGAGATCATATATCGAAAAAAAGAGTTTCTTTTTCTTTTTAAACAGAATAAAAAACGATTAATTGTTTATCTCAAGATTTTCATTTTTAAATTGGATTTCATTAACAATGACCACTTGATCTCAGTACTACTTGATAAATTTCTAGGTTCAATAGCGAGTTTATCGGAGACGTAGACTGTGTATTAGCTGAGCTTAAAAATATATTCCCGTTATGCTCCATACATATGAAATGAACCATCGGCCGATGAATGAATATTCTGCTTTCTAAAACCAGATATTTTGCCTTTGATGTGGAGGGAAAATGAGGCTTCAAGATCCTCACCTCATTAGATTCCATGTGACAATGATAATCTGCAATCGATAATTGGAACATTATTCCAGTATCTCCTATCTTAGTGGATACAACAATGGAAGCGAGATAAGCTTACATTGACAAGGATGACTTGATTTTAGCTGAAGAGTTTGAAAGCTTTGTTCGCACTATACGTGCACTATGCTATCACGCCAAATGAACAGTAAAGTTGATCATCAACCTTAGCAACACGAGGAGGGACACAGATCTACCGATGAATCTTTGTTTTTTATAGGTTTCAATTTCTTAGAAAGCTGAAAATCATCGATATTGTCTATGATGCACTATTTTAAAATATGAGATGCAATATATCA
This sequence comes from Gryllus longicercus, assembly GCA_038098605.1. Taxonomy (NCBI): domain Eukaryota; kingdom Metazoa; phylum Arthropoda; class Insecta; order Orthoptera; family Gryllidae; genus Gryllus; species Gryllus longicercus. The sequence goes on from JAZDUA010000101.1 coordinate 2,729,203, forward strand.
AAAGTGTTTCTTAGCATTTGAGTTATCGTGACGTCTTTGGTTACTTGTAACAAAAGACCAGATTATTTACTGGAAACCTGAAAATTTGGAATACATTTTGGAAATATTTGTAGTGTTTGAAGTCTTAATACAACACAGGTTAATTTATTAATATGTTTTGAAGATACGTTGGCCTTCATTTGACATACAAATGTAATAGGCGTTTCCGGGTATGTCAACTGCTGTGGTCTTTAGTTCACTAAGTGTATTACATTTTTTATCGCGTGAGGTGGCGGTGATCTTCCCCCGCAAATGGGAGAGATCCGGCGGCGAGCTACTCGCTTGCGATGTTCTCCTCAACCAGGTAGCAACTTGCGAAGTTTTCTCCCACCAGTGAGGCACCGCCCCAGCTGGGAGAAGCTCTAAAGCTCCTCGGCTGGTCTCCCTATATGTGTGGTAGTGTAGTGTATATATATATATATATATATATATATATATATATATATATCAGTATAGGCCAAGGAAGAGAAAGTAAAGATCGAGTGCGGACCGTGGACCGTAGCCCGTTTGTTATGGTACTTGTCTAGCATTCGTCTGGTGACAATCGGAGAAACCACGGAAAACTACCGGTTAGAGCACCCGACGGGTAGAATTATCTTCCACACAGCGGTTGAATTCGACGAAGCTATCTAGTTAGTGTCGAAAATCCTGCCACCGTCGGGACTCGCACCCTAGGACCTCCAGATCAGAGACATTAATTGATGCCATAAGTCACCTAAACCGATATCAATTTATTAATTTAGCAAAACATAATGGAATAAAAATATATGGCGTGATTTACTAAAATATACCCATGTTAATGCACGGGATCTTTTGTACCATGACATTGGCAGGGTGAATGATTAACCCCATCTAATGAGGTATTATCTAGTACGACTACTCTATAAACTTCCTTTCTTTTAAAATAATTTGTAAATACTTCTCCGAATAAATCAGTGGTGAAGATCTATATTTGAAACAACTTGTTGAGACCCCTAGATCGTGAGAAAACAGTACTTAATTTATCGGATCCGATGAGCTTACAATTCTTTTTCATGATGAGAACTGTAGTAGTAAAGTTAATACTTCAATAGTTTCCTAATAGTTTTCACATTTATATAATGCAACAGTGGTTTTAGAACCACTGTTGCATTAACTCGTTTAAGTATCAATTCCAGATGTATTCCCATAGATTTTTCAGTTGCCTCCGTAATAATGATTAGTTACTTCTGACGTTAATAGACAGTGTTGTTAAATTAAACAGACCGCCAATAAAAGGAAACAATTACTCCTAAAGGTCGATTAACACCTGGCAACTGAATCGCCAGACCGATGGTTACAGAGCGGTCCTTTGTTCAAAGGAACAATGCGATGGCTTTGAACAATGGTGGAACAACAAGGTCTCAACTCATCTTTGGTCACTGGAATAGGTATCACCGTGCCGTAGGTCCCCACTAGAAATGAACGTTGGTCGTATTACGTGCGGTGGCGGGTTTCACAGAGTGCCACGGGGGGATAGGGCGGCGAGCCCTTCGAAGGGCAGCGAATGAAGGACGCGGATCGTCAAAGGTCCGTCGACGGCCGTCTGTGACGAGCACGCGACAGCTGAGAAAACACGCGCGACCACAGACGACACGCGAGGGAAGGGCAGAGCTACACTGACAGCGGATGGTGCTCCAAAGGGGTGGAGAGACCTGGGAAACGAGGTGGCAGAAGACCACGGGTGGAATAAAACTGTCGAAACGTCTTGGTGGCACCCCGACTTGCTGCATTATACAGGCACGACTGTTACACTACACCAGGGGTTCCTAACAGGGTCGGTTTAGCCCCATTGGGGGTTGACGAAATTTTGAAGGTCAATGAGGGGTCGATTGGGGGGTCAATAGCTCAATATGAGCCGGCGCGTTTTCAGGATAAGAAAGATCTCATTGGTTACAAAATATATCAATAAACTTACTCTTTTCTTATTTAAAGCAACAAAGCGTATGGTAATAAGTTACAAATTCGCTGCTCTTCGTTCATATTCTTTGTTCATCCTTAGGAATTAGGATGTTCAGAAAACGTCAGAAATTATAACTATGCTCTCATAACGATATTCTATCGCGCTAGAAAGTACTAGCCCCAACACCCACTGGAGAAATGTAATGTTCAGTTCTTAAAAAAACTAAAGAGTTTTCAAACAATGCATTCCAATAAAGATTAGAAAACCAAATTATTGAAAAATGGAGATATTTACGAGAATATTGGTGTACTAAAATGTTATCTTTCAGGCATTTAAGCTGACAATTTGCCCAATGCTTTGTACATTTCGTCATGACAAAGATTATGGATGTTTGTGTCGAATTGATGGATTTATAAACAAAACATAATGGAGTCGATGAAGCAAACCATTCGTTTAAAAGGAGTCGATTAGGGAAAAAAGTGAGTGGCGAGTACAATGAGCAAAGTTGTACCGCCGACCATCAAAAGTAAGGATTCATTTTCGATCCAGTCATCTTTCCAACTAGTCGGTCGCATTCTAAATCTTTTATCAACAGCAATACTTTAAAAACACATTAAACACACTACAAATGGACTACAGCCTCTGGAAGTGGCGAATACAATGAGTAACATTGTAGCGCTCACTACCGAAAAGAAGGATTCAGATTCGAATCAGGGATCTTTCCAAATAGACTGTTAGCCACATCGTTAATTTTCTATCAACACCAGTACTAAAAACATTAAAAACAGTACTAATGTGCACTACAACAGCATCGGCGAGTCCAATGAGCAGCTCTGTAGCGGCCGCAGCCTCGGGCGCGGGGAGCGGCGGGGCGTGGCGGGACGGGGCGCGGGCCGCCAAGCCCGCGGGCGACGGCGCGGCGTCAGAGCGGCGCGAATCGCCCGGGGCGACCGGCGGCCGGGAGGGGGGGGGAGGGGGCGTTCGCACGTGCAAACACGACTCTGCCCAGCGCAGGCCCCGGCCCGGCCAGCCGCCTGTTATCGCGAGCCGCGGCGCCGCGCGGCGACGGCGGTGACTCGGGCCCGGCGAGAGGCCGGGCCGCCCGCAGGGGGTCGCAAAACATTGACACAGCGATAACGCCACCGCACCCCTCGCCGCGGGCCAAGTGCCGCCAACCGCCGCCGCCGCCCCCGAGCAGTTTAAGGCGGGCGAATTCCAAATACGCTCGACTCTGGTTCGTTGCTCGTTGGATATTTCGAATTTGTTGGGGCGGTGGTGCCCGAATGGTAGGTTGCCGACGGTAGGTCGGCGCCAGATCTCGCCATCCAGCGGGGGAAGACCACCATCACCTCCCGAGGAGGAAAACATGCACTACACTTTCGGAATTAGTGACCTTATCAGTTGTCGCGCCCGGAATCACTAACAGTCAATCAATGAATCAATCGAATTTGTTCGATAATTCCCATGATTCACTTTCACTTTCTTGCAATATAATGACGTGTAGTGCTCCAAAGAAATTTAGTACTAGTATATCGAAATTGTTACGTAAGTGGACGTTTGGTGTGAGGGTCCAGAAAATCGATGATGGGTATTTCTCCGATTAATGTGACCAAAAGCGATGCACTTAGAATTTGAAACACTTCTTTAATTTTTGGGATGCTTTGTATGAATCCCCTGGAACGTTTTCAAAATTTTCTCAAAAATTGCTCCATTTGTTTCCAAAAATGGCTTCTAATTGTCTCCAAAAATATGTTTTTTAGAATAGAGCAAGGTGCTTAAAAATTCAGTTACGATCATATTTTCATTAACACCTTTGGAAGTTTGTAATTGCAAAAGTTCATTTTTTCGTTCGTTTTCTACCGTTGATATTGAAGCAACATTTATTTCTTTATGCAATCTATTCCTGAATACCAGAGCTTCAAATCAATCCATTAACGTTTTTTTATAATGTAAGTAGCTCTTGGTAATTTTTAGTTGTTGGCATTTGTGACAATTTTTCAAAAACGCTTAACCAAGGTTTTCTCAGAAAATGGTTCCTAACATTTTTGTAAATAGTTTCTACAATGAACTTTTTGTGCATGTCCAGCTCGGTCAGATGCGCACCAGCAAACTGAAACCACAATTTCCGACTTTCGGATTGCAGTTTTAACTAACAACGGGATCATCTCAGAGGTTAATGATCCACTCTGATGAACCAAATGCTTTTTACAAGAAGTGTACATGTTACAACTCATTATGTGCCCCAAATCTGCATAAACGCCAAAGTACATCCATAATAACAAAAATCGGGCACCATACAACATTTAAAACCGAATTTCTCAAAACATGTTCTGGCTAATAACAGTATTGGCGCCATCTGACAGTAAGGCTGTGGATTTTGTTCTTGACTTAATAAAAGTTCTAAATAAATTCAACGATTCCAAACTTGAAAAAAGTACTTAATTTCAATGTACAGACTACGCTATAATGTACGCTACTGACATTTTCACACAAATATGTATGGCAATTCCCGACACTGCATATCATTTGCTTAGCCTTCTATGAGAAATATATGATGATCATTCTATAACGCCTTATTTATATATAAATGAACGCTACTGTTTATTTTAACTTTCATAACTACGCCTTTGCCTTCTGAGAATTACCCGCCTCATCCTCACATGCTGCTCCTCTAGTTCTACCCCTGGATTTATTCTGTCGCCGCGCCGCGCTGTTTCCGTGGCCCTTTCTTCAGCACGGCAGTCGCTACAACGCCCCTTTAATCGTTTCCTCTCGACTCCGCCGCCCCTTGGAGCTGTTACACCCTGCGGTCGGCCTCGGGAATGAGGTAGAGAACTCGAGTTTAACTTCGCCAACCTCCACAAAACCGTCGCTTGCCATTGAATGATGTGTTGGGGCGTAGCTTTGAAGTGTTGGTTTAATTCAAGAGGGCCTAATAGCATTACTCTTCAAATTGATTTTCATAATAGTAATAATAATAATAATAATAATAATAATAATTAATAATAATAATAATAATAATAATTAATAATAATAATAATAATAATAATAATAATAATAATAATAATAATAATAAATTAGAGTAAAAAATGTTTGGAAAGCTCTGGATCTAAATGCGAACATAAATAAGTTTCATTAATAGTACATTCTAATCAAGTTCACCAGTACAATAATTAATAAGTAATTCACAGTTATTTTATACACTTTGGTTACGTCCTTTTGGATGAACAAATACATGCAAATTTGCATGTATTTATATATTAGTAAAAAATTTTTACTATCATATAAACATCAATATTAATAAATAATAATTATACAGATTAATAAGTTTTCAGGAAGCAGTTGTCAGAACATTTTAAATTTAATTTTAAGTCGGATTAGAAAATTAGAGTAAGTATGTAATTTGGAAATAATATATTTACCTCTGATTATTACGTTCCCAAAAAAATATAACTAAATGAAAAGTTGAATTAAAGTTGCTAATGTTTAATGCCAATGTTGTCAAGAATATGCTAATGATTTCTATCAAAAATATAAAAATGCAAGTATGACTAATGTTGCATGATATGTAGTCAATTTTATTATTTGACAAGATAGGCATTTTTTTTTAATGTGTTTTCTTCATCCTAAGAAACGGGGATTCATTACTTTAAAAGTTTCCATTCTTTATCATAGAAATACCTGATCCTTTATTAATGTTATTGTACTGAACGAGACATTTGTTTTGTTCTTTTTTAGAAGAGGAAATAATAGAATGTTAATTCTCAAGGACTACTCATTTGGGGAGCCGTGCAAAAGCCGCAGAATAGGGGTGTGAACGGAAGGGTCAAAGCGACCGTGGCCCTACTGAAAAGTTCGAAAGGGTATTTCGGTATTCGAAAGGCAAATCAAATAGTCCAACGTAATAAAACATTTTATTTTAGTAAATATTTTTGTTTCTTTATTTTCCCTTTTTTGGTGACGAAATTTAGTGAATTGATACACGACACGACATATTGTGAAAGAGGTTTTTGAAACCATTCATATATCAATCTTCTAATTACGTAGTAAAGTAAGTGATATAATATGAATTTAATTGTATTTATAGAAAATTATGTCATTAATGTTATAATTTCATTCTCTGGTTGGTACTCTATGTGATCAAAAGTATCCGGACATGTCCAAAATGGTGTTATGGTTTTGTCGTGTTTTTCAAGGAGGGGGCTTGCACCCCTTGATGCTTTGTGTGACACTATCACGGCACAGGCATACGTTGATGTTTTAAGCACCTTGCTTCCCACTGTTGAACAGCAATTGGGGAATGGAGATTGCACCTTTCAACACGACCGTCACCGATCACGGCCTGTGGCAGAGTGGTTACACGGCAATAACATACCTAAAATGGACTGGCATGCACAGAGTCCTTTTTTGAATCCTATCGAACACCTTTGGGATGTTTTGGTACCTCTCCGAAGTGCAGCCCTCCGTGAAGAATGGGCTGCCATTCCCCAAGAAACCTTCCATCACCTGATTGGAAGTATGCCTGCGAGAGTGGAAGCTGTCATCAAAGCTAAGGGTGGGCCAACGCCCTATTGAATTGCAGCATTACCGATTGACGATTAACAAAATGCACCATACGCAATCCGAAAGCAAATTTTAAACAGATGTTAATGAATTGAAATCAATAAAGAAAAAAGAAAGGAAAAAAGATGAAAAGATATCAAAAACCTTGCATTGCTGAAAGTTATCGCCTATAATTCTTAAGCCCTCCGACGAAACCCTAAAAAAATCAAAACCTTTAAGCAATACAGTAGATGAAATTCTTAATTAAGTTTCCTTGTTTAAAAAATAATCATATTTTGTTAAAATAATTGTAATTAAATTAAACGAATCTTAAAAGTCAACCGCATTTTTGCGCAATTCATGACCAGTATTTTTCTCGAAAAAGATCTTAATGGAAAACTTTTCAGCATAATTGCGGGAGAGGCTTTACGATTAGCTTTTGCCCCGAGCTTCACCGAGAGACCTCTACATGTGACCGGCTCGCGCCCACCCTTGTGCTCTAGGGGCAACGTAGGGCGAACAATTTTGTCCCTTCCGGGACAGCATGGAGGCTTTTGTGGTGTGGCAGGAAATAACCTGCGTTTCTGTACAAGCCAATGAGAGAATGGAGCGTGTAATTGCAGTTGATCACAGACGCGTGGTAATTAGAGTCTTAAGAGTAGTAAATGGGTGAAATGAGTTGCGAAAATTTCAATGGAGGAGGCAAAGGTGAAAGTGAAAATGAGATGTAACCTCAAATGTAGATAAACGTGAAGGTTAAGAAGCACTGTACGTATTTCATACCCACAAAATTAATTTCAAACAATGAATCTGTCTGATATACATAAAAAAATTTAAAATTATATTTACAATGATAATTTTAATATCCTTTAAGAACGTTGCAGTTACTGAAATAACTGCCAAAAAAGTATTCATGTTGTCAAATACAATGATTTAATGATAATCCCAAAAAATTCACCCAGTACCTTTCCGGAGTACGTCTTTACCAAATCCTTACGTTTAACAAAATGAGTACTTTAAAATCAATACTGAAGATTTTTTATGAATGAAGAGACTATTAAATTTCCTTGCGGAGATATTGAATAATTTTTGTCCAATATTATTAAAGGAATTACTCGAATGAGTTGCGAGCTATATCTTCTCAAGTATTATCATCAAACTGAAATGTAATATTTGGATCTTTTGCGGAGAGCTGTTTTTCAGAAGAAGAGAAGGACCGGATTTTGTCTACGAAGATAAACATGGCATGCTCATCCTTTCAGGATAATGCGTTATCTTTTGTCTTCCTTTCTACTTCCTTAATTCCTTTAAAGCTCTGTTTGCCTACTGCTGGACTAACTCACCCAAACATTTCATTTTAAAGCCGTTATTTTCTTTTTCAAATATAATAAAGATGCATTATTTAATGATCTTGTTTCTTAAAAAGTGTCATTTTTTCGTTATTTGAGAGTAAACAAGCTCGTAAATACATTAATTTTAGTGACATCCACAAACCTTACAGGCTGTCAAATTATGCCACTGCATTACGTACGTCGTCTTCATTACTAAGTTTTTTCTCATGCCTTGTGTGTATTCATCTTCACACAGACCTTAAATTTATGATAAAATGAATTAAAATTTGAAAATATATATGTAAAATATAGATAGTAAATATTAAACTTTTACAAATATAATTTCTCTTAACTCAACTGAACAAAATACAAATTGAACAATAAAATTACAAAAGAATAATAATGAAAGAGTGAAAATGTTTATCAGAAACTTGAAAACCAAGCAGAAGCCAAAATAGATACATTTCATTATATAAAAATAAAAATGTATACTATTAGCCAAAAAGTCATGAGCGAGAGATGGAAATTGATTTGGGGGAAAGGGGAATGGAAGGAGAAAGAAAGAGAGTAAAACTTCTACAGCGGATAAAGAACTAAATTAGGGGAAGGGAAAATAATAAAAATTAAAGGTTCTACAATAAAAATAATAAAGTAAAAACAGGTAAAACGACTAAAAATTCAACAAAAGAATTTAAATAATTAATTGCTCTTTATATCAACTTTAATTAAAATTTTGTATAATACAGGGACACTGAAGAACCAAAAAAACTGGTACAGCCATTCGTATTGATATAAATGGATATGGAACCAATCAAAATAAGGTACTTTGGTCGGCAACGACTGTATAAGACAACCAGAGTCTGGCACAGTTGTTAGATAGGTTACTGCTGCTACAATGACAGGTTATCGGGAAATAGTCGGAGCAAGAGAGATGGGGCATAGCATCTCCGAAGTCGCAAGGAATTTTGGATTTTCCCCCACGACCATTTCAAGAGTGTACCGTGAATATTGGGATTCCGGTACATCAAACCTCCGGTATTGCTGCGCTCCTCCGGGCCGCAAAAAAATCGTGCAAGAGCGGAACCGACGTCGACTGAGAAGAGTCATTACACGTGACAGAAATGCAACCCTTCCGCAAATTGCTACAGATTTCAATTCAGGGCCGCCAGCAAGTGTCAGCGTGCAAACCATTCAATGAAACATTACCGATATGCGGTTTCGGAGCCGAAGGCCCACTCGTTTACCCTTGATGACTGCTCGACACAAAGCTTTACGCCTCGCCTTGGCCCGCCAACACCGGCATTGGACTGTTGACGACTAGAAACACATTGCCTGGCCTGTCGAGTCTCATTTCGCATTGTTTCGAGCGGGGGGACGTGTACGAGTATGGGAACAACCTCATGAATCTGTAGACCCTAAATACCAACAGGGGAGTGTTCAAGCTAGTGGAGGCTCTGTGATGGTATAGGACGTGTGCAGTTGGAATGATATGGAACTTCTGATACGTCTAGATACGACTCAGACAGATGACACGTACGAAAGCATCCTGTCTGATCACCTGCACCCATTCATGTCCATTATTTAACATATCTGGGATGCCTAGCAATATACTGTTCAGAAGAGATCTCCACCCCTCGTACTCTTACGAGTTTATGGACAGCTCTGCAGGATTCATGGTGTCAATTACCTCCAATTACCTCTTTATAATAACATTCATAAATCCTTGTAGGATGCTCATACAACTGACCTATAGAGGAACCAAACACGCGCCGTTAGTAGACTTTTTTATTACACTGTTCAGCTTTGCAGCCTTGCATGTGCGTGTTGCAGATAAAATCTTTGATATGATGTTTTAAATACAAGTCATTGATCTTCAAGTCCTAGTTGTGACTTAAATGATAGTATTTATATTATTACTAATATTATTATTTAGTTTTGATTTGAGCTATAGAATATAAAAATTCTAGAGGATTGTTTTTTTTAGAATATTACTTCGCGAGAGAAATTATTTACGACTTTTTTTGTATATAAGAAACTTATTAATACATTTTTCATGTAGTGTTGGTGATAAATGACGTATTTAATTGTTGAAAGAATGAATATATTGTTTGTATTTTAAGATATTTGCGAATTGAGGAATTGTTCCGAAAGAAGAGGGGAATTAAGAATTGGGTCCAGGGAGCTTTATTAATTTTTTTAAGAATAGTACTTCGGACATTAGGAAAATGTTGATAATAGTTAAAGAAGCAGTAGCCAAACGAGGGAAGCGTAGATGAGGATTGGACACATAACAGCTTTATATAAGGGCATTTTGCCCAATTCTGTACAGGAACGGAAGGCGTGGAAGAAAGTGCACAGCCGCGTGCTCTGGTGGGTATTTTCGGAAACCAATACCTGCAGCGGTGGCGGCCTCGCTGTCGAGTGCGGCCCGCGGATTGCTATATGCGGGGCGCGGATTCTGCGCCACAGCTAACACTTCTGGGGCTTCTGACGTAAAAGACGGGGACCGAGTCTTCCAATGCGTTGCGCAGAATCTCTCTAAGGCGAACATCGGTTCATTTCTTTATTTCACTCGATAAAATTGTAAAGGAAATTTTAATATTCTAATTCAACAGTTCCCAATCTTTCGGACCTAATTAAATTGGTGGTCTTAAAATCTGCGTAACGTTAATTTGAATACTTCAAAAATCTAAATTAATGATCAGAAATCTTCTATTTTTAAAAGACATATTTAAGGAAAATATGTGTAATAATGCGACTACGAACTTTAAATATTTTTATTGTTCTGAAATTATTCATGTTAATTTAATTATTACACAATAATTGAAGTCAATTTTGGTATAAAACCTGGTGTGTGATATTTTTCTGCAAGTTTAGCATAAGGTATTGGACTTTTGGCTTCATTATTAATTGACACCTGTCCCAAGTGAAAACTGTCAACAACAGTTGACAAGTCCAGTTTTGTTCTGCAGGCCACTAGTGGTTTGCTGAGCAATTTTTGGTGAACACTGTTTTTATTTTTTTAGTTTCTGTAGTTTCTATCCACTTTGTGTGTGTGTGTGTGTGTGTGTGTGTGTGTGTGTGTGTGTGTGTGTGTGTGTCCATGTGCGAGCGCGTGCGTAAAAATTGAAAATCAGCAATATGCTTTCAGATTCATATTTACCCTCAAGTCTGTATGAAATTTTAGAGTGATGAACCTGGAGGTCAATGATCCAGCAGTAATGTCAGTGAATTAATCGATAAATGAATGCAGGCTGAAGTAAGAGAACGTTTAGAAAATGTTCATTTGTCCATCTCCCTTACATTTAAAAGAGAGATACCTACTTCGTCACCTTCAAATGATCTCTGACAATTACGGTTCATTCAAAATGTCAAGAGCAGCTAGTCAATAACTTTGAATAGCGCAATGGCAATGGATGGCAAGAAAATACGAATCTCTAAATACGAATAAAATGATTCAAATCCAATTTGCCCACCAACAAAATCAATCTAAAACACGTATTTCACTTATCTTGTGCATTAGATTCGCTTTTCCCCGTGTCTGATCCCTCACGTAGCTACCTTAATGCTTCTTTGGTAAAAGGGCTTGTTCCTTCAGAAAAAGGAAAGCATTTTGGTTTGCCTCATACCCCAAGGCTAAAGGAAATAGCCGAACTGCCACGAATCGGGAGTCTATGTCTTCTTAGAATACGCGTTTAAACCCACTGCACAACAGAAGTAATTAATATTTATAATAAAACATAGTAAAATGTATGAATATAAATATTTCTCTGAATTGTGAATATTTGGCCATTTGCCTGCCAAATATGAACATTACTTCACCGTTGCAATCAGACGCTGCTGTAATCATATCATCTCCAGAACGTTTATTATATTTCTTCTATCCAGAATGTTCAACATTTCATAAAACGTGTCGGGAAGCGTTCTTATCCGCGGTGCGAATTAGCACAGGCGCAGGTTTCGTCCGGCAGGGTGGCCGGTAACCCGGGCTAGCACCTCGAAGAGCGCGCGTCAGCTGCAGTCGGCGTCGCCTCGCCCGCCGCCCGCCGCAAACCGCCCATCGCCCACCGCCCATCGCCCACCGCCCATCGCCCACCGCCCATCGCCCACCGCCTCGGCGCGGCGCCCAGGCGGCGGCCAGGCACCGCCCTCCGACGCCGCCCGCGGGCGCAAACAACAACAGCGCAGACGGCCGTGCGCAAGGCGCGTCGCGTGCTGTCGCGCGCACGCTGCACGCCAGCGCCTTGTTTGCTGGGCGACGACGCGGTAAACACGCGGGCGGAAGGAACGGGCCGAGCCGGGCTGGATTTCTGCTTGTGGGACGATCGGAGCCAGCCACACGAAAACACGGCGTTCGTAATTAATATGTGGAGGGGGACGGGTTGAGGCAGTTATTTTCCCTGGAGCGTCTATGACCGGGCAGGCCCCACGTTTCTGGTGCCGACGTGGCGGATTTTCGACACAAGCTACATGGTTGAAACAAATGCAAGCAACGTCTGGAGAATTGTAGCAGCCGGTTGCTCCAATCGCTAGTTTTCCGTGTTTTTTTCGCTTATTACCAAGCGACTGACACAGCAGCTTATTAATAAACATAATTCTTTCTTTCTCATTCATGCCCCGTCCTCCCTTTCACACACGGAAGGAAATTAGAGCATGTCTCGGCTGGGGAGGTGCCTCGTTGGCGAGATCACCACACGACAAACACAAGGCACGAGCTTACAGCTTGTCACGGGTGGGAAGGTGCCCCCTTTAGCGGAGATAACTGAAGAGGGAAACCCCCTTCAGGGACCCCCTATAGGACGGAGTCACATCGCCCATTCTAGTGGGAAACGGCCACATATCAAGGAATGTAACATACACAACACCACAACACACACGAAACTAGTGACTATAGCAGTTGACGCCCCCGGAAAGAAAATAAGAATTTCCAAAGAGGTCGTTATGAAAGTATGAACGATATTTTCTTGCTCAATGTACAATATTTTGAAATTAGTTTCAAATACATCTAATAATTTGAAAGACATTATTAATTTTCATAATTCTAGCGTAACAAAAGGCATAAAAAGGTTTATCGAGATAAGAAAATCATTATTGTCTCTTTATATTATCTTTCTCAAAGGCAGAAGAACTCCTCACTTCAAAAGGCAAATTGTAAAAACATAGCACTGATTTGTTAACGGTTTGGTACTAATTCAAACACATTCATTATTTTCATTAAAATATTGTATACAGTATAGCCTTCACATCTCTTCCATTATTCATACTTAACTTCACGTGCTTATTTTACTGGCCGCGACACCAGGGTTCCTCTATATTTTGTTCTTCGTTGAGAGAACAAAATATAGAAGTGAGTGCTTACATAAGAGGATTAAAAACCGCTGGGGTTACATTGCTTATGCTCAGAGTAAATACGAACTTTGAGATATTCTAGCTTAGAAACGAATGTCTCCGAAATAAACGTTCGAATTTAATGAGACGGAACACTCCACAATAAGAATTACAGAGCAATATCTGTTGTTCACATATCAGTTTATGGAGGCGCCAACTGAAAAGTGAGCTTGTCCGCAACCTATGAAACCAGCAATGCGTCGGATGTAGCGTCAGATCATTAACAAGAAAATTAACGAACCCGGTACTAAAGATTAACAAAATAAACTGGCAACCGCTTGATATACCGTTAATGTTCAATATGTAAACGTTAAGGCATTGTCTGTGCAGAACTCAATAATCTTACTTCTACCTTTCTTGTCAAGAAACTCAGTTTTAAAGTACTTGTGGATAAACTGATGTCATCTCTTCTAAGGAAGACGTTCAATTTTCACGACTTATTCTTCAGGTAAAATAAATTATAAAACTTTAATATAACTTTAACTTTATTTATTATAATTAAACTTTATACCTGAATTATAAATTCAGGTATAAAAGAGTTTTGTAATAATACCGTAAATAAATAAATAAATAAGAATCGCCATGGAGTATTCGTTGACAATGTTTTTTTTCTAGGATCGTACAAAAAAGTGGATTTATACGTACCGCTATGCGTGCATGAAGTTATTAGTAGGTATTGAAATTAGTCTTCTTAAAACATCTGAAAAATGAATCGATACCTTGCAGAAAATACCTTTATTTATTCATGTCAAAAACAGTTAAAAACTGTGTGTGACGTGCAACGGAAAGAAGTTAATTTGAAGTTACATTTATGTTCAGAAGCAAAATAAGGGGCTATCTCAGCATTTGCTCAATGATCAGGGAAACCTGAACGAGATGGGGACCATTGACCCAGAAGATGAAGTACAATACTTGTTACAGGTTTTTTAGCATTATTCAGTCCCAATGATAAATAACACTTTAAGTGGCATTGTTAAAATTAATATTACTTTCCTTTTGAATGCTATAAATAGTCTCTAATTATGTTATGCAATAGAAAATATTTTACTTGGGACTAAACTTTTTTATCTCATTTAATCGTTTAATGTCATCAGACAAAGTGTTGTAAAATAATGTTGATGTATTGTATGTGAATGTGACGTCGAGTGTTATAGTTATAGACATCGGCATTTACTGAAAATATATTCCCGCCCTTACGTAAGTCATTTTTGACAAAAAAAGCCGATTCATAAATCAAGAAAGAAGGTAATGGTAAAATCCTATAATAATAAAGAGATGCTTACAAGAATCACGTGGGAGGGATTTGCTTATTCATCGTACAATTATTTTTTGTAAGCTAAAAGATTGGAACCTATAAGATATTTCCCCGAAATATTATTCCATATCTCAGGCGGGAATAAACATTCGCAAAATATACAAACAAAAATATACGAAAAAAACTTTTGATACTAATAATACTACTAATTACAAGTTCACTACTACAGTGTCGGATCAAGAAGCAATTCAACTCACTTTACAATTTTCAAACTTATTTCTAACGAACTTCCAAATATGGAGGAGATTGCAAACTTGTACGTGATCCACTCTGAGGAACCTTTCTCCAGAAACCCGTTCGGAGAAGGGAACGCACTTAATATACCTGCGGTACATCCATCGACACAAGCAATGATGTTGCGACACAAGCTAAAACAACACAAACATGTCGGACCAATCTATAACTTAGTTTTTTTTTTCTGAAGTCTGGTGCCTGCGATCCTCTTTACATATTTCACAAACCTCGCGCACTCCGTTGAACCGGAAAATGGAAGTCACAGGTTCTACTCTCGCGACGCAAAATGAAATAGAGTTTCCGAGAATCATGAAAAAAACATCGCTTTTTCTCAACAGAGGCGTGGCGCGACGCGGCGTGGCTCAATGGAGCAGAGTGGCGAGGTGTGATTCCATTTAGGAGCGAAAGAAGTTTTCTTGCCATTAGAGCGCCCGTGATATGCCTGACGCCCGCGACGCGCTATATACAGAACATTTTCATATGAGAGACTCTGAATGATGGAAAGTGATGCTAACTGAAACTTTCCGTGGCATGACACGAGAACCGTGGATATTCGTTAGCACTGGTAAATCAATGCTTCTCTGGTTTAAAAAGTAATGCATAACATGTAATTATAATCAAACATTTTAATCACTGACTTTTCTTACTTTCTCGCGCTTATTTCCTAAGAAAGAGTATTGCAATCATCCGCGAGAAAACGGCAAATGTTCGATAGAAAAACTCTTTCTGTTGAACTCTGATAACGAATAAGTGTATAAATCATGTTCGTATTTTAGTTAATCACTTCCTCAACCACTTGTGTAATGATAATCAATGTTTTGTGAGTTGTTGATACCAAATTCTCGATTAATGGTAAAACGTCTGCCTGTGTATCCGTCCGACCGTGATCAATAATGCGCCTAAACCGTTCAGCCGATTTTTCTGAAAATTTATATTCTCTGATCGATTTAAATGAACTCTTGGTTCTCTGAGTTTGAAACGGATATTTTGATTTGGGGGATACTTCATATAAAGCTTCAACATTTTAATTTATTTAGGCTCCCATTTGTTTTATTAAACTGTGTCCGCGGATAGCGTAAAGAAACTTAAGAAAATGCTGTAGATCTTATTTTCGTTAAAATTTTTGACTTTTCAGAAATTGTAAAAGTTCAAATCTTTTTCGGCTCTTCCCACGACTGCAATATTGAAAATAAAGTTTTCTTTCTTAATAAATCTCTTAATTAATCTCATCTCTTGAAATAAGGTGATGTATATTTTTTTGCGAAATATCAGCAGTTTTTGAGAAATTTTACTGTTTTAGTTTTTCTTAATTTTAAAATTTAATCGTAATTTTGCGTGAAATATAGGCAATTTTTAATCGTTTTTAAAAAATCTCAAAAACGGCTAGAATTTCTTCTTTAAATTTTCTATTCATTTGTAGCAAAGGAAGGTAAAAACTGTGCTAGTCTCATTTCCGTGGTCATTCTGTATTTTCGAAAAAGGCAAAATTTTAACATTTCAAAACTACGAAATTGAAGCCAGATATTTTTGAAACGAACAAAATCTGTTCCAAAAAATCGGCTATTTAAAAAATACCATGTACATTTTTTTTGGAAAAATCAATAATGTTGGAAAATTTTATTTGAAATTTATATATTTAATAAAACAGCATTTACTCAAAAACTGCTTCAAATATTTTCTCCAATATTTTTTCAAATGTTTCCACGGAGAGAAAAGGGAACTGTTAAGAGAATGACGTATGTCTCATTTTCGTTGAACACTCTGAATTTTCGAAAATTGCAAATTTAGAAATAATGCGAGAAAGAATGTGCTTGTGTAACACTACTAGTTTACTTTCTCACCCTTACTTCGTAAAAAAAAGCACTGTTATCGTGCGCACGAAACGGCGAATGCTTTACACAATGCCCGAATATTTTCAAAATTTTCTCAAATATGGTTCCAATTTGTTTTATTAAACTGTGTCTTCAGATATCGTAAAGAACACCTAAAAGAAAAGTGCAGGTTTCATGTTCGTTGAATCCCTATTTTTTATTACAAAAGTTTTTTTTTGTTTATTTCCTACAATACTACAATACTACTACAATATTCAAAAAATATTTATTCCTTAATGGTATCTGTTCTTCAAAGACAGATCTTGTAGAATCATCATGAATAATTTTCCGATAATATGAGTAGTTTTCGCACAATTTCGAGTGAAGTTTAGGCAGTTTTTAAACAACTATTATCTCAAATACGGTTCCAAATTTGCATTTTAAATTTTCTTCTCGTATTTATCAAGTACCGGTATACAAATCCATACTGGTGCCATTTCCGATGAACACTCTGTGTTTACGAAAATTGCTAAAGTCAAAAATAATTGCAGAAAGTGTGTGGTGTTGTATCACTTCTAGTTCAATAAGGTGTGATTTGGTTTGTAACGTCATCTAGGACAGCGACGAAATCACTTTTTCCATCCATCGACGAGGGTAAGAGCGGAGTCATATGCCAAAAAACCTATACATTATGGAACGCTTCACGTCAGTGAAAAAAGATTCCAAGAGTTTACAGATGAACTCGGATGTGCCTGTTAACCGGCGAAAAGATGGCCAAGATTTTTGTAGTATATTAATGTGCCTATCACTTTAGTTACGCATTGTGAGCTTTCCGCTTTTGTGATCAACATTCCATTTCTTTAATTTTATTAAATCATTTTATTTTAATTTCTGTAAGATCTGTCATTTGAACCTGAAGTCAGTTCTGTGACCTGGCGGATGAAGGTGAACTTCTCCCCCAAACCATCATCCTGACTTCTAAATTTAAAAAAAAAATACTAGAATGTTTAATGACAAACCTATGCAATTGCTCATGCTTTCTGCAAGTTGGTTGTGTGTTAGTGATTCTGGACGCGTCAACTACTAAGGTCAATAGTCCCGTAAGTGTAGTGCATATTTTTTCACGTGAGGTCGCGATGATATTCCCAGGCTGGATGGCAAGATCCGGCGCCGAACTACCGTCGGCTAATGAAGTTTCTCCCAAGTCGAGGCAAACTCTACGTTCCCGACAGGTGTCCCGGCATGTCAGGTAGTGTAGTGCATGTTAGTGGAAGAGTGTGTAAGTAAGGGATGAAGATACAACAAGGAAGAGAAAGGAATATTCGCGCGCGGTCCATGGCCCGTTTGTTTGGCTACTGCTCCGACATTCGCCTGGTGTTGATCGGAGAGACTAGGAAGACTACCGATCAGAGCAGCCGGCCACTAAAATTCTCCTCCGGACAGCGACTGAATTTGACCTATCTGACAACCTAGTGACGACAATTTTACCATGGTCGGGACTCAAACCTAGGACCTCTCGGACAGAGGCACTGTAGTGACATCATTTCATGCACTGAGCAGCCTCTCCCGGTTATGTTCTCTGCATAAAGCCTTCGGGTTGCTTCTATCACCATTCGATACGATAGAGACATAAGGCATACCATGATACCAAAATGACTGTTAGGAGCATTTGGAGACACGACTCACAGAAAACACTTGCACGATTCAAAATGACATCCAATGTCTCTATGAGGTAATTAAGAGTTCTTACAATATTTTTCTTATTCAATAATCGACGTACCCAACGACAGCATGATAGACTTCTGTGAGGCGGTCCTGGGTTCTGTTCCCGGTCTAGGCAAAATTGAAGTTGAAGCTAATACAAATTGTTTCAGTTTATATGGCTCTGACGAAATAAACAGCTCAGTCTGGCCACGTAAGCTGGATATGAAGTCCGAAGAGATCGCCACGTGTTTCCTTTACCTTCCGGCGTGGATAGTAAATAAAAAACAGAGCTCAGAAATGCTATCACCGCTAGTTCGAAAAAGTCCGATTAATTGTCCCTCAAAGCCAAATAAATACATAGAATCACTGACGCATTGCATTGTTAAAATTTTCCGATGTTGAAATCCATTAACACTCGTTGAAATTCAGCTGCCGCGTCAGCACTGGAGGCGGAGGCTGCGCAGCGGTCGTGTGGGGAGACATCGGCGCTGTTGCGGTGAGAACTGCAGTAACTCGCGGTGACGGACGAGGTGCGCGGCCGCCGCGCGTCGCCGCATAGCTCTCAAGCGAACGCGCGAGCGCGCGCGGGGCGACAATGGAACGCGGCCCTCGCGCGCGGAATGCGCTTCGAAGAGTGCGTGGACCAGCTCACGTCCATTGCGAAGCCCGCGCCCGATAGGAACGGCCATTCAAGGCAAAATAGGCAGCGATTTGTCCATAAATATCCCGGAACACTTTTCTACTACCTCGTGTACTTCACCTGTTGGACTTAGGTGTCTCAACGCAGCAATTTATGTCATTGCAGTGCCGCTGGCAGGGAGGTTTTCGAGTTAGAGTCTCTCCGGGGGCAGAAATTTCGACGCTAGCCGTACAGCTAGGTCAAATTTAGCAGCTATCTGGAAGAGAATATCTGCGGCCGGCTGTTCTGGTCGATAGTTTTCCCTGGTTTCTCCCATCAAAACCAGGCGGTTGTCGAAGCCCAACAAACGAGCCACGAACCATACGAGATCTTTCCTTTTTTTCTTCGTTGTCCCATCCTCACGTCTGACTTATACATACTTATACTTACATGCACCACACTACTACCCATGTCCGGAGCTTAGAGCTTGTTCCAGTTGGGGCGGTGCCCCGCTGACGAGAGAAAACTGGAGTATATCGGCGCCGGATCTTGCCATCCAGCGGAGGAAGATTACCGCCACCTGATGCGATAAATTAATGTACTATAATTATGGGACTAATGACTTCAGCAACTAATATGCCCGGAGAAATCAATCGCCTACGAGTATTACTTCGCAGAGAATAATCAGAGTGGCTGAGAGTGAATGTTATAAACTTCTAGGGTTTAGGGATCGAGGATGATATGATCACAATTGTATCAATGAATATGTTGTGGGAAAAGCCATAACCAAATGACATGTGGCATTTTTAAGATCGCGTCCGTGGCTGACACGCAGCGCATCCTGCACTGGTCTGTGGCAGGTACATGCCCTCTAGGGGAGAACCTGCTTGCTTGCTGGATTGATTATATTTTCCAGAGCGTCAACTGCCAGCTAGTGTCAAAACTCCTGCCACCGTCGGTACTCGAACCCTAGGACCTCCCTGTCAGAGGCACATCAATTAATGCCATGATCCAGCTAATCCATTGGAACACCCTGCCCACTGGCAATGACAATATTGAGATTTTTGTGATTATTGATCCACATTGTGTATAGCTTGCAGAACGCTGTCGAGCATTGTCTGTGTGAAATATATCAGGTTGTCATCACACGTGACAGAGCGGTATGAAACTCTGAACGAATTTAAAACGATATTTTGATGTAATACTTCTAGAATCCAATCGAACAGGAAAGAAAATGTGTGTCGTATGTTCTATGCAATGGGTCCTTATCAGTACGGGCCTCAAGCAACGATACGTCGATATAACATAAATACCTCCCGTACAGTTATTTCGTGTTTCATCCGTCGCTCCTTTTTTACAGTCAGCGAAAAGCTTATGATAATCCGCGGACTGGTATCGAGAACACGGTGTGCGCAGGTTGTTGCTACTAAAAGAGAAGAGTTTATTCTTAAATAAAAATTTACGTGTTCCTGAAGATTACGAACCTTTATTCAAAGAGATAATGTGGCAAGTTTTGCTTGAGTTTTAGATATTCTGGACTATATGTGCTTACACGAAATATTTTGTGTGGTATTCCACACCAGCTGGTACTGGTCGTCAGGAAATACTCCTATTCTAATAAATAAGCCTATTGAGCAGAGGAGTTACTTGATAAACTCTACGCAAGTTTTGAAACGGGTTTACCCCAAACAGTCAATTCGTGCATGAACATTAATGATACGCCGGTCTGGATGGCCGAGGTCGTTAAGTCAGTAGCGCCGTAGGCCAGTAGTAAGGATTGCGGGTTCGAGTCCCGCCTCGCACATGTATGAATTTGTTTTTGTCTTTTCACTCCCTATTATTATTCGTCATTTATTCGTTAATTATCATCGTATCATGTCACCTTCACAGTTACCACACCATTAAATGCAATAACTATCGCTAATGGCCGAGATGTGATGCGACCTTAAATATTAAAAAAATTATCATATATTCATGTTTTTCCAAATCTATCAAATGTAATCTCTATACTGTTCAGCAGTAATCACGGTGCTCTGTGAAATTGCTATATTAAATCTCACATCACTTAACAATTCCCTTTTAGCAACGCATGGTCTCTGATTTTACTTTTATAGACATGTCTTAGAGAATAATTTATATAATCCATTTGCAACTCTGAAAGGAAGTCTCAGGAAGGCTCAGTGCGAAGAAACAAAAAAAATCATAAAAGTGTTAAGCCGTGTTAACAATGCCATTTTAGAAGAAATAAATGTTTTCCAGAAGAAAGAAAAATTACGATGTAGGTTGAAACAAGAGTAGGCACTTGTGCGTAAGAGGATAGCTATCAGTGTTTCAACGAACTCAACTTATTATCATTATTTTTTGTTTCCTTTTTCATTTTGTAATTTATTCGGTCTGATTTCCATTTCATTTCCGATTTTAAATTCCTTCGCTCCTATAACCTCTCCCTTTCCTTTCAGATGTCGCACTATCTTTTTATATGATTATTTTAAATCTTACGCTCTCCTTTGAATTTTAAAACATATCTGCTTAATTAAACTTACTTTACTAGTAAAACTAATTTGCATTAATCTAGCCATTTCTTTCAAATATAATTCATTTACAAGGCTTGTCTCCAGCGCCTTTCCTCAAACATTTCAATTTTCATTCTCCAAGTCTTTTTCACGAATAAAATTCTTCTCAAGTATGAGTATTCCTACATTTTTAAATATCTGAAATTAGAGGACTCATTTCCTCAATTCCCAGCGTCTCCCCAGTTATTATTAGCCTTCCTCATCACACCTTTTTTGAGAAGTGAATAAAATATAACTTCTGATTATTCATGCCTTTTTACATTCACCGAGCAACATTCCACGTAATCTCCTGCCCCATGGAGCGAGATAGGCATCTTAAATATAACTTCTGATTATTCATGCCTTTTTACATTCACCGAGCAACATTCCACGTAATCTCCTGCCCCATGGAGCGAGATAGGCATCTTGTACGAATAAGAAAAGAATGAGTCGAGAGAGTCGATAAAAAAAGAGACCAGCAATATTGTTCCCCACCAGGAATTCAAAATATTATAGTTAATTTTTTGGTAAGTAAATAATAGTTAAAGTAATTAAATACTATTATTGACACAACTTTTATTTTTAATTATAATGATCAAATTATTGAGAGTAACACTGTTTTAAAAAAATGTTTTTCTTTTTTCTGAAAGAAGTTATCACTAATTCAAAAGACAATTTATGGATTTACAAAAGCACCTTTATGATTGTAAAATGCAAAAGTATGACAGTTAGTGCAATAACCCTCATCGTCATGAATGATTGTTACTTCGTTAATAAACATACACAACTTCACAAAACCCGCCCATCAGTTCACAAAACTACCCCGATATTGTATCCATCATTTGTCAATTATCAGTCACTGAAATTAGCGATAGTAGTTTGTGCTTTAATGTGAACAATCCGAACAGAAATCATTGAGTTCAATGGTTTCGCATGACGTACCCCGAAGCGCGAATGCCTTGGCTGTTTGCAGTTCACAGTTGTTGTCTCACCACACACCGCCCCCGTCATCCCACCGACATCGTCATTCGGTTCCCCTACATCCAGTGGCCTTCCTCTCCCGCCGCCTCACTCGCGTTCGTCATTCACGCCACCCACCCGTCCCACCACCCACGCCGCCCCGTCACCCACGCTGCCCCGTCACCCACGCCGTTCCGCCACCCACGCCGCCCCGACGCCCACGCCGTCTCGCCGTTCACACCGCCCGCCACCCATACCGCCCCGCCACTCACGCCACCCCGCCTCCCACGCGTACCCGCTACCTCGCCCACCATACGGCCCCGCTGCCCTCGCCGTTCACGATGTACACCGCTCACGTCGGTATGATTGATTGATCAGTGATTCCCTGCGCGTCAATTGTCATTATTCCCGTAAGTGTATGGCATTTGTTTATCGCGGGAGGTGGCGACAATCTTCCTCAGCTCCATTGTGAGATCGGCGCCGTCTTACATGTCGACTTGCGGGAATTTCCCCAACCAAGTATCTCCCACTAGCGGGGCACCGCCCCAGCCGGGGCTAGCTCAAAGTACCCGATTGCTCTCCCGGCATGTGTGCTAATGTAATGATAAGTGTAAGTTCACACCTCTATGCTGCTGCGTGATCCCACCACGCCGCATCCCATCCGCTCCGACCTTTCGATATTCGCTTCCACTAATTACTATCGTCCTTTCAACTCCTGCCGATCCCACAAGTCACCGATCAGACAACAGTCACCGATCAGACAACAGTCACCGATCAGACAACAGTCACCGATCAGACAACAGTCACCGATCAGACAACAGTCACCGATCAGACAACAGTCAACCCCCACTCATCACCCACCGCCTAATCAACACCCACCGCACAATCAACACCCACCGTCCACGCAGCACCGTCCACTCCATATCCACCGTTCCCTTAATACCCATTGTCCCTCATCATTCCCGTCCCCTCAACCCTCGTTCCCTCCGCCCCCACCGCTCGCATTAGTTGGGAGACGCTCGCCGGGCGGGGCATGTTTCACATTAACGAGGAAGTGCAGCGATGTGGAAAGCGCGTTAGACCAACCGTCGTTGCGAACCTCGTAGCTCTGCTGCCCTCTAAATTCTCTTCTTTTGGGGCGACCGTGGCTGCGCTGCGGGAGCCAAGGTCGGAGACAGAGGTATTTGCGTCCCGCGAGGGCAGCCTGCATTGAATGCGTACGGCATGGCTTGTTCCATTAAAGCGTGTTCCTTTTCATTTTCAGACACTGTGGCGTATTTTGAGGGAGAAACGAGGGAAATTTTTCAAAGGTTGTCCTTCTAACATTTCTTTTTCATAAATTGCCATTTTAAAGAAGTCCTTCTTAAGTTCTTCTGGGTTCATTGTTCTATGAGAGTCCAATAGGTCTTATTTTGAGTCCGTAGTAAAATTTTGTTTCTTTCAGATTGTGTAGGAAAGTAATATTTTATATCCATCAAGTTATTACATTCGCAGCAAACTACCGAAACTAGAGTACCCATTCATTTCACTGACAAACTGTATATTCGACTTGCACAGGAAAGTTTAGAAATATCCCTGATATTTTGTTATTAATTATAGGCGAAACTTTACAATGATTGTCTCTTGACAGGCAAAGGTCGATAAATAGGATGTTCACTGACATACCCAATGAAACGAGAACTAGACTAGGGTGAAATTATTTATATACTCGCTTCTCACGTGAGTAAATCTTTCGAAAGAAAAAAACTTTTTAGATAGTGTTTGTTTACGTAAATTATCTATGAAATCACACGATTACCATTTTCCATTTAACAAAAGTGAACGCTTTTGTTTTATTTTTAACGTTTTCTTTCCCTTCGGTCAAGTAAAATGGTAAAGCATAGTTTAACAGGCAGATACTAAATTATATTAAAAATACTTCTATGTTTTAGTTTTTCAAATACTTATACTCATACGTCAACTTTTGAGGGTTAGTAGGTTGATAAGATTGGCGAGTCACCTACTGTATCTTTATATTTCAGAGAGGCTTCATTTAGGAGTCAAGGAGTTTTCTTAATGCGCTTCACGTTTAATTGCAGTGGTTATACTGAATAGAATTCGTTACATACTCTTCAAGAAACAGTGACCCAAATATAGGTCTGAAACCATAAATTTAGAAAAAAATTATGCATTTTCGTGTAAAATTAAATTCACATTTTGTGCTCTCGCGTCGTAAAGGACGATAAAAATATTTGAATAAAATTATTTTAATTCCACATGAAAGTAAAATGAAAATTATTTTCTTTTACATTGTCGAATCATATTCCATGAAACAAAATGCTTCAATAAAAAAAGTAAATTTTTCAAAGGATGTTTTGTAAATGTTCGTTTTCAAATCTGTCACACAAAACGTGCCACTCAGTTGAATAACATACAGCAAAAGAACATGAATTCTATTTACAAAAGTCTGTTTAATAATGTTGTCATAATTGTGAAAAGTAGTAAAAGATTTATTTCAAAGTAATTTTTGTC
Organism: Gryllus longicercus; assembly: GCA_038098605.1. Lineage (NCBI taxonomy): Eukaryota > Metazoa > Arthropoda > Insecta > Orthoptera > Gryllidae > Gryllus > Gryllus longicercus. The sequence goes on from JAZDUA010000101.1 coordinate 2,754,130, forward strand.
GACACACTTTCTTCCTTAATCAAATGCAATTAACTTAAACGACTGAAATAAAAGCACCTCATTGACTGACTTATATTTTATATTTCCAAGCATGTTTTCAACGAGATTTACGACAACTGAAATGCAATGTAGCTGTACCACAAGTGTTTTTAATTTATTTTACAATAAAATACCTCCACTCGAAAACAAAACAACTAAATGAGCGCTTTATCCCAAAGCTTCTTTTATTTGGCTGAACACGCTTGCATTGTGTTCTGGCAATACCGCAGTTGGTTCCGACTGGTGCTGGGCCTGTTATTAAGAACGCAGGAATAAAAAGCGGGAATAAATCGACAACGGTTGCGTCAACGCGACGGCGACGCCATGACGCCGGCCCAGGAAGTGTCAGAGGTCGTGGCGGCGAATGACGACATACTAACTGCCCTCCCCAACTGCTGCACCTTTCGATCTCGCGCGGTCAAATGTTCGATGCCCACTCTGGCCTCAACAAACACGCTCATACATTTTTTTTCTCTCTGCATTACGAAACCGAAAATGTATTCCAATTAATAGAAATAATTTGCTGAAAGAAATAGAAATGTATAAAAATACAATAAATGTTTATGTAATTCTACTATAATTGCGAAAATAAACAATATAATTCTTCTATGATTATATTGTGCCAACATTTTTGGACGAACATGTAATCTAATATAGCTGTCAACATATACTTAAAAGATATATACAATAAAATAGACATTACTGCTCTAATACTTTCAACACTAATATTCCAATTCCATGTGTATTATAATTTTTTGAGACGCAAATCTAAGGTGTTAATACAATATCGATGCTTTGAAAATACGATGTCAAAATTTTCAGAAAAAACAAACAAACAGGAAAAAACTTCAAACATTCCGTTTTAATCGAGAAACGTAATTGCCTCGTACCATGACAAGGACCTTTATATCCACATGATGACCAGTTCGCGATTTAAAATCGAATCGATCACCAGAGAACAACCATCGCTCAAAGCATTGGATCAGAATGTGACTGTGACTGGATTGTACACCAGTCCGAGTGGCCCTGTGGTAGCCTACGACTAAGCCGCGTGCCATCAACGTAATAAATTAGCTTTATTTCATCAATAACATTCGTGCGCAACATGGGTATTCAAAACCTATACCGCATATCATACAGAAATTTTAATTAATGGAACTGGCAGTACTTGTACATTTGTATGCACGTCATATATTTTGTAATTGTTCTCGGTAGATTTTTAAAAAATTCTAGCCGAACGTGGAACATCCAAAAACGAATATCTCGTCATTCAAACTTTTTCTTATTTCAAGCTGACAATTTTTTGCTTCAAAAATAATTATGCAACAGGAGAAGGAGAAAACAGGAGGACCAAACTAAAATCCTTTCCCTTTCATACTAATTTCTGGATTAGCCCCTGTTGACACGTCAGGGACAACGCCTTTTGTAACCAAAAGATTAACATGAGCTATAAATGAGACAGAGCTTAACCTTATTGGCTCATGGCTGACTACTACGTCATGGTGGAACCTTTCGGCATCTTCATAGACTAGAAAACAAGCTCACATCTCATAAATAACAAATTATTTTTATTATTGACAGAACATTAATAAGACAATTTTCAAAATTCCGTCTTATTCTCGATGTTCATAAATTACATTACTAAAATATTCTACGATTAACTATTTTTTTTATTTACTAAGTTATTTTAAAGTAATTATTTTGCAGGGCATCCACGAAATTTTACAGCTACGTTTTGACTCTTTCGATAATCACTGAGCTGAGCAATTACAGAACACAGGTGAAAAGAATTAATTAGAAACTATACAACACTATTGAATAGATATATTAATAACATCATGCGGGAGTATTTAGCAAAAAATTAACATTAACTCATCCTCTGTGTTTTGGCGATGGTTCTCAGCTGCTATTGTTCCTGACCCAGGATGTATACGAGAAGTTTTGATGCTATCACAGCTGGGTCGGAATTTGGACGGCATTGGCGAACTGCTTATGGGACCACACGCTGTTAGTGCAAACTCGTCAACAACTCCCAAGAATGACTTCACCAAGTACGCACGTCAGAGTCAGCGGAATTCGTAGGCAGGGCCCTTCAACCCTCATACAAAACAGTGGCGCGCACTATCCTTTCACCTTCCTGGGTGAACTACAGGGCTCAGTACTACCTACGTTACTGAGACGTCGCGGGGCCAGGTGCGTGTTCGCAGGCAGCAAGAAGGCGAGCCTAGTAGAACAAACCGCTGGTGTTTACGCTTTACAAAGCCATCGTACTTTCATCACTGTAAATATTTTATTCGCGCGTATTCTCACAAATGCGTCAAGTTTTTATCGTGCAAAGTTTCCGAATGTTACTCGTGCAAAGTCGCATCTGGAGACACTAGCAGTCCTAGCCTAGCATCGTCTGACAGGATCTGGCTCTCTGTCGTGGAAGTCTTTTTATGTGAAAATCCTTTTGCCTCGTCTTTTGTTATAGTGAAACATCTCATCTGTAAACGAGCTTGAATCCATTGTACAACTAATCGAAATAACACATGAATGTTTTCAAGTAATGGAATTAACGAGTGATTTGTGTCAATAAAAATATAACCTTAAATGTGACCTCTTCAGAAACGTCTACATGAATGACAAATTTAAAAAAGGAATCCTAACAGAGTATTAGTATTTCTTGTGTTAATAACGTTTGAAAGTATCAAAAACAAAATAGTGGAAGGATTTTAATAAAATGAGTATTAGCATTGTGGTGTAATTAGCTACGGAATTCATTCCTACCTGACATACTTCCTCTGGTGGTCTTATTTCTTCTAAGATAAATGTATCAATTTGTTATATGGAGACTTATAGTAATAATAACTATTATACTTCAAAAAATACTGTATTAAATCAATTGAAACCATAAAAATACCATCCTCATAAAAGGTCGTCTGATAATGTTTGTACAGTATCATTGCTATTCTCAACTGTGGTTACATGCAATCATGTAGTAAATATATTGATTTAAGTATTTAGAACTCAGAAGATTAATTTCAATACTTTTCCATTAAGCATGTATTTGTAAGTAAGTTAAGTAAGTCCTAATAGGCCAAACAAGCAGCACAATTATATATTAAATCACTTTAATATAGTCATTCAATACTAATTAAAATTATATAATTATAGGAGGTAAGCGAGGAAATTGTTTAGAATTATTATTAGATAACTTTGAATAAGTAATCCTTAAAGCATTTGACAATCAGAGACAATGAGTATAACGATTATATTATTAATGATAGATAATAGTTTTATAAAGTATCAAATAATACAAACAATAAATAAATTATTATACATTTCTACGGACAACTTAAACTCTTGCAGATTTTGATTGCAGTGGCATTCTTAGCCAATGTATAAATTCCAGTGACAGAAAACTTTCTTTTCAAACGAGTGAGATGTTTTTGTTGTATTTTTTTGCATCTGCATATGATACTGCAACTGATCATGATATGCAACTGAGGTCACACCCATCTATAAACACACAATAACTTTGTAACATATAATTATGTTCATTGCTATTTTGTGTTGATAATCATTATCAACAATGAATCTCTAACTATAGAAAGTTATCTTATAAACAGTTTAAAAATATAGAACTGATAACACAAAGGGAATTTACTTACCTTCAATAATTTTGCCACCTATGATGTTACAAAGATGTGGGTTGCATGAGCCCTTCATCAATTAATTCTGTCTATAACCAGCAATGTTTATTTCCACTGAAGCTAATTTGGAATTAATGTGATTTTTACCAAAAACCAAGTCTACATATTTTAGGTTGAGACTTTTCTAACTTTAAAATAACTCAGTAATGAAACACAGCAAGTAATAAATTAATTATATAAAATTAAAAATGAATTGAGTGAATCTTAAACTAAAATACTAAAACGTAAAAAAACTGATCAACAGACTAAATAGTAGCAGAGAAAATTAATGTAAGAATAAGGACAAGGCGTGAAATAACTAAAATAAAAGAAATAAATGTAAAATTATGAAAATAATAGCACAAATCACTCCAAATAATGTCAAATGATCACAATATAGATGCACGGTTTAAATGTTGCTGAAATATCTGTTATTGCAAACAAATCAATAACACACATTATTACGATTGTTATCGGGTAATTCTGGTAATATTGACATTTTCAAACACAAAAAGAAATGAAAATAGTCCCTATAACGCTTTCGAGTACGTATGTCGATGCGACAGTAACATATGTCATAAGTTGTATTTTAGTCCTTACTTTAAGGTGACGAGAACAGTAGAATCTGCTCACAAATACGGTTGGAGAGACTGAACGAAAGCAAGACCTCGATTTCACCAATGCCAACTTGAAGTCTTCTAGATGGCGTTGATTCCACTCTTGCCAACTAAACACTATCCCCACTACAGACAGAAGGAGTGATGATGTGGGAGTGATTAAAAGACCCGGACATGCGGAGGGAAGGGGAGTGTGGAGAATTCGAACTGCTAGAGGAACAAATTATTCAAATTAAGAGAAATATGAGCAATGTTCATTCTGTAAAAAAGGGTAGTTATCAATCATATTCACAAACATCCTTTAATATTCTTCACAGCAATCTTAGGAATCTTTCGGGTTTTTATCCAGTCCCACGATTCTGTTAGAAGGATGAGTTGTTAGCATTATGTAAAGAGTTATTATTGAATAATTCCAGAAATGGATTACAAAATTTAAGAGACCTATAATATCCACAAGGTTGTGAAATATTTCATTCAATACGCTACTGTTCAAGATTGAGGAAAGTATAAGAAATTTTATGATAGTTTTACTTCAATAGTTGAAAAACCTAATAGTTACATGCAAACAATTTCAAGGTTTTCGCTAGGTAAGCGAAGTCCTTAGTCAGAATGTGCAATAATATGGCACTAATTGCAGTGATATTGTCTACGGAGTGATATTTTATAAGACAATTTTATTACTTTCGTTGCATTTCTTTAATCTAATAATTAACTAATGTATTTGAATATTTGGAATGACATCCAATCAATTCCTCCTTGTCACTAATAACAACCTTTGTTATGTATAATAGTTATGAATCTGAGGTTACAACAGCGAATTTTGATTTCAGGATTTGCAGATTTAATAATGGCTAACCCATTGAAAATTGTTAACCCAATTAATAAAAGCAATGAAAAAGACAATATCGGCAAGTTATTAATGTTGAAATTAAACAGTTATTACCAAAAGTTCATATCTCCATTATTCGCGGAAATCAGTGAACCAGTCATAATGTGTAAAACAATCGAAAACAATAGGTTGTAGCTAACAATGGCTCGTAAGTACTCCTATTTCAAAAATAATTATTTACGATACAATAATTATTTACGATTGCGGGTACAAAAGAGCAAAATAAATATTACTTCTACCACGTATGTCATACAAAGACATGGCAGATTTTAGCGATAGCTGGAAATGCGAAATATTGAAACGTTTCGCAATGTTGAAACGCAAACTAAAGAAATTAATAATTGAATGTTTGACGGTCAGTGCAGTACATTTCTGAGTTTTTCAATCTGCGATAAAATGCGAAATCACATACAAAGTGTGAATTGGTCGTCAAGATGCGATGTAATTGCTAAATTGCGTTTTACGGTCTCCTTCGTGTTTGCTAGTGATGATAGATCGTCAAGATCGATGTTTGAGAGTGGCCGTGTATATTAATTTATAATTAATATTTAACTGACAAAATAAACTAAAAGATAATAACATTTTTTAATCTGATCCTGAAAGCCAGAGCGGTTCAGAGTTATCTCAAAGGGTCTCAGTTTTCTTCAGTTGGCTATACGGAGAAGTTCATGGGAAGGAATGGAAGGCCCTGCACATATGTCGCACGCGTTTCTTCTTACGCTTTTTAGTTGTTATGCTTTTATGTTGTTATTTTTTGAAGTTCACAACTGGTGAAATATTTAATTAGTTTCCCTTATATCCTGATTTTAATGGGAAAATCTTAAAAGCACCAAAATAATTTTATCTCAAAGAGTTCTCCCATAAAATAATTTTCTTAACAAATGCAATGAAATGCTAAATCATAATTGTTATAATGCTATAAAATTCCGTTACCCTGTTTTCAAAATGTAATTTTTTTTAAATTTAAAGTGCTTAATTCTGCCATCACTTGTCATACAGAATTTTTTGTCAGCCTTACTGACTTTCATTTTATTTTAATTTCAAGAACATAAATCAGTTCATGATACATTAAGGATGTAGTAGCTGATGCGGTCATACGAATGTATAATATTTCCCTTGTTGCATCGATGTATTTATCTGAACACTTAAGTATCGTCTCACTTCCAGTAATAGGTCTAAAAATTGAAGTTTTAGGATGCTATTCATGCCCTGAAAAAACCGCTTCCAATCGTGGCTGTCTAAAATATTTATGCATCAAAGGCGTTATAAGGGTTTTAATGATTGAGCGAGGACAAAAAAAAAACAACTGAGGGCCTTGTGCTGAATAGTGTAGTACATCTCGCAGTGTAGCGTTTCGGCGAGAGACGGAAGACTCAACGGGGTGCACCAATCCCAAATGAAAATAAACCGCCACCTTCTGCTCGTCGGTCCCCTCCTGACGCAATAAAGGCCCTTATTGATTCGGGCGGGGTAGGCGCTGGGCAGAGAGGGCGGTTATGACATCTGTGAAGCGAACCGAGATTGATGGAGTAGGTGACCGCAAGGTGGGTAGGGCGGAAAAGCCAGTGGCTGGGTGACCGCAAGGTGGGTGGGGCGAAAAAGCCAGTGGGTGGGGTGGGGGTGGGGGCGCGGGCGAGAGCGGGATGGAGAGGCACAGGGGTCTAAAAATGAACTAAACATGCCCTTAAAACGGCCCGCACCCACCAAATGCGTTCACGTTTCCAAAGCCTGCTACGATTATCCTAAAGTATGATTTTATATGGCTTGAAGTTTTGTACTGAAGTGTTAATGTAACTGAATTTAAAATCTGTATATTCCTTATTATTTGAAAATGACTTTTAGCCAGAGAACAATAATTGATTTCAAATTTGTCTTAAACTGTTACACATAATTTTAAATTTCTACATTAAGACATAAGTTATTATTATTTATGATCAAATAACACATTTAAAATATTATTTTCAAATAATATGAAATGATATTTATATTATATTAATATACTAATAAATTACATGGTATACTACCGGAAATACAGAAACAGACGCGCGAATGGCGATGCGCAATTACTACGATTGTGCCTGTCGTTGCCAAACGTCGAGGGAGGTACTGAGTATTCATCAGCATTGCACTTTAACAGCACGCCATAGCAATGCCATAGCAATGAAAAAGAATACATTCGCAAAAAATGTCTGCTTAACATGGTCGTATTATTATTATTATTATTATTATTATTATTATTATTATTATTATTATTATTATTATTATTATTATTATTATTATTATTATCATTATTATACAGGAAGAAAATGTCTATTTTATTGTGACGTAAAATGTTTCACTCTTTGAATTCCTGGTTTCGAAAGTCAATCATTATCTCCCGACCTTCACCACCTATTGCTAGACAGATGATGACGGCAATGCCGCCAAAAGCTCTCTTAATAAATTTAAATTGACAAAGATAACTTCTATTACTTCATTCTTAAATAATGTATATAGCATTACATTAACGCCCCGCAATATTTTATATTTACCAATTTCTATACATGCAATTTGGTGTACAAGTTTGAGTATTCCAGCAGGAAATTCTGCTATTCACCTTAATTAAAAGCGTAATCACATAATTACAGAAACTGATTTTTTGTAAAGATACATATGTTCCAAACGATTGGGTTATATTATGTCTTTATACACTCACTAATCTTTGCATTTAAAACAAATACCGAACTGACAAAGTGTCGCTTCGGAAACTAAAACCTTACAATAGTCTATTCAAAGCGAAGAGAAGAAAGGTCACCAATTACATTCACAGCTTGACCACATTGGCTTCAGTGAAAAAATAAATTCCGTCAAAAACACAGCTACATTAATGTTACTTCCACCACGACCACCTCCCCAAGCGTACACTGAGGTTCTACCATACCGGTGCTGGCCTTTGGCGGAATACATTAGGAACTTCTCTTAGTGACAGGCAAAAAATAATTATCGTGGTACATCTATCAGCATATTATTTAAATTATTTATTTTCTGCATGTGTGTTGTCTTAATCTTTACCAAACTTTGCAAGGACACTGAATCAAATTCTGTAGAAGACCCTGTAAATGTTTCGTATCTATCACACATATTTTTGTAAAATCGATGTCGATTACATATCATTGAATTCACATTTATTAGCACGGATAATGTAGTTATTCACGAAATATTGCTGGTTTTGGTTTTTTTAAACTATAAAATGTAGGGATTTTAACCATTTTTTGCTTAAAAAAAAGAGGTTTCAGGCAAAATCCTTGTTGATAAGAATGATGTTAAAATTCAAAAAGCGTCTAGGAACCAAATGTCGAAGTACACCAAACCTTTCCCACTTTTTCTTGCGTTTGCGTGGGCCGCTGGTCCGTCGGCGAGTGCGGATGCAGGTCGTGGTCGGAAGTGCGCCGTCGGTCGCTGCTCAGAGCGAGACGGGGGAGGGGGCGCAGGAGGAAGCAGCGGTTGGGCGGGCGGAAGTCTCCCGCCCCCGCCGCAGCCCCGCGCCGCGATGGCCGGCGAACTACTTCCCGTCCGGATTGGATGAAACATTTTTGTATCAAATATTTACACTTCCGGATGAAATTAAAGGGATATCAAGGAATTCAATGAAATATTAGTGTACAAATTTTATTTTCGTATTGCTGAAGTTATTACTGAGCAGGTTAAAAATTAATATCAGTTATATGAAATCATAATATATTAATATATATTAATATCATTACATTTATATCAGTCATTTTATTCTAGTAATACGTTTCCCAACGAAGTAATGATACGTTGTACAGAATTCAGTAAGTTAAGGAAATTTAAGCATGGAAATAAGAACGAAAATTTGGAACTTGTTTAGGATGTTCAGGAATTCAACTGATGTCACTTCAGTGCATCTGACCGAGAGGGCTTGGGTTCGGGTCCCAACGGTTAAACGGTTTTCGGCACTAGAGAAATACCTAATAGGTCGATTACTGCCGCTGTCTGGATGAGAAGTCTAGCGGCTGACTAATCTGAATGGTACTTTTCCGTGATTTCTCCGATCAACACCCGGTGAGTGCCATAGCAGTATCCTACCAAACCTCCCAGGAACCGCTGTTTTTCCTTCCTCTTTCTCGATCTAATCTCATCTTCACACACACTTACACTTACACTTACACATACATGCACTGCACTACGACACATGCCGAAAGACCAGTCGGGAGATTATGAGCTTGTACCAAATGCAGCGGAGCCATTACTAGGAAATACTTGGACGGCGGAAACCTCGCAAACCGACGTGCTGGATTCCACCACCTAGCGCAGGAAGATCACCAGCGCCTCGTGTGATAAAAACATGTACGACCCTTACTGGACAAACTTTCTCCAACTACTTAGTTTCTGTTGGTTGTCTGTCTTCCGTTCTCTCTGTACTGTGCTTAGCTTACGTTAGCTTTTCGCATTCCTTCGCCTCTTCCCAGCATCTATCTATCGCCATTAAGAAAATATTTTTTCACATTACCTAAACTTTTCGGTCCCTTAGTGGTGATACAACAGCACAAACTTTCATCCTTAATTTTAAATTTTCGAATATTCAGAGAGTTCAACGAAAATGAGACTGGACAGACAAACGGACATTTTGAGAAAAACGCATTTTCGGTATTAAAGAACTCCAGAACACTACGTACTTGTGAAAGTAATTTTCTACATTTTGGAGCAAGAAAAATTCTCATTTACGGTATCAGAGAACCACAAACCAGGTTTTTCTGTCGAAAAACAGTAGATTTCGCCACATCATTACACAATTTTCTCTGTACTGTGCATATCTCTCTGAATATACGTACATATACGGGAAAGTGAAATTAATTTTTCATTTTCAACCGTTTTGTCTTGAGAATCGCAGATACCTCTTTAAGGTCTTTGCAGAAATTTCTAATTTCGTCGCAGTCCGTATTTCATCGGGATACTTTGTACTTTTGGCAGATACGCAGTACCGCTGCTAGCTTGGTAGGATATTTCACCCCCGTCGCAATTCCAGAACGTCGGGTACATGAGAATTAGAACTTTCAATTCTCGGTTCGATACAGAGCAGTCTTTTTCGCTCTCATGTGTAGTAGAATGTTTCCCACAAGATATGCCACAAAGGCAAACTTCTGGATGTTATGTAATAACAGAAATCGACGACCAACTGTGGCGCAGTTTTGAGGCGTTTTCCAGCAAACTATCTTAATAAGCATTAGTTCATCTCGTAGTGCAGAACGCGCGTGTGTTATTTTTACTCACATTTTTACTCAAACTGTGTTATTTTTGCTTGGCGCTCCGCTTTTCTCAACATTTAAAGGTGCTAAAACAGCATGCACTTTCTCACCCGTGCTTTCATGCAAACGTACGCGAAAAGTACTGAAATGTTCCTGTGTACCTGACCTTGTTTTAAAATATATCTTTAAGGGACAGATTTCATTAAGAGAAAAAATCTCTGTCTTTAATATTTTAGTTAGGAAGACTCCGAAAATTCTGATGACTCTACAGCAGAAAACTTCGGAAAAATTTTGAACTTTTGCAATTTTCTTAAATGTTTTTTACACTATCCAACAACAAAATGTAATCAAAAACGATGCAGCCATTTTCTTTTAATTTTAAAAATTTCCCAGGGACTTCTTGTAAAGTATTCCCCAGAATTAAAATATCGGCTTCAAATTCAAGGTGCCGCGACATAAGCCAGATTGATTGTGGTATATCAATTTTGGAGAAAATCGGTTGAACGATGTAGCCGCTAGAATTGTTCACAGACGAACAGACGGACTGACAGACGGACAGACGGGCAGACGGCCGGAAAGACGCACGGACAGACTGAAGTTTTGTCGTCAATCAATTTTTCGGTATTAAGAACCCACAAAACGTGGCTACTCCACGTGTTAGAGAATGTTTTCTACATTTAGCAACTGGATTTATCCACTTTTTTGTCACCAGGGCCCTGTAATAAAAGTTTTTCTGTCGAAAATTCGCCTTTTTTATCGCAGCAGTACATACCTTTCTCTCTATGGCGCAAGCAATAGCGACAAAGTAAAAAGCGAAGGCCCGTTCCATTCTCCTCTGATCCTTCTGTTATGTGTATTCCAGTTTACTTAATAGCATCAACTTACAATAGACCACATCAAGTCCGCTATTGTTCTTCCTTCCAGTATCGCGCATTCAGTTCCGCGCCTTTCGCCATTTCCTTCGTCAACTAAGGAAGAAACTGTAGCACTAAATTCTTGGCACGTTGGGACGCGCATCACGTAACAAGTGGCAAGAGGCGAATTCAAGTGTGGTGGAATCGACTCTCCACTTATCCACGGAGGCAACTTTTAAACTGTTCAGGAGGGGAAGTTGCCCAACTACTTCATTCTCAACATGCTTTACCAGTTATTAGATAGGGCGAACAAGCAAAGATGCGATTATGATCTAGAAATGTGAATAAAAAGAGTTTGTTGCTCTTTTCATGTTGCTCCTTAATAATTGTTAATTGGCAAAAAATAGAAACACTCGATGAACATATTAAAAAACATTTGTAATCGTTACTAACAATATTAAAATTACATAATTAGTCATAATCAGTCTTTCAAAACAAGTATCCTCTTACAATAAAATTTGCCTGTAAGTCTGTAAAAAAAGAAAGTTGGTAAATGGTAAGGGGAATATTAACATACATTTTAGAATTGACGGAAATTTGCGTGAAATTAAACGAAAAAATAATAGTTTTTTACATTCCACCCTTCTTTTTTTTTCTCAGAAAATTGGTTTCAAAACTGACTTTGCATTGCTACGCAGAGGCTCACTGTGGCACGGAAGCCGAGCCGATGAAGACGTGAGTTCTCTTTATCAATGATGCACAGTCTTCCACCGCATGGAAATGAAGGGCCCAAAACCATTCTAACTTTATATTAATTCACGAGCCACCTCCGGAAGGTGATTTACAACAGCAAAGCCGTGAAACGATCACGTTCAGCCAGCATAAAGTATAACAATTGACGTCATTTATTTCTTCGCGAGAACGTCATTTCCACTTCCGGAAACTACGCCGACGTACAAAGATGCGGAAATCTGCAGCAATGAAACGCAGCGCCTCGATGTCGTTGCTAGCAGTTGACATCGCACGCGCTGTGCGATGTGGCGGCGGGAGCGCAGCGGGGCGCAGGCCCGGGGAAGCAGGCTTCGCAACGTGGGGAACGGGAAGGCGCCGTGGCGGCGGGAGCGGGGGAAGGGGCGGGCCGGAGCGGTGAGCGGTGATGCAGCGGGAGGGGGGCAGAGGCAGAGAGTGGAGAAGGGAGTGACGTGGAGCGGAGGAGAGAGCAGGGGAGGGAGCGGACCGGAAAAGAGTTGAAAATGAATAATGTTACAGCAGGAAAAGAGTAGGAAGGAGCGGAGAGCGGGGAAGGGAGCGGGACGGAGTTTAATAAAGAGCGAGGGATGGCATGGGGCGTGTCATGCCGAAACGTAATACAGAATGGTAAGGGTGGCGTCGCGGAGTGGAAAGTGGTAAGATGGTGTAGAGGCGTGGAGAGGAACGAGATCCGGAAGCAGGCGATGCTGACTGGAAAAGAGAAAAGGAGAGAAAGCGGAGCGAAACAGAGAGGAAAACTGGGCGTGGTGGGTCGAACAGCGGGAAGGGTGCGGCGCGGAGGGGAAAGCAGGGAAGAGAGCGGAGCGGAGTAGGGCGGGAAATAGGCCGTGGTTGTCGCGGAAAGCGAGAAGGGGCGTGGCGGAATAGAGGGAACGGAATATGGCGTGGTGGTGAGGAGGAAATGGGATAACAGTAAGGAGGCGTAGCAACGTAGAGCGGAAAGCAGCAAAAAAAGGCGGGCCGTCGCGGTGAGCGCTAAAGGAGACGAGGCGGAGCGGGGAACGGTAAAGGGGGCAGAGGTGAGCGGAGAGCAGTAAAGGAAACGAGGTGGAGCGGAGATCGGTACAGGTGTCGGAGCGGAGCGGAGAGCAGTAAAAGAAGGCGCGTGGAGCGGAGAGCGGTAGAGGCGGGGAGGAGCGGTAAAGGGGGCGCACCGGCGCGGCGTGGAGCGGAGTCTCGAGCGGCGAGGGTCGGGGCGGAAAGGGCGTGAAGTGGCGGAGGGCGCGATCGGAAATAGACTAGCCCGGCGCCGATCCGTCGCGGAAATTGGGGCTGAAACGAAGCCGCGAAGACGCGGCGCGCGGGATCGGCGGCGGAGGCGTGCCGCGATCCGAAAGCGATACGCGCACCCTGCCGTCGCCGCCCCCGCCGTCGCCGCCCTCGCCGCCGCCGCCCTCGCCGCCTCAGACGTGGCGACACCCGGATCGCCCCGGAAAGTGGGACGCCCACGTCCGATTGTGTGACGCAGCCGTCGGTTGATGTTACTTTTGTTTTGTCTTTTGTTGTTGTTTTTCACTTTTTTTTCACCACGGAGACTGTGTTCGAAAAATGTTTAAGATCACGACGCCGGGAGTGTTTCAGTACAAAAAATTTTATATATCACCTCTCTAAAATGACAAATTATGACATTTCCATTCGTTTAACATATTCAAATTTTAAAATCACGTCTGAATTATGCATTTCGAACATTTGCATTCAAAATTCTGACGAAGTGTGTGACAGTCACGTGTGTACTATGAAATACCTCAAGAAGGCCGCTGGCTTTTCAATAATTCAATAATTTACAATACGTTGAAATTGAATTTTCAACTCTCTTAAAATTACGAAATTAATAATATTCTTATCTATACTTCCTTTAGCTGGATTATATTCTTTATGCGATCTCTCATACCTGGCTGGAGGAGTAAGAAGAACATGTGGTGAACACGACGTGATCCCTTACCCATAACTAGCAAACTCGGCCTGCGTGAGGTCTTCTTCGTCATACAGCTACAGAAACAGACGTTTATAATGGAAAACTACAAATCCACTTTTGCCGGCAATTTCTGCTGCCGTTGATCATTGTTTTTGTGCTACATGCATAATAAGCGAACTCGGTGGTATTGTCATATATTGCGACAGAGTGGTCTATTAAAGGAGATTGACATGTTTAAAGATCAAGTCATAGGAATCTGATACACTTCAAATTATACTACACCTAAATTATTTTCTTACTAGATGCCACTTATTCAAGAGTATTTGCTTTATACTTATAATTTAAGTTATTTTTTTATATTCGAAGACGTTTTATTTCACATTACGCAAAATGGAAATTACACTCTCTTCATTTGATGTCACGTCACTCAGAAAAGGAAATAGTTAATTACTCTTTCTACAGAAATGCTCAAATAAATAGCGCCAACGATAAACATTTGTAAAACATGTCCGTCGCATAATTTGCCACTCATCTTCGAGAAAGTAAAGAATTATAAGAACAGAAATTATCCTTTTATTTATATAATCACTTCACGCAAATGATTTGTCTCAATATGATAAATACTACTCCCTCTACTGAATATGATCGTCAGCAGCGTTTGTGCGGCAGCAAGCAAACCACAATCTGTGCCCATGTAACAGACTCGGGAGTAATAGTCTGTACAAAGAAATTTCCATGACAAAGACATTATGAATTTTTATTTCAGTAGCAGTGACAATACGCGCTTAAAAGATTGTTGAAGAATGAACAGGCCGAGATACGTTAATTTAAATATTGATGCTCAAAAACAGCTAGTACGGGGTTACGTTATTTCAGTAGCAGTGAAAATATGCACTTAAAAGATTGTTGAAGGACGAACAGGCCGAGATACGTTAATTTATATATTGATGCTCAAAAACAGCTGGTACGGAGTTTCGTTGTCGCTCTGCACAAAGAACGCGTAGGACACATAGGGGATTTCTCTAGGAGACCCTGCACAGCTCCATGAAATAACGGACAATAACGGACTTCGGAATAACAGACCCTGCTGCAGATTCCATTTTTCTTCTTCAATTGCTACATATTTGAATTCGAATAATGCACAAGACTTAAGTGCGTGCTCACATGTTTACTAAGATGAGTAAGATGAAAGCCGTAATTTATTTTTCAAACTTCAATCAATAAAGGTGTTGCATACTCATGGACACGACCACACAGTGGGCGACAGCTGGTACATTTCACTTGTATTCATTTCATTCATTTTTATTAAAGGTAATCATTGTTATTAAAGGTATGACAGGAAAAAAGGAAAGAGTAAAGAAAGAAAAACTCGTGAATATGTTAACCATTGTGTTTCTTTGCCACAAAAAAAGAGAGCAATTGCTTTTTGCACACATTATGCAATTGCTGTAACGTTACGTTTTATTAGCAAGATTATTCTATACTTTCGTGATACATTCACACCCATTGTTTCCTGTTACATTTAAGCTGTAAGTTTATAAATAAGTAGAGTGATATCTACGCCAGAAAGCATCCCAAAACCTTGACGTAGAGAAGCAACTGCATACATTTCATTTATTATTCGTAAATATTATAAATTTTAATTGTTAACGGTCGACTGAGTAACAACAGTGGATATAACATTGAAGGGTACATTTGTTGTTGTTTTTCGTGAGTCTCGAGATCTTATTTAAAACGTTCTGAATGGGTAGAGGCATGCCTGATACAAAAAGTTACTAATATCATACAATATCTATGCGGGAGGTGAGAGCAGGCAATCGGTCTTGGAAGGTTAACAGATTTTTTCATTGAATTCGAGAATGCGATTTAATTTGCAGGACTAATAATTATTATTATCACCATAATTATCACAGTAATAACCCAGGCTTAAATGTAAATGTTTCCGAGAGGGGTACCTAAATTCTAGTAGGATCCAGATACCAGCCAGCAGGTGCTCTTGCACTGAATGGGGGTGTGGATAAAGGCCAAGATCCTAGGTGCACACCACGTGGGCAATCCTCCTGATAGAACAAGGAATTGTGTGGAGTTATAGACAACGCACTGATATACACTGTCCCATGTTATAGATTTACCGCAAGCAAAAGATACTCATACCTAAACACCCCTTTGAGCTAAATTCTAATCGTCCGCCTCGTCGCCCCAGTGATTTCGTCTTTCGCTGCTAGATGGCGAAAGGAGCGTAGTGACATTTGCGTGGTCAGGCTGAAGAGTAGGTCTGATAGCCTAATCCTCGCCACGCAAAATAAGGCATCATTAATTGATTGAATGATAAAGCTCCAGCTTGAGTATCCCTTCCCCACCCTCATTCACCGTATGACGCTACCGCCCAGTACAAAAAGGGGTTCCCGAGGATGCGTGGGCAATGCTTAACAACGAGGATTATTATCTAAAATTTAATTTTCGGCTGAAAGAATATTTCACATACACAAATATTTCAAATATTGGTTATTTAATGTATGAACTGAGATTCCGAGTAATTTGTATGTCGTTTGTTTTCAGGTAGATTGTTTCTCTAACAATAAATAATCAAATCTTCGAATCAAATATTATTCACAAGTTATTCAGTTATAGAATGTCTTAACATTCTCAAGTTTCAAAATACATCCATAGCCAATGTTCTGCAATATACACGAGTGTATTAATTAATTACAATTTTTTATTAATTCAATGTGCTGCAACTTGAGTTTTAATGTGCTAGTAGTAGTTTGTTTTTGTTTTCCTTATCTTTGAATTTATCATAATCATATACTAATTTAACTATAAGTTTAATCCCTTTCTAAGTTTGCTAGATCATATAAACATCACAGATAATCCTTTGCGAAAAGGCGAGCAGGATATTAGCCAGATATTAAAGAATCCGAATCGCTATTCGAGTCACTCGATTGAGCTCCTTTCCAAATTAAATTATATTTCCATCACATTTCAACTTGAATTTATTTATTTCACATTGTTCTATTCAAAAGAGAATATACCGAAAATTTAATATAACGTAATCCAACCTGACCCAATTACAGATTGAAATGTTGAAACGAAATATTCAGAGCCCGTTTTACCTGGGAGAAGATAAAAAACATTCAACGTGTGAAGCTTAATTGAAAGCTGTTTTGATAGGTATTACAAAAGTCTAAAGGGACTACTCGTTATTTACATTTCAATTAACGGCAATACATTACAAGCGAAATGTTGAACAACAGAAAATCATCCGAAATTTACAAGATTGCGTTAGTCACGTGATGCAAATTAAAAACTTCTCTCCAGCGTACGCTGTCTGAGCACGTAGTCTTCATCATGGATGTCTATTTCGTGTAACAGCTAGTAACTCCTTGCATGATCAGTTCAGTTCTTACATATGTAGAGCTCTCACAAAACAAATTCTGGTTCAAAAATGAGTAACAGAATACTTGTATTTGTATTGTAGGCCGCGCTTAACAGAAAATACATATTCCTGATAAAGAGAGCATAGAAATAACTCAAATAAATCAAAAGGACATTTACTCATTTTGCATCCATTCATTGTTAAAATATTATTGAAAGTGTTAAAATGATAGCCTCTGTATTACGCGAATTAATTAAAAATATTGAGTCGTCAATGTTTGGACAGGAAATCAACAAATAATTGTTCTCAATCTCAACACAAGGATTACCACATCTATCTAATCTTAAAATTATACATTAATATTTACTGTTTATGTAGAAGTTCATTATTACAGAAGCTTTAATTGCACGTGTGCAATTAATTTAGTGATAACAATTTTTATGGAATAAACGTATACATTTAATTTACTAAATGAAAAAGGTCAATAGAAGTTAATGCGATGAGGGGATTTTCTTTTCTTTTTTGTATTCGCAGTTTTATCCGAACATTTGTACATCGCGTCAGTGTTAGTACTAGCGCTAAATATTCAACTTTTAGCACTCCTTGCATACACTAAAAGTAATATATTTTACTAGGTGCTGTCTACAAATATATTTGCATGCTAAAATGAACATTTCATATCGTTGATGTGATTATGACATTTTTTTTAGATATCATTCTTTAGTGTCCTACATATAACATGATTTCGGTGACTCAAACTTTTGTTACTATACAATACCATTCTTTATATTAAAGAAACTAAACTCGTTATTTTTCCCGAGTTCGTGTATCACAAAGTAGATGGCTAGTTTGGAATAATAAATTTCTTAACAATACTTGAATTACAAGCTGTTGAAAAGAATTTTACTGCGATATTTTCTAGGTTAAATGACAGTACCTTCGTACTGTTAAATGCAATACATTAACAAGAATATAGTTATAAAAAGTTCAGATTTAAGCTTTATGAAATTTTCATGTGAAACCCACGATTCCTTACTCCAGTTTATTTCATAAAATTTATTAACATTTGCCAGTCCGTGCCAAGCTCATTTGACTCCCTAATATTTAAATCACTACCTTACTATTTCGATACTAGAGTGACAGTCACTTAAGACCACAGAAAATTAAATTCAATGAATTTAAAGGACCACCCATACAGGATTTCAGGTGGTATACTTCTTATGCAGCATATTTAATTTATTAAACCTACTTTGAAATAAAGCATTATATCATTCATAATTGTTTATAATTGCCCAGTCTACTGTATTGTCGTATGTGATCCCTTTATTTAACATAAAATAAACAATACACCATTTTACCTATTGTAACTCCGCTACTCCAGCGCTACTGGTAGACACATGTATTGCACAAACAAATAACATGCATGACCATTGTAACCTTTCCAATAGTTTATTTCTAAGTTTAATTGTTATTTTAAATGTCAATGGCACATGACGCCGTTGTTATATTGTCTATTCGCTTCCCTTTTGAAAGTATCTGCAAGATTGATCATCATAACTGTTGATATAATTCCATTTACACATTAACACTATTGCATTACATATTAACGATATTTTACGTTTACGTCATACAATCCTTCCTCAAAAATTATACAGGCTTCTGAAAACTTCTCTCAACAAATTGCTAACTATTGCTCGCTCCTTTCTCACTGTTTAACTATTAACTTCCGCTTAATAATTTACGAACACTTTCAAACTAGTCGCGACAACACGCGCTATCATCTACGTCTTATCCTTCTATGGCTACTGTCTTTCTCCTCTCTTTCAATCATAATAACCGCCTGAAACTGCCTTCTTCTCGAACACAAAAAGTCATTGAAATCGTCTCTTCTTGATGCCTCCTGAGTACCCTGTTCATTTAGCCTCTACTCTTCCTCCCATTGGCTATCCTCTCACTACCAGTCTTCTGTTTTCCTTCATTGTTTTTCTTGACAATCCCGTGTATTTAATGAACATTATTAATTTAATACGGACGGAAATTATTCGAAGTGTCCCGAGAATACCAATACACTTTATTTTAAATTTTCTCGCATACGTTGCCTCCTACTTTCAATACTTTTACTTATTATTCTTGATAATCGCTGTGATTTTGTACCTATTGAAATTCGTTTGTTTCTTCTAAACATTTAATGTTTCAAACTTTACTAATTAATATTGTTTGTTTGACTATTTGTGATGGTTCCCAAAATGTATTCAAAATAACTTATCACACATGTAAAAATAGTTTTCTAGCAAATATTCATTTTTAATGTCCATGACGTCCTCCTTCAGCAATTTTCTGCAATATGACGCCTGATAAATCATGCTTCTAATTTTTAAAAGGTTTTGTTTTTGAATTATTTTTTTACTTTTAAAACAAAATGGCGAAATGTCTTTTTTCCTGTTTTTTAGCTTTCAAACAAATGGTGAAACCTCATACTTTTTTTAGTACTATTAAAATTTTTTGAAAGAAGACTACCCATTTACTCGTCTTTTGGCTTCTCAGAAGGCTTCATATTGAATTTACTTACATGTTCCTTTGCATGCAGCCAGTTCTTTGTTTCCCTTCATCTCGTTACCGCCAATTGTTGTGCACTTCTCGTCTTGAAACGGTTGCCCAAGTCCTTCTTTCGTCAACCTCGTGCCGAAATTTGCTGATAAGAGTCACAATGTTTCGAAAAGAAACTTCATCTTTAAAAGGTTGCCAGATATCACTTTGGACAAACGAAGTAAATCGGTAAATTGAAGTACATCGCGAACTTCACTGAAATTGTTCTTGGGATGACTAGATAAAAGTCCAATGTCTATGGGGAGTAGAAGGTGGACAGAAATCTATCATAGAATTTGGAAGTGGATAATTTTTAAAAAAATATTTTTCAAACAGATTCAGATCTAATTGGGTCTATAGTAGAGCTTGACCTAGTATAGTAAATACTACAATTGAAAACGATTGCTCGTTCTTGTGACTGTTTAATATGATCTCTCATAGTGAGTTCGGTCAGAATTCTATTCCCTCTTACAAATCAGAAAAGAAAATTTCAAATATTCTAAAGAAAAATGTACTGTCTCTGAACTAATGTAAAAATACAAAATGGAATTTTGACATCAAGATATCACATTTAATTGATTTATCATTACCATTAATTGTCTGTAAAACAGAAATTGAGAAGTAAGTAATTTATCTCATTTATTAATTTCGTCTTTTAGTTTTCTAAAAAATAATGTAATAAGAGTACTTTTGAAATAAAGGAATAATTCTTAATTGAACTATTGATCGCAATTTCTAGTTGAAGATGACGCTTCTTACACCAAGTAACATTGATTTATAAAATTACAAAATTAAGGGCATATTTTTCTCCGTTTCATTTTCTTCATTGCTTGAAAAAACTAGTGAATCCCCATTAACCGAAAGCTCATGATTTACTGCCAGTGGAGAAATGTGATTCTCCGATATTAGGATTCGCCCTTGCAAAGAAGATGAACAACCTACCGCATAAAAATGAGCTGGAAATAAAACTCTTCAATATTGAGTCGGAATGTTGTAACTTCCAAAGGAAGATGGATAGATGGGGACTATGACAGAAGAAAAACGCTGTGATTGATCTCTCTGTGTGTCTGCTTGAGATAGTCTTCAGGAAATGAAGCTCAACTAAATACAGGTAATTTAGATATGGAAGAAAACGATGTCGTATTTTCTTCTCCCATTCTCAGCATTGCCCCTTTGAGAAAACAGTGGAATAGTGAAATGTGAATCCTATCCAAACCTTACGGCGGTGTACAAACTGTGATTCAACCTCGGTGACGTATTGTGTTGTCACACATTGTCACTACTTGTTACAAACACAACAAGTGGTCTCAACCGGTAGTCCTCCCATGCTGCGGACAGGATGAATGCGACGTATGTATATCCTATAACGCCACAATATTAAACTGAGCAATCGATGAAATGACAAAATCGGGGTCCACCGACCAAACGCTCACAGATTGCACTGCCCTTTCATAAGCCTCACCCTGGTTGAAAGACCGGCTCAATAGAAATCCAGGCGGCTCTATTGCAGAGTGACGCGGTTAAGGGGGGAAGGCAGAAAGAAGGAGAGAGAGAACAAGTAGTACCTAAATAAATCCAAAAGCATAGGGGATAAAAGCTAGGAGGTAGAATAACAATACAGGAAGATAGTGTACACATGGTTTGCTGAAAAAAATTTGAAAAGAATTGTGTTACGTAATAATTTATTGGATGAGTTACGAGAACAAACATTAGAATGGTTTCGACCAATTTGTTTGCAAAAATTGTTTGAGTTACATAACTATCGGCATTCATAAAGTTAATTTATATTAAACAGAGTAGCTATATCATTGTAGTAAGTGCTTCATGAAAATTCAGGGCGATTTAATTTTAAAAAGGTTGTGTCAACATCACATTCATGCACAGTTGCTATATATATATATATATATATATATATATATATATATATATATATATATATATATATATATATATATCCCAAAATACAAAAGTATTGATGTAACATTGAAAATAGTCTTCATTAGGAGTCCTCATCATCATCGTCATCATCATCATCATAATTATCATCATATAACCTCATTTCGTCCTTTCACCCCTCTTCATCTCACTATCACTTCATTCATTTTTCCCTGCAAAACGGCAGGAGAGCCTTGCCCTTGATGGAATTTTAGTTTGCTAATAATAATAATAATAATAATAATAATAATAATAATAATAATAATAATAATAATAATAATAATGAAATTATATCAATAACGCCGATTATGTATGAAATGATGAAGGAGCAATTGAGAGGAAAGAAAAGAACTCACGGAAAACCTACCATGAACTAGCGTTATCCAATAGAAATGAACATGGATTGATTGGGGGATTGAACCCGTGCCTCAGCGCCGGAAGGCGTGAAGGCGCTATTCATTACGTCATAAGCCCACTCACACCATCCCGAACGATTATTTCTTTTTATTTATTATTTGATGTTAGATATATATTATGAAAGATGTCTTAAACTGTCACCAATTGGTCCGACAAAAGGCCCTCGATTGAGATGATCGCTTAATCCAGATTACGAGGTAACTGGAAGCGTAAATCCAATCTAATTAAGCTAATTGCAATGAAATGAAGTAAGTTCTCTTTTAGATTTCTAATCACCATAAATGACAAAATCCAATTTAAACGAGCTATTTAGGATCATTTAACTCATCTCGGCTAATAACAAAACACACACGCACGTGGCATGGTTCGCGCGTCCATAACAGATTCCCAAACTCCAGAACTACTTACCAAACCATTGGAAGTAAATGCGTTGTAGTTTCATTCAGAGATACTGATTAAAACATGTGTTGTTTCTGAAACACAACTTTACCCCCTGCGAGATCTGTATGTCACTGTTGGAAGTAATTTGGCAATGCATCCCGTCGCAGGAAGATGTATCAATAGTAATCTTCACCATATTTCCGCTTAGAAACATATAATAACAACATACAGTTCGCATTCGCTTGAGGTGACCGCTTAATAAAGGTCAATCTACGAAATGTGCCTGGCAGTTTTATTAGGTGACATACAGAAAAATCAAAAGGTCCCACATAAAATCACCGTTAATGGTTCTTCCCGCTTAATCAATGTAGCTTTTTGAAGAGCTTTCGCTGTATATTATTTACACGGTAAATTTACATATGTATTTATAGCTTAGTTGACACGCCCGGAAAAACGAGCCAATGAATCAACCATTGAGCAGTAGTACTTTTAGGAAACCCATTTCGTGTGGTGCCGTTCGTCAGCCTGTTTGCTGCAGCAGGCCACTAATAAGTAAAGAAATTCCTTCGGTGCGTGATGGGAATCGAGTGGTCGTCGAACGGGGGCTGCAGGCGTCTGCCGTGGGCGCGGTTCATTAGCGGCGGCGCCCCGCCCGCCCTGTCGCTCGCGCGCGCGCGCGCGCCCTCGCGCAGGGCTCTCGTTATTAATTTGCCCTGTCCCGGCGCGGATAAGCCGCTCGCTCCGACCCCGCCCCCGCCCCCGACCCCGCTTCGCTCTCCCTGGCTTCCGCCTCAGCACGCGGCGCCGCGCGCGTCAATTTGTGACACGCCGCTCTCCCTCCCCCGCCTCCCACCCACCCCAGCCTCCTCCATCTCCATCGCCGCCCCTGCGCCAGCGCTCGCCACCGCAACCGTCCCTACCGACTGAGGTGGCTCAGAGCATCAAATCATGTCACTACAGTGCCTCTCACCGGGAAGTCCTAGGGTTCGAGTACCTTAGCCTAGGGAGCAATATTAACGTGGCTGCACTAGCTAACTGGGTAGGTCGAATTCAGTCGCGGTCTGCAGGAGAATCCTAGCGGCTGGCTGCTCCGATCGGTAGTTTTCGTTAGTTTCTCTGATCAACACCAGGGGAATAAGCGGTAATAATCTAGAAAGTAGAGTAGTACCCGGCAACACGGCATGGATGGAGCGCGATCTTTTCTTCCTCGTCCTTGAGCTATCCTCACCCCTTTCATTCACTCACTTACATGCACTACAATACTACACATGTGGGAAGACCAGTCAGGAGCTTAATGTTTGTCCAGACTGGAACGGTTTCCCTCTGATGGGAAATACCTGAATGACGAAAAACAGCAAGCCGGCGTGTAGGTTGTCGCCGGATTTTACCATCTAGCAGGGGAAGGACACCTCCCGCTCCTCTGGTTAAAAAATGCACTACACTTAGTAATCCAATAACGGATGCAGTCGTCGCGCCCGGAAGCACAAAATAATAAATCACAACAGTTCCCGTTTCCGATACCGGCCGCGTCACCGCTCCGCACCGCTTCCGCTCGGCCACCGCCGCCTTCGTCACCACCTCCGCCTCCGTCGCCCTTCCTACGTCCACCTTCGCCTCTTCCTCTGCCTCCGCCTCCGCACCTCCATCGCTCCTCGTCCGCTGCCGCCACCGCGTCCTGCCACCCCGCTTCTTCTCCCTGGCACGCACGCGCCCTTTGTCGTCTTCAACGTCCCTGCCGGGGGAGAGCACACCGAAAGCGAATTGCGGAAACAAATGGTGCTTCTTGCGGTAATAAGCTAGCACTTAGAATGAACCGTTTTTTCATTGACTACGCGGTATTGCCGTCATCATCTACATGGCTTTGACCTTTTGGTCTCTTCCGCTCTCCGGCAATTAAACTGGTCTCTACAGCTCTTTATTTGGCGACCTTTTGTTCCTCTTTGTAGATGGCGATTTAATAGCTGCTGAGGAATTCAGCAGGCTGACATTCTCTGCAGGTACACACAGCTCTTTTTATTTTATTTTCATTTTATTTTATTTTTATTTTTCGCTAATTTTTTCTTCAAGTAAATATTTGAATTTCAAAAACGTTTTATTTCGGCAATGCCATTTTATCTTTTCTCTTATGATCACCGACAGTTCTACGAAGCTTACACTAATTCTAATTCCACACAGCGATCCAATGGCATTTTGACTTTGATATGGATGTCTAATTTCAAGTCAAACATTTTATTTTATTTTATTTTATTACAAAAAATTTACAATCTATTTTTTACAAAATAATAAGTAAATATGTTGTTGTAGACTTGTTATGACAATGATTGATTTCCAGTGAAGGTATCCCATCGGTACTCTTCATCTATTTCTTCATACTATAACAAAAAGCAAGTATTATTTTGGGTTGGCTGCAAGTGGGATAGTTTATTAGCTGAGGGTAATGTTTCAGTTATTTGTTGAAAATCTATATGGGAGTTGTAGGGGTGAGGTTCTGGTTAGTCGATGGATATCTGCACTATTGTCTAGGATGTTGAGGGCTAAGTGGTTTGGATGGTTTTCAAGGCGCTGGAGATAGTTTGAGCTGATAAATTCTATTCTTTCCAAGACAGTGGGCATTTTTAAGTCCTTGTGCAGTGCTGCATTTGTGATGAACCATGGTGCTGCCGCGATCATTCTTAGGGTCTTGGATTGAAATCTCTGTATGATCGAGAGATTACTCTTGCTTGCTGTGCCCCAGATTTGGATGCCGTAGGTCCATATTGGAATTATGATAGCTTTATAAATCAACAGTTTATTTTCCAGTGATAGTTTTGAGTGGTATCCTAGTAACCAGTATAGTTTTCTTATTTGAAGTTGAAGGTGCTTTTTTTTGGCTAAGATGTGATGCTTCCACGTTAGCCGTTTGTCTAGATGTATTCCCAAGTATTTTACACTTTCCACCTGTACTATTGGATTGTTGTTGATGTGGACAATAGGACATTTGTTTTTTCTCAGGGTAAAGGTTATATGGACTGATTTATTTTCGTTGATTTTTATTTTCCACTTTTTGGCCCAATCTTCAATCATTGTGAGATGTTCTTGTAAATGTCTTGATGCGTCATTAGGGTCGTCATCCGAAGCTAATATGGCCGTATCATCTGCAAAAGTGGCTATGGTTGTTTTATCTGATTTTGGTATATCAGTAGTATAGAGCTGGTATAGGATAGGGCCGAGTACACTACCTTGTGGTACTCCGGCCTTGATTGGATGGAATTCAGATAATTCATTTTGATATTTGATTTGGAAGGTGCGGTGGGATAGAAAAGATTTGATAATGTTGAAGAAGGGATACGGTAGAAAATTCTTGAGTTTAAATAAGAGTCCATCGTGCCAGACTTTGTCAAAAGCTTGGGCTATGTCTAGAAAGGCGGCTGAGCAGTATTTCTTTTCTTGGAAGCAATTCTCAATGTAGTTGGTGATTCTATTAACTTGTTCGACGGTAGAATGCTGTTGTCTAAATCCAAATTGATGATCAGGGACTAGGTTATTGGTTGCAATGTGAGGACGTAATCTTGATAGAAGAAGTTTCTCAAATACTTTGGATAGAATGGGAAGTATACTGATGGGACGGTAGGAGGAGGGTTCATGTGGAGGTTTCCCAGGCTTGAGAAAAACTTGAATTTGGGCTACTTTCCATTGCTCCGGGTAGTGCCCTGTTCTTATAATGCTGTTGAACAATGCAGTAATTATAGTCTTGCCTTTTCGTGGTAGTTCTTTGAGAAGAGGTGTTGTAATTAAGTCATAGCCAGGAGCTTTTTTGTTTGATAAGGCGTTTATGGTTTTGGTAATTTCTCTGGGAGTGAAGTGCGGGATTGGAAGAGTCATTTGGTTTGGGGAGTTAAGATAATCTCTGATTTGTTGCTCTTGGTTAGTATTTATAATGGGATGAGTCTGGAATACATTAGCAAAGTATTTGGCAAAGGTAGACACTTTTTCTGTGGGGTTTCTTGCCCAACACTTGTTTTCGTCCCTGATTGGGGGATTTGATTTGGTCGGTTTTTTTAGCTTCCCTGTGGCTTTAATAAGGAGTAATTGGTATCTTCTGTTGGGGTAAGGTTGGTTATGAAATCTTGAAACCTGTTGTTGTTGAATTCGTTTAGGAGGCGTTTTAGTTGCCTAGTTGCTCTGTTGTAGTTGGTACGGTCTTCAGGATATTTTGAAGTATGCCAGATTCTTCTTAGTCTTCTTTTCTCGGCTATTTTGTTCAAAAGAACTTTTGGATATTTCACGCAGCCTTGGGTGTAGTGAAGTTGCGGTGTAGCGGTCCAAGCTGCTTCTTGAATATTTTGTATTAAATACTCAGTCGCTTCGTCTATGTGGTCAGCTGATTTTAGTGGGAATCGGATGTTTGTTTTCATAGATATCTGTTTTCTATACAAGTTCCAGTTTGTCTTTCTGTTCGTTAGTGACGCGGGAGGGGATTGTAGAATAATTTTGTTGCCGACTGTGATAATTATTGGAGTGTGGTCAGAGGACAGTTCATGGGAAGATTCTATGATACAGTTAGTGGATGGGATTCCTTTTGTTATGAATATATCAATTACATCTGGGGTTTTGGTTAGGTCGGTAGGCCAGTAGGTAGGTTCTCCTGTAGAAATGGTTTCTAGCTGAAGTGAGGTAACTGCTTTCAGCAGTTCTCTCCCTCTTGGGGTGATGAGCCTGGATCCCCATTGCGTGTGTTTGGCATTGTAGTCTCCTCCCACCATGTACCTATTTCCTAGAGACTTAAAATAGGTTTCAAATCGTTGTTTGTCTATTTTGAATCTTGGAGGGCAGTAAATGGCACTGATGGTGATTGGTCCACTCCAGTCCATAATTTGTACAGTTGTTGCTTGAATATCCTGTTCCTGTACAGCTTCCTGTTCTTGATGTTTTATAGTGCTTTTTATTAATATTGCTGTGCCACCATGGGCATTGCCACTGGGGTGTTTAGTATCGTATAAAGTGTAGTTCTTCAGTTTAAAGTAGCTTCTTTCTGTGAAGTGAGATTCAGAGATGAGTAGCATGTCTATTTTGTTTTCGTTGAGAAATATTTCGATTTCTTGGCGATGATTTGCCAAGCCGTTGGCGTTCCAAGCTGCAATGCGAAGGAATTTAGGCATTAGATAGTTTGGAGACAAGCGACGTTATGAGGTTGATGAGAGAGTTTATTTGTTGACTTTGCTGCATTAGTATGTTTTCAAACCTCTCAAAGGAGTGCTGTATAATATTCATAATGGAATGGCTATTGTCGTTGTGTTCATGTCTTTCTACAGGCTTTGATCGCGCAACATCGGCCCATGTTCCTGCATTTACATGTCTGCTTCTTGAGTTTTCGTGAGAATAAGTAGTTTCAATGTTACTGTTTTGTGTCTGCACATGCGTCTCTTGTTGAAACATTCTGTGTTTACTTGAGTTGCTGTACCCTTTCCTTTTTAGTATTTCTTGGTATACTTTGCAACCTTTGTAGTTGGCGGGATGATTGCCTTCACACAGAGCACAAGTTGGTTGACTTTGCTTTTCTTTTAAACACTTATCTGGGTCGTGTTCTTTTCCACATTTAACACACCTATACGGGTATGCACAGTACGATCTGGTATGTTCATATCTCTGACAGTTTTTGCATTGTACTATCTCGCGTTTCAGGCGTGGTGGTTCGAAAGCAACAACACAATTTAACAGTCGGTTAATTTTGAACACTTCTTTGTTGTTAGGTTTGGGCTCAAGGTCTACAAAAAATAGAGGCAGAGGTGTTTTAGTTAGTCTGTGGCGAACATTTATAATGTTTCTAACTTTGTGGTCCTTTTCCAGAAGCGCAGCCTTGATATCTTTTACATCTACCGTATGATGTATGTGTCGCAAGACAACTCTATACGCACGTTCTTGTTTCAACTGGTATGTATAGTATACGTGACTGTTGGCTGATAAATGTTTTATTATTTCCCTGTAGGTATTAGGAGTTTTCGGCGCTATTTTAATTTTGTCGTTTGCTAGAGATTTTATTTCGAAATCTTCTGTTTTTAAGGCTTCCTTTAAAAACTTTATCATAGCTGGAACATTATTCACATTTGGCACGAATATTGGAGGTACAGTGGTTTTTGAAAAGGTTTCCTCATTGTTTTCTGTTGTACCTTCTATATCAAGAGCACTGAATTGATTCTTGGTGGGAACTGTATATACACTAGTATTACTATCGCAAGACGCTGTCTTTTGCCTTACCCTTCTATTAGCATCAGGGTCGAGGACGTCAGGGTTCGGCCTTTTTGACCGAGCTGGTGTGTATATTTGCCATACATTCTGCGTCAGGTTGACGGGAGCAGATGAATCATGATCCATGGCGTTGCTGTCGCTGCCTGTTGATTCTTCGGATGACATTTCTTGAAGTAAACAGCTTCCCGGGTGTCAGTAGCATGCAATCGCACTACATGCTACTGATCCTACCCGAAAATACTTCGGTAATCGACTGAGTTTTAGTATATATTATCTTTTGTTAAGTTGATTTGAATATGAATAGGATGAAACACCGTTATGCTTCACAACTGTAACTGTTCACTTAGAGCTAGTGCGCACTGGTTGTTATCGCTAGACTTTTCCTTATCTTGGCGCCCTCGCGGGCGAGCAAGGTAAGACACTACGGAGCTGCGGGAACGATCCGCACACCACAGCGGTCAGGCGAGTACTGAGAAGTCAAACATTTAATCTGCCAAATACAATCGTTATAGTCTCTCAACTCTCCTATCGTTTCTAAATTAAAAGCATACAAGAAACAATGTTACCGCATTACAGAAACAATGTTACCGCAGGAACCCAACCAACTGCTCCATTCTTAGAAAATCTAACTAACTGCTTCATTCTTGGTACGTAACGTAGAAAGAAACAACAATCCTAAGAGGATATCCTATCTTATTTTTACAACTGTTGCCATCGATATAGACAATTAAGCTTTATTACATCACTATCGGTACCAGTTGAAAGTTCGATTCTACTTGTCACAGAGGCAGTTATGTAACTATGTTAGCGGATGTGGAAAGAAGACAATTTACTCTCCATAAATGCGTTTATATTCCCATTTGTATCCAATAAAAATATCCAAATAAATTATATGAGTTCCTGAATAAGTACATTACATTTCCCTCTTAAATTATTAACGAATGGCCAAAGATTTCATTTTTCGGGGTACTAAACCATCACCAAGCGACGGAGGCAGAGTTGAGATCAGGCAGAGCATGATTTCGTAATTCCAGAGTGATTTCGTAATGTTCTCGCGCTGGCAAGCAGTGAACAGTGAGCGTTAGCTCACGAGCAGCCTGTTACTTCATAAACACAATGTGCAGTGAAGCTCAGAGAGGAGAATTGCTCAAACATAATTAGTCCATAATTCTTTGAACTAAGGGAAATCAGTTTCATTGGAGGTATTGGCTAATTAGGTAACATGCATTCATTCTTCAATATTTTCCGACTTAAATACAATTTAAGACGTGTTCTAAGGCTTCCTCGCTCTTTGCAACTAGAGTGTAAGTTAGTTTGTTGTTGGATATTTTGTTGTTGGATATTGTGAAGGGCGTTTTAAGAGAATGGGGTAGGTCTCAATTTCGTTAAAACCTCAGATTTTTCAAAAATTGCAAAAATTGAATGTTTTCGGCACCTTCTAATAACTAAATTAATGAAGATAGATATTTTTCACATAATGAAATCTGTTCCTTATAGATAGATTTTAAAATAATTCAAGTACAATTTTTCGAAAATGTAAGTACTTATTGCCTGAAAGTAATGACGAGAAAGTAATTGCTGTTTTAGTTGTTTTTTTTTATTCTCCAAGAATGTTATGAAAGGATCCGGAAAGAATTATCATTTTCCTACCAGAGCATCAGGACGCATCGAATGGCATTTGCCGCGATTGGTGAAACGCAAGGTGTCTAACTGCAAGTGATGTACGGGCACACGCAACTTACAACTTAATTACAACTTCCAAGAAACAGGAGTCTAAAACTGGTTGAGGCGGCTCAGGGCGTCAACCGATGTCGCTGCAGTGCTTCTGACTGGAGCTTCTAGAGTTTGTGTCCCCACGGTGGCAAGATGTTCAGCATTAATTAGATAAATAGATCGAATTCAGCCGTTGTCTGCATAATTATAGCTTTCGGCTACTCCAATCGGTAGTTTTCGATGGTTTCTCCGCTCAACACCAGACGAATGCTGGAGTAGTAACTGAACAATCGGGCCACAGTCCTCACGTGAGCATTCCTTCCTTTTCCCTGACATATCCTCACCCCTTACTTACATGCACTACAGTTCCGCACATGCCAGGAAACCAGTCGGGAGCTTAGAGCTTGTCCCAGCTGGGGCAGTGCCCCGCTGGTAGAGGTATCTGAATGTGCAAAATCTCGCAAGCCACCGATGTGCGAATCGGCACTGGTTCTCACCATTTAGCAGGAGAAGAATATTGCCACCTCCCGTGATAAAGACATGCAGTACACTTAATGGATGACTAATGACCATCGCAGATGACGCACACGGAAACACGAAATAATCAATCAGACTAAAGAGACGTGGCCGAGCAAGTAATCGAGTGTCAGAAAAGACTTGAATTACACATTTCTCGGTCGGCTCCACGGTGGCCGTGGCGCCTCGCCTCTCCATCGCCGCCGTCGCCAAGAGCCTCTCGCGTCGCGGCGTGGCACGTGTCGCCTTGGAAACGATCGCCGCCCCCTCCCCCGCTCCCTTTGTCTCAGCCGCCCTCACCCTCAGCGCCATCTACGCAACCGACGGAGGCAGGGGGCTGGAACTGCCGAAAGCGAACTGGCCGCCCCGGCGCGCACAGTGGCCCCACGTTCAAAAACCAGGCGAGACTTGAATACGGTGAGCAAATGCGCGCCTTACACATACTACATGGTATTCGAAAGGGTAGGACCAGCTGAGATGCCTCAGGGCTGACTCTCGCTACTGAAGCGACAGCGCTACTTGTTTTGTCTACCTCAGTTGTTTCTACAGTGACCATTGTTGCAAATGCAGTGATTCTGGTCGGGAGGTCCTAGAGGTCGAGCCCGACGGAGGTAGATTTTCAACACTAGTTAGATATCTACGATTAACTCGAATTCAAGCGTAACCTGGGAGAGAATTCTAGTGGCTGGAGTCTCTGATCGGTAGATTTCCCAGGATGATGCCGATTGTAACATTCCAGCGGTACAGGAACCGCCACATCCCGGGATATAATACGCACTATACTTACTAAAGATTATAGCAGTTAACGCGCCGGGAAACAATATAATAAATATATCTAATGCGTTGAACGAATTTTCATTATAAAAAGATTACAAAGTATTGGACGTATTTTCATAATTTTAAAGACTAAAGAAAGTACTGTAATGTGTTGAAGAAATGTTCATTACAAGAACTATATATTCTAATTAGAAGGACGAACTTGCATGATACAAAAGACAAGTGTTTTACAATTCGGTGGACGGATTAAATTTTTACCCATTTGAAAACGTATTCTAGTGCGTTGCTCGAATATTCGTAAAACGAATCTTAAAGAATACTCTCATATAGTAGACGAATTTTCATGTGCAACGACGACTAGAGGGTATGGCAATGCTTTAAACGAAATTATACAAAAATCGCAGCGTATTCCGATACACAACTGCTCGTCGTACAAATACCACGGTAAATTCAAATATTTTGAGCGAATTTTAATGAAGCCTACAGGGTGGCGGCCAAAGACGATCAAAGAAGTTTCGCCTGGTCCACGCAGAATCAGTTGCAGGCGGTATCAGTACATGAGTGAATTGGCGCATTCAAACGAAGGTAGTATACGGTGAATGACAACTCGGTGAGTGAATAATTCTGGTCTACATAATCTACATAAGCAACAATCAATCTTCGTAGAAACCCCTAAATTATTTTAAAGAATCCTATGACATCTTGCTTGGAGTATCCAGGGTTAGGTCTTACATTGTTTCCTTGGAGATCAATTATTATCTTTGTGTTAGTTTCATTATTATGTATTTCGGTCATAATAATTGGATACAGCTGATTAGGTAAAAGAAGAAAAATTACTGATAAGCCTTGAAGTTTAATCATATGAAGTAGTTCTTTAATTCGAGCCGTCGTTTTGGATTGTGTTTCATCATATATTTTGAAGATATCTTTAGGAATTTTATTAGTGATGATAGTGGCATCGGTGCTGTTATGGGTTATCTTTTTAAGCGCTTCCAGAATTGCATGGTTGAACATGTTTTCCTGACTGGCAATGTTCATAAACCGGAATTTCACCAAAGATTAGGGATCCTTCACAATGGCCTCAGAAAATGTTGTAGTATTACGTCCGTCGATGAAGATATTGTAGTTCTTTTTGTATTTATCATACGCTTCGCAGTATTTGAGTTTCCATTTCTCTAAGTCAAGGTTGTTCTGCTGAACTTCAACCAGGGATTTATCGACTTCAATGATGTTGACGGTCTAGGGATTTACAGCGGGTATCTTTTGACTTTCTATAGGGAGCGTCGAAATGTTGAGGGAGCTGAATAGCGTAGCTACTTTATTATAGAAAGGTATAGAACACTGTGGATTTCCACTTCTAATTCCAGGAGATACATCATTACGTATTATCTTATTTAAGGATGTTTTGGCTTTAATTGCGTATTTGATTGACAGGGTTTGTCTTCGAAATGTGAGGTTAGTTTCAGCCGCTTCGATAAGAATACTACCAATTGGACTTGTGTGAAAGCAACCAGTGCTTATTCTGAGTCCGCAATTGTGCAGTGTGTCCAGTTTCTTGAGAGTTGAATTGCACGCTGGATTATATACAATAGATCCGTAATCTATCTTACTTCTTATTAAAGCTTTGTATGTAAGTAGTAAGGTATTTTTGTCTGATCCCCAGTTGTTGTGATTTACACACTTCAGGATGTTAAGTCGATTTTTGCATTCTGCGTATGTTTTAGAGATATGTTCTTAACATGTGAGCCTGTGGTCAAATATAAAGTCCAAGATTTTTGTATGTGTGACAGTCTTAATGGCTTTGTTGCCCAGGAATAATTTCGGGTAGAAGGGGCTTATTTTTTTAGAAAAAATCATACATTCAGATTTATCAGTCGAGAATTTGAAACCGGTTTTTATTGACCATTTGTAAATACAGTTTACAGCAGTTTGCATTAATTCATTGGTTGAATCGAAGTTCCTTCCTTTGCATAGTAACACCATATCATCGACGTATTACCGCACGACAACTGGGCTTACAATATCATCATCAGCGTCATTTATGGCGATTAAAAATAGTCACACTGAGCACTGATCCTTGCGGTAGCCCATTATTAAGTTTCTTAATTGTTGATAAATTATTACCTATACGTACTTGAATACATCTGTTGCTAATAAAGTTGGTAAGGAACTTAAACATATTGCCCTTGATACCAATACTAAGTAATTTAGCAGCTCTGCGGTGTGTCCATCCCATATCGTATGCTTTTTCGATGTCTAGATTTTCTAAGATAACATGCTGTCCGTGAAGAAAGGCTTCTTGGATTATCGTTGTCGTGCTGATAAGATGTGAGGTGGTGGAGTGTCCAGTTCTGAATCTAAATTGGTTGTCTTTTATTAAATGTTGAGATTCAAGGAACCACCTTATTCTTTTGTTAACGATTTTTTTCTAATATTTTGCATAGGCTGCAGGTCAGTGAGATTGGTCGGTAATTATAGCTATTTGACTGGTCTTTGCCAGGTTTGGGAATCGGAATGACTGTGGCAGTCTTCCAGAGTTCAGGAAAAACATTATTTATCCATATATGGTTATATATTTTTAATAAAATGTTAATACCTCTCTTTGGGAGATTTTTTATTAGGCAGTTTGGAATTTTGTCTGGGCCAGGAGCTGAGTTGTTGATCTTCTTTAACACTTGTAGTTCGTGCATGAAAATTGGAGAATTCATGTCATTATCATAGATGCTGTCATCAATAGGTGTCATATTTGGTTCACTTTCAGCTTTTTCTTTATATGTGATGAATTCCGTATGGTAATTGGAAGTGCTGGAATTTTTCATTAAGGTTTCGGCAAATTCCTCAGCAATAATTTTGGGGTCGCTAATTATCTGGTCATTGCAACGCAAGAAATGTATAGTACAATTAGTCTTCATACCACGTATGGATTTGATTTTTTTCCAGCTCTCAGTTGAGTTCGATTGGCTGTTTATTGAGGAGATATATTCAGTCCATGATCTAGCTTTGTTTATTTTTACAGTTCTGCGGGCAATAGCTCTAGTTCTCGTATAGTTGATTCGGCTATCATTATCTCTTCTTTTTTTATACCGATTAAATGCTTTTTTAGCGTTTCTAATAGCGACTTTGCATTCAGAATTCCACCAGGGAACGCTTTTGAACTTAAACGGGCCATGGTGCATTTCTGTCATTGAGTTAGCAGAATTGGATATAATATTACAGAATGATTCTACTATCTGGTCAATGTTATTATCGTCCTTGAAAATATATTCTTCGTTGAGGTGCCCATCAATTTTTTTCTGATAATCCAGCCAATTAATGTTCTTATAAATGGGGTTTGGGTTGCACCATTCATGACTAATGGACACACTTGGTTCATGGATATCAATCAGTATTGGAAAATGATCACTATCGTAAGGGAAGTCCATAACATTCCAGGTACATTTCTGTACTATTGTGGGAGAAGCTATTGAAAGATCAATCGCACTTAGCCTGCTGTTACTGATATTAATATGTGTGGGATCAATAGAGTTGAGGATGATGCTTTTGGTCGTCATGGTCGTCAATTACTTTTTCCAATAATAGGCCTCATTTATCAATTTTGTACGATCCCCATAAAGAGTGATGGCAGTTAAAGTCTCCAAGAATTATGAAGGGCTCTGGTTTATAATATCATGCATTTCGATTTCTTGTAGTGGGTACCTATTAGGGATATAGACATTTCCGATACATTTGGGTTAGTTGAATTAATTTTAATTGCCACGAATTCCATGTCAGTTTGAATTTTTAGAATTTCGATGGGAATCGATTTTTTGGAATATATTGCCACACCACCACATGCATATTCAGGATTACTTCTATTTTTAAAGGTGCAATTATATCCAGTTATATTCCCATGTGATTTTCCTTTAAAGTTTGTTTCTTGTATACAGATTATATCAGGGCTATGTAGTTAGCATAAATATTGTAAGTTTTCTAGCCTGCTATAAAAGCCATTTAGATTCCATTGCAGGACTATCATTACTTCTTCTTTATATTATACTCTACTTTCAGATGTGTCAGCATGATTTAAATTCTATGGGATGATCTGAATAAGTTCATACAGTATTTAGGTACTGTCTAAACTGAATTCTGAGTCTGAGATCTCTCTGCTGGGAATATTTTTTTCTAATTTTTTAATAACTCTTGTAAATCTGCCCTTTATAGATCTTTCATTCAATAGTTTATATGTTTCTTTCGGCATACCAATTACTGCATTAAAATCAGTTGAATAATCTTTCATTATAGGAATGGGGTCAGGTGATCCAAAAGAGTTTTCAAGGAATGATTTGAATTGGGTGTATGACAGAGGAAGTTTTTCTTGGTTGGAGTCAATATAGGTTTTGGTTGGGAGTAGAAGTTCTTCTATTGACTTGTTAACTAAATTGTCTTGAGAGGCAGGTTCTTCATTTGCATTTTTTGCTCTCTTTTTCTTTGATGGTTTACAGCCTTTGTCTTTACATTTTACATCACTAGTTGATGTATTCTCAGGCGTAGAGGATGATTCAGATGGAAGGCTTCTTTTGTTGATGGGAGGGAAGTTTGTACAGTCCATAGCAATCGAGCCAGATGAATTATCACCTGGTTGTTCTGTAGGGGGAATCTCTATTAAAATATTATCATTATTGTTATCTGTTGCTCCATTTATAATTGGTGATAGGCTAATGTTATTAGTTGGACACTTGCTGGCAATATGACCTTCATTTTTGCTTCATGTGGGATAACTGGACATACATTAGATATTATAACTCTTACATGTTTGCTTAATAGGGTCTAACACTCACTTCAATGTCATTAATAGTGAACGTTTGATGATTATCTGTTAGGTAATTAGCAATTTTCTTAGTACTTAAGAACACACAAACTCTATTATTCGCTATGCGCGACACAAATCTGATATAACTTGGGTTGATAAAAGTTGATATTTTATTCACATAATCTTTTATTGCAAGTCCTTCGTGGGCTTCTATAATAATTGCTTGGTCCTTTGACGGGAAAATGTCCATTATCGCAGCTCCAGCATAAGATTTCGAGTTTGATCCATGTTGTTGTTGTTGTTGTTGGGCGTTCGAGGTTATGTTTTCCTTGTTCAGTGTATCCATATTGACGCTAGTTGCCACTCTTTCGAGTAGCAGCCACACACAGAATACACTTTAAGAAGAAACTATATCACAGTTTTGTTTATGTGTACACCAAATAAGGTATTAGAAACACTGTAGAAAGCACACGCGAACGGAGCATACGATGTTGCTAGTACCGCGGTCCGCCGACAACCAAAGAAATCGAAGAAAATATTGTTAATTTGCAGATGTGAAATTTAAAAAAATGTGTCGGAGTACCATAGTTCCGGAGTCCTGCTTCAGTTAGTAATATTCTACACATAACAAATGAATTTCTGTGCCTCTTTTTCATGTCCTAGTTATAGTAATGTAATCGCTTCGCGGTCTGATAAAATGACCGATGACACAATCGCATCGAGTCACTGATCCCGGGAGCCATGTTCTAGTCCTTTGTAAACTTTCTTTCTGGATATTTGTGACAATATTATTTTACTACTATATTTACAGTATGTATCGCGTTAAATGTTTCAAGTACAATACATGTTTTTCTAGATATCATGTCATTATATTAAGCATTTTGTCAAAACTGAATTACAATTGAAAGCGATTTTCAATAGAGACTTCAATGCACCTAATTGATACACAAGATCTGAAAACAAAAAAATAATGTAATGTAAATCCTAAATTGTATCTTCGTTTTTCTATAAATTATTGTGAATTGACAAAAAGTCTTATAAATCAATATTCAGAATTTGAAGAACAATCTATGGTACGAGACTTGTTTGAAAGAATGCGTACATAGAGGAAAAATGTGCCCATTACAGACATTACACTATAATAATGATTTTAAAATGTGTCTTTTTCAAAAAGTTTTATTCTGGTTTGAGGTTATTTACCAATAAATATTTCTCAATTCATTGTTAATTTTCTTCTATTACTTATTTTTGTAAGTAATTAATGATTTATCAATATATTACTTATTTCTTATTCATAATGTTTTACTTTGAAGCAGCATTTTCTTTTTAGTAATGCAACAAATTCATTAATTTTGAAACTCTTCAAAGTATTTATTCTTAAAGATAAGTTTCAGCAGCTTAAATAATAATAAGCATTATGAAAATCGTTGAGACTTTCTGAATGCTTTCACAGTACTGTAAGACAAAGAGACTATCATTGCTTGTTGACAAACAACATATACTTATGCTCTATATTTTCCTGAAATAATTTTACTTCTTAACTTCTATCTACTGTGCTTCTCAGAGAATTGAAATGAAAAGTCTTACTCTGGTTGTGTCATTTTCTAGAACTTCTTTTCTGAGTATAAAAAAAGAAAAAAATGAATAAAAGGCATTGATGAACATCTAAGTGAAAGCAGATTTTATATAAGATAAATGACACCGATAAATAAATACTTAAACCGACCATCAGTCAAGTTCAATGATGATAAACCAAACCCAGTACGACAATTTTATGGGAAGTAGAGGCACAAGAACAAAATCGTTTCAATCTGTTGATGACGCCACGTCAAAGATTGAGAAAAAATAAATTTGAAATGGGAAATTTTATAAATATAGCAAACGGGAGGACCAATAAGATAAAGTGAGGTGAACTTTCCTACAAAAAATATACCCATTTTTTCTTCTTCAAAAATAACTTCGTATTCAAATGAAGTTCGTATTTTAGATAAACCTTTATTTTACAGTGTTCTTTTAGATATCCGTGTGCAATATTCTATTACTTTCGGAGGGAGCGAGAGCTAAAAGTACGGATAAATGTAGGTTAAATAAATAAGATTTATTGCATAGGCTTCGTAACGAAAAGTGAAATAAAAGCTGATCTACTTTCCCTCCTTTTACGCATACCCACTGCACACTTTTCACGATCTCACCAACAATTTACAAATTCCCGCAAGCATTCCTGCACCAGAGCCTAAGGGGTGTTTGCGCCATCGACCGCGCAGGCGGTGGAGGACGAAATGAGCGGCGGCTGCGGCTTCGACGGCACAACCGCAACCCAATTGTGCCAAATACTATATTTTTAAAAGGCCCAGCCCGTCCGCTGAAACAACAGCACTCTGCGCTCTTGCCTCACCTGATGACATTTCTCGCGACGGAAGTACCGCTCGATTCACCCCCACCCTACCCTCTCCACCCCCTTACCCTCCCCCTCCCCACCCCAGCCCAGCCTCGGTGGTTTCTCGCGCCATGCACTGCTTCATACAGCGCCCTGGTTTATACCCAATTCCTAGATCCGAGGGTAGCTACGTATGGATCTAATCAAATATCGCATTTTCACAACTTCGAAATTATTTTATACTACACTCAACATTTCTCACTTAACAAATAAATTTAACCTAAGGCGTAATGTTGTGCACCCTTGCCACATCAAATCCAACTTCCCAAAAGATAAATTTCGCCCCCCGTAAGTACATGATAAAACCAAATCAAACATTTAGCCTAATATTAAAGTATGCAAATGTTAAATAAATACTATACCAAGCTCATCCCAATCGAACACCTTAAAAAGGGAACAGCGATGCCAAGCTCAAAATGCCAAGGATCCCCATTCCTAACAATGAATAATCTATTGTATCCAAGTCCTTGAAAGGACACACGGCCGAACAAGAAGAAAAAAAGCACTGCCGCCCCACTCTCAGGCACGTCGCTAGGGGCCTAGTGAGAATATCTTGTAATGCCCTGAGCTAGTCTTAATACGCATACAACTAGGCTTTAAGTTAGTATTGTTTCCGGAAACGTCAACTACTTTTATCATTAGTCCCGAAATCGTCGTCTATGTTACACCCTGGGAGGTGGCGATGTCACTCCCCTGCTGGAACGTGAGATGCGGCAGCGACCTACACGTTGTCTTGGAGATTTTTTCCGCCTCCAGGTGTTTCCCCGGAGGTGTACCGCCCCAGTCGGCATAAGCTCTAAGCTAACTGGTCTTCCGACATGTGTGCAAATGTATTGCACGTGCAATACATATGTTGTAAGATGAGACGACGGTACAAGGTTGAGGAAAGAACGTGAGAATACGTGGCATGTTTGTTCAGGGTACTTTTGTGGCATTTGGATAGTACTTGATCGGTTATACCATGCAGAACTGATCAGAGCTGCCGGCCGCTAGAATTCACCTCTAGACAGTTGTTGAAATCGACCCGGGTATGTATCACCATCGGAACTCGAACCCTTAAAAGGTGCGCCACTGAGATGTAGATTCGCACTGTAGATGCAAGCTTGTTCTCACTGAGCCTTCGAGGCCTATTGGTTTCGAGCCAACCTGGGTAACTGAAGGAGTGAAGACGGACGAGCTTTAACCTTCGTACTATACCTGCTCATTTATATCAAGTACTATTCTTGGTGTCTATTTCGACCTCAGCTCGACTCGACAACAGAAAGTAGAAAACATGAATATGTACGGCAATATACTGTGTATAAAATTCATTTTATATAAGGATACCTTTTCTAAGTTATTTTCAGTAACATAATAAATGCACTATTTTCATATTAAATATTGTATATATAATGAATAACCTCCATCATACATAGCCTCCATTGTTGATACTTAATGCTTCAGAAATATTTATAGAAGTTTGTGAAAATTATTTTGAGATAAATCGAATCAGACATTTTTGTTCGTTTTGTCAAGTTCATGGCAAGATGTTTCAAATGATAAAAGAAAAATAAGAGATTATACCTCAAATCAAACTGCATACATGTAACGAAACAAATTAATAACTCTCTAACAAAATTTGGGAAATATGTGAAAATGGTTTTGTATCTGCTTAATAAGTACACGAATGCATACCTAAAAGACTGAAATTATCCTGCAAATATTGAGAAAAATATTAACACCTTAATGATGATAGGGGTCCAAAAAGACCTCAGATATGGTACGAGGGTTAACGGTCTCAGTGCGAAGGATCGCGGGTGCGAGTCACCCATTTCATCCGTTTCTTGAATATCCCATCTGTGAAAACACAACTCACAAAAGAATACTATTCCTCGTGGTACCGTTGAAAGTGGTCAGATAATTCAGTCTTTTGTTTTTCATTGACACCTTCCTCACCGCTCAGCACCAAGGTAGATGGCTCAGGCATCATCTGATGTCACAGCATCCTACGTGGAGGTTCTAGAGTTGTAGTTCCCAACGGTGGCAGGATTTTTGACACTATCTAGATAGCTACGGACCCTCGTAGGTCGAATTTAACAACTGCCTCGAGAAGATTTCTAGCCGGTGGCTTCTCTGTCCAGCAGTTTTCCGTTCCTTCGCCGTTGAGTACCTGGCTAAGGGCGGAGCAGTACCTTAACAAACCGGACGAGGACCACGCGATCTTTCCATCGTCATCCTTGTTTCCTCTTCCTAATATACAAACACACTTCCCAGCTGGCGCACTGCCCCTCTGGAGGAGGAAACTCCCACAATCCGACGTGTAGGTAGGCGTCGGATCTCTCGTTGGCGGAGAGAAATATCCCCACCTCCCGAGACGTAACATGCACCACTCTTACGGAATAAACAACCCCAGAAATTGACGCGCCCGGAAATAGAAAACAATCAATCCAGAATAAACCACAGTGTCCCCTCCCCGCGAGCACGCGAGTCGCATTCCCCCCCCCCCCCAGCCCCGAGTGACGTGTGTGCTTGCTCGTGCGCAGGTGGTGGTGCCCAAGCGGACGGCGATGCTGCTGGACCGCATCATGACGGAGCTGCAGCACGCCATGGGCGAGGGTGGCAGCGCGGCCGGCGGCGGCAGCGCG
This sequence comes from Gryllus longicercus, assembly GCA_038098605.1. Classification (NCBI taxonomy): domain Eukaryota; kingdom Metazoa; phylum Arthropoda; class Insecta; order Orthoptera; family Gryllidae; genus Gryllus; species Gryllus longicercus. The sequence goes on from JAZDUA010000101.1 coordinate 2,795,911, forward strand.
GGTCCCAGTAGCAGCAAGGCCCCCGTCGTCGACCTCCCGGACACGGTGAGCTCTCAAGCAAACGAGCCAGCTTAATGGCAAATATATGGCTTAAAAGGGATTTATGATACGAGTAGTAAAAGTGAAATTTTATTTTGAGAGTAAGAATGGTTGCAACCTGAGGAGGCGTATTCCTACGAGTAGAATGAAATCACGTTGACAACGTCTCATACACTATTTTTAGGAAGGCTTGCTGACTTTTGTTTTATTTGAATTTAAGAGTATTGATGACTTTTGATACTTTAAGGTCAGCTGTAGCTGGTGCGGTCAGACAAAATCCTTTTGCTTTCTTTCTTGCATTAACATATTTATTTGAACACTTGAGTATCGTCTCACTTTTAGCACTAGTGTTACGATACGCATGCCCTGAAAGAAACGTTGTTAATGGCTGTTTAGACCAGGTATTTCATATGCAGAGTGAGTCACGTAACTTTAGCACTTTGTATAACTTTTGAACGATTGAAGTTATTGTAATGGAGCTTTCAGGAAAGTGCAGGAAGGAATGGGGCTAATTGATATGCGTATTCATTTCTATTTTATCACTTGTACTTTACGAGATATTTGGAGTAACTTCTTTTTCAAATAGAACTATACATATTTTTCGGTCTACCATGACGAGCATAAAAAGACAAATCCAATGATATACATATTGTCATGTGTTAGATACTAATTGTACATATGTATTTGAAGATACGATACATATTCTAAATATTCACAAAATCCTTGCAGTGTGTTTAGTTTCAAGATCCCATTAATATCCTGTAATATGATACCCCTTTAAATGAATTGAAATAATATTTTTTCAATGCATACTACTTATCACAAATCCGTATTTTCAATCCTTCAGTAATACAAAAATGTAAAAATACGGAAGGAAGGAAAGCAGAGTTCAGGAAAAAACAGCAAGTTTTGTGAATATTTGAAATATGTTTCTTCATATCTTCAAATACTAAGTTCAATACTGCGTGATTTTGTGTGTCGGACTGTTACATTCAAAACATACGTTAAACATTTGTCGCAAAACAATCAAAATTACTCAAAAAATGCTTATCTAACATATGACGATGTGTATATAATCGGATACGCCTTTTTACGCTCCTCATGATTAAACAAAAAAAACATGTATTGTTCCATTTGAATGAACGTTACCTCAAATATTTTGCCAATACAATCGGTAAAATAGAAATAAATGCACTTATCAATTAGCCCAATTCATATGTATGTGTGTGTGTGGCTGTCAATGATAATTACTTTTTTGACAATGAGCACATGTCCAGACATCTTATATTATAAAGTTACTAGTGTGATGTGCCCTTAGGCAACACTTCATGCACTGGTGTTTAACAAGAATACGAAATGTCTCCGCCTCAGAACGTGAAACGTGACTTCGCGTTATTGAAAAAGGCGTAGAGTAGGGAGACTGGAGAAAGAAGGTAGCGAGGGGATCGGCAACGTTGAGAATTATTAAATTGTGGCTTGAATTGCATTTGGTTTCCAGTTACTTAATAATAAAATTAATAATAATTGCATTTTTGTTTTTGTCTCTTTCCCTTCTAATAAAAAGTTGCACAGAGCATTTTCTGGAATATCTAATCAAAGAAAAGTTCAAGCATAATAATTTTACTAGACATCTTTAACACTTGTCTCGTGAAAAAATGCACTTCAAAGAAAATCTCTAAAAAACTTGTCATCCCTCCGAGGCTCTCGAAGTTGAAGTGCACGTCTGTTATTCTATTTACCCGTCGAATTTCTTTAACTCTTGTCGGAAAACTAACGTCAACAGTAAATAACAAACTTTATGAAAAAATCGTTGTTACGAGTTATTTTTTTTCTGTTAATGAGAATAATAAAGTATAATAGAAACGTATGTTTCAGATGGATCTCCAACGTCGCGGACAGCAAAAGGGCAGTCGAGTCTACTGGCGGTGCTACTTCAACGCTGTCACCTGCTTCAGGAGGAAGTGACGATCCAAATAGGCGCATTTTTGTAACGAATCAGAATGTCTAGCCGCTATGTTATTTCAAACAAAGGTTCCTTATCTCTTTTTGATGATTAATTTGTGACTAAATGAGAGGACTTCAGCTCTATAGGGTTCACCTAACAAAACTTAATTAGGAAGCTGGAAGTATACAGAGCCTAAATGTACCATTTTACGTTACGTTTACCGCGTATTCGTGAATATTTAAGGTACGAAACGAATGTAAATTAAACCAGTTTAGAAAACAAAAACAAATCAGACGTTAATTTCTCCTCTGCGCCAAAAAGTAATCTAATACATCAAATTTCAGATAAACACTTATAAAAAGAGAACCTGAAATTCCGAACATAAGAATTGTCACATATTAAAAGGTGTAAAAAATATTTATTTTTGTCTTTGTATTAATATTTATTACATGGTTACTTGAAATAAATTCTATACTATATATAAACCTGTGTCCACCCAGTTACATTTCTTATGACCATCCAATTAGAGCAGATTTCTGTTCAAATACCTTAATCTCTCCATGAAAAATAAAAGTACGTGTTGCATTAAAATATGTTCCCTGATTGTATTAAAAACCTGTCTCTCCTTTCTAATCCTAATCCAACAGTGTTCTATGAACAATGGAAGACAACAATACATATTGCCTCATTTCCATCACAATTAATTTAATAAATACTATGAGAATTAATACCAATTCTGTTGCAACAGGCGTGGAAGTAATGTATGAATAAAGGAATCCATTCAGAAACAAAATCTTTTTTTTTTAATTCTTAAAACATTGTTTTTTTACTCACATAGCATCTCATTTTTTCAAAATTGTTTTGCTGTTTAGAGTTATTTTAGAATTTTGTTTCAAATTGGCGTTTAAATTATTGAAATGCATAAATCCTATTATCTACAATTTTATTTAACATTAATTTCTGTAAATAAATTACAACAGTATTAGTTTAATTTTATTTTCTCATTAGTAAAATAGTGACTTTTGTGTAAAAGTACTTGAGGGTTTTTGACGTAGGAGACTAGAACGTGACCCATGGAGAAATCAGTACTTTCTGTCATTGTACATTACACGCAAACAATTTTATAGCTTACTTTCCTTCATCAAATGTCAATAAAACAATATTATAATTACTACAAAAACCTACAATTATTAACAGTTCCCCACAAGACGTAGATTTTTTACATACAAATAATGGATTTGACGTGGTCTTTTTAGCAAATTCAAACAAACACATAAGATATTTGATAGACAAATTTGCAGTGTTTAGGTCTGTTCTAAGTAGTGTAAAATTATACTACAAATGTGTGATCTACACACATAATATTTACTTTACAAATTTAACCATCGCATGAAAACATAAAAACGAACAAGTGGTACTACAGCATTGTAGAGTCTACCTTCAAGAATATGAAATGTTTTTAAGTAATAATAATTATAACTAAATCTATAACCTGACACTTCTAAAAGTGCCGAAATCGCAGCTCACAATATCCATTTCTTCACGTATTTTAAGTCGCACACGTACAAAAAATTGGAATTTTTCTGCTTATAGATCAATAACTTGAATACCTAGAACGCACTTTCTTCGTAAGAAGAGGAAGTAATGTATTCGTGCGTCGTAAAATGTCGAAAAAGAAAAGCAGGCAGAAAGGCAGAAAAAACTCTTATTGTCGGTAACGAAAAAGTGAATAATATCCTGTTGCTGTTTTTAATTTTGATAAAAAAGGTTTTAGAAATTATCCTGGCGTGCATTCGTGGCTCTTTGTCAAGTTAATTTCTGAAACTTTATCAATCAAAATTAATAACACAAAACATTCGAACTAAGAGTGTAATGTTTTTACATATTCATATTATCATATTTTAAATTAATTAAAAACCACCATAATTTTTAAAACATAATAAGAATTTATGTACCTAAAGATGCGAACAAGTAGTGCGTGAAACGTACTTACAATATAAAATAATTTATTTCAAAAAATAAAATTATATGAAATACAATTCATTTGGTTACGTATGAAATAATGCTACTGATTGTCTTAAATCATCATATACAGAAAATAACAAAATTTATAAACAATCAACATAACTAGTCAAGAATATGGTCAACTCGTACGTTAGCAACTAACTTCGCTAGTATTGTAAAGGAAATAATCTCCACAAAACTTTTGTTAAAACTTTTGTTAACTTCGCTAGCTTTTCGGTTTTCCCAGATTCTACCTACAGGCACCTTAAAGACAATTTTTGACATGTTCTTCAATGTTCGTTACTCTAAGAGTATAATTCAACCTGACTTTAAGAATATTATAGAAGACTAAAACAAGAGCACTTTTTCACAGAAAAGTTTCATTTTCGACAAACTGCATAAGAAATTATTTGAAGCAATAACGCTTACTAATGCAACAATGTATAAAAACACCCATGATGTAAATATTAACGACACGGTAGAACCAAAAGAAAACAACGAAATTTATTTAATGATATGCATTTGCATTTACCACAAGTTTTGTATTTAGTACAAAACGTTTGAGAAAAACTTGTTTCAAAATTGTCCATATTTCAATCAATTTCGCGAAAACTATTAATATTTTCAAAAAATTTACATGAAATTACTTAAAAAACTAATTGTGAACAACAATTTCATTTGAAGATTTTTTAATTTATTTATTTTACGACAAAAACAAATTGTGTGACGTGCTACGGGAAGAAGTGTATTCTGTGTTCGTTTTCCTAATTCTGGGATTCCTACCCTAAGCCATATACAAGTCGAATTCTGAATACAGAATGAAATTAGCGCTTTTGGTAAGAATTGATAACAAAATATTCGCACCGATGTAATACAATATATTTTCCATAGATTTGGTCTCTTGTCCCTCCTCATGTTCTTTGTGAAAGAATATACTTCCTGCCGTGACATGGAAACAATAATTGTAATAACTATATTTCTCATTGAACTCTAGAAGACGTGCACAGATAACAGTGTGCACAGTCACATTTATGTCCAGAAGCAAAACAAGGGGTCATCTCAACATTTGCTCAAAGGATCAGAGAAACTGGACAAAAACCTGATTGTCATTGACCCAGAAGCTGAGGTACTATACCTGTTACAGGTGGTTTAGATTTGTACAGTCCAATTGCTACATAATACATTAAATAGCATTGTTAAAATTAATATTACTTTCCTTTTTGATGTTCAGTATAGACTCTAATTGTATAGAAACAGTTGTGTAAAGAAAAATGTCTATATTCTATAAAGTACGTGTATGACGTTGAAATGCGGTTGTAATTCCAAACTTTTGCTATTTCTGAAAATTCGCAGTAAACAGAGAAGATCGGACCCATGCCATCTCTGTAAGTATATTTCACTTTATTCTTACAAGAACTTCACCGGAAAAAATTTGAGTCATTTTTGAGAAATAACCCTACGCCACCAGCCTCTCAGCAACATTTCCCACGCTTTCAAAAAACAGGTGGTGCTAAAACAGCACGTACTTTCTCGCCAGTATTTTCACGCACAATTACGCGAAAAGTACTCAAATTTTCAAAAATTGTATATGACCTTATTTCAAAAAACTTTTGAACTTTTACAATTTTTGAAAAATCAGTTTTCAAAGAACGTGAGACCTGTACCATTCTCTTAAACGTACTTCACATTATCCAACAACACAATTTAATCAAAAACCTCTTTTTAAGCCATTTTTTTATTTAAAAAAATGTCCCATGAGCTTTATGTAAAGTTCTGCCCAAAATTAAAATATCGATTTCAAATTTAAGGGTCCGCGACATGAACCAGATCGATTGAGAAATATCAATTTTGCAAACAATCGGCTGAGCGTTTTTGCCGCTAGCGTTGCTTACAGATGGACGGACGGATGGACATACAGACGTTTAGCCGTCATTCAGTTTTATCGATACCAAGGACCCACAAAACATTGATTCAGGCTACACCACGTGTTAAAAGGATTTTGTTATAAATTTAGGAACTGGATTTATCCACTTTTTCGTTACCAGTGCCCTGTCGTAAGAGTTTTTCTGCCGACAATTCGCGGTTTTTTCGCGCAACAATATATAACTTTCTCTCTACTTTGTAGCGAGAATCTAAAAAAGCATTTGCAACAGTAATTTTCAAAAATCCAGATATTTTCACTCACTGTATTTCAAGATGTAATTTTACAGAAGAGATCTCATTCCGAAAAAAATCTCTAACATCATTATTGAAATTTTGTGATGTTAAGTTTGTTTTAGTTTTTTGTAATTTTTGAAAATATAGTATGTTCCCCGAAAATGAGACATTTTTCAGCTTTCTCTGCTCCATTATATGGAAAATATTGTAATAAGAAAAAAATTGGAGCCGTTTTTGAGAAAATGTATAAGCTACCTTTTACCACGCTAAAATTATGCGAAAAGTACTCGCTTTCTCAAAAAATTGCATCTTTATCTAAGATACAATTTTTAGAACATACTTCATTAAAGAAAAAAATGTTTACTGTCAATATTGTACTTTTGCAAGGTTTGGCAATCTCCGAAATAGAGAGTTAGCCGAAAATGGGATCTGCAGTATTTACCACATGCATTTTTACCGTCCTTTGCTAAACTCTTTTTGAGAAAATAATTGTGTAAAACGTGCCTATGAAATGTAGAAAATACAGAAAATAAATCCGTACGACTCTATAATAAATTTGTAAAAACGTTTGAAAAATCCCACTTTACAATATGAAGTTATCTGTTAGTAAACAGTAAGATAAGTAAATAAGATACATCATATCTCTTACGTTTGTCCAAATGATGTTAACTTCAATTTGCATTCCTTTTTCCCATTTCAGCTACATGGTAGGAGTTATTTTCGCTTTATTTTTTAACCTTATTGAAGGAAGTCCCTTCTTACAATTGATAGGATATTTCAACTCCATTCGACTGAAGTTGGTTGCTCAAGTTCTTACTGGTGTTCCTTCGATTCATCTTGACCTTTTGAATCGATTTTTGTTGCATGCGAAGTCTCAGTTTGCGTTTTTCAACCACATTTCCCATACACTTGACTGCATGTGTCCCGCCTAATTTCAATGCAAAACTGATTCTACGAACCAATGCTTGTAAAAGAGTCAATGTCTTTGAAATATTTTATGAAAAATACCTGCCTTTCTTTATTAAACATTCACTCAATGCCCTTTTACGGGGCGAAAGGTCTATTTTACCCATAACTGCAGTTTTGCAACAAGAAGCATCTCCAGTTCACCGCTTTCAAAACTCACCAGGAAACAAATCCAAAAACCAATTTTATTCAAAATTGGGACTAAACAGACATTATATACCGAATATAAAACACTCATAGGCTTAAATTCTAGCATAGAAACGCAACACTCAACAAGAAACCCATATTCAACAAGTTCTACATCAGCTGTTTTGATACACAGCATCACAGACCATTTTAGAGAGAGAAATAATTTTCTCTCAGATATCCCAAAGGACTTCCAGTAAAGTGCATGAGCCAATAAAGATATAAACAGGCTGAAACATACTTGTATATTCAGATGTAAAGTGGTCTTTTTTTTACTAAATAAGGGAAAAAACACCAAATTCATAAATCATTCTAATAATTTGCACACGTCTGTAGAAATAATTTGTATTCCCTTTTTTGATACCACGGTGCCACAATACTATTTTTGTCGAACAATTGCTGATATCTGCCACAGCATTACATTACTTTCTCTTTAATACGCAAGTACGTATTAAGGTGAGAGATTAAAAAATTCTGTATTAGGAGACTCCAAAAGTGTATTTCTCTTGAAATTCTTAAATTGATTTTCCACGGCATTAGAAAACTTTCTCTATACTCCATGTATACTTCCATATAACGAAAAATAAGAATCTCTAGTTGTGAGTGATATGAAAAATGAACATGGTAATGGTCTGATTATAAGACGTATCCCTTCATGCAAAAAATTACATAAGATCAAAATTGAAAACTTTTCAGTGGGAAAGTTGGCCAATTCCCAAATAGTATGTACATCTCCAAAATTTAACTTCTCCACGAAAAATTGCTCAATTTACATTATTGTATGTAATTATCATAATAATCATCGCAATGCAATACACGTTTTTTTTTGTAGTCAATAAACCTGAATTTTCCACAAAATATTAATCAATAAAGCTTCTAAGAGTCTCATATACTGAACATCTTTGCAGTCAGCACCTCTTTTTTTGTAATTGTTCAATAAATCATCTTAATTATTATGTCATTACTCCAAATTGGAAGGGTTGGAAACTAGCATTCCCAACAATAACGGGCTCTTCACACTTGCTTACAATGATTGATTGATGTTTCCGGACACGCCAGCTGTTATGGTTATTACTCCCGTTAGTATAGTGAATGATATATCCCAGGAGGCAGCAGTGTTCTTCTCCTGCTGGATGGTGAGATCCGGTGCCGACCTATACTCGGGGCATTTGCCCATCTACCGACCCGAAGTTCCAAGCCCCCGACTAGTCTCCCACCGTGTGTGGTAGTGAAGGGCATGTAGGTGTGAGTGTGTGTGTGTGTGTGTGTGTCTGTGTGTGGAAAGGGAGAGGAGAAGGCAAAGAAGATGGAGGGAAAATCGCGCGCGGCCCGTAGCCGGTCTGTTAGGGTACTGCTCCAGCATTTGCCTGATGTTGAACAGAGAAACCAAGGAAAACTACCCAGAGAAGCCGGTCCCCAGAATTCTCCTCCTGACAGCAAGTGTGGCTAGTGTCGAAAATCCGCTTTGTCGAGACTCGAACCCCTAGGACCTCCCAGATAGAACCACTGCAGATAGCGGTAATGCTCGCTCGCTCTGAGCTAAACGCAGACTCACTCGATTTGAATGCGAGTATTTTCATAATTTGGATTTTACGCTTCGTTCTTCTGCATGTGACTAATTTTGTGCTCCCCATTTCTTAAGAGAGAACTCTTTATTATAAACTTTTAGAGTTTCTACCATTGCCTTGTTACTGCGGAGTAAATTAGTGTAAGTAGAGCAAATTTTTAATATAATTGTTACCGAACGATACCTATTTCCCATGACGGCCTCGCGGTCTGAGAGAACTCAGCGACGGGTCTTGACTTAATCAGCGGCTGCTCAGAGGTTATCTCACCCGGTGGCACTGAATACCGATACTCCGTTTCTTGAAGATTCTTCTTAAATAAATGAAAATTCGAAAGTTCAAATTAATTAAATGCATAATTTCAACCAAGGCAAAATACAGTCAACTATATCTACAGGCAAAAGTCTATTTCTGTGTTCTACGTATTTTACGATTTTATATCTTGATAATATAATAATTTTACCTACCAAAATCTTGCTGGTCTTGTCACCAAACATCTCCTAACTGTAATGTTGCTGCGGCACAAATTTTATAAATTATTTGCGAAATTATTCACGCAAACATAAAAGGTTATTACTGCTTACACACTAACTCTCATCAACATTTTCTCTCAGGAAGAAAACATACAAGTTTATGTAAGAAATCTTTTAGTCATTCTGATATCTTGAATGCGCTGTAGGTAGGCTTTATTTGCAGTTTTTCCAATGTCATAATTTGGATCTTTCCGATACGACATCATGAGTAGTACCATTCTGCGCAAACTTTAAGCTCTACTTTCCAAACAATGTTTTAAGTATTTTTTGTTTTCAGTTGTAATTCTAGAATAGTAAATAATATTTTTCATGTTATCAAATTTGTTATAAACGTTGTTCAGTAACAGCTCTAGAAAACCTTTCAGTTAAGGAAACTAATTATAAATGAAGGACTTGGTATTAGTTCTGTACCACATTTTGGCTAAAACTGATATAACTATTCACGTGGCTAAGGTTCCCTGTTAGTAGTACTAACTTGTTACATACACAGCAAATGAAATCAAGAGTTTCTATTCAATTAGAGACTGTACTGAGCATCAATAAGGAAAATAGTATTTAAACAATGGTATATATAATGCATATAAGACCATGTCTAAATCCAACACAATGAACGTACTACACTAGATTAATCAATTTCTCACCGACTTAAGTGTCAACGAAGATGAAGAGTTAGCTAATTAGATTTAAGTGGTGAAATCAAAGTAAACGGTGTTAAATTTGACAGTGACAAAATGAACGGTGTTACTTATTATGAGTATAAATAGATTTACATTTTCTTATTTGTTTGTAAATAGCGTCTGAATAAGGACGTTCCCAAACTGGATGCTCGAGAATTCTACCATTGAGTAACCCACCCGACAACCGGAGGCCCTTGCTTTCTACGGGATTGTAACATGCTATAATAATAATAATAATAATAATAATAATAATAATAATAATAATAATAATAATAATAATAATAATAATATAATGCATTAGTTAACATTTACCGGCTTTGATGGAATAGTGGTTATCATGCCGGGCGGGAATGTTTGAGGTGCCAAAAATCGCTTGTCTGCATGTAAAATAGATCCCAAGAAAGGCACTTGCCCGATCCTGGCAAAATTAATCATCTAGCAATTTATCTCCAATCAGAGTTTCCATTTGAATTGCTGGATAAGATTGCGGATATTGTATCTTGGCCTGCGCTATCTGATATTCAAATCGAACGTCAAAATTGGCGCTCTAGTAAATCTAGGAATGCAATGGCAAAGTATCGTACGTACACGTGCTCAGAATAAGTTTAATAAGAATAAGTAACAAAATTTATTATTTATTTTAATATCAAAAAAGCGACAAATTCCCATGTAATTATTTATTTATCTCTTTAATTTCTTGGTTTCCTTGCCATTGAGGTGCTAACTTGACATAAAGGAAGCCGAAGTTTTAATAATAGTGTCAAATAAAGAGCGACATTTTTTGAGTAACAAATTAGCAAACAAAAAGAGCAAACAAATATTGAGTTTAATTTCCATATTTTTTAAAACTTTGCAGTTGTAACTTTATGGAGCCGCGGCACCAGCTGTACGGGTACAATGTACAACGCCTTCGCATACCAGGTATCTGTTTATGTCTTGGAGGGTGCCGAGCTGCCGACTGTCGAATTCAAGACCTCCTACAGGCAATGTTCATTCATTAACTGCATTTTACTTCTTTTTCCATTCATATATGCGTATAAACGTTTTATTTAGTTATTTTTGTTGTCGTTGTTGTTCTTCCTCTCCACTTCAAGGATAGGTCTATGACCTGATCCGGCTTCTAAGAATTCCATCTTTTTAGGGGTCTACCTGGAGTTCTTCTGCCTTGAAGCCTATACTTAAACACCTGCTTTGGAATGCCTGCTTAATCCAACACCTGCTTAAACAATTTTACAAACTTCTTGCTTTGTTGTTTAGTATCCTACTAATTTAAGGCTTAGAGTTGGAAGTTTTATTAGTAATTCACATTGAAATTGAAAGTGAATATCCCCTCCCGACATTGACCGGGTTTGAACCAGCAAACTTGGGATCAGTAGCTCGGTATGATAACCACTATCACTATTTCATCAAAAACGGTAAATGTTAATGTATTATTATTATTATTATTATTATTATTATTATTATTATTATTATTATTATTATTATTATTATTATAGCCCGTTACAATCCCATAGAAAGCAAGGGCCCGGCATTGAAATTGTAAATAGTAGAATAAGATTTATAATTGTGTCTTTTATTTTGTCTTGCTTATATCTTAAGTTTGTCTCCTTAATTCCAAGAGGTGCTATCACTCTCCATTATATTTAACTTTCTGTCATTAAATTAATATTTAAGCCAATTTCACTTCACGTATCTTTCGACCGATCCGTCATTTCCTCTTACGAGGTGGACCTCCAGCCCTTTTAGTAGCCATCTGGCTACAATGTCGAGCTACCGGAGGCCGATTATGTGTGTGCATATAGCCAGCAGTAGAGTCCACGCTGTTGACGCATTGAGTGTGGCGTCGTGTGACAGTTGGGTTCGAGGTGAGAACCGCATCTGCACGCGCTCACATGACACGGACGTGCATATGCACACAGCCGGAATCGTTTGAAATCAGTGGCAACTGGTCCGTATGTGCTGCACACTAGCTCTCTTCTTCTCTTTAATAAATAAAACAATTATGTTTAAAAATATGGGATATTTGTTTAATTCGCTGATCAAAATGCTAATAATATGCTTAATAATAGCGAAGATCACCTTTAATTTACTGAACACGCATGCCTACGTGCCTAATTCTAGATCTGTCTGGTATCTGGAATATGGTTTTCAACGAGGTCAAATGACATCACGCACAGCACGAGAAATCGTGATGTGCACATGCACTAAAATGCTGGCCATTAAGCTCTTGAAAGATGTGAGATTCACAGCATCGAGCCTTGCTCTGGCAATACCTCACATGTCTGTCATCTATCAAGCGGTTTCACACTATGTCACCAGATGGCGCGAAATCACAGTATGTATATCGGTGAAGGCGTCGGTATATACATTCGCGAAGGAATAAACTTGTACTATCTTTAACAAATACAGATTGCCTACGTAGTGAATATCCTTTTATCGAAGTTGGACTTTTAGGGGGAAAATTGTCTTGGCTGTCATATATTTACCTCCCTAGCCAGGCAGCTTAGATATGTTGGACGAAACCTTTGCATCTGCGATAAATTCTTATGAGCATGTTATTGTAATGGGTGACTTTAATCACAACTTATTAAAAGCCTTTCCCTCTGCAGAGAATTTTACACGCTTTTTCCAGAGCATGTGCCTCGCAATTTTACCTCTAGCACCAACAACACATCACTCAAAGAGCACAGAAACTTGGATCGATCATATTATAGTGTCTAATGCAAAGTTCGAAAACACGGTCAATTTCCAGTTCCTGGGAATTCAAAACATCTTGTTTACAACCTGAAGCGCCGTAAATACTCACCTCACATAATAAAATACTACGATTTTTCAATATTCGATAAGCAAGCATTTAACATAGATGGATTCACACTTCCATGGCACCTTGTACACGAAGAAAAATCATTGGACGCTAAAGTGGCGATTTTCACTAACTCATTAGCTCTTTTATCGGCATGCGCCTTTCAAAATTTCGCGCGAAACTCGACCTCCTGCACCATGGTTAAATGATGAAATCCTCAATTTAATGAAAGATCGTGATGCAACGTATGCTATTTTCCGGAAAACTAAATGCAGTACAAAATGCTCAGAAATTTAGTTACGCAGAAATGCCTCAACAACACCACCTTGCATAAACCGCGACTCGAGAACGATTTGAAAAAATCTGAAAAATCTAGGAATATGCAAAAATCCTCCTCAAATGGGAACGAATATTCCCTTAGAATCACTAAGTCATAGTTTCATAAATAACGTTCCTTCATTTGACAGTAACTTGAAAAGGCAATCTCTTGCATTTCTCCAGACCTCAGCAATAAAATCCACGATCTTTCCGTCCTTTGAACATCAGGATATAATCAAAATCGTTCCAAGTCTCAAATCAAATGCTTCAGGTTCCGATGGTATAAATGCCAAACTGCTAAAAAAAATAGCCTAGATGTGACATACCCAATCATCACCGAGATAGTAAACTTCTCACTAATGAGCGGACAATATCTCTTAGAAATCTCTTAGGAAGACTGCGCTCGTGCATACTATTTCCAAGACAGCATCAACCAAAAACCCTATTGAATACCGCCCAATTACCATCCTCCCAACTATCTCTAAAGTACTCGAAAATGTTGTCCGGAAGCAAACCGAACAGTGGCTTCGAAAAAAATCACTTTTAAACGATCAGTAATCAGGTTTCCGTTCCGGCAGGAACACAGGAACCGCGCTACTAAACGTTATTGAAGACGCGAGAACAGCAATAGATTTACAGTAATCTCCCAAGTAACAGTAACTCTCAGTAACGGAATCTCCCAAGGGCAATTATTTCTTCTGGACCATCTACTACAACACAGACGCTTAAGTTTAGGGTCTGTCCAACTTAAAATGAAGTAATAAATACTAAGTTAATAAATAATTCAAACCAGGATGATTCAAACGTTCCACTAGTCGATTTATGGTAACAAACAAATCGCTTTCTGAAGGAACAGTTGAAGTGTGTTCAGTTAGACAAAAAAAAATTGCTTTTGGGGGCCCCTTGTGTCCGTTAAACCCAGGTACTTGCACCTGCCGGGTCGGAGGTAGTTACGCCAGTGGTTCTACTTCTCGTCACTAATGTAGCATCTGACGTGGCGAACGCTCGCAAGGTTTGCAGCTACTCTACCCTAAAATGATACATGTAACATGCATCGCACATGCACTAAATGGAGTTGCGGAAGAAATTCGTAGAAATTATGCTCTCGTAGTTAAGTTAAATTTTACAGTGAAGAAAATGTTCATCAAATCTCCATTACGAGTGCAAAAAATCGAGAAAATTGGTTCCTTTGATGACATTGCCTCCCCAACCCATTATTGCAAGTTGGGGCATGTGACTTAACGCCGCAATCTACAACTATACCAATTAAAAAGCTATCGAAGAGATTATCGCATTCAATATAGACGAAGCTGTCTCCATCAAAACCGCCATATTATAGACTAGATATAAACAAATCTATAAATTCTTTCTATCTAGCCAAAAAACTAAGATTGTATTTTAATTAAATCAATTTATTATTGTGTGTTTTAAAATATGTATTGTACAGTTAAGTATAAATATTTGTGATCCAAATAAATTATAAACACTTTCGTTATATGACTCACTGAGAAAGCTGTATCATTGAATTAACAGACCGTTGAAATAACAAGGATCGTCACTTCTGTGTTCAACTAATCTAATTAATAACATTCAATAATCAATTAAATAATTAACAAAATAAAAAACAATTCATATACTTGCAGCACAATTTACTTAAAGCATTAACATAAACGAATATTTTCATGTTCACAATAGCGCTCACACTTGCCCCCACCCCTACTAGATCCGAAATCCCGCCTCTGGTGAAGAGAACGGAAGCTGTTGATATTTTATTGTAGTTAGCAAAACGCCTGAAAGTGAATGTTATTGCAATAACCAAACAGATCACAAATAAGGCAGCAAACTAAAAATGATATATTTGTGGTTTGATGACTTCTATTTTGTTATATGCCGAACATAATGAAGGTATTGTGAATATTACTATTTTAACCACTAATATAATTTAAAAACAGTAAACTAAAAGACAACGATATAGAAATAAGATCTGATACAAACAACTCGTCGATTCAATACAGTTCTACACACCATCAGGCATCCTCTCATGTTCTGACTGCAAAATACATAGCGGCGCTTAGTTCGTCGAGCGTTCACCAAGAGCGCTGAAACCACAGGGCCAGCCTGTCTACGTGTACTATAATAATAGGTACATTCTAGCTTGTTCTAGCTCGTTGGGATGCATTAAGTCCACAGTAACGTGGGCCCACAACGCTGAGAAAGCTATACCACTGCCTTAAGCAGAGCGGGAGGGGGCGAGAAGAGGGCAAATGGGCTTGGCAGCTCTCAAAATGTTGAAAGGGTTGTTATCATAACGCCCCCCGGTATGATATCAAACATTTTATGTTAAACCTGATAAAAAAAATACACAAAAAGTGAAAATTTGTTAAATTTTCCCAAAAATGTTAAAAATTCGGAAATACTACATTGTTAACTGTGATAAGACAAGATTCAGCCCTTTGTAAAGAATGCAACTTACTTCCATGAGAACCAGTATTTTGTATAGAAAACGTGAATTTGAATAACGGTATTACTCAGTGAACTGCAAAACGTGCACAGATAGTGAAGTTACATATATGTCCATAAACAAAACAAGCATTTGTTCTTTCGATCAGGAAAACTGGACGAAGAAACTGGAGATGGGGTCTTCAACCTCGAGGCTGAGATTCAATACTTGTTAATGAATATTTAGTCTTTTAAAAGTATACACAATGAAATTTCTGCGAAGAATAAAAGGTTGCACAAGAGAAGACCAAATAAGAAATGAAGAAATAAGAAAAGAGTTACAAGTGACATCAATTATTACTAGAATGCAAGAATATAGACAAAGATGGGTAGAACATCTGGAAAGGATGAGTGATAGCAGACTTCCTAAAGCAGCTTTGTTGTACGCGCCGAGAGGAAGAAGAGACGTGGGAAGGCCACGAAAACGATGGAGAGAAACTGTGAGGACGGAACAGGCAGTAGCCTAATCCATGAAGTGAAGAAGAAGAAGAAGAAAAGTATACACCTTAAATGGTAGCTAATTCATTAAATATCATTGTTAAAATCAATATTACTTTCAATTTTGATGCTCGGTATAGTCTCTGATAATAAAGAAACCGTTATTCATATTTTATTTGGCACTTAAACTTGTGAATCAATTTTTATTGTCATCTGTCAACGTGTAAAATAATGTATATGTATTGAATACAAATTGTTTGAACAGGGCTGTTGATATATACATCTGATGATCATGATTACATCAAATGTTAAAGTAATATACACCTGTAATCTTTAAAAATTGGTTCCCACTCGTGAGACATATTTGTCAAAAACCACTGTTCCTTTTCTTGAAAGCCTGTCATTTCATGCAAGTTAATAACACAAAAGAGCAATTTTTTGTACTTTTATTATTTTTATATGTATAAATACACTTTTTGTTTACATGACATGTATTAATTTACATTTTGTACAGCACTTACTTTACTTTAATTTAACCTAAAGTATCATGTAGTTTCATAACATGTTACACTAGGATATAGTGAAACCATAGTTGAAATCACAGGTTTCTTTTGAATTACAAAGTCATTGTGCAAGCACACTGTTCACAATGCATTGAGAACTGTATCATCCCTATGGCTGCAAATATGATTTCAATCCTGCAGCAATAAAATAAAGAGTGTTCTTATTGCACTCATTTGTACTATAAGAATTTAACAATTTCTGATACATAAGTCTTCTTCCTATATAACCAATTTTGCAATATCTAATTGCAAAATGTAAATGTCTTGTAATATGGTGTTAAAAAAAAATAACAAAAAAATGTGGAATTCTAGGCAACATATTTGTCTACATTTTTTGTGTTCTCTACTCACTGCAGTGTGAGTAACAGAATGCTGATACAATTGGAGGGCTCAAGGAAATTTTCCCCTGAACCTATTATTCACATCCTTAAACACTGTTATGAAAGTTTTCTAAGTTTTGTCATAACATCCAAATTTTTCTGTATTTGGAACGAACCTCCCAAAGTACACATGAAACTATTTCAATTTTGTATTGACACTCGAACTATAATTTCTAATTCAGTAACACATTTGTCATAAAATTAAATCTTAGGTATGCCACAATCACATGGCTTGTCAGAAAATTTGCATGCCCTTCACATAACACTATTCCCAATCACAAGATTTACACTTAACTTCACAAACAACTTCGTCTTCTGCCATGATGGTAATGCTTTTGCTGGTATATTATGCTACTCACTACTTTTCAACAATAACAATGGTATAACAGTAAATAAAACTGTCAACTATGACAAGGTAATTTGTATTACACAAACACCCATTTATATACAGGTAACAAACATATTCATTGTTTTTGTTGTTGTCATTTTTAATTTCTTTTCAATAGCACTGCTGTTCCAAGCACAAAGCTTACAACAAAATGTCAAAAGGCACTAACATTATCGCCATTTATCTACCATTAACACACTCACAGCCTTTTATTAAAGTTATATTTGGGGATAAGATGACGGAGGGGTTCAAAAGGTTCATACTCTAACAAATCTCAAGCCTATTTCAGAGAGTTTCTTTTGAGTGCTTGATTCAAAACCTAATGTATCGCTCACTAGTTACAAAAGGAACTAGTTCAGTCCAACATGAAGCTATACACATGTAGTTAACTTTTAACTATGCTGTTTTTGTCACACTTACAACCATTCCTTAAATTGAATTTTTATATACAATTTTATGTACATATATACCTCATAAATCTACATAAAGACGTAACAAATTTCTAACAGACACTTCAACAAGAAAATTGTGACGTTAGACCACACTTACACATTAGCATAATCTTTTACATTTTTTCTAAGCAAATTTTAAAACACTCTGATCAACAGAGCATACCTTACATACTAAAAAACAAATTCCAACCCAGTTAAAACTTCTTTTTGCATTAGCGGATTATAAAAATGCTGTTTCTTTTCTTTATATATAGAGAAGACCAGATGCCAAAATAAGAGCAGAATTATTAAATTTGAATTACCAATGCATTATTCACAACAAAAAACTAAACTGCATCAAAAATAACTTTTACAAGCTCCCAAATTCACTTCTATTAACATTCCAAGCACATTATTAGGGAGAACAACATTAAGTACAGTCATAACACAATTTTTGAAAACAGCTGTATGCATCAAGATAAATGTACAGATAAAATCCACTGATGTTATACATATCCAGTCATTCAAGAAGAAATAACAAACCATAATAACACCCAATAACTGATAGCCAAAATTTCACATCAATATTGGAGAAAGTTTATTCACAAACCCCTCCTCCTCCTTAGCCCCTTTGTTTGTACCTTGACAAAAAATAATTGTTAGTATATCACTTTTAAATTTAAATATTCTTAAGAAGAGAACACAATGTTATTGTCAGCACAATATTGAATGACTAGTTTCACAAGTCCCAATATTATTTCAATTTAATTTTGAAAAGTAATATGCACTAAAATATTTCAATACTGTACTGTAACTTTTTCTACCAGGCAAACACTAATCAACAGAGTAAGTAATTTAGAAAAAAGTATGACATCCAAAATATGGAACTTCCAACAACTTTCCATTTGTTTATTTTATTTACTGATCCTGCATAAATTATTGCATTCAAATACACGCAAGAGCATTGGTGGTAACACAAGCATAGTTTGACAGTCTTATTATGTTTTTAAATATGATCTCTATAAGTTGGTATGTTCAATCAAGAAGAAAAGATGCCTACAATACTATTAATATTGGCTTACCAGTCTTACACCCACATTGCAGTCTTTTGTCATTGCTATTGCTTCTGCTATTGATTTTTAATTACTTCCATGTGAGCAAAAAATTATTCACATATAATAAAATATAGGAACTTCATATAATTTACAGTGAAGAACATGGAGAGGTCGCAATAAATATTTTACAGTTACACAAAACATTGGCTTTGATTTGGATAAAAATCAGCAGAATTTGCTTCTTTGCCGGTGTATATTAGTTATCCAATTAATTTCTAGCATTTACTCAATTTCCACACACATTCAGGCAAAGTCACCAAAACAGTGCTTACTGCAGTGATGTTAAAAAGGAGATAATCTTAGTGTACTCATCTAAAATAAAAGTTGAATAAATACTCCACATGGTATACCATATCACTGCAGAAATGCTACTGCTAACTTCAACAGACTTCCCCGACCTCATTCAAACATCCAAAATTATATCCATTCACACAAACACATGCAAACATTTTTTCACATATATGACAAAAACATGACATAGAAATGCCCAAAACATGTCAATGTATTCACTATAACTTTAAATGAGCCTTTTTAATTGAAAAAAAGGAAGGAAGAAAGAAAAGACTCGTCAATTAGCACCAAATACAGTGCCTTGGTAATTTTTCCCTCAAACATACTCAACTGTTCACGTTTCCAGTGACAAAATATATTAAGAGAAAGCAATACCAGAACTCTGCATCATAGATTTTCATTCACTTTAGCAAATTCACTAATTGCATAAATGTCACAATTTCCAGAAATACAAAATTAGTCATTTCAAGGGTAAATGTTTATACTCATTTTAAAACATATGACCAAAGGAAACTGCTTTCGAGCTACCCTATGTTATTTTGGCATCAATTTGGTCTTTTAACAGAACAAATAGCTTTTCAAAGACCATCAACTTACTTTGAAAATAGTTTCCCTGAGATAAGCCTTATCCACTCTACAAATGGATAAGAAAACCTACACTCGTATAGCCTTGGAAATTGGAATCAATCTCTGCTCTCATAAACCTTTCTTAACATGTGCGTCAACATTTACAATCAAGCTGAAATCGCCTTCCTGAAATTTCAGGTATCTAATGGGTTCCCCCTTATCAGCAAGGCAAGATGTGGACTTCACAAGAACACCTTGTTTGTAGACCTATCATAACGAGTGCACAAAGAAAATTAACCAAAATAAACACACTACAATGCTGCCTGCAACATTTAAGATCATTTGCAAACACAGCAGGAAGAGCACATATTACCTCTACTTACAATAACTATAAATACAATGGCTCCCTGTCATTAATGTACATGTACTGAGACAAAAATGACAAGACACTGACAGAAGTAGAAGTAATAAGGAAATAAATTATTGCAATGTCTTTTGATTCATACTGTCAAAATAGCAGAAAATCCATAACAAAGACTCAAAATTTAATGATTAGTTTGGTAACTGAAGAAATGTTACCTCACTTCATAGGACAGACAATTTGAAGACAATACACATCTTACAAGTATATAATAATCATATCTTTACAACTAGTCACCAATTCGTCCTTAAAGAATTCAAAAATTTAAACAAAAGTTACCATGACTTTCCTCATTTCAATAAATGAACTGAGCTCAAATAAGTCATGGCATTTGTACTATTTCTTTTAAAAAATTCTAATAATGTATATTAGGGAGATCATTATTATGGCTTACTGCAATACATCTAGAATAATGTCCATCAAAATATATCACAGATGAATAATTTCTATGACTTCTACTGTACAACAAAGCTACTCTATCCAATCTCAATATGAGTACTGGAATATTCTTCACACTATGAGATAACCACAAAAATAGGCCTTACTGTCAACAAGGGAGGAAGGTCTCCCAATGTGAAAGATTCACAGGTGTAGAAAATAAGTTGACCATGTACAACCACACACATACAAAATGAAGTGGTGAAGACATAGAAATTTTAAGTATACTTAATGGGAACAAACTGCAGCCCATCACTGTGGTTACAATTGCCTGTATGTGTGTTTAATAACTTGTTATTTAGAAAAGTTTCTCCATAAAACAAAGCTTTTAGGAAGCCTTTCACTAATAAATCCATATTTGACATTAGCAATGGAACACTATATCCTATCTACACACTTCTGTGTATGGATTCATTCACTGAAGGGATTGTGTCCATTTTTTAAAAACTGAGACATCTTAGTGAACACAATGGATTTCGACTGTCTTTTCAAAACACTCGCACACTCATCTACATAAAAAAATCACATAAATTACAGCTCCAAAGTTTTGGAAACACATGCAATCAAGCTTTACACATTTGGGCACAGATGTTGGAAAGATCCAAATCCCCACACACTGAAAGTTTCCTGTCAGCTGCCACATCAACACTGTGTATTGTTTCTCTGTTCTTCTCCATTTGTTTTTTCTTTTTTTATCATGGTGTATAATTCGCTACACACCTGTGCACAATGGAAGCCAAAACAAACAAAACTTTTTGCACAAATGAAGATTGAAAAGATAATAAGAGTAACACAGTAAACACTTTGGTGGGTGGACACTTGCCAAGAACAAACTTACTTTATTAGATTTAAAACTAAGATTAATCTAATGCTACAAACAAAAAAAAAAAAACTTTCAGGTGGTGAACAGGCTTATAGACTCTAAGGTATTAAGTATAGCAATCCTTTGCTATTCCTGTTCTAAGTATTAATGAAATTATAACACCTCAAAAAGGAAAGCAATAGGTTATCCCCTACAGTAACTGAGATCATTGCAATAAACATGGGATCTTATGCTTCCTCTTGCAAGTTTATATGAAAGAGCACCAAGTACTAGAGTAAATTCACCACCCAAAAGTAAACATTTTTATTGGACATTCTAGGCAACAGTGACTAATTTTGAAACGCTATACCAAAATTTAACAACAGTAAGAAAACTTGCAAGTAAATTAAGTATGTTTTTCCAACATATTTAAATTAAATTACAAGGTATGTAATATGAGATGATTGATCTAGTGCATGATGAAATAAACATGGAAAATAAATTAAATGTGAACATATAAGGTTATTGAAGAGGGTTGTCTTACAGGGCAAGAGCCTGTATTTCTTGACAGGCTTCTTGCACAGCAGCATCTGTGTTATCCGTAACACAAGGTGTACTGGGTGCTGTCATTGGCATAAGAGACGAAGCATCACCAGCTCCACCCTTGTCCATACCTGCCACCACTTTAGCAGAGTTCAGAGCCTGGACACCATTCACACTCACTCTCGAGTATTTACCACCAGCAGCACTGTTGCTGTTACCACCTGGCCGGTTGCACTGAATTGAAGAGGACTTGCGGCCATTTCCCACATATCGCCTTTGGGCGGATGGCCCACTTGCAGCTCCGCCAATGCCAGCACCCGCTCCGCTGCTGCCCACATTAGGAGGAGGGCTGTTTGAATTGGTGGAGTTGCAAGGCTGGTAATAGATGTGGCGGGCACCAGGATGGTACTGAGGGGAAACAGAATGAGCCATCTCAGGAATTTGACAACTTAGCTGAGTATAAGGAACAGGAGGAGGAGGAGAGCGGCTAGCAGGGGAAGGGTGACTTCCAGCAGCATTTCTCCTCTTATTCATTGCTGCAGGCCCCACTGGAAAACGGCCAGCCATAGGATTACGAACATTGCTATTAGGGCCATTAATCGGAAAGCGTGTTGCCTGTGAATTAAACCTTGGGCTCTCTCTAAAGTAATTTCCGGGTCCATTCCTGGTATATGATCGTTTCTGATATGGCAAAGGAAATGCTGAGCCATTTTTATCGTTATTATCTGGAGCCAAAGGATTATTATTGTTCACAAAATGATACTTGGATGAATGGTTGGGCATGCCAGAACTTCGCTTATCATTCCGAACATGAAGTGGCATACCACCATTAGTCATTAAGGGACGGAACTGATCCCCATACATTGGTGGAATAGGATTCATAAATGGAGGATAATTAATATGTTGATTCATATACAGAGGGGAACCAAGAGAAGGATTACCAACAGGAACCATCGGGTGATACATAAGAGGCATCACAGTAGCATTTGGACCAGGACCTGAAGGCTGGAACGGTGGAAGGGAAGAAGAAGTAGGAGGAGCGGGAGGAGGAGTCATAGCATATGGGACACTGGCACTGCGGGGAGGTTGCTCTCCATCTGGTTCATCCTGCTGTTGCAGTTTAAGAAGTGATACTACAGGTGGCGTATTATTGTTCTGGCGGCCTGCTGAAGGGGCTGATCCAGGTTGATTGGTGCTAGAACCTACACCATGACCTGAATTTGTTTTGTCTGGGTGAGCTACCCCATTGACATTTGGAGGATCTTGGTTGCCTTTGTTATTCCCTCCATTGCGTTGTAAATCCGAGCGACTTGTGTTGGAAGACCCTTCCTATAAGCAGCATCAGTACAAATCAATATAATAGCAAGCAAACAAGCAAACAAATTATTACACGTAGAATTAAGCATGCAGAACCATAATAATATACACTACTATAACAATATTCAAAAATATGTAACACTAATTATATGCTACACAATCTATAATACGAGCCAAAATGCATACTTTGCCTTCTTGTCATTTCTGCATACAGCACCAAAGACAAGTGATAGAAAAATAATACATCCATTTTACCCCTTTCTCCAACAAAACAATTTGACAAATAATTTATCGCACACTGAAGTCCAAACGAACTTCACAGAGAATGAATTACTACTTCAAAAATAATAACAATACCTTTGATCGTTTCATATATAAAAAATGCAAAAGGTAGGGTAATATTGTGAAAACCCAATTTATTTCAGTTTTTGTAAGCAAGGATAAAGTAAATAAAGTTTATGTAAATTCGTTGGAGTAAATAGTGTTCATTTAAATCCAAAGTTTGTGAATGTTATGGCTATTGCCCAAATTCGACTAATTAATTAGCCAAATAATATTCGGATCATTCAATATCGGTGGTTACGTCTGAAGAAGGTACAACTTCAAAGCTTTCTTAAGACTTGCTGAATGGAGTGCATATTGGCCTACACAACATTAGCTAGGGCAGGTGAAATATGTTACAGTAACAAGAACTAGGTGGTGTCTGGGCATTTTGTGATAAACAAGGATCAAGCTGCTGGTGAGAAGTTTTTAAGGCTAGTGAGAAATGAGGTGTGTAGTTGCAACTTATATTGTGTCAGTTGTAAATCTGTATTCACATAATACCATCCTAACCTCACTATATTATTCAACTGACCCTTCTTAATCCATTTCTGAACCTATGATGAGGCTTCAGACTTAGGCCTTTATTATTTAGATAAAACAATCTTAAGGCTGTACAATGGATAATTTCCAAGGCATTTTTACACCAGATACTTCTTATGAACACAAAGACACCTCGCACACCAACGGTAATGTTGTCATTAGCTAGTGCCTAATGGCTAATGCCAACATTTCCCAAACGAAGTCCTAATTTATCTGGTCATCATTCATAAAGTTTCATCCAAACAGCCTGGCTAATGTGTGACTCCTAACATTCACCATAATACTGCTTTCTATACTCATTGTAGTTTTATAAACATGTATGTAAAGCATTTGGATGATAATATAAGCTGTTTAGGAAAATTCAAGATATTATGGTGATTTGTGAAATGTGTGTTCTCAGGACAATCTCCCAATCTATAGCCCAAATAATATTTCTATCTACTTGACAACTAGCAACTAACTGGGGAGAGGGGATTTTGTTATCCAATCAGAGGCTTCATACTCTGATGTCACTGCAGTATTGCTGATACATATTATGAAAAAATTAAATCTAACAGTTCAAAGCAACTGAAAATTAAAGACTGACATTACTTCTTCATTCTTCTGTTATACATTGTGTATGCGATTCTGTGTTGTCCACTGTAGTAAGCTCTTATTGCGATTTTTTTCTTAATATTGCTGCTGTTGTGATCTGATGCGAGAAGGACCACATAACCGTGTACGTGCCTGTCGCCTGAGTGACAACGCTCTACCCCACCCCCCAGCAGTCAAGTGGACAAAAATATTATTTGAACAATACGTTCAAACTCACGGTATCACAACAGTTCCCAATAAAGGTGAATATTACAAATTTTGATGACTGCACAAAATATGTTCTCAGCACAATGAACATGAAAAACAAGAGTACTCATTAATTTAAAAATGTTGGAAAAATTTCCACAATTAGAAATCTAACCAATAAAAAAGGTGTGCATATCATTTATTATCCTCCACTTCAAGGATAGGTCTATGACCTGTTCCGGCTTCTAAGAATTCCATCTTTTTAGGGAACTTCCTGGATCTCTTCTGCCTTGAGGCCTACACTTAAACACCTGCTTTGGAATGCGAGTCTCTTCCGTTCTTTCCACATGTTGTAATCATTCCTGTCAGTAACATTGTACCTTGTCATTGATTGTTTGGACGTTTAATGCTTTTCGAATTTCCTCATTTCTGAGTGGGTTGTTTTTTTTTTTTGTTTTTGTTTTTTTTTATTACAGATATCAAGAATTTCATTTCAGCAGACTGTAATGCCTGTTTATCTTTCTCCCTTGCAGTCCAGCATTCAACTGAGTCATGACAGCCATTACTTTATACATCCTCATTAGAGTATCTCTGCATGTTTTATCATTAAGAGTTCTCTGAATATTTCCGCATATATTCTGGCATTTACGATTTTTTCCATACATATCCATTTCTGTGAGGAACGTTCATGTTGTAGCCCAAATATTTAAAATGGCTAATTTGTTCCAGCATTATATTTTCCAAAATTATTTTGGAGCGTATAGGATGCTTTCCCACAAACACCATTGTTTTGGTCTTCG
Source organism: Gryllus longicercus (assembly GCA_038098605.1). Lineage (NCBI taxonomy): Eukaryota > Metazoa > Arthropoda > Insecta > Orthoptera > Gryllidae > Gryllus > Gryllus longicercus. Next base: position 2,821,741 of record JAZDUA010000101.1, read on the forward strand.
TTTTTGAAATCTTTAGATTCTATCTTTTGCAAGTTTGGTTTCATTGATGGATAGACCTCTGTAAGTCATCCTGAATTTCTTGGATTAAAATTTGATCATCAGCAAATAGGAGTGTATTTAAGTACACTCCATTTCTAAACTTAATTCCTAGTCTGATATTGTTCTTCCATTCTTGAATGACGTTATCCAAATATATATTAAACAATGTTGGGGAAAGGCTGCATCCTTGGCGAACTCCTTGGTTTGTTTTTATTTCTTTTGAATATTTTTCTTCTAGTTCTAAAATAACAGAGGTATTCTGATATAGAGATTTAATGTTATTGATAAAGTAGTATGGGTAGCCTCTTCTTTCCATAATTTCCCATAAAGTGGAGCTTTTCAATTTATCGAAAGCCTTAAAACCATTTTATACTTCTATAATTAAAATTTCAGAGATTTTAACAAGTCTTTTATTTAAAATCTTTGTATATATTTTATAGCATGTGGGTAGTACACTAATACCTCTGTAGTTGCCACAATCACTCCTTTTCCCTTTTTAAATAATGAGATTACTTTCGCTTTTTGCCACTCTTCAGGGACACGGCATTGCTTCCAACATAAATTGAATAATCGAATGGAGGATTCTTAGTTTTAACAGCAGACCTCCATATTTAATTAGTTCGACATTTATTTCGTCAGGTCACGGACATTTTTGATTTTTTAGCACCGTTATTGCTGTTTCTAATTCTTCTAAATCAATGTCATCTACTGAAGCTTGTACAGGCATTTCACATTGGCTATTTTCGCCTTCAGGGTTATACCATTAAGTTTGATAATGTTTAATCCACTGACTTTCTTTTATAACTTTCAAATTAACTGTGTCTTAATTCACTATTGATATGCCTAAATACTTTATATGCTAGTTGTTGTCTGCCATGAATGTCATTTTCTAATTTGCTTATAAATCTTTCCCATGCAGATTGGTGAACATTTCTAACTATTTCTTTGGCAATATTTCTTTTAGCTCTGTATACTCTCCATGTTTTATTTGTCTTCATTTGCAGATGCTTTATATATGCTACTTTTTTTTTGTGTTATGGCTTGTTCTATCTCTTCGTTCTATTGCATATCATTTCAGAATTAATAATGAGTTGGTTCATTCATTATCCTCCACTCTATAAATATTTTCAAGACTTAATTTCCAAACTGAGTATTGTAATCAAAATAACCAAATTGTCAATTACTACTGTAGTACAACTAATAAATAAATGTTGCAATATTTTAAATATTCAGATAAAATTGACTTGTAAAAAGTTATTAATAATGGAATAGTAGTTAAATTGTTGTTAATTACATGCACAACAAAATCATTTATGGTACCTTGACTGAGAATAAGTTTAAAAGAAAAAATAACCAAATGCACTGGTCCTCCGAGATGTCATAATAATCTATATTTTTTTTTCGCCCAGCTCTAAACTACCATATCTCTAGTCTTGAACTGTCATTTGTGTTTGTCCAATGATATTGCCTAAATAATTAAATTGGGATTCTTGTTTGTTTATTTGCCAATTATTGATTCTTCTTGCATCTTTTTAACAACACATTTCTTATCTCTTTTGGGCATTGTGCGAATAAATATCTGAAGTAATCCTCTGTTATTTTTTGTCTTCTGTCTCATAGTCATGTTACAGTCAGTCAAAGCCTTTTATCCCTTCAACAGATTTCTTTTTATTGATATGCCATTTTGTCTTACCTGTGGAAATTTTCATGTTATTTCGGTGCTGTTTTAAACACTTCATTTACCACAATTTGTAAATCATCTTTTGATTCCTTTATTATACCTACATCATATTCCTGAAGGACTGTGGGGCTTTTGCCTTTTACTGAGATTTATTTCCGTCTTAATTGTTAGTTTCCATTCCTTGATGATAAGGTCAGCATGTATAGTGAACAAGCTTGGTGACAGACTGCATTCCAGACTTAGTTCTCAGTTTGCTGTGAAAGAGTTTGACACAATTTCCCTTTTTCCGTTTTATACTTAAATGTCTGTCTGTATAAAGACTTTCAATTCCTCTTCTTATTTCTGTAGGTTTTTCTTCTTCCAGCCTTTCACTAATAGTGTCTGCCCAGAATTGTTTGTATTGAAAATGCGGTGGTTTTTGTGCTCCTTCCTTTGCTAAATCAATTTTGTTCTTCTCCCAGAAAAGTCGCACTACTTCTTCAATCTGTTTCTTAATATGTTGGGAAAGAGTTTTCATGCTACTGGTAGAAGTGTTATCTATAGTTACTGCCCTCTAATTACTGTCCTCTCTTATGCAAATTTATTATTATGCCAGTTTTCCATTCTTTTGGGGTTGTGTATTCTTCCCATACTTGTTGAGCAATTCAAATGTAGTCACAACGCGACAAGGTATAAATGTCCGCAATCTGTCATTTCACGTGTCCGCAATCTGTCATTTCACATATTTGTAATGTGTCATTTCACGTATCTGAAATATTTTTTACAAGTATTTGTAAAAGCTTTTTTACAAAATAAAAATGCTTGAGAATAAAAAAAAAAACTTCTATACAAATTTTGAAATTGAATTAGTAACTTAGAAAAAGTATGAAAAACATAATGTGGAGAAGGGCATTGAAGAGAGAAGTGTGAAGCCACAGAATCACGTCAATTTTAAGAAGGGATTAGGGGTTACAGAAAAAATGTAAGTCTTATATTTCATAGTTGGAACAACTCCAAGGAAGAATGTGAGGGCATTATTTATAGACATGGAAGGCAGCATTTGATAACAATGTGAGAAAGGAAGTTATGGGATATAATGAAAAAAATGGAATGAATGATGGGGTAAGAGAAATAGTGGAGTTACTTCATGAAGGAACCCACTGTAGAGTGAAGGTGGATGGTAAACTGAGCAGGAAAATCTGGGAAGGAAAAGGACTTAGACAAGGCTACATCTACACAGCAAAAATGGAACTATTATGAGAAACCAAAAGGGGAGATTGGATAAAACATGGATCTTGGTACTCGCAGATGGGATGCGATTTAATTGTATTAACTATTTGTTAATTAATACACTATATATAACTGTTGTGATTAGAAGCGGAATGGGGAAGGAAAATAGAAAATAAGAGTTTAAGAGGCTGGTGTCAACTGCTTATCCAGTTGCTGTTGACATAATGCATTGTTAGTCACACTGATCCAATGTGTGTGTTTGTAGTTACTTGAAGGCTGTATTGTGACAACAGTTTCATTCAATATCAGTGGTGCATAGGTACATAGTGGCTGTCTTCTGTCTGTTTACAAATGATTGTTCCTTAGAAGTCATGGATTGTAAGCACTTTCATGAAGCATTTCATGAAGCACTTTCATGAAGCTTTCATATTCATCAACAAATTTCTTCACATTAATTAAACATTGTGTTACTTGTTTTATGTCTCCAAAGCAAATGTATTCCAGATAACCTATATTAATAAATAATGTACAAGTACATCATGGTAATGCTGTCCAAAATACAAATTAAAATAAATTAAATATGTGAAATTGAAATTTTTTTTTCGTATAATTCCTTTTGTGTTTGTTAGTGTGTTAGTTTTTGGCATTTCATAAGTTACATACCTAATAAAATAAAATTTCTGAAGCATTTTATAAGGCCTATAGCAGTCACATCATGTTTTGAAACATCAGTAGTCATGATAGATTAAGATCAAGTAGATTAGTCAACAGAACTTAAATATAATAGGACCCTACATGGAAAAGTCTCAAGAATGTTAAAAATATGCTAAGCCCAATTTTGAAGCTTATATATCTGGAGAAGTGCTTCAAATTTTTGCACAAAATTTGTGAAATTCTTATAATTTCTAACAAATTAAACAAGATTTAAAAAGCATACAAAAAAATACTACAACTTTTATAACTTAACACATTTCATTTACTTTACTCATACAACCAACCTACATTTCTAAGCATTCTGAACAAAATATGTAATGCCAGTGTTTGCACTGGAAAGGGAAACTCTGATACTACTGCACTAAAAATGAAAGAATGGTTTACAGCTATTGTTAGCAGGAAGATACTGAAATCAAATGCTTTCCAATATTAAAGATAATACAAGGAAAGACAAAAATAAATTTGTGCACAAGAGAGTCTGTGCTCAACTACTGCAGGGTTAAGAAAATGCTGTATTAACAAGGTGCAACATTAGCCTACATTAGATTACAAGTATCTCTCAAGGAAGCCTTTCTACAAATGGCATTGTGTAAATCTCAAGCACCCTCTAAAATAAAACAGATGACAAGCTAAATGGCTCAAAAAAATGTGGGTTTCAAATTCACAGAATTTAATGTTATCCAGCATTAAAACACCAGAAGATTCATTATAAATGCTACAATTAACAAAAGTTGAACGGCAATATAATATGAAGTAACATTACCACATAATAATACAAACCCTTCCTATTATTATTTCCCCACAGCCACAAGCCATATGTTTAAAATTGATTCTGAAGATCAATATAATATCAGTAATTGAAAATTGCTGAGACTAAGAAAAACGTACTATTCTAAACAAAACCATACATTTCTGATACATGCCAGTGAACTAGAAAACAACTTTTACTTTGTGGAATTTTATAGTTTGAACATCTTTCTGAAAAGAAAAAAACTGAAAAAAATAAGCTTAATACAGTAAAGTACAACAGTTACAGAATGAGGACTTGAACTAGTCGAACCGTCCTTAACACATACCGTAATTAACATAGATATACACAAACTGTGATAATTATGCCCATACGAACAACTGGACCTCACCTATTACCCTAATAGCCAATCAATTTTGTGATTAACCATTTTCTCAAAGGACAAAAAAATATACATACATGTAAATACACCAATGAGCTATTACATAATGATCATCCCCACCGAGGAAGAGTTACCTCTGGAATACTGAGGGTTACACATGACATGCTAGTTATACACTTCTTAAATAAGTTAACATGGTGGTTTTGTTCTGTTTAAAAGATGCTACGGTAGTTTTGTCAGGTTAAAAAATGCTGTCAATACAAAACCTTAAAAGGGAACTACTTCCCAGGGGAACATCAAGTACACTGAGAAAGAAAAATATAAAATGTGGTAGATTAGGCTATGAAGAATTTAGCAGGTGCACATGCAACTCTTGTTCCAATGTGACCCTTAGTATCATCATCATACACTACTCAAACACAACACGTACCACGCCCTTGAAACCCAGGTTTTGAGTTCCTAAAGAATTCTGAGTAATGTTTCTTGGACTGCAATCTACAAAACTATATTTTTTAAGGCATTCTATTACATTGAGGATTAGCTCCTCCAGGTAATTGTTCTCCATTGCACGAAGTGGTCAGAAACTGCAGAATCTTTGTAAAATTAGACCGATTATTTGATTTCCTGGGCAATTTAATCACACAGATTTAACAATAAGTACTTCTGTTAGTTAATAATTACCTAGCAATATTGTAACGCTTCCCATGCACAGTAAGGGCTTACATGATGCAATGCTCATTTGGAGCCTGACTTGAGATCAGGTTCTATTTTTCAGGCTATTAACACTTTCAAAATACAATAATTTACGAAGTGCAGATTATTCACAGAGGTCCGACTAGTAGTAAATATATGAATATCAACAAGTTCATCAGTGGTAGTGTCAAGTCTGTGTATTCAAGTTGGATAGAAGTTACATTGTGACAGCACAGCACCTGCATACCACCATATCTGAAATGGCTTCTCTTTTTGGATGCTCTTCTCTCATTGTTGTGAACACATCAAAAGTAGCACAAAGATGAGGAAACAACAATATATTGCCCATCCATTTGTTGACCTTGGCATTTTAATGCCACATGGCTGTTGCGAATTGTTTGGAGCAATTGCAGGGCCTCAAAGAAATTGCATGGAGTTTCAATAGTGGTATCCAGAATATGGTTTTACAACATGCAGTACATAAAACACTGCTGTAAGATTAGGCTGTAGAGAAGACCCACTCACATTCTCATAGTGACTGCACAAAATTATCAGATGCAAAAAAAAAACTGGTTTGTTGACAATTAGAAAGCCACATGATCTGAAGAATCCTGTTTCCTCAATGACTAAGCATATGCAACAAGAATCTTTTGATGGACTGATGATCAGAATGTTATGATATAAATGATTGAATGAGACATGCTAGAAATTGGAAAGCTCTGAGGAAACCTGTTATGATCCACAAACCAACCCCATGTGAGTTAACAGGGTGTACCAGGGGAACCATGGTACCCAGATGTGAATGGCAAGCAGTCCCACCACTAAACCATGGATCGGCCTGAACATGTCAACTAGAGGTCTTGCTGTTACTATTGTGGTATCAGATAAGTGACCAACATTCTGATTTTAATTAAATAGAAGCCGCTCTACAGGCTAAAGGTGGACGTAAGACATATTTGATAGCTGAGATAGGTGATTATAATGTAATGGCCCATTGGTGTACGCCAAACGCATTAAGCTATAATTTAACTTAAAATAAAAGAACAAATATAATTATTAGTGCACGAAACACTCAAATAATCTGATGTAAAACTATAACTGAATGAGAAAAGAAAAAATGCCCCCAAACACTTCAAACCAATTACACAGAATGTTTAGTAGCCAGAAAAAATTAAATACATTGATTTTTAGGCCTCATCACCCCCCACCCGAGTTTTCTAAATAGTAATTTCTTACATTTCTTGTTTACCTGTATGCCTTAAAAGTGTAACAACTGGAATAGGTACAAACAAAAATATAAATACTCGATAAATAAAAATAGTTTATTTTTGGAAGGAAATTTTTATTTTTAACCCACATAAATAGGGGGAGGCCTTAATTTTCAGAAAGAACTATCACCAAAAAAAACCCTATTTGTGGTATTTGCTCGCCAAATATTTACATGAATTTAAGTTTGTTTTTTTTGAGTAGTGGAAAATTTTAAAAAATCTGACTTTTCACAATATTGCTGTAATTTTTAATTTAAAACCACATCAACCTGAAGACGTTTTACATTCATTTCCTCATGCAAAAAAAATTTTGGGGACCTTTGTAATGACTAAATACACCTTTGTTAGCAGCCAGTTGTCATTATAACAGCCATTTACTTCATAGCTTGATCGCCCAGTCTGTATCGTCATTTTGAACCAGAGGCACTTCGATATCCTCCAGTGCAAAAGGATTGCACGCAACCAGATTCCCACTTTCTCACAAAATAAAACCCTATTGCTCAAAACATTACATTCATTTTTTGTCCAGTTTCCATTCCAGTGCCCATAATCCAATGAGCAAATGCTGAAGAGGTCCATATTTTGCTTCTGCACACACATATCTTCACTATGCACATGTTTTGTTGAGCTCTCCTTTTGCTAGTTGTTTTATGACAAGAGGGAAATCTGTCTTTCGATTCCACAAAATCAAGAGAACAGACAATGGTGCTGATAGGTGATACAGGAAGCTTACATGACACACTCACAATGGCTGATATTACAATTTCTGAGTGAAGAATTTGAATAGGCTACTCAGGTATTCTGTGGAGAACATTTGTTGCATCTTGTAAATATTATTTAAAGCAAGTACCATTAAAATCAATGAAATCAGCATAAAATGCCGGAAAAAGGTAAAAAATGACATTAGTCAAAACTGATGAAAAATGCAAAAAGTCATAAAAATGGGTCATTTCCTTCTGTCGTAAAGTACAATTAATGTCTATACAAAAACACAGTTTCCTAAAGTGAAAAGAAAAAGGAAATGACATTAAAATCTGTTCCCTATTATACCCTATTACCCAAATCTAATATTAAGTGGGTGTATTGCGTCACCAAGTTCTCAAACTTAATTGCAAAATTATTAATAAATCTAATCTAATCTATTAATCATTCAAATATGTATATAGTAAAGGGAGAGGTAGAGTTTCTGGAGCTGAGAAGAAGGTTGGATTGATGTCCCCCCTCCCCTCCATGTCACAAAGATTTTATTGTTCTTTGATGAAAATAAATCAAATATTTAATGAGGGGAAAGGAAAGGGTGTGAAAATTGCTGAATCTTAGCTTTTCTTGGTCCTCTTGAAAACATTTCACACAGAACTGGTTCAAAAGATTTGGGAGCATTTTTTATATTATTCCACAATATCCTTTTGATCTATTTTGTTTTGATTTGAACCTAGTTTTCAATTTAATAAAAGGGGCAACAGCTGAGAAGTAGTAAATACATCCCATGAAGTTTCTTAAAACTTAATTCCAATAAATTACAATGTTAATCTCAGCAAATCAATGACTATGATATTTGCAATATATTTTATAAATTTTATATTAATATCTGCACTTTGTGCAGCCTGTGAGGTAATCGATGATCAATGGAAGACTACATTTACTGGCAAATTTACATACAAAATTTATACAAATGTAGTAGTATTACATATTTTCATAATTTCAATTACATATGATATTATAAAAATATATACTGTTACTTTTTGAGTGCATATGTATTATATATAAACAATTGTTAAAAATACTGTCTGCTATCGGTCATTCACTTTTTCACAATTGTTTTTCTAATTTTTGTAAAAACCTATTCTAACCATTCAATTCCAAATCCATCATGAATGTTACCCAAAAGTCAAAAAAGTATGGAAAACATTACCATAGCAAAAAACGGAAATAAAAAACACAAGGACTACATATAAAAAATACGGTTTGGAATAAAAATTTACACTACCTTTTTGTAATAGAAACAATTATTGCACAATAATTATTTCTGAAAATTAAAGTGTTTTGAAAATAATCTGATCTTCAATAGTGTATTTTCTGATTGTATTGAACACATGATAAAAACTAACATTACAAATAATATATCTTTAACTTTTTAAGCATAGAAATTCTTTGAATGTTTTCTTCGTATGAAAAGAATAGTATTGCAAAAGAGTTATGATTCAACATGACAAATCTTGAATTAAGATTTAAAAAATTGTTGTGAATAAGTGCATTAAGCAAATTAGCATTTACATTTTGTATATCTAGCACATTAATCATGTATTGACAAATCTTCTATTACCTAACCATTCACAAACAAAATCAGATAAACAAAATATGCCAGAACATAATCCACGATCAATTCATTAACCCTTCAATGTAGGGTGCCCTTGTGACATGATGATCCTCTCATTACTATCTGGGTGTATCTTTTTCTGCATCAAGGGATTTACTCCTTTATAGTTGGATGTTATCTCGAGACATATGGTCACCAAAGCATAATGACCAGCTGACAAACTGCTGGTGAGGCACCCAACCCTTTTCCTTTCCCCTGCCTTGAATGCTACTGCACCCAACCTAGGCTCTGCTTCGAAGGGTTTAATTACAGATCACAAAACCCTCAAAAACACTAAGAAATTAAAACCTTTTAATTTTAAGAATTTTCATGAACACAAATGTAATAAATGAAAAAATAAACAACTCACGTCAGTAGATGGGTTGTTTGAAGCTTCTACATTAGTGGGTAGCGTATCGTAAAGTACGCCATCGGGTGAAGAAGTCATCATAGGCCCATAAGACTGTCCTGCAGCCACAGGGGTGACATTGTAAAATAGTTCGGGTGGATTCATTGGGCTGGGGCTGTAGAAGTGCTGAGGAGGCATTGGAGTCAGAGGAGTCCCAGGAGGGGGCGCCCCACCCCCAGAAGCACCATTTGACGATGATGTGGCTGTGTAAACGTACTGAGAGTTTTGTGCTGGTGGCTGCAAATAAGAATCAAACTAAATTGGGATCATACAATACTGAGGAAAAAGTATTTCTGATACATGAATGGCAGAAAACACTCATGGTATTCACATAATATGTAGCTAATTCCAAAATTTGTTTCAAAAAAAAGAACCCTTACCACAAATACAAAACAAAAGCATTGCACCATGCATTTTAATATAAACTTAAGCATAAAATTTTAACAAAAATGTTTATATTAGGAAGTACTATTGCAATAAGGATGCACCAATGAAAAGAAATATAAAATTCATTCCCACAAATTTTGAGAAATTTCAGGAAACTAAGGGAACAACATGTGCACAACATTAATCATCATTCCCAATACAATACAATACAAAACAAAACAAAACAAAACAAATAAAATTTTAAGTTAATTTGGAAACACATTCAAACTAATGCAATATCACTGATTAAATAATGCAATAACACTTACTACATTAAAACATTCAAAATGGGGAGCAATATGCTTTTATCATCTACAAATTGTTAAATCATGTAATTTCATTATTTGTATAGCACAACAAAAATTCTTCAGATACCAATTCCACAATGTAAGTAGGCAAGGTATCGCACTTCATGAGAAGCACACAAGTAAGAGGAACTCATGAAATGCATTTTCCAACTAGACTGGATAGATAAAACGTTCAAATTTAAACAATAATTAAATATATTTAAATGATTATTTTAACATCAATTATATATTTTATGACATGTTTACACTGGTTTTTAAAAGACAGTTAAGTCTCCTTTGCAGAAGTATTGTTTCACTATGTTCCTTTGCAAGAATAACATTAGCTACTTGCATAATGCCTGAAATAAATCCTTCAATGTATGGGTGTAATATATAAGCCAATCTTTTTATTTCATAGTGTTCTAAATTCAAGAACTACACACTTTACTAACCATATATAAGTATGTCCCAGCCCCTGTAGGCTAAACAGTCAATTTAAATAATTTTTGACTTGTTGTTTGGTACAAAATTATACATAACTCCTTAACAACTCAGTAACATTTTTGAAACAGCAAAGTCTACTTTTGATGTTTGTGCCTAATTAGAGCACAAAATTTTAATCTGCCCAAGTTATATGCAACACACATATCCATTAAGACATTTTGGTAAAAAACATTTTTTTAAATGTAAAAAGACTCCTAAAACAGATTTTACCAATATAATCTGAACCTGTCAGCAAGCCACTACAAAGGCAGGGTGAAAAGTTCTCAGTCTGAGAGTGAAAACACATTTTTTGGAATTAAATTGCATTTATTTTTCTACCTCTTTACTCAGTCCACTACACACTCAGTCCACTGTTTTTCTAGTATATTCTATCCTTTAAGTGCAAATATGAAAGATCTGCAAAATATGTCACCTTCCTCTGCTGTACCCAATTCCTTCATTGGATCCCTTTCCTTAGTAGATTAAATCCCTTTTTCCAAGATCAAAGTACCTTGTGACCAGAAGCATTGTACTTTTTTCAATCCAGGTCTCTTCTCGCAAATTATTTTATCCATTTCATCCAGAAGACTAATATTCACCATAAATGGTTTTACCTTTTGAAAGAATCAATTACAATAATCTCTTCGGCATCTCAGAAAACACTTGGCAGAATTTTTCTGGAAATGAAATAGTTTGCACCAGTTTTCACCCACTGCTTTGAATGCATTTCATTTCTGGAGTGTAGTGATGGATCCACATATCAAACACTATAAGAAGCTTTCTTATATGTAATTAATGTAAAATGTATTACACAAGTTCTTCAGAGATGTGGCTCTTTTAATCTCCAGTCTTTCTGTATAATGTGCACTTTTTCAAAATTTTCCTCTCTAGTTACAGTTCTGGAATATTCTTCTTGTGGAATATCCTTAAAGAGAAGAATGATGTGCAAGAAATATGCTGTGAACTAACAGAGGTAAGTGGTGGTGGTAGAAGTAGGTCAGGTGATTTATATACCTCACATTACCAAGGTAGTTTTAATAACTCAAAACCTCTTCACTGGGTGTGACAAAGTTTCTTATCATAAGAATTTGCATTGCATTTGTAACTTAATAAAATTGTTTGTCATCATGTTTGAACATTCGGCTCTTTAGGCATTAAATTATCACATTATTGTGTAGAGTTGAACAAGATAAAATGTCAACACCTTACTCTACTGAATAGGTGGAGATGATGGGTCCATGTTATTGCGGTCATGACAAGCAAGTTCATTTCTCACTAAATTAAATCTCAGTTCTAAAGTTACTCTTAGAGAAAGAAATTCTTCAAATTAAAATATAAAACCATCCAATTGCACAATAAAAGACAGACCATTCCATGAAACAATAGCATCTCTCACTAAACCTAGAGACCTGCTAGTTAGGTATGTGTGCAGAAAGGGAATTAAATATTTGGTATTATATTGACTATAATACATTAGAATATGTATTTACATTCGGCTTTCTAATTACTCTCTGACAGAAATAAGAAAGTAGGAATATAAAATTGTTTTTAATAGATCATTCTATAAATCAATGATAAATGAGAATTTCAAGAATAATTTATACAGCAATTGATAACAACTAAAGAGAAATATCTAATACCTGTACTCATATGAATATACTTGAATGAATACATATGTACTACAGATGTATGTAGCAAATTTGCAAACCTTTGAATTTGTTCATATCAAATCGGGGAATATCAATTTTGGAGAAAAATCAACTGAACTGTTTAGGCACTAGCGTTGACCACAGACAGACAGTCGATTGATTTGTAGTCAATTGATCTTTCAATACCAAAGACCCCCAAAATATGGATTCTGGTTAAATCGCGTGTTAAAAGGAAATAATTTACTACATGCATGAACATGATTTATCCACTTCGATACCAGGATGAGTTTTTTCTGTCAAAAATTCACAGTTTTCCGGCACACGATTATAATACTTTCTCTTCTTCTGAAGTAAGGGCGAGAAAGTAAAAACAGTGCCACCATTGCAGTAAATAATGTACATACTTGCTTAACCAATCATTTTTTAGCTTTCCTGTATTTTTACACTTTTTTCCATTGTCCCCCTGCAAAGTGTAACTTCATATATGCATCCAAAATATAGTAACTGAAGATAGATTTCATTTTCATAAAAAAAAAAGTAAAACAGAAAATTGGCATTACCACAATAGAAGGGTGGATCCAGAAATTGTGTGTATTTTGCCCAACAAGACTTGACAGAGAATTGGATTTTTAGGAGGATTTTCAGATGTATGTATATTTATAAATACAATAGTTAAATAATTATTTTACGTCAATTTCTTGATTTAGTGAATCTCTCTCTATAAAATCCCCACTACAAAAACTAACCCGGGGGAGCATGACCCCGTGTGCTGAAGAACAAACTTCATTCACGCAAAATAAAATTATTTTTCTTCAACTGTTACGAAAGATATAGCAAAACTAGGTGCACACTTGCCTCCCTGTAGATCGTCTGTTTCCAAGTTCCGTTTCCATTATATTTAATTCCATTATATTCGTTTGTTTCCGTTTCCATTATATTTAATTCAGTGCCCATTACAGGCAATCCATAACAGCTGACACTTCAACATTAAAAGAACCTGGACGGCAAAGAAATTGATTTTTTGTCTTTAGTTAAATGAATTTCTGCTGTTTCCTTTGTAAAATGGGGTGCAACTCATTCTAAAAGTTCAAACTATTGTAAAATTCCAAATGTACATGTTGCAGAGTGAAGGGGATGGGGTCCTGTTGCCCACTACTCTTGAGATTGTTTTATTTTAATTTTCTATTAGTTACTGTAATACATTGGACAATGTATGTGTTCATAAATTGCTTATAGTTCAGACAACAACAGGACTGTGCCCAGTGACATTGCTCTTCAAGTGTTTTTTCCTCAGCGTTTGAGGAGATTTTGACTCACGAACGCATATTATGATTAAATCATTTAATTTGGGCTCGAAGAACAAAAATATTTTGTATAATAAAAAACATTCAGTTTGGCATATATCTCATAGGGGTTACAGTATTGAAAGTAATATGACAAAATGTCAAGCACTTCAAAGATTGAAGTGAACCTAGACCTACATACAAAGCAACAAAAAAAATTGAGAGAGAGATGAAGAAAAGCAGAAGAATCAGAAAAATCTTGAAAATATGCATAAGGCACAAGAAAAGTGCTTGAAGTGACAACTTCCCTATAAGAAGACCCTTTGTTCACTCTCCTATTGGAACTGAATGTTTGCTTCAGGAAGGTGTTAAAATCTTTGGGCTTCACTTCCCGAAAAAAATTCAATTTTTATTTTTTTATATATATATATTTTTTTTTTAATGAAAGAAACATTTTCTCAATATCTGTTAGACTCGTCCCCATTAAATTTTCACATCTAATGTAAGACATACCAATACATACTTTAACTGGAGATATTTGAAAAAGTATTTTTCACTAAAATAACTGCCAAAACATAGCAATTTATTGGGGTACAATGTTCACTAATATTCAAAAATTTATGTTAAAAAAATTGACGTTTTGCAAAAATCTATTGTTAAAGAATGTAAGAAAAGTTAGATAATTTGAGGGGGAAAATTGAAGAACAAGAGTTTTCATAGCTTCTGAGAAAATGTTCCTCAAAGAATCTCCTGTTTGACATGGGAGAGATGCACCTGAGTACCCTTAAGCAAATTGTGGGGTAACTACACACGGTACTTTTACAATGAATGTCAATCAGTCTTATAATTATCTATACATGGATACCTCAAATGCCTAAGTGTTCCAAGTAACAATTTATTATTTTGAGAAAATGAGAGAAACGTAGTTACTGTAGTGTTGGGGGGTGTATGCTTATAGTTACTGTAATCAATGAAGAGTTTAATAATTCTTATTTATGATCTTATCTATTAGTTTATATAGCAAATTAATTATTGATGTGCGAATTTTACCATGTAGTTTCATTCATTATTTTTCAAGACTAAACGTCAATTACAAATGCTAAAAATAGTTATTTTTTAAGGACAAAGTAATGAAATTTTGTCATTTAGTTTTTTTAAAAAGACCGAAAATTATTGTTTTTAAGCACAACGCTACATCTCTACTTTTGCTAGTATGAAAAATTGGTTCATAAGATGATGAATAGTAGAAACTGAATTATATTTCCATTTTAAACACTTTCATGATTACTACCTCTTCTTGTAGCTACTGAGTCTTTGCTTTCTTCAGCAGCTCTTCTCGGAACAAGTGGGAGGCTGTTCAAGGAAGGATGATATACTAGTGGTATGTATTTCAACAACTCGCACAGATCGACAATCTTATCTTGGCTTATTGGATATGACTTCTCATCTTGTTTTGGAATAATCTTGGCCAGAACAGTTACACAAGCAATTCTATTATTTAAGTTGTTTACACTTCGTGATAATTATTCATAATATAAGTTTCTCCACACTTCATCAAAGTACAGCCTTTCTTGAACATTGACCAACGCATCATTGACATCATTATTATTTCACTTCTTGTTCATCTTCTGACAGACTACTTAAGTACAAAGGGCTATTTTTTTAAATTTTCTTTACTGTAATTTTTTTTTCTTCCTTCTTTCTTCCACAGCATTTAATCAGGTCTTGCCATATCTCCAGCATGCACATTAATCTCTTCTCATTTTACGTCTGAGAAGTTTTCATCAAATTGAGTGATCAAGTATGAAGGGGTTTTCTTGACAGACCGATTCACTTAAATGTTTAGAAATCTTAGAACCATACAATTTTAAGTTATAATTCTTCTTTAAGGTAGTTTTAAAACAAAGTTTCAAGGAATAATATTTTTTTCCCCATCTTCAGGACGCAAGACAATTAATATAATAAAATAAATATGAACACCGGCCAGTGCAAAAGCACTTTCGCCATGGTGATCTCATAAGAGGAACAAGTGGTCACCACTGAATGGAATACACAATGGGCTGCAATCGATTCAAGATACGAGAACGAAAGTGGCCTCAAAATACTGTTAAATAAAAAGAGAAAAACAAATTAATTCTCTCGAGTTTCCAAAATGTATCGGAAGCTTTTATTTTTATTATCACAAAGGGGATTATCTTTCAACTTAAGTTGAAAATTTATGTCCCTTTTCATTTAATGCCCTATTTTCATTGAAGCCCTTTCTGTTTAATTCTCTTTATGTGACCATCATGGCGAAAGTGCTTTTGCACTGGCAGGAGCACACATTTATTTTAATATATTGTCTTGGGGTGAGTCTCCACAAATGGCATATTGTTTTATACTGAGTGCTTCTATTTTGATATATTTGTATCACTATAATATTATATTTGCTGTATTATTCATTGCAGCCTGAAGATGGAGAAAAAAGATTTCTCAAACTGTTGTAATAAAACTGTTCAAGAAAAATTCAAAATTTCGTTAAATTAACTGCCAAAACAAAGCAATTTTTGGGGGTGCAATTTTCACTTACTTTCAAAAATGTATATTAATAAAATTTATATTATTATATTTTCTAAGATTTTTACTGTCTGTCAAGAAAACTCCTCAAAATATGTTCCAAAGTGAATAAAATGTGTGGAGACCCTTTTATGTAGACTATAAACTTCTTATCTCTCTTGTAAGTGGAGAAGAGGTAGAGCCTTCTCCACGTGAAAGTTAAGTTTCTTCACTTTCATTTATTTTTTTACTTTATTATTTTTATTTTTTTCTTGAAAACTGACATGCTTTCTCAGCAAAAACATGATGGTCTTTTAGCATTTCTTTCTCCATTACTGCTCACTCAATCTGTGCAAATAAAATGTCACAGGTTTTGAATGTATCCTTGCTTCACAGTGAAGAAAAACAGGCTGAATTAAGTGGTAAAGATCTTGTTGCATATAAAGTGTTAACAAATACAATGAATTTTTCAAAGTTCCAAATTAAGTTAATTAGCATTCTCAAATGCAACGAGTGAGTATTTATAAATGCCAGATTCAAAAATCAACAGACGTGTTTTTGTCTTTAATGTTACATGGAAAATTATCAAATTTATTTACAGGTCAGCCCATTTAGAGGTTTTCTGCCAAATTTTAGTTAGCATGTTTTTGCACCATTGAAGGTTTCTGCATACTTGACAAAATACTATTTGAGAGGGGATGAAAAGTACCAAATTTAATAATTATTTAATTTATCATTACAAAATATGTATGTGTCATGTGTAGAATAAATTATAATAGAAAATAAATGAGAAAAAGAATAAACAACAAAAAATTCATTTGAATTAAAAATACATGCTCCTTGAAATGCAGTAATTAGTGCAATTCAAGAAACTGAATGCCATTGAAGGACTTCAAATGAGTTATTTCATTTAGCAACAAAAATTTTCCAATGGGTGTTATGTCCATAATATATAGAAGTCTAAATAAGATCACAAAATGGATTGTTACATGCAGTGAAAAATAATATGGCTATTTTTAATGGAAAAGTGATGTTTTGTAAAGTTGGTTATAAGCATTACAATTGGAAGTCCAAAAGAAAATTCTAGAAATCTCAGCCCAGAATAATAAGCACTAAGAACTTTAGTAATATTTTATTACTGGCTTTTCACCAATTAAAGCCATATATCAGCTATTCAGAGTAAAATTGTCATACAGCATCTGTTACCTTCTCCCTCCTCAATCCCAACAGACATGTTCAATTTTATTTTATTTGCCTCCAACATTAACTTCATAAATAATTAGAATATGAACTAATTCAAAGGCATTTAACATACAATTAAATTGAAAATTCTATCAAAAATGTAATATTTTCCAAAGAATAAAATTGTTTTGAAAATATTTTTCTTCAGCACCATTTTT
Source organism: Gryllus longicercus (assembly GCA_038098605.1). Classification (NCBI taxonomy): domain Eukaryota; kingdom Metazoa; phylum Arthropoda; class Insecta; order Orthoptera; family Gryllidae; genus Gryllus; species Gryllus longicercus. Next base: position 2,839,303 of record JAZDUA010000101.1, read on the forward strand.
CGTGCATGTTTCAGCCACATAACAGGCTCAAGCCCAACACGAGTAACGTTTTTTTAAGCAATTTGTATTGAATTTTTACTGCATGTAAATTCAGGATCTATTGAAAAACAAATTAACATTTAAAACCTGTCTTAGAACCATCTACTTTATACACAACTGAATGAAACATTTGAGACAAATAGTATCTTCATAGTAGAATGGGTAAACCAAACTTCTCCGAAATTGTTTTATAGCCTTTATGAAAATAATTTTTTTTAAGTTCAGTAATTTAATATCATTAGTTACATTCTTAGTAATCTATGTCTTCAGAATCAACTGCAGAAGCATTCCACTTTGGACATTCATATTATCTATTAATTTGTTACTGCACAAAAATTAACAAAGTTTTATGTTAATGTGATCTGGAAAAATACAAGCAATGAGACTAAGCAAAGAAAGTTGTTATATTTTTCTTATTTATGAAGAAAAAGTAAAGAATTTGGTAGTTGCTTATGGGACACAAGAATTATTTCATAAGCAAAGGCTTCTATTCAGATAAGAAAACCAGCCTAACTGCCAATGTTAGAATTTTGTTCTAAAGTTCTTGTGAATATGCAACTCATTTCGTGAGATGTATAGTTCCAGACAAATACAGTCAAAAAACCATCAATCCATGGAACTAGCTTTACGATGGTTACATCCAGGACATTTACTCACCCCTACAGAAAACAATAATCAAATAACAATAGAAAACATCTCACTAAATTTTACAAAATAAAGACAACATTGTGACATAATAATAATAATAATAATAATAGAAATATTTCTTCATTAGTAATAATACAATTACAAATAAAACATTCACAACTGACCGACATATCTCAGAATCTAAATAAATTAGTATTGAAGACTAATGCATCATCCACACAACTGCATCAGCTCAACTTGTTGGGAAAAATAGTTTTGCTTGTGCATCCTTCCTTCCTTCAAATATTCTCCTCAGTCTTAATTGTTACGTGCAGCCAGTATTATCTTGTACACAATATTATGAACTATAATTATGACAGTCAGTTATATAAAGTCTTAATTGGTGAGTAATTGAAAAAGTATAAATTATTGTTAACCATAACTGTGCGTAACATGAATAGAACTTTAAAACTTGACTGTTTAACCTCTACTGCTGTGTGTTCTTTTGACAGCGTAGTAAGTGCAACCCACCACTGTGCTTTAACTGCCAGAGCATCTGAATGGGTAGTAAGAGCATTTGATTGGGTGATAGCACCTGAAACCTTATTCTAAAATATTTAAGTAAATATTTCAAAAATTGGTTGCAATTTTTGTTTCACACTTTAGCAAGATAAAAGAAATTTCATTATTGCTTTTGGTGGAGAAGTTTTAACAAGATGCTAGTAAAAAACAAGAACATTATGATTTCTCAAAAATTAATTGTAAACTGCACATGCACACCCATTGGCCTTGCATCATTCGTGGTACTCTTCACGAGTAATTGCCAGTGTTCTAAGTGTAGTGTTTTTTGAAAAACTGGAACAGCACTTCAATGAATTTTCAAACTCATTTATTCACTCAGTATTAACAAAACTAAATTCAGTAGTAATCAAAAGTGGAAGTTGTCGACTGGCAAAAAACTCCTGAATTTATTAGTATTAAGAATTTGAAGAAATGCATCTCTTTCCAAGTTCTATATCAAATATTAAATTTCTTTAATTATAAATTTTCAGTTATATAATTTATTTTTACTTTTTATAATATAAGAGCAAGGGTGAGTGTGTGTGAAGCAAGCTTTCTGTAATTTATTAGGGGGTTAAAATTCACATTACGGTGTGTTACAGAGGGAAGAGGTTATCCAAAATATCTCAAATTGGTATTATGCAATTTATGGACAGCTCCTTAGTGATTTTCACTCTACTTATATAACTATTTTCTCCCTCACCACCACCTCACTTCACATTGCCTCCAATGCCATCGACAAAGCTTGTATCATGGGCAGGTGTAAAATAACGTTCATTTGTATTTCTAGTTGCAAAGTATCTTCACAATACAATCATTTTCTGAAGTTTGAAGATGGCCCATCATTCCAGATTATTGCTTATTTTGGTTGATCTTCAAACAATTTGTTGATACAACTAGCTCAAATGAGATTATACAAAGATGACAAACGCAATATCATTAGCCTTTGACAAAGTCCAAATAAATTGAATACATTTTGCCCTTTCCATCACAGAAACTACTGAGTGAACAAAGGTAAACTTTTACTTAAACAAAGAACACACTGAATTTAATTTTGATAATTACAGCTGAAAGACAGAAGTCTTCAAGTTGTATGCACACACGACCAACTTCTTATCATAATCAAAGTTTGTCTGCGGAATACATTTATGTAAACATGATTCGTTACAACTCGTCTATCAGATTAAACTAATCATCAAGTTCTCCCAAGCAAGTAACTTTAAGTAAGTGGTAATACACCACCTGGTTTTTTCCTCACTATTTGTTTCGGTTGTGCAGCAGGTAAAGGATTATCTTTCCATTGGAATATATGTTCTTCCTGTTTAGCAATGTTCTTCCAGCAATATGAATCTAGCTCGCTATCACAACGTCTTTCCCCAAAATCGTTTGAACATATGAAATTGGGCAAAAGCTAAATAAATGTTAGTAAGAAAATTCAGTAAATATTTTAAATTTGTGAGTTAGCTTGAGCATCTTTTAGCAATAAAATGTTTTTGTGGCAAAGGGAGAAACATTCTGAATATTGCATTTTGAAATTTGTGTTTTCCTCTTTGAAAACATTGGCATCTTTTAAAAACATGCTCAAATAATGCCTGTTATCTTTTTTCCCCTTTTTCTTTTATTCACAACTGAAACATCATCTTTCATTCCAGGAGGAACACGCAAGCAAAGCTTTTATCCATTTCAAATTACAGATTTAAACCACACCTTTTGCTAGACTTCTTGCTATAGCTATTTTTTCTAAGTCAATTTGGGAGGGACCAAGTTGTCTTTCAAACTATTCTAAAGTGCCTTGTAGGACTAAAATGTGTTTGATAACTTGATACTGTCCTGCTTCACTCTTGAGTTATTTGGCTTTTGCTTTGTTCTCGGCACTCTCTTCCTGTCTCCCCTTTTCATATTGTCCTTCCACATTTACACTCTCCTTTCACTTTCTTGACAAAGGTAAGAAGTAAGTTTCTCTAAGTACAGAGAAAGTTATGTAATGCTGCAGAAAATCAATGTCATGAAAATGTGGGGATTCTGATGAAAAGAGACTTCTGAGAGACCTTGATATGGAAAAAGAATTTGTTTTTGTTTTTTCAAAATATGTGTTTGCATGCCTGTCTGTAAAACAGCATATAAACCATTTACAGAATTCACCCTATTCCTCAACCGATTTGGCTAAACTTGAAGCTCTGGAAATCAGAAAGTTGTATTTTAATGATTGAAGGTACTTTACACAAGGGGTATTTTTCTCAATAAAATCTGCTTTTCAAAACAATTTTTTTCTAAATGAAGTCATTTCCATTTTTTTCAAACCAGTAGTTTTCATGTACTTTTGTATCACCATAATTTCCTACAAATATGTAAACATGTTTTCCCAAAAACAGCTCCAAACTTTCTCTTGAAGGTTTGCATGATAATACAAACCCAAACTGTGTAACAAAAGTGCTGTTTTCATGAAATCTTTATAATTTTTAAAATTGAAAGTACGTATTTTTTTATAGATGCCTCTGGGAATCTGAACTGTTTGTAATTTGAATTGAACATACACATCTGGACGTTGGGAACACACTTGCAGAAGCATGTGTTGGGTCAAGGGATTCAATTCCCCACATGAAATAATCTGTTATTGGCCACAAAAACGTAAGCAATCAAATCCTAGTGTATGAAAGATCTGCAAGAAATACATTTCACTACTGTTACCAATAATACAAGGAAGTACTTGCTTTGGTAATATTGCTAGTTTCTTTACTAGATCTGATTTTTTTTTCTCTCTTTTTTTTTTCCTTTGATAACTTGGATTTTCAGCCTTCTATCCTTATAATCATGATATTTACAACACTAATCAGAATCCCAATACTTCTGATAGTGTAATTGTTCAGAAACAGAGATAATGGATTCTAATCAAACATACACACGTACAGGGCAAAACAATAAATTATAATTTCATATATATTAAGAAATGTGTTCAAAACTATTACATTTCTCTTCTTAATTATTAAAGGAAAAGTCATTATGTATTATTGCATATGCAATCTTTACGCACAATCAAGCCAAGAAGAAAGTAGTATCTGGGAATATGTATGTAAGTGCAGTGCTTACCAACTTATACCCAGAGATAACTCTCCTATAAAACCATAAACTATTTGAAAGCAGTGGTGAAACACTGAAATTTATAAATTCCTTTCAATTAATTATTGCCTGGCACTTTTAGAGACAAAAACACATTCTGATATATCTTTACATTTTCCTGGAATTCAAAAAACCTCCACAGTAATGTTTGTTGAGAAAATCAGATTTTCTATTGACAATGTTGTTTTGAACCAAAGAACTTATCATGAATACGTATCTTGATATGAGAAACAACTAAAAAATTAACATGTTTATTATAACTTACTTTCAGAAAGGCAAGGCTTTTACAAGGCATTTTTTATAAGAAGAAAAATTTTGATGTATCCATACAAACTGAATTTTGACTTATTATAGATAAGTACAAACCCATTTGCCATCAAAAAAAAAAAAAAAAAAAAAAAAAAAAAAAAAAAAAAAAACATGCCAAATATTATGATCAGTGCTCAACAGAAAAGTAACACAAAATTACCATAAAATATCAAATACGAAACCTAAACATTTGTAAATTCATAATACCAATTTTGCTTCACCAGCTCCTGCATAATTTTTTAACCAACTGCAAATATAGTAAATGAATGCAAGCAAATATCATGAAAGACAGAAGTATACAATTCCATTCAAGTATTTTCAAAAACAAATTGCATCTGAACAACACAAGAAAAGGGGTGTCAAACATACATATAAAAAAAGAATTCTCTGGAAAAAAAAACAACACATTTTTCAAATAAATATCTATTCAACATTGCGAACATGATACAAACAGCTGAATCTCATTTGCATTCCACAAAAACAAACTGAAGAAAAATCAATGCATTCAACATAAAAAGCAAAACGATAATATCTTTGGATAAGTGCATGAAGACTACAGGGCAAAAGACATGAGAGAGCCATGCAGTGTCCCACCTGGCCTGGGGTGCCCCTGCACTGGGACTCAATACAGCCGATCCATGACTGGGGCCAGGTAAGGCAGAGGAACTGCACCCTCTGGTACCAGCCCAACCCCAGACTGCCAGCACCACAAGAAACACCATAAAGACTTCACCTCCCTTCTAATATATTTCTTACTACTGCAATACCACATATCACTCGCTTTTCATTTAAAACTTTTAACTATGTTGAGAGTACACACGACTACAATTTGACATTTCAGCTTTAACATTCCAAAGCTAAAAATTGAAAACCTCCAACAGAACACATACAAAATTAAAACTTTTGCAGTTAACACCTAGAAACCTTTACAAGAACATGTTAATAGCAATCAATTCCACACAAACAATGTTCATTCAAAACTGAACATAATTAGTAACTTTTGAGACCCATTCAATTTCAATTTTCTGCTATTTAAAAATACTATCTACAATATTTTACTTACTTTCTACCTAACACACACATTTGTGCTAATGAATTTAGTAGACAAGTAAAATAAACTACTGAACTAAACCATTTAAAAGATTACATTCTTCTTACAGCTGCAAAATATATTAATACTAAAAAGCACAAAAACTAATACTTACTGGCATTGTCTGGAAGGGATACTGTTGCGACATGAACACAGGTTGTGCACAGGGATAAATTAGTGGATACGCAGCAGCAGCTGCTGCAGCAGCCGCGGCAGCAGCAGGACTAGTAGTAGGTGCTGGTGAAACGTACGCAGCTGAATCAAATTATCAAACATTGTATGATTTACACAGTATCTCATAAAAATTAATTTAAATTCAAGAAATAACATACACTTACTTTGATACATGGCACTAGGGTCTCCTGCACCACCCATTGGAGTGTTTGCAGTAGGGTGAGGTGGAGTGGTTGGAGCAAAATACGCCATACCATTGTGAAACGTATATGGCATACCATTTTGATAATAAATAGTATTACCTGGCACAGCAGGTGGGGAAGTCACTTCGTATGAACGATTAAATGGCTGCATTCAACAACAAAAAATTATAAAGAAACCTATTTTCTAGGACACAAAATAGAAAGAAAGAAAAAATCACCAACCTGTTTCTTAATAGCTGGAGCAATGTTAAGTTTTCGTTCCTTTAATACAATACTTTCTGACTGCAAGAAGAAAAACACATTGTATATTCAAAAGAGAACATGATTAACACCTTTATAACAAAATAAACTGTAACTGTACAAACTTCTTGCATTAATCGCTTTGCTTCCTCTTCCGTTTCAAAAGTTACAAAGCCATAACCTTTAGATACTCCAGCACGATCACTAATAACTTTTGTGGCTTTAACATTGCCATATGCTGCAATAAAAATTAATGAGACATGTAATTTAGCTAACTATTCTAAAAGGTCATTCTTTCATATCACTGAATTACAGATAAATTAATATACCTGAAAACAGCTGGGCAAGCTCAGTCTCTGTAGTATTTCCTGAAATCCCTCCAACAAAAATGCGATTTGGCACCAATGTTCCATATTTTGGTGCATTGTTTGAAGGTTGCTGTGTATTATTAGGATTTATCGGAGATGATGGTGTTGATGAAGCTGAGGATCCTTCAGTTGTACATGTGCTGGCTGGAGACTGAAAATGGAGCACAAACATTACACATTTTAAAAATAAAATGTTAATAAAACATTTTTATTAAAAAGAAAAATATTTTCCAAAATAAGAGTAAAAATGTATGACTCAATCCAACAGTCTACAAGCACAGTCTATGTAGCCATCAACCAAGTGAGAGGTGTCACAAAACATCACTTAATCTTCATATGATAAAATATACAATGTTAAGTATATATAATTTACAGCTGAACTTGTAAAGTACATTTAAAAAATTTGTAACAATTTGTCAATTTCATGAAAAAGTTTTAATTCAAGAACTCGTGTGCAGCAAGCACTGCTAGTTTCAAATGCTGTTCACTGAACAAACATCCCATTACTATATTGATCATTGATAAAATGCAATAATGACTTGCTATCTGCAGGCTAACATTGCCAACTGTGAATATCTTGAATTGGAGCTCACCAACTGCAATGCAACAATTAGAATTGTATGGGAACTGATCGTGCAGCACTCAGAACAGCTAGGAATCTGTCAGAAGATTAAGTACTTTCACAAGCAAAATCTGTTAAATTAAATATTACAATTTTTTTGTAATATTATGCAATATGCATGTGTCAGCCACAATTCTTTACAGCCACGACAACCTTAGAAATTAAATAATAATGATAATAATTGGACTCCAAAACCCCAAACCACAAAACTTGCCACAAGAAAATCATCAACTCTTGCTTGTAACAAAGCAAATAAATAAAGATATTAAAAACCGTTGCTACAGGGAAGTCAGATATATATCAGATATATTCAGCAAATCCCCCTCCCCCCACCTGCATTATTACTAACAATATCAAACGTAGTCCCACAGGATGGCCATAAAATTTAGAAAACCAATTTCCCTGTCTTCTTCCAGTTTTAGATATATCAACATGTATTTTCCCAGACTACTGAAATTATTTCAACAAAGTCTGAAATACTCTTCCTTGAGGAGGCAAACGACAGATTTATATGATTTTCTTCTTTTTCCTTTTTTCTCTCTCTTCAAAACTTGTATCTTCCTTTTATCAACATTTACTCCTATTTTTTTCCTTTTTACATAGCACTGCCATTATGATTAGTATAACATTAACAAATTATTCCTGTGCACAATAGAAGTAATAATCTTTATCGAACATTTGAAAATTGAAGTAGCTAGCTCACAATATTAATTTTGCAGATACGTTGGTTAATTTAATTACTTAAGGATATTATATTATTTCAACTACAAATAAATAATATTCTTCATTCATATAAAAGCTATAAATGTTCTCAGTAATTAATAGAAATGAATAAAATTTAATTCTTCTATAATTTTAACATAAATGAAAATAAAGGCTTATATTTTAGTTATAATGGTCCCTTAAAAATTAACTAATATTAAATAATATATATTGTTAAATTATGGAGACTAATTCCTTCAATGAAGAACTTTGGCAGGGTCATAGTTTTTCCTATATTTTGAAATGTTCAGACAAATGTTTGAAGAATTGCATATCCTCAGTAAACAAAAGTAGTAATAAAAAGGAAATCCATCCAATCAAATGAATTGTTGGAGATTCTACTCTTTCTCAAAAACATTTCACTATCTATGCATGGAATGTCATTGCATGTATAGATGAACTATAGATTGGTCTGCCACAGTAGACTGCCAGCTGTTTGACAACATAAGATGAGGCAGTCTTTAATAATACTAGTGCACACCATACTATTTCCAATAAATAAAAAAATTCTATTATTTTCCTCAAATTTTGCAGACAAATTTCTTAACACTCCTAGTTTTTCAAGTCTCTCCCCATCCTGTTCGAACAAAAGAACTCTCGTATTTTCACGAGAAATGATTAATGGTCTTAATAACAAAGTGCCAATTCAAATTTGGCACTCAGGACAAATCTGTATCAATTTCATTTGTGGATTGGTTTTATTAAATATCATCCCCACATTGAAAATTTCTAGATTTACAGAAAATTTTCAATAAACTACCCAGAAAATTGCATTTTGGGCAGTTTGGTCAAATCATAATTGAAATACATGTCTTTCTTCTCAAGCAATTAGGTTGGCATGAATTACACATTGGCTTTCCAAGTTTTATTTTGGTGGATTATAAAACTCTACAAAAGACAAACATTGTCATGTTGCAGGATTTTATTTAATTTTGAGACATAATAAGTAATCAAAAAATGAATATAATTACAAGAAGTAAATGTTCAGGTATTCAAATAAGACAACGAAATAAGATGTTGGGAAAATTATTTCCTATTCCTAATTACATAGCTAGAATCTTCAATTAAAAACTTTCTCCAAGTCAAATCAGGAATCAATTTCTGAAGTAGAAATACAATCCCAGAAATACAATTATTTTCAAAACACATTCAAATTTCATTAATCATATAATGTTCCTTTCTTCTTTATGTACTTAATTGCCTTCAAAGTTTGTTCTTAAAGCCAGGAAAAAAAATTTTGGAGGGAATTTTGGGTATTTAAACTCATTTATGCGTTAACAGTCGAACAATTTCAAGAGTTTTATATCACGAACAAAGGAAGCAACAATTTAAAATGAAAAATATTACTTAGCATCATTTGAGCATGTATTAATACTGAGCAGAAATTATCACAATGCCCATTACTGCAAGTTAAAAAATTGGAACTTCCAAAGATTAAATGACAAGAAACCATATTTCTCTGAATATTTGATTTTTATTTTCAGAATTTTTTAAATTTTACATTTAAAATAATAAACAAAAAATATGGTGGAACTTTACTTTAGCTTGTCCACTCCAACTCAGAATGTTATGCATTTTTGTATTACACGTTTTTGGCATAAAATTTAAGATAAATTGAATAAATACATTGTTCATGGTAAAGTATATTAATGACCAAGTTGACTTTTTTTTTCCTCATGCAGTTCCAACTCAACAGTACGGTTCTGACTTCTAGCTTATGCAACTTTTATTTATTATCAATGAAGTAGCAAGGCACTTAATTTTTGCCTCTAATAAACCTTTCTAGATTCAAAACCACATTCTGGATCAACTGATTGAATCTCATTCAATTTTTGAGCACATTTCATGTTTAAGGTGTTACAAAAAATGCAACTAACAGAAAATGGGAAAGAAAATAAGCTTTCTGACCTTTCTGCAAAATTATTTATGTCATGTTGCTCCTCGAGCAATGATATAACAATCTTAAGCCTCTCAAATGCCAAAACACCATTTTTTATTTTTTTATGATAAGGTAGAATGGATTGTTGAAAAGAACCATGTTCATGTCTAAGATGCTAAAGAAAAAAAATTACATTTAATTTTTCCTCTACATTTGTGGGAACTCAATATCTATTCTAAAAATGCCTATTCTTATAAGAACATTTTTTTGCAATTATTCTTTGAAACCTGCTTTGAATGATTAGCTAATATAAAAAAAACTCTCATGCCCATGAACATCATGACCCCTGGGTAACAGTATCAGCCCAATTTCTAACTGAAACATAAGGATTGTATTGATATTTACTGTTCTTCTTGGATAAATATTTACCACTTTCAAATCCAGTTATCACTCACAGAAAATTACTAAGCCGATAATTTTTAACAATTCACTTACACATATTCTGCCATCCAAGAAAACTTTACTTTTTTCTCTCCCTCATTACAGTTAATTAAATTTACAAATTGATATTCATTATCATACATTACAAAAGTTCAAAAAACAATTTAAATGTTTTTTTTTGCTTTAAACAAGTATTACATGCATGCGCTTATATTTTTAACAATAAACAGATTTTCTACATTCAGAAATGTAAGATGACTTTCCGCAACAAGTGTCTTCAATGTTTCTAATAAAAAAACTGTCAAAAAGCAGTAACAATACAGCTATTGTAATTGAATCTTTGTTAAACACAATAACAAGCTTCGACACTTAAAAAAAATACTTATGCCTAACTACACAAAACTATGTGAAAGGATATAAACGATTGTTCTCTGCACTGTTTCTGATATTACCCATGCAAGTTTTCTTGAGCCCTAGTTTCACGAGACGGAATAAGAGTAAGTGTCGGGGGAGGGGGGATTTTGATGAAGGACTATTATATCACACCTGTAGCTAATTATTTGATGCAAAATAATTTCTTTTAGATGGGAACGGACATATCTAGTTATCAGATTTTGTCATCAACACTCATTGCAATCATATATTCTCAATTCAACTAATATTTGCAAATGAGTGGGAGGGTGTATTCAGGGGCTCAAAAAAAGGTGCACATACAATACTTTTGAAATGTTTACAATACCAAACACAACATGCAATAGAAAAAAATCACCAAGAACAAAATATGACAACAGAATACTAAAACAGAATTCCTAATTCACCAATTCTTCAAAATAAAAATAAATAATATTATATGACAATATATGACAACTCCCACAAATTAATATTATAATTAGTTTTCAATGTAATACACAAAAGAAATGTCTTTTTTATAATAAATTAACATTGCTAGTATAAAATATTTTCTCTTTCAAGTTTAAATTAACATTGGTTAAATAAATAATTAAGAGTATATACTTTACCTCATATTTCTTATTAGGATTTGATGCCATGACTATATAGTAGCGAGGTGCAAGAGAAGCTAAGCTACTCAGAGGGTGGAAGTTATTCTGCAAGCTGTAAAACGAAATACAAACACTTTATTCCATACCTAAAGCACGCCTATGAGATAGTTACGACTAAACGAACGATCTAGGATATTTGTAAGTAGTACATCAATTATTTCGCGAGTTGAGGCTATACCGCTAAAATAATTTATTCCTATTCTTCACGATTCGGGCGCGATAAAAGAAATAATGCTTTATGAACACAGGATTACCCTATCCCTGAAGCAGCATCACAATTCTAGAATTACACTCGATCAACAGAACAAAGAAATTTATATGTATTACGATATTTAGCTTCACGCTCGGTGAGATTTGCAAAACCAATACAAACGGAATACGCGTACTATATCATTTTCAAGGAAGCATGCTGAACCAATTCTGACATGTAGTTCACTTCTGCAGGTTCGTTTTGTAAGGCCAGGTCAACAAGCAACAATAATAAATAACACAAAGAAGAAGTTCAAAAAGAAATACCGGTCATCATCATGATTCTATGCAGAGAGAACACTGTCATCAAAACAAATATTAGATCGAACTATCAAGGCGCCAAGAAATACTTTCTATTTCGCACTTGCACCAAGAAGAATCACATTTTTATAAGTTTCTTCCAAGTAACACATTTTTTCTTAAGCAAAACTTACCATGAGCGAAACGTTAAGCAGTAATCAGTTCCACTAATAATTCCAACCTTGTTAGGATTTAGTCGGAGCTCGTCTGCTGTCAACTCAGCAGTACAGAGCTCGTAAGATGGCAGACCGCGGAGAGAACTGCTCTAAACGTCTAAATACAGACACGATAGAAGTAAAAAAAAGAAGTCTGGACTGGAGAAAAATAGATCGCCGGCAATTCGTTCACTAGGAAAAGAATACCTATGGCTATTCACCCGAATTAGATTGCAACAATTCGAATAGGTTTAAAATTTTCGAATACGCCAGAAAAAAACGTGTCATTTTTTTCCCATTGCCTCCAACAATGGCGCGCGTGCTTTGTTGCGCTACTGCATCATGTTATGATTTCCTTGAAGTAAATTTGTACGAATGCACCCCGCCATTGTATTACCTGTTGTACTTTCCGTCGAAGATAGTGCTTATTTCATCTTGCGGGCTTTCTCTTTGCCACCACGTATTATAGGGATGAAACATTGCTAAAGGCAGCATGTCTTGCCAAAGGGTGTCATTGAATATTATGTCTCTAAATTTCTCACCCGTGATAAGTATAATGAGAGTTGCTTCACAAAAGCCCTTCCATATACATTGGAAAATCACCTGTCATTTTTAACATCGAACGTCTTGTTGGCACAATTCATTCGTCAGATTAAACGAATAAACGATGAGCAAAAGTAATTCGATACAACCGTATATTAAACTGAAAAATATCGTTGCTGTTTGGAAAATGAAATCATCTGTTGCGATGGTGTATTGACTCAATTGTTGAGGACAACAGCAAAATCGCTATGATGTGCGAAATATAGCAGGGTACTGAATGTAAATACAGATTGTATACACAAATCAATTGCCAATGCTGTCACCATTTTCTTATATTCTTAGTTATAACAACACTCTTGTAACTGACATTAATATTTTATAATTTAAAAGACCCTTAAGAAAAAGAAAACAATTTTATCAATAATTATTCCATGAAAATCAACCAGGGAAGGAGTAAATATGTCAATGTTGGTAATAGTGCGATTCGTAGAAACGATGAATTCTCAAGTACTGCGCGAGAGTTGCGGACATTTTGTTGTTTCGTGCGTTTCGTGGTATTGAATATTCTTCGTTGAGAGAGATTAGGCCCTAAAATGGGTACTCCGAAGCAGGAGAATAATAGCGTAGTGCAAGTTGCAAATTCTGTTAAGAAACCGTATGGAATGATTATTTTAACACTAAAGAACTGCCTTTTACCAGAAGAAAAGCTGTCGCCCACACCTTCACAAATAGATGGCTTGGATCAGGAAACTGAAACTGATTTACGTGTTCTGGGGTGTGAATTAATCCAAACTGCAGGAATATTACTTAAACTACCTCAGGTAAATACTTTTCCGCTTACTTATTCATTTCATTATCCTATAGGCCAGTAGAAAGTTCAAGCGTCATTATATAGACCTTGATCCTTGGACTCTCAAGTCGTTTCGAGTTTTCGATTTGATGAATCGTGGTTTAAATTCATCTCAGCAATTTCTACAATAGCTATGATCTATCATAGAATTATGTTATTCGAAGAATGTTGGTGTAACCTTTTTCTGCTATTGATAATAACATGTGAGGTTGGTGTGTTACATTTTCAGGTTGCAATGGCTACTGGCCAAGTACTTTTCCAAAGATTTTATTATTCGAAGTCTTTTGTTCAATATGCCATGGAAACAACTGCAATGGGATGTGTATGCCTTGCATCTAAGATAGAAGAAGCTCCAAGAAGAATACGTGATGTTATTAATGTGTTCCATCACATTAAGCAAGTGAAGGGACAGAAGTAAGTATCTTTCTCTCTGGCTTATAAAAAAGGTGATTGTTTGACATCGTTTTACACATCTAATTTGCTTTCTGGATTGCAGTATTTCATGTTTTTTAATAGAACAAAGCATGTTGTTTTAATTCAAGCTTTGAATATTCTTTGTGTGTGTCAAACAGTCTCCTCATAAACCCAGCATCATTTATTTAGTGTGCTCCACATTCTCTTATATGCACACACCCTAATGTAATTATTTATTAAAATCAGTTTTATTTGCATTGCCATTGTTCAGTTTGCTTCTGTCAAAAGGATTAAAGGTTACATTTCAATATTCAACTGATAAAGAGGACAAACAAGAAACAAAAATTATTATTAATTGTTACATCTCTAAATCATTTCTGCTCGTAGAGATAGTTTCCATGTTTGTTTGTTTTTTTCTGAATACATTCAGGTTATGTATATTTCTGAATGAAACTATTGTATATTCGGTTGTTGGGTGAACTTTTTTCTACAGTTTTTCTTTCCTCAATCTGAAAAAGTAACTGCTCAAAAGTTTGTTTGTTTGTTTTTTAAATATAGCTAATCTTTTGAAAGCATTAATTCTTGGAAGACTTACAAATACTCTCTTTATGAAAGAAAGCTTTGTTTACAACTAATTCTTCTCATTATGAAAGCCTCTAGGAATGTAATGCAGGTTTCAGGAAGAGTGTCAGAATACCTCTTCACCACTACAGGACATCTTATACATATATAAGAATCCACTACATTGTGCAAAAATTAGCTCAAAATTGTCACTTAATAGTAGTTGTGGGAGACTGTCTATAGTTGAGTGCAATTTTGCAAAGTAATTTGTATGTTAGCCTTTAGTAAGCTAATTTGTAGTGTTCCTTTAATTATTCATTTTGATTTGTCAAAATTGAAGAACTTAGTGTGCTTAGTTCACGATTAATGGTCACTGAAATTGCAATTAATATTTAATGTGTAGTTTGCTATAGCAGAAGTTACAGATTAGGAGTGATTTTCACTAAGGTGAATGGTAAGGCGATCAAAAATGCTATTAATATTCAGTTATCAAAATTTGTTCATTGTTCTAGCTTATTTCATTTCCTTAGATTGGGGTGTTATTCTTTTATAGAAAGATATTTCTGTTCGACATAAATTAGGGGGAGTTCCCTTCTTAAGCTCTATTGGTTGCCTTATCATAAAATGGATACAGATGAATATGGATATTTGAGTGAATGTTTACATTTCCTATTATGTGAAATGTTTGGGTGGGATGAAATATGAATTATAAGGGGTGGTTCCACTTCTGGGCATGAGAACTCTCACCTTTGCTCAGAGTGTTTTTGTACTTACTTTCCACAGATGTCGGTCTGCTGGTGAGTTGGCAACCCAAGGTAGCGGGGGTGTGACGGCAAGCCACGCTCACTCTGCACCCCCGAAGGCCCGCCACGACACACAAGCTGCTCTAGCTCTCTTTCTCTGTTTTGTTGCCTTTCATTGTCAAGTCCTTCCTGATAAATCCATCCGGTCCTGACCTTAAAATGGGATGGCATGTAAGAGCAGTTCAGTGGCAGGCCTTGCAAAATTATTGGAAATTTATTTGCAGGCTTAAAAAAGTTGGTATGCAAAATTGTACGTAATACCTTGGATACCACTTTTCCCAAATTATTCCTTGTTATTATAAGACACAAGACTTCTTTGTTTATACATTTTATTATGACTTGGCTCTAAAACTATCTGCTCAACCAAGTCTTAGGGTAATTTAAGCAAGTTCAAGTATGTCAATTTATTTTCTTTTGATACTGCATATGTTTTGTAAGTTTTACTATTATGAATAATGATGGTATCATGTTTGAAACGTGTGTTATGTGCTAGAGCGCATAACTTTATAATACAATGTTTATAAAAACATCTTCAAACATGCTGAGACATACATGAGACATACTTGCGTAAATTAGACTTACACATTTCTTTTTTCTTAATTTTGCTAAAAAATACCTTTTGACTTGGTTTGTGTAGAAACTGACATGTGGGACTTGGGAATGTGTGACTGTAAGTGCACTTCATAATTTCACTTTCCAAGTATTTATATTACTCCAGCCCAGTGTGTTTCAGGAATGATCTAATGGGGTATGTATGAAGCATTTAGTGTATATTTAATTTTGCTCATGCACTGCCTTAAACTTCCCAATGTGATGTTTCTTCTGAAACATGTAAAGTTGTTTTCGCTCTTACAGTTCATTATACTAGTATTAATTTCACAGTCAGTTTGTACCTAATGCCACTCCCATATTTGAATTCCTTTATCCAGAGGAAAATAGGAATTCCTTTGTCCAAAATAAACCTTATGTACAGTTGCTGTTCATTCTTTAGCGGCTAGTGTACTATAAGGCTTATTTTATTCAAAAGCCACTGCTAAATGCATAAACTCCCAAGTGTTTGTTGGGCTTGCCAAGAAGGAAGTTACTTTTTTCCCTCAGCAGAATGAGTTTTAATCATAAAGGAAGTTTGGGATTTAAAACCTTAATCCTGGAAATCAGAATGCTTCCAAAAGCAAAAGCTGTTTGCCTTCCAGAATACGTACGTATGAAATTTGATTTAGGGGTGCCCAAACTATGGAAGAAAAAAAAAATTTTTTTTTTTTCACTGTTTTTTCATGATGTTTTGATTGACACTAATTTTGTTTAGTTTGTGCATCCCTAATGGAAGCTTATTTAAGTGTGATGGAACGTAAAATGCCTTGTTCTTCATAATAAGTCACCATAAGTATTTAAGGTCATGAGTGAAAATGTCTATCTTTTGAGTTATTTTAAGTTTTGATTGTAATATAATAAAATAATGTTTGCATTTGAAAATTGTGATTTTAAAATTAATCTCAAAGTATTAATGGACTTTGTACCTAAAGTGGTTTAGGTTTCATGAATTGCAGAATGCTATTTTGAAACTTTGAGACTCCATTCACATAAGTTCATTCTACTCTACCATGAACTAGTGTGTGTTCTTAACTAAATTGTATTTCAGTACTCTCCTGTAGTTTATATTATTCAGAATTGGATTTTTTGAGGGTAAGTAATGAAAAAACAGTGAAGAGAAGTCATCAAGGATGAAATGAAGATATTTTGTGACACGATTCCTGAAGAGAATGGAGAAGAGCAATGAAGTGGGAACTTCTTGACTTTAATTTTTATGAGCTATATAGTTACTTTTGTGGGCAATTCACCATGGTAAACATAGTCTAGAATATTTGATATAATTGTGACCTAAATTGAAGTGCATTTCCTTCTTGTGATGAAAAGATTTCCTAATCCTTTATTTTGCAGTTTCATCATCTGGATATAGTTGCATTGTAGTGAAGAAAATTGGATGTTTTGCACCACCTAAGTAGTTGCTTGTATGAATAAGGGTTATGCTCTAGTATATTATTTTATTTTTAAAATATCAATTTGTGTGTTTCCTTTTGAATTGCAATGTTTCTTATTTGTTTTGTTTTTTGAGATGTAATACAAAAAATGAAATTGAAAATGGGATGTAAAATGTTCATTAAGTTGCATTATTATTTAAATAGTCAAATATTCCAGATTATTTTACATGGTGAATGAATGTGGACAGTGTGACTACACATTTCAAAAAGTGACTTGAGTTTATTGTGCAACCTCCACGGGGGAATTTTGCAGGTATCAAGCACTGGACTGTAATATAAATTGGCCTCAGTTTATGAAATTGGACTGAATAACCCCACAAAGAGAAACGTTTTAGAAATGGATGATGTAAAAGTGTTGCTCCGGAAAAATCAAGAAATTCAATTCTATTGTGTACAGTAAACATTATATGTAAAATGTGGTAAGATACTGCTGCAAGATATGTGAACTCCTAAAAAGTGGTAAGGTTTGGCCAGTGAGGAATGAATTACTAACATTGATATTTTAACTGGTGATTCTGTTTCAGATACACCTCTGTAAGGAAACATCTGCAAATAATTGAAATACAAGATTTGTACTATGCACAATGTATTGATATGAGTTAAGCCCATAGAGCTTCTAATTTGAGAGGTTGAAGCTCATGGCACACATGGGTTGCAAAAATATACTGTTTCATTACCCAAAGTGCAATGTTCTAAATTGAAAGTAGAATGCTTAACACACATCAATACATTCATAAACACCCATTGTAAATAGTTTAATACTCAGGGATGGAAAATAACTCATGGCCTTAATGCACATAGAGAGTAAGGTGGCATACGGAGTCAAGGAGATAATCTGTTATTGTGATGATACAATGTGACTTATGTTGTGTATTTTGGAAAAGCTTACATTATCTATTCTGAAGGAAAGAAATTTGAGATGCGGAAGTATAGAAAGAAAGAGGTTGTTGCAGCAGAGAAGTTTCTACATAGAGAAAATTCTATGTAGCTCAATGCGCTCAATCAATGGCACAGATGTGCTGTCTTGCCAGAAGGAAAATCTTTTCTATATTTAAAGTCAATATAAAGACAATGGCAATGCAAATAATGCTGTATAATTTGCGATTGTATTTCATGTTTTTCTCCTTTTTGTTAAAGAACTATTCAACCCATGATGTTGGATCAACACTATATTAATTTGAAGAACCAAGTGATAAAAGCAGAAAGAAGAGTTCTCAAGGAATTGGGTTTTTGTGTTCATGTTAAACATCCACATAAGGTAACAAGCTCCGTCAATATTAGTGTTGAACAAATGCATCTTACAATAATATAACAAAGATATCATTGTCTCCCTTTAATTTGTGCTTATGGATACATTACTCTTGTTTCAGCTTATTGTAATGTATTTGCAAGTACTGGGTTTTGAAAAACATCAAAATCTTATGCAACTCTCGTGGTAAGAAAAAAATCAGTAATTCCGAATATCAGATTATTGTACATTAAAAAAAAAACTTCTGAATTAAATGTTGTTTCTTTTTCAGGAATTATATGAATGATTCTTTACGAACAGATGTGTTTGTGAGATACCAGCCAGAAACTGTAGCATGTGCATGTATATATCTTACTGCTCGTCGTTTAGGAATTCCTTTACCACGTGCTCCTTCATGGTTTAGTATTTTTAGAGTTGAAGAGAGTGATATCCAAGATGTCTGTTTTAGGATATTGAGGCTATATAACCGACCAAAGGTAACATAAATCTCATATTGCTATAGTTTGGGGTATCTTCCTCTTATGAGTTTTATGTATAATGTTAATATTTCCAGCCAAATGGAGAGGAGTTGGACCGAAAAGTTAACGAACTTAAAGCCCAGTATCAGGAAGCACGACTGAAAGCAAAAGCTAATAATAATAACACGGCAAGTGCTGGTAGTAACAGTCCAGCATCTCCTTCTGGTCAGAACAGAACTGGTCTAGTGTCTTCTCGATGGACTGGTTTTTATAGGTATATCAATTTTTCCTTTACTTACGACAATTTTTTAAACTTAAAAGGTGTTCTATTGACAATCACATTCAATTGAACTTTTTGAATTGGATTTTTTTCTTAATTTACAGTCGAAACAATCATGGTACTGAAAAGCATCGTAGTAGAAGTCGTACCCCTTCTCCTAGCCATAGTCCACCGCCAGTAAAACATAATAAAAAATCAAAGAAAAATAGGTAAGTTTGTGACCTTTTGATTCTCTGCAATTTATATTTATTAGGATTCCTCAGAAATTTTTTTAGCAGTGAAACTCTCTGAAGATGTTACGACATTAAAGGTTTTGAATATTCTTTTGCAGTTTTTATCACCTTGGCAGTGTATGATCAAAAAGTTTAAACTGGTTTCTTTAAAATCTTATAATCAAAAGTAGTCAATTATATGTACAGGTTTAAGTATATTTACATGATTTCTATAGTTAAATTTTCCTGAAATCTTTCTTTAGTCTTCAAATTTGTATTGCTTCGGTTTTACTGCTCCGCCAATGTTCAGTAAATTTTGTGTTCATTTTCCGTGTTTGAGCAGTAATCATTGATACTATTAACAATTTATTATCATGGTCCTCTGAATTTCTCCTTTCAGGTCTAGAAGAAAACTACTTAACTCTTTCAGTAATCTATACTGAACTGATCAGTAATGCAAGTTTATAATGCCCAAAATTGTTAAATTGCTGTTAGCAAGAGTGTTATCCTCAGAAATGTCATTAAAACTTCATTTGTTTTACATTTTATTTTTTAGCTAAGGTGAACTAGACCTGACTTGTTTAGACCAAATTTGCAGAACCAGTCTGGGAACTTTTTGTTCATATATGTACCGACTATTGTATGAAAATCCATAGTAGGGATATGTTTCTAAGGAGTTAAGATTATCAAGATATAGTTTTCTTCTCTCCCTCAATTTTATTTCATTTCCTTAAATTAGTTTTCCCCAATTTCACTTCCGTAACAAGGGTCAGTTTAATTTTCATTTTGCTAATCCTCCTGCATTTGCATTCTGTACCAGAGGTGAGCACCAGTATGCGCCATCAAGCAATCATGTTGTAGCAGCAGTTTGTGCAAATTGCTGCATAACTCAGGGACAGCACTATGGTGCAACATCAGCCGCAGATATGCTTTCTGCTTTGAAGATGGTTCCCTGCATGTGCCCTCAACAAGTCATGGCTTCCTGGTCTGTTAATAGTGTGCAGCATATGTCTTGAAATGGTTTGGAAGCTCTTGAAGGAACAGATGCCAAAGCTACTGGTTTATGTGCACAGAGTGTAGTTCTGTTGTGCAAAGAAACACATTAAGCATTAGGCATAGTGTCTTACAAATTTAAGTAATGTAATTATAGTATGTTGCTGAGTGCAATGAAAGATGCATGGAAATAAGATATTAAAGCAGTTGTCATTCCTAGAGTAATCTTTTTTACACCATGTTTGCATTTGCAAATACTAAAAACATCTTTTGAGGGTTTCACTGCTTCTGAAAAAGTTTGACCTATTAAAATTCAATAGTTTTCAACTTGCATTGTGTTATGGCATTTACAATTAACATTGTTTTCAGAACAAGGTCACTCTCCCGGTCGAGATCTAGGTCCAGGTCACGATCAAGGTCCCATGAGAGAAGAAGTAGAAAATATGCTAAAAGACGCAGCTACTCAAGATCTCCTAGTTTGTCTCCACACAAAGCACAGCGCAAGAACAAGTACGTCACTATTTTACATGTCCCATTGAGAAACATATTTACACTGGTATAATAGGACACCCTAATTGTGTAGAGGACTCCTAAGAATTTTCTCATCTTTAATTCTTACTATACTGTCAATTATATTACAATTTGTCTTATTGAGCATAAAATTCTTGGCGAGGTTAAATCTTTTTACCACTTACGAACATTCATTCTATGTAACTATTTTCTTCCTGGCACTCCTTTTTAAACAACCATTAACTTGAAGCTTGCGTAGCTTAATGTTCATGTGGTAGGTGCTCTCAATCTTGCATTAACTCAGAGTCCATCCATTACATAAGAAGCAGGGGGATTCAAAAGTTTACAACATTTTAAGATTTTTTTTCGCTGAGAAAATTAAAAAAAAAAAAATTAATTCCATGTCTGTGTCTGAACATGGATTGCGAACTGCCCTGAAGGTGAATTTCTTCATTTTGATCTAGTGTAAAATGCAGATTAGCAATTGCCCCATTATCAAACAGTATGTTTGTATGGCCATATTGATAGGAGTCTCCTTTAGTGCAGGGTAACAAAATATCAGCAATGACTTCCTGTTTTCAAAAGTAATAAGAAAAACATTGATCCAAACTTACTAGGCTTCATCTGTGAGTATAAGATGATCATGTATTTATCAAATGAATTTGGGGGAAACTTATATATTCAAGTATATATGGTATGCATTTGCAGTTGCATGCATTTTGTTTCTAAGAAATTTTCCTTCAAGGACCTCTGAAGTTGTATTTGAAGTATCCAGGATGAGATTACTGGTTAGAAATTTTCTTTAACGTCCAGTGAAGCTTCTATTTTAAAAAAAACTGTATGAAGGTCATTTTAAATTTAATAATGTCTTAACTTTTCTTTCAGGGAGAAATCTCGTCACAGATCACGGTCGCGAAGTCATGAGAGACGAACAGAATCTTATGACAGATACTATAGTAGTAGCAAGTCAAGAAGTCGGCATTCTTCGAGAGATAGGAAAGATCGTCGTTGAGACATTTTGTTAAGTTTCAGTGACTTTACTTTGTACCTTTTGGCAGTAACACAAGACAGATTTTTGTGCTGTGATGAAGGAAACTCAAGCCACATCAGTGAAGATTTCCTAAGTACAATGTTCAGAAGGCTAGCTTCGTTTAAGAAGATGGTATTAACTTATTGAAGGGGCCAAGTCAACCCTGAGAGATGTTGCTGCTTGTAATTATGGACATATGTTTTATGCTATGAATGAAGTTTTTAGTGTGTTTGAGGATGAATGTATGGTTTGCAAGTAAAACTATTTGCATACCTCCATGTGTTTTTAATACAATATATAGAATCAGATGACAAGAGGAACGTTTCTCGTCGGTGAAATATATCTATATTTATAAAATAATGCATTTTCTTTTACCATTCAACATCCCTCTTCACAGCTCTTACAATATATCACATTGTTTTTGGAATCAGTCAAGCAGAAAGTTGAGTTAAAAATTGCAAAATTGATTATGATTTCTGTTCGTTCACACATCAAATTTGACACTTTCTATTTTACTCTATAATTTACAATAAATTCCATAAAATCTTGGAAACTTCCTGTGAGATTGTTGAATCTCCAATATGAACAATGTTCAAGTTGTCTGAACCTAAATTCCTTTATTGGCTAAGCTAAATTTTGATGTTTTTACATTATTATTTATCATCAAATCACACTCTCAAAACATCACTATTTTTCAGAAACTTCATGGGTTCTAGAGTTGAAAAAAGATGACTTATTTTTTCTAATCCCATCCCATTCAGACATTACCAATTACTTTTTCCAAAGAATTGTGCATGCACATTTAGAATTTTATTGTGCAAATTCCTTCAAAAAAGTGAATTTAAAAAGATTTACTTTCATGTGATGTAAATATAACTTGTGAACATAAAATATTTAAATTTTTAAAATGCAACTTTCTAGGTCGACTTACATTAGTTATAAAATATACTCGTGCCTTTATACACTACTTTTGTATAGATCAGGCAAACTTCAAAGTGCGACCCACAGTAACTTTTAAAGAAATAGTTTGTTCACCGGCGCACGTAGGCAGCCCACTGTCCGCCGGACTCGTAGCCCGAACTATGGGGCGTCCAAACAAAGCAACTGTGAAACTTCTCATGTTATTAATCGCAGAAACACACATGGTGTCAAATATGACTTGACTTAAAAGTTTATTTATAAACCATTAACGCTGCTAGTCTGAAACAGAAGCCTTCTTTCTCAAATATATGGAGTTTTGTAAACGTGAATCCGCGAAATGTGCTTTGTTATGTGAAGTTGGTAACAACAGGTAGCTCCACAATAATATCAATACTATAGCTAGTTTTTAAATATGAAGATCTACAATTGCAGAAGTGTACTTTTAAGTTGTTACAATCAACACTTGAGTAGTTGAAAATCGATTGTTTACCGTCAAAAAAAAGTTATATAAATTGGAAAATCTGGTTTCTAAAATTCCTGCTTGCGGCGAGTCGAAGTTTTTTCAAGTCAGAATCGACCATACTATTTTATGCCGCAAATATGTTTGGCAGTGGCAGTGGTGTACCTTGCTAATTCCTGATCACCCTGACGTATTACTGATTTGAGTAGTGAAGAATCTGACCGAGGAAGTTCGTCTTGCGCTGTCATCGCCCATCGTTTGCCGTCTGCTCTCTTCATGGGACAAAAATAAAATTTGACGCTGAGTTCATATTGCCCAGTGTGATTTTTTTTTAGAAAATTATTCCTTTCTACATGAAGATGAAATTTGGAAACTGCAGTGAATTAATGTCTTAGCTACTGTGTCCATTTCGGCTATACATCAAAGTGTGTGTCTAAATCACGACACGGATTCAGTCCACCCTTTTCAGTGTAAACTCAAAACACGTCTGAAGTAAGTATATGAAAGTATTAACAGACATTTTTTGAGTGCCCAGAATTACGAAACAATGCCAGTTTATGCTTCCACAAAGATGTATTCTGAAGGGCATTTCTTCGCTTCGCAACCTTTGTGGAAAGGGACCTTGCGTCGTAGTGAAAGGGTGGAGGGGGACTACTACAATATTCATAATATAAGCTGGCCGTAAATTCTGACAGGGACCTATTAATTTAACCAGGAAGTTAGGTGGTCTGATGATAATGTGAAGAACATTATCTTTATATTTTTATTAACAATATTTACAATGCACTATTGCAACAATGATATAATAAAAATAACAATAGACACGGAGAAAATAGTTTCATTTCTTTATAAAAAGGTCAAAAAACGATACTTTCTGTAAAGTGAAGAAAAAGAAATATAAATTTTATTTATTGTATCATATACTCTTATTCGTGTAAATATTCCGTCCGTTTGACACTTTTTAATTTGAATGTAATCGGCTATGGATGTCATATTTTGGTGGTAATCGTCTACTGCTGGTCAGCAAGTGGACATTTCTATTGTATTTAATTATATGTATAGAAGTATCTCGGTGTCCCACTTTGTATCTTGCCAGACGTATGTAAAACGTTTTACAGATTACAATGGTATTTTTTTCAAATTTTTAAACTGGGGATATTTGGAGGAGGGTTAGTGGATATTGTTAGTACCACTGACAGTGCTTTAAAAATGAACGTATTCATTCAAATTCAGAACACAGTTGCAAGGAATGTACAAGATATGCGAATTTAGAAATCCAACATGAGCGGTACCATTATTTCAAGTACGTAGGACCGAATTCATAGTTGTCACTTACACTGAGTGTCCCCTTAACTACACGAATTGTATTCATAAACAGCCCTTCAGTGAAGTCTTAAGTGATTCTCATTCCTATAAGCGAGGCAGCCCTCCCCCATTATCTTACGGCTTCCCCGAATCGTCAGTCGTAACCAGTTTAGATTATGATTTTACGTGGCGTTCACCGACTATTGAATTCGTTTTGCTGGTGTTCGTATAGTGTAGCCAGTTAAAACGTTCCATTTTTGAAACGTGTTATGGAAAACGACTTCCAAGATCATTTTTAGTTTTATACTCAACACATCCTGCGAAATTCAAAGAAATATTGTAAAGATATAATAGATACCCATTGGAAATGTACAATGATGAACAATTCCGAAAGCGGTTTTGTTTCAATAAAACTACTGTAATGGGTGTACCTGTGCCGATGATCGACCAAGTCCCAATGACTAAATGAGGACTCCCCCTTATTAAAAGTTCTCGTTGCATTAAGATTTTATGCAACTTCATCCTTTACGAATGCTTCCAAAATTTTTAACTTTTATTCATTACTGAAAGTAATTATGAATTTGCAATATAACAAGTAATTTAAATTGTTGTAAAATGAAATTTATGTTAATACTATATGGGTTGACATTTTCAATTACATGAAATGTTAATAATCCATTACCAATATTGGCAAACCTATGTTCATACCATTTATATTAGTTACACTAGAGCATAAGTTAACTTTGTGGAATCAATTGGAACTGAACACAATAAATGAGAGTCACGTGGTCGCACAGCGCGACGTCAACTCGACGTTGGAGTGTCCGCCCCCTGTGAAATTGGACGCCCTTTGTACAAGACGAAGGGCGTGTGTAAACTCGGTTGCCAAGAACTTCGAAACAGTTGCCGACAATGCCATGTTGCCACATTTCCCTTCCGCTTAAGGGAACACTCCGCGGTTGTAAGGGACGTCTATGAGCGCCTATCAGTGAACACTTATGTTGAGAAAGCACTTATCACTTAAAAGTTCGCTTGTCCTGTAAGAGACGACTATGAATTCGGTCCGTAATGCTGCAAAATGAAATGTCGGAAGAAATTTTACCAAGAATCTTGAAACGTCTTCGAATTCTTCTCTCTACTTCAATGACTTCTTCAGAAGCTGAACGATCATTTTCAAGAATGAAGTGGATAAAAATAGTTCGTGGAAATGCAATGGCAACCGTGCTTTGCCTTGCTCTGCTGTCAGATAGGTGTAGAGGAGCTTAACTTATCCGTGAAACCAGTAACTTCAATGAACTAGTGATGGAGAAATTTGTCCATCTGAAAAATCGGCGATCGAATTTTCAATTCAAGTAAATTAACAAGATTAAGATTAACAAGATTCAAGTAAATTAAGATTACAATTTCCTAATTTCTGGGTAGATTGATAAAATTGATAATAAATTTCTCGTTCCGAATGTTGCCTAATTAAACAATTGTAACGGAGACTGTACATTCAGAAGGGTCAAGATCAAAAGTAATTTAAAGATATAAATGAGACATTAAAGCATTATTTTTCAAGATTAGTTATTACGAGTAATATTATAAATATTAATTTTGTTCACAAAGCCTCTGGTCAGGTCGCAACAGTCAGTTGCATAGTAGACATCGTGCACCTTCACCGCGCAAAAGCAGTGGCCCAACATCCACTAATCGGTTGTTTCGTACGCTGAAAGGAATATGACAGGCCGACCTGTTGCTAGCAACGGATGTTATGCTGACCTCAGCCCAATTTCGGAGAGGCAGCGCGCCTTGCGCTCATGGCGCGTTGTCACACGTGGATGCCGCATTCAATAAACATTTAAAAACAGTTTCTTAAAATGGGGAATTTTTCGTCGCCTTCTTTCCTTTATTAGTGGTTTTAAGCTTTCACATGTATTTATAATTATCCGATAGGAGTCCAAATATTTTAAAATATATTTGAATTTAAGGTGAAATGTTCTTAAACAACTTTAATAATTGTTAGAGACGGAGTAAGTGACTTGTATCGCAGTAAGTGTCACGTGACAGCAAGCCTCCCTCCCGCGCTCAACAATGGTCACGTGGGGATAAGCCGGCGAGTATGAATTGGGCCGATTCGTTCACGCTGGCGGTTTTTCTGTAAACCTTGCGTATTTGCGCAAAATTCACGCCCAGGCTGGTGCGTACTCGTGCATTGCACGGGTAATGAAGGTCCCGAGAGGCGCGGTAGAAGAGTGCACTCGACGTGGGGCCTTTCGTGTACATGTGGTTTATCCACAGAATGGTACAATCGCGGCTGACGGTCGGCAATTACCGGAAAGTGTGTATGGGGTAGACGAGACATTTGTAAAAGTTGTAAATAAAACTGTATATACTTTTAAATTGTCTGTGTGTTTAATATCACGACGCCATATCGTATACGTAAATAGGTCCTCCTGCGACGTACTCAGTACTCGGCTGCAAAAGCTTGCATCAACATTTCCGGAGTGACAGAAAGGGTTCCAGCAAAATTTCCACTCTGGAGCATTCGAGTCGCCGGCGACCATTCGAGTGATTGGTCAAGAAAACTTACATGCGCATTTGGTTCTGACAATTCACAGCGCGTAATCTAGAAGGCAAGGAGAACGGGCTAGACCCTTAGAGACGAGAAGCAGAATAGTGGAAGTGCGAAGCGACTGAGTGGATCGCAGAGAGACACGTCACGACTGCCGATTTGAAGGGACCGCGGTGAATAAGATCGCGATCGTGCGCAGTGCGATTTTGCTATTCGGCACTTGTGATTTTTGTGATCGATAAGGAAATGGACACAATATCGATGTGCGCGAGTCGCGATTAGGCACCCGTTTGTTATAATTTTGATAGCCAGGCGTGTTGCCTTACGCCACGATAAAGCTATTATCGTTATTCGCGAAACGAAGGTTGTGAATTATTCAAAACCTGCCGTCTCAATTAAAGACACATGAAGAGTTCATCTGGAATCGACCGCGCACCACTGTCTGCGGTGACAGGCCTACAACACTGGGACCCTGTCAAAAGGGCCCTCTACCGGCCTCGTGACCGTCTGGGAAGCCACAGAGCCCGGACCTGCCACTCCCAGTGGAAAATAGCTGACGGGTCAATGAACACCGAAGCCGCCGCAGTACTACTCCGCCGGCGCCCAAGGATGTGGTGAAGTCTTGCGGCATTAAACCGTGCAAAGGTGTAACAAACAGCTCTTCAAGCGATTTAGGAAAACAAAAGACATCTGATCACTCGTGAATGTATAGGAAAATTTCATAACAATTTATGTATGAATTTTCTTAGCTGAATACTTCCCAGATGATATCGTCTTGCTGTTTAAACACACTTTGACTACAACTAATTTCCACTGGAACGGGAATGTTTATGAGCAGACGGACGGCGTAGCCATGGGCAATCCATTGAGTCCGATTGTGGCCAACCTTTACATGGAGCATTTCGAAGACTCTGCATTAAACAGTTCTCGTATGAAACCGACACATTGGTTTCGATACGTTGATGATACCTTCGTGGTTTGGAGTCACGGTGAACACTTGTTATCAGATTTTTTGGATCATCTCAATAATATACACCCAAGAATTCAATTTACCATGGAGATGGAAAAAGATAAACAACTTGCGTTCTTAG
Organism: Gryllus longicercus; assembly: GCA_038098605.1. NCBI lineage: Eukaryota > Metazoa > Arthropoda > Insecta > Orthoptera > Gryllidae > Gryllus > Gryllus longicercus. The sequence goes on from JAZDUA010000101.1 coordinate 2,867,773, forward strand.
ATGTTTTGGTCAACAGGAATCCAGATGGCTCCCTTGGACATAAAGTGTACCGGAAACCTACGCACACGGATCGTTATTTACACAAAAACTCAAATCATCATCCCAGGCAAAAACGCGCTATGATCAAAACACTTTACGACCGTGCTAAACGCATTTGCGAACCCGATCACCTACCCGAAGAACTGCAACACCTGGAGAAGGCCTTACAAACCAACGGGTACAAGCCCAGTGAAGTAAGACGAGCTCTTCACCCGAAGAGGAAGACAGAACAAAACCACGCAGAAGATACTCTACTCGGTACTGTCTTCTTGCCCTATGTGAATAGGGTAACGGACCGCATAGGAAGACTGCTAGCTAGACACAGGGTTAAAACTGTCTTTAAACCCACCCAACAACTCCGTAACATTTTACGTTCGGCCAAAGACCCCCAGGATCGTATGTCTTTAGCTGGAGTATACAGAATTCCTTGCTCTTGTGGTTCCGTATACATAGGTACTACAGGGAGAAGTTTCAATACTAGGTTAAAAGAACACAAAAGGAACTGCCGCCTAGGACATACTGACAAGTCAGCAGTCGCCGATCACGCGCTGTCGGGACGCGGACACGACATGCGCTTCGAAGCGACGGATACTCTCTCCACCAGCACACACTACTACAAGAGACTCCAAATGGAAGCCATCGAGATCTACAAACACAAGAACAACTTTAACAGAAAAGAAGGAGAAAAATTAAACAGTACATGGTACCCGGCACTTCGTACGACCAAAACTCGGCAGCTAACCAGTACCGCTGACGTGGCCCAATCAGGTGCGAGAACAGGCGGCGCGCCCCAATCAGACGCGAGCGCGCGAACCTCGCCTTTCACTATGAATACAGGCCCCAGAGCCGCGGGAGCGTCAGTCAACGCGGCGCTGCCAACTAGGACACTTCGCCCCCGCCAGCAACGCCACTGAGGATGCCTGCCACAGTTGCAGGCGAAACGTATGGACAAGTTTCCATTGGACCACGGCCTTCAAGCCCGGAAACAACTGATTTTGATGTGGAAACCGGCCGCGAAAGCCTACATTGTATGTTAATTTATGTATGACTTGGCGGCCGCGCACTGGCGCTTTAATTTTTTAGACTTTAATTTAACAGCGTAGTTATAAATTCATGTTAATATAAATCCAAGTAATGAGTTCATAGAAACTCGCAGTTGTGTGACTTCAAGTGATTAAATTTATATTATGTTTAAAATTCTAACTGAAATAAGTTATGTTAAATTTTCAACAACCCTTCATTCCATTCCTTTGAAACAAGGTATCCCTCTGGAGCTGAGCTAGCTGGCACCCCAACACGACGTCACACGATTTCCCAAGTGGATGGACTTCACAATATATATATATATATATATATATATATATATATATATATATATATATATATATAGTGACCCACCTTCAATGCGGTACTATTCACTACATTTATTTTTAGAAAGGGACAGGTACAGGTGTCTTGGTTCGTGAACGGGCCTTTGAAGGTTTGGCGAAAACATTGGAAAAACTCAATTATCATTCTTTTAAAACAAACAAACAATTTATTAACAAAATCACAAATTTAGTACATCAATTCCAGTCTAATCACTTCCCGTTTTGATACCAAAGCTATACCTATGAGCTCAGATAACACAATACCTTAAATGCCATAAACCGTTCCTTTCTTCTCGGATGCTCCCCAGCGGCTGCAGCGATCGGCGGCCATCGGAGCGACTCGGCGCCCGTCGGACGGTTGACCTTCGCTCGGAGGCCCGTGGCCCCAACTCTCCGCGACACCTTTGCTTCGACCCCGACCGTTGTGAGTGTATTTTAGATCGGGTATGCACTAACCCAATCACTGTCCACCTATCTGTTATTAGTTATCTCAATTCTCCCTTGCTGCACAACCTACCAGTTCCACTTCGTTTACCTTTTCACAATCACATACACACGTGGCAACTACCCACTATTGTTACCAGCCATGCACTCGATAGTTTTTACTTTGTCACCACAGTTCCCGGCACCTATTCCGCTTCTTCATGCTTACCCTATTTATTAACGGCCACTATCACACTTAATTCACTCCTTGATGACTTCTCTTCCATTATTCAACTTCATTTTGTTCGTTTTTCACCGCACGCATCAACACCGCTCTGCCCTCCTTCGAGTTCTGTTCCACACTAACTGCCGTCGTCTCGCCAGGTCTCGCCGCCTTCTCGCGCCTGACCCGTTCCCTGATGTCAGCTACTCGCCGTCGTTACCGCGTAATTCAAAGTACATGTATCTTAGGAAACTCATCGCGTTTCAATGTATTTTAAAGAAACGCACTGCGTTTCTCTCTCTCTCTCTCTCTCTCTCTCTCTCTCTCTCTCTCTCTCTCTATATATATATATATATATATATATATATATATATATATATATATATATATACAGGGTGGTCGTTTTAACTTGAGACAAGTGAATATCTCGAGAAATATGCATCCTACGAAAAAAGTGTTCGAGATAAAAAGTTAATATTATCGTGGGGGACATCAGTCAGTGCTAAAAGTAGCCACCCCCCGCCCCCCCTTTGGGGGGGTCGGGGGGGTCACTTTCATATCTTAAATGGGAACCCCCATTTTTTATTGCGGATTTAGATTCCTCATAAAAAAAGAAGTAACTTTAATTTGGGACATTTTTTCCAAATTATTAATAGATGGCGCTAAAATCGGAAAAAACTATTTATCCCGATTCCCTAGAAAAATGAAGGAAACGGTCTCATATCTTGCGAAATTCACATTGGATCGAAAAACTGCAAAACATGTGTTTAATATTTTTCAAAAACTTATCGTATGACTCAAAACATGACCCCCCACCTCCACTCCCTGGGGGTGGAGCGGCGGGCAACTTTGGAATCTTAAATGGGAACCCCCATTTTTTAATGCAGACTTGTATTCCTCATGAAAAAAGAAGTAACTTTTATTAAGGATATTTTCTCGAATTGTTGATAGATGGCGTTGTAATAACAAAAAATAGACTGGAATACGAAAAATTGGAAATTATTAGATTTCGCTTTTGCAAAACAAACAAATAATAACCTGTTATGTTATTCAAAGCTCTTAACTACTTTTAGCGTTACCCAGGAACAACGACGTGGACGTAGTAGTTACTGTTCCCATCGGGGTGCTTGTTTTAGGTGAGTCCCCTTGCCTCTCACCATCGGGGTGCTTGTTTTAGGTGAGTCCCCTTGCCTCTCACCATCGGGGTGCTGGTTTAAGGTGAGTCCCCTTGCCTCTCACCATCGGGGTGCTTGTTTTAGGTGAGTCCCCTTGCCTCTCACCATCGGGGTGCTGGTTTAAGGTGAGTCCCCTTGCCTCTCACCATTGGGGTGCTTAACTTCGGGAAGCCCCTAGAACCTAAACCCATTGTTAGGTTTCTTATCTCAGGTGCGATCTTCAAAAATATCAAAAAATGGCATTTGCTGCGATTACAGCGCCATCTATCAATAATTTGGAAAAAATGTCCCAAATAAAAGTTACTTCTTTTTTTATGAGGAATCTAAATCTGCAATAAAAAATGGGGGTTCCCATTTAAGATATGAAAGTGACCCCCCCGACCCCCCCAAAGGGGGGGCGGGGGGTGGCTACTTTTAGCACTGACTGATGTCCCCCACGATAATATTAACTTTTTATCTCGAACACTTTTTTCGTAGGATGCATATTTCTCGAGATATTCACTTGTCTCAAGTTAAAACGACCACCCTGTATATATATATATATATATATATATATATATATATATATATATATATATATATACAGCCACCCACGCTTCTTCGGCAACGCCAAGACATGTCCCCGCAATGCAGGCGCACCGCTAATGAAGGTGTAAAACAGCACGGCCTGGTATCTGCGCGGCTCCACCGACAGACGTTTGGATCATGGACGAGCGCGGAGGGGTCAGTCAGTAGGTGTCGTGACGTAATGTTATCCCTCCAGGAGAGGCCGGACATCTGACCGCTCAACCCTTCTGGTGAGAGACGTCGAAGAGTTCGAGTGTACGTAGAGAGCTAGGTCAGTGAGAAGTATGGGCCATTTTGTAGAAAAAACGGTGCGATTTAATTGTTCAGGCGAAAGAATAGGACGACAGCGGAAAATTCAGCCTTCTGAACTGTGATTAACTAATCGAAGTATAATATTTCATAAAGAATGTGGAAAGTAGTGGACTAGCTAGTACGAAGCGGAATAGTGGCGGCGAAATCGAGAACATTGAGCTGTTGCGAGGCATCAGTATAACTGTGCAGTTAGCTACACGAGTAAGAAGTGTTAAGAACTCCAAAAAAACAATACATCGTTAGCAAATACGCGTAAGGACTTAAAAAATACGCGTCGGCGTGCCGCATAGGAAGAGCAGCGAAAAAAGAAGAGTCGAGAATTCATGTGCCGGGCGTGGCCAAGCAAGACGAAAGAAGATTGGACGTGGATTTGGAGGCAGGAGAGAGAAGATGGCGTTTCGAGCGACATCTCGGACGGCTGGTCTGCGAGGGAGGAAAGCAACGGTGCGTCCGGAATTGGGCGAAGGTCGGGAGCAGCGGCGACGACGGGATGGCCGGTCGGCCTGCCTAGCTGCAGCCGGACAAAGGGACGAAAATATTTGTAATGGAAATTGAGGGCACACGACGCAGTGCGTTAGTGCAGTGACAGAGACAGAAATCAAGGGAAATTTTAATAATAAATTAGAATTTGTGGCGGTCAGTATTGAAAAGGAGAACCGCTTAAGTCTTGTAATCCATGTAATATGTTTCATTCCTGTATGAATTGCTCAGCACATTCATTGTAAATATTTTGAGCATGGTAGTAAGTAATTATGTTAAATTGTTGAGCTTTATGATGAACAATGTGAAATTCATTGGAGATTAAGAAGTAATTCCATTTGATTCATATTTTGATCAAGTAATAAATAATTTGCAAACACTTGCTGGCCAAGCATTGAGTAGCTACCAAGCACGGATTGCCGAGAAAGTGTGAATTTGGGAAGCTTAAAATGTGTCAAAGTTATTAAGGAGTATTTTATAAATTTCAGAGTATATTCTAGAAATACTTTCATTTTGACATGATTTTGAGTGTTATTATGCGATTATTTTCTTTGCGTTCTCTTCAGTCCTTTGTAAAGTGATTTGACTGTTTAAGAATTTACTCACTGATTTTCACCTATTTCTGTGCCTTGGAAAAGCTTTCTCACACCCAAAAGATCCTGCCGCCTAAGCTCACTAAACCTCATTACAATCATGCATTCTGCCGCCCCTTCGTTCTATCTGAGTGGGTCTTAGGTAACAATGAGGGTGATGAGATTGTGTAAGTATATATATATATATATATATATATATATATATATATATATATATATATAAATGTGTGTGTATAACAAAGTGTTAGTTACATCATTATGACTGAAAAACTGCTGGACGTATTTTAAATTTCTCCGATTTGTTGCATTCACCTCCGCCCCGAATAGCATAATAACTTTTAAAATATCGGGAAAATTCACGAAAAACAGATCAAAGAAAAAATTAATATTCATGCTAAATGCAATCCGCAACACACTGTGAGATTTTTTACTCTGAATCATTAAATAGCTCCTAAACGAAGCGTTTTCGGGCATTAAAATCTCAAAGAAACATCTATCTCACCGTAATGTACAGAATGAGAATTTTTTGAACATTCTGTAACATTTATGCTGGTCCGGCGCTTCTCGATATTACCCTACCTGCTCAGACACGTGCAGTGTCTGCAAATAAATGTGCATGAGAGGGTTAGAGAGAGGGAGGGCGAGAGAGAACAACGAAAGAGAGAAAGGGACAGCGAGAGAGGAAGAGAGAGAGAGAGAGAGAGAGAGAGAGAAAGGGATAGGGAAGGAGACACATGTACAGCCTATGGATGTTACTGTTTTCTGGTCTCTGAAAGAATATTACAAGCATAAATAATAGTTTACAATTGGCGCCTTAAAAATGAAGGTAATTTATAAAAAAAGTTTTGCCCTCTCTTAAAATAAATTTTGGATGAGATATCACCTTTAATTAAAAACGGGTTTAGAAAGTGTGGATTAGTTCCTTGGGACCTTAAAGCTCCAATTGCAAACATCAGTTAACCTTCAACTTCATGTGTGCCTCTATCGAATCTAGCGTATTAACATAAGGAAAAAGAGCTCAAAGCAGCATTCGCAACTTTGGTGAACAATGTTGGGAGTGAAAAGATGGGTTTATTCCAACAACCTCTTTCAAACTGGACTGGTCGTGGAGAACGCAGAAGTTTGTTTGAAGTGTGGCATACGATGAAGTGATTTCTTAAAAAATGAAGTCAGGGTAATGACTGGACAAATAATTTCGCCCAGGAAAACTGAAGACCAGTGTAGTTTCACCGCGCTTGGTTCTGAAGCATACTCATGTGTATGCTTCAGCACACTCATATATGTTATTCAGAAACGAGCAATTTCAGCACAAGTTATTTACAGGGAGCTGCTCATTCAGAGGAAACAATTAATCTCGATAACTGTTGTGACAGATGTTCAGTCTAGTGTGGATAAATCTAAAATACCAAGACCCTGCAAGAGAACACTGTTCTGACCTGGACAACATCCCAATATAAATTCAAAACGAAAAAGGAGAGAATTTGTACCGTCAGTTGTAACATAGGGGCGAACACAATGAAAATAAAGAAAAGAAAGTGAAATTGCAAACACAGAAAGAAGGGTAAATATAAGAAAGGAGGCAACGATGGAACAGAAGGCTGAAGAAAGAAAACTCAAAAAGTTTGCTTCCAATAAAAGTACTAAGAAGAAGTCGAAAATGACGGTAGCGATTGTTTCGTCGGAAGATGAATCTTTGAATCCATTCGGAAATAGCTCTGATGACATTAGTATTGGCACTGGAGAGGGGTATGATGATCTCTTTGAAGAGCCTGCCACCAGTTACATTACAGAACATTATGGGAACAGAGAACGCAGTGAACCCACATGAGTTTTTCGTAATGATAGAATTAATAATTTCAATTCATTTTGTGTAGAACCATTCACAGAGTTGCAGATGCCTTGGAGAACCTCATCCCCAAATGCCGTGTTCCCCAAATGATTAGGATAAAAAAGTGTTGGAATATATTTACGAAAATAAAATGTTTTATTGCGTAAGAAATAGGAGCCCCTGGAATATATTTACGAAAATAAAATGTTTTATTGCGTAAGAAATCGCAGCCCCTTTCATAATTTTCAGGGCGTCCACGGCCTTTCTACTCCCCTATGCGGTAATGACCAATTTTATACATTAAGGATTGTCAAAGGAGAATGTTAAGATTTGCCAAAAAATCAATATCTATAAAGATGTAATTTAGAAACTTACGTGCAGTGCAAAAGGAAGTCATTTCTAGGAATGTGCAACAACAATCATATACTATTTAATACTCAACTTCACCCTTTTTGTAATATTGTATTACAATAATACTGTTATTATACCCATCTTGTTTTGTATTGAGCAATACGTTATTTACGGATTATTATTAGGTATTGTATAGTCTCTAATAACCTCGTATGAAGCCCGTAACCCCTCTTCAGCCTAGATAAATATTTAAATTTACAAATTGACACAAAATTAATATGAAAACAATATATTTCATCAATATCTGATAATACACATATCGAACTTCTTAAATTATGCCCTTTCCTTAATATAAAATCAAAATTCGCAACTGATTCAGGTATCTTAATTTATAAATCTAATCATTCGTCCCACAATAACATATGCTAGTCCTACATGGGATGGTAATTCAAAAACTAAACACAAATTTTAAAACTAACTCAACGACCTCGCGTTGCTGAGGTATTTATCATACTTTTTTATTAAACAGAAAGAGAAGTCCATATATTCTCGCCATACGGCGGAGTCTCCTATCTCTTCTATCTCCCCTCTGTCCTATCCCGCGACTCGTACTCGCGACCGCGACCACCTTGCTCCAATCTGGAAATATCCGGTCTCCCGGACTCATTACAAACATTTAAATTTTATTCGTATTAGGGTTACCGCCTTCTAACCTCTTTCACTTTATAACTGGAAATAATAAAAAAATATTGTTAGCATTGACCGCCAATTTCCTTCAAATTTGGCGCCTTGTTTTTTAATAGGGCATTTTGATGGTCTTTGAAGGCGTTTTTTAGAAGGACTCTACATTTCAAACTTGGCGCTTTGGAAATATGGAATTTTCCCCAAAAAGCCGCGCGAATTTCTTCTCTGTTGACCAAATACTCATTTCTTTCGTACAAAGTTCCTTGACGTAGATTCTCAGCTGCTTCCTGTTAGTGCGGAGCGTCACCGAAAGATCGCACCAGCTCCTGGGCCACCCCGCGTAAAATTACCATTGTCGAAATACTGGGAAATCACCGATTTCAACCTCAGACGCCAGCTCGCATTGTCATCACAAGCTAATGCAGAAAGCTGAGTATAAAACGTTTTGAACGCCTTCAAGGTTCGATTCAGGGTGTGCCAGGCACTGGATGCAGTTGAAACATGAAGTAAAAACCACGAAATTCGTAAGGAAAGGTTTAATTTCGTTTGGACAGATGTAACTGTGACAATTTCTTCAATACTCGTTAATTCTTTCTCCAAGTAACAATCTAGTCAATTGTGTGTCGTATCTTTTCCAGAACACTCTTGTCTGACAAAAAACTATCGATAGAAGACGATGTTTCGTTGCAGTTTCTACCAATAGCTCTCCCGACTTTCTTCTTTGAGTATTTCACCGCCTCAACAAATATAAAACAAAAAAATAAAATGCATGTTCTCACGTATATTCTTTTTGTGGAATTTTATATATTATATCAAACTTTCAATCAATTGCCACATTATAAAACTTTCTCTATTTACTCTCCCTAATCGAACGTACATACGAAGTAATATTCGTAGTACAGGCGAAGTTATGTAATCCTGCGGAAGATCGATTTCGCGATTTCAACGGCAATATACATTTTGGGGTCCACAGATACCATAAAAGTGTTTTTTTTTTTCTAAACGTCCGACTGTCCGTCCGTCTGGTGTCTGTGAACACCACCAGCGCCTAAACCATGTGTAGGATTTTTTCCAAATTGAAGAAACCCCTGTCCACCGGGTTCGAGTCGAAAATATGAGATTTTAAAAAACATTCTTCAAAATTTGGGAGTACTTTACTCCGGACAATTTCAAAATTTCCTATTAACGACTCCAAATTCTTTCATTGTATTTTTTATAAGAATATAGTTACAAACACTTATAAACATGCCATAGTTCCGATTTTCACGGTTTACTCTGAATTTTCGAAAATTTCAAAAGTATGATATTTTTTGGTGTCTTCCTACAATTACAAAATTAAAGATAAAGATTTTTCCTTCAAATAAAATTTGTTCTCCATAGTGAGTTCTTTCATTAAGGTCATGTACATTTTTTGAAAATGTCTTCACGCAATATTGCGTGCAATATATGCAACTTTAAAAAATTACAAAAACAACATTTTCAAAAATTTATTTGCTGCGTCAATCGACGGTTAAAATAATTAAAGTAATTTTAATTGCATTCGAGTACGTGTTTTAGAATTGTGTACTAATACCTATCGGTATACTCTCTTTTCTCTGCACGACAGTGCAACATGACGAGCCGTTACTAAAGATGCAAAAACTTATTGTTGTTTTTTTCCTACCAAGAAGGGAAGACTTGGAGAAAGGGGTCTCCTCGTGTTGTCTTGCATGAACGAAGGATAACTCACTATGTCATAACTAAAAATTTAATTAACCAATGAATATTTGCATTTACTGCCTCATGAAGCCATCAAAATTATACCGTTTCAAATGTTTGATCTTTCCAAAGTGGATTGAAATTCCAACCATATAACATGCAATGTAGTAACAAAATCCTTACAGCTGCACATCAATTATATCTCTCAGAAATAATATTTATACACAGGAAACTTATCACAAACACTAACAGCTTATCCAGTTATCATTAAACTAATATACAGTTAATGATAACAAATTATGCATTTACAAACAATTCCCAAATAGTTTACCTTTCCAAAGTGAATTGAAATTCCAACCATCCAATATGCAATGCAGCAACAAAATCTTTATAACTGCACATCAATGACATCTCTCATAAATAATATATATACACAGGAAACGTATCAAAAATACTAACATGTCTTGTTCAAAAATCTATAACAATAAAATATTAACTATCAATAGCCACTATTTACACCCAAACACAGCACAATGCAAAATATATGCTTGATAACTGTGCTTATGGACATCATTGCCAACAAGAATGTGATAACCTCAACTTTAGATACATGATATTAATAAAATTATCTCAGATTCCACACATTATTTTATAACAACAATCCAAAGCACATTTTCTGATAAAGTATCATCTTCCTTCAGCGTATAATTTGATTTTTAAATTAACAACAATTTCAATCACCAATGCTTTCATAAAGTTGTTCTAACCACTATTAACAATTTTACTACAGAGTAAGACAGCTTAATTTTGTCTTGAACATAATGTATTCATGATTGGCAATAAGTTCCAACATCGAATGTCTCTCTATTAGTAAAAGTAATTACCTCAACGAGTAACCTCACATGTGCTTATGAGAATCGGGCACGAAAGTTCGACCAACTGCGAAATTATGCACAGATTAATTGGCGTCGCACATACCTGAATGTTTTACTGTCTCCAGCACGCGGGCGTTTTTTGAACAACGATAATTTGCTAATTGCTCCAGTCAATTCACGTTTTCACCAGCCATCTCACATTTCACCTCTCAGCTCACGCGACTTTCATCCCTCTCGAAATTTAACGGCCGAGCAGAGTTTGCAGTATTGTGAACGCACGGAAAGTGCAATGCACGTTCACGCCACTGCCGTGCGATCATTCCTACCCTACGGGCATCTATGGCTAATCCTGCAACATAAAGAAAATCAGAAAATCAAAAATGACTTTAACCAACCGGCGCGCGCATTGCGTGTGTAGAATCGTTAAGTTTATGTTTCGAGTCTCATTTCTCTGTTTCAGATTACTCTTTCTCCAGAAAGTGCTTCGGTCGCCTTTACATCACCCATTGATTGGGTTGGTATGACGCGATCTCAGAAATGAGAGTTCTCTCAGTCAGCAGCTGTTTCAAAACATTTAGAAAATATTTTTGATGTGATCAATCGGCAGTGGCATTGATTAATCGCGATGTAAATTTTTAATGGGAATGTATCTAGGTGCGCAGAGGGCGGCCCTGAGGTATTCGTTTTGAACTACTTGTAGTTTATGTGTAGTTCAAATGTGTATTTGCTGCAATTGCCCAACTGGGGCATGCGTAGTTCAGCTGCAGCCTCATAATTGTTTTATAAAGTGTGAGGCAGTTTGCCGTTGACAGTTTGCTCCGCTTGTGAAACAGGCTTCGCAATCTGCCCCTGGTGTGCCGCGCTTTCTTTCACACGTTTTCAATGTGCAGATTAAAAGTAAGTGGTCTATCTAAAGTGACTTATTTAACGGCCGAATCTCTCTCTCGCTACCCCAAACATCCCTCTCGGCACTTGCATTCGACTCGCGCACTGGACATCTCTGGGCTGCCGCGCCACCTATCCTTCGTTGGATCAACTAGTCTACGCGACGCCGGACTGCCAGAGAGCGGCTAACGTTACATTCAATGGCGCGAGCATACGCGATGTGCCACAGTACGAGTATCCTTGATCTGTGAATAGTGGCTGACGGAAAGGAGACATTAACCACTTCAAGTTATATCTCAAAAAATCCTAGATCACAGTAGATCCCGGCTTGACAAATCTTTTTTCTATTATCAAAATTAACAACCTTGAAAACCAACTTTGTCACACATTGAATTCCTCCAAATACCCATTTACCACTACTGTTTTACTTTAATTACACTGCCGTTTACTATAAATTATATTCGTGCATAACTTTCATCAATTTAGTAATTCCTTCAACACCCAAAGGCACTCTTCACTGTATTAAGATATTTCTCTACAAAAGTACATTCATCCGTCAGTTTCAGCATAACTCGTAAATCATTCATGTTTTCGCACTCACTGTCGCTCGCTTAACTTGAAAATACATAATAGAGAGTTTTTGTAAGTCGTGGATTTGAAAGTCGTAACACAATTCTGGAGAGAATTTGTACTGCGCAGGCGCCGGCTTCAAATGACGGGATTTCGATTGTCGGGTCCCGTCATTCTCCGTTTTGTTGTCTACGACAAACTTACACTTTGCGTAGTGTTCGTCGCCATCACTAAACACGATATCAACATTAACGCACAATGAGCTTGGATGAAATGACAAATGCAATATCCTTAGTACCAATATAAAGTGGCAAGAACTTGATGGTTAATATTTCTCAAGTTAATTCAAATATGTCAGGAATAAACTAACGTAATTGATTAGCATTTGAGCTTATGTATACGAGGCTTCATTGACTGTCACGAAAAATTAATTATTTATCCACATGGCGTTACAATTGTCGTACATTTCCCATTTCTAATATAAACAATTTGTATTAGCAAAATTGCGGGATTACATTCTAAGACTATCTAGGAAGCTATAGTTATATTTGGAGATAAAGACATGTATTACATATTCATATGATACAATCAGATTTCATGTATTATACGTTTTACTATCTTGTAATGCTTAAAAAAGCAAGCCGAGACTCAGAGATACCCAGATGTTTAATAAAGCTTTTAGTTCCTGTTAGAGATATATTCAGTTCCAATTTGTTCCTAGTTTTAACGTATGCTTTCGTTTTTACGACTTGCATAAACTCATTTTCCTAAAGATATGTTATTTCCTATTGACGATAATGTTTACGTACTACGACAATGTATTTCCTGTCTTGCAAAATCTCTCTAATAATTATGCTTAATTTACTACATTTAAACATGTATGCATTCGTACCTTTTTACGTCAATATTAATCACATGCGTTAGAAAATGATCTCTTCTAAACATTTCGTCTATTGTACACCTAATACACTCATGCCTACACACAATTAAAATCAATATCCAAGTTACTTTTATAAATAAAATAGAGAAATACTCAGAATTACTTCGAATTAGACAACTGACAGAAATAAAAAGTCCTTTAAATGAGTAATTCTATGCATTGATGAAATCAGTAAATGAACTTAGACATCCAATGCTAGCGTGCAGCTAAACTATTGACATTGATGCACTCTTGAGTCTGTGATGGAGAGCTAGGCGAAAAATGTCCAGAAAAGTAATTATTTTATAAATATATTAAGGTGTATGGTTATAAATCATAGTCTATAGTACTCCAGACCTTTCAAGGAAGCTATCACAAAGGTTTCATCGGTATTGGCTCAGTAGATTCAGAGATGTAAGTCAAAGTATTTCTGTATTTATATATTAGTATAGAAGATAAGATTTTACGTAAAATTAAAAAAAGGTATGATTTTCGCCGAAATCTCTATTGTCAAAAATTGCAAACAAAATAACATCGCCAGTCCAACATTGATGATTGATATTTTTTCCTCTTCATGAAATCTCTTCTTTGAAACGAAATACTGAAATAATGGGAATGGATATCTCGTAACTTTTTAAAATTTTAAATAGAAATGTTCAAAATGTTTAAACATGGGAGTGAGTCAGTTTATCTCTGTGGCTGGTGGTGTACGGGTATCGTGAATGACGTTGTTACTCTAAGGATCTGAGTACGAATTCCAATGTAAAGAAAAACACATTCTGCAGGTTGGAAACACTTAAAATTTGATGTTGAATTATAGTATTTAGTAACCGTTACTAATATAGCTAGAAAATATGTGCTGTCATAGCACATCTATGTTGTAAGTTTACTAATTTTATTTATAGTAATTCTAGGTTCTATTTATAGTAATAGTAGGTCCCATCACATCCAAAACTGTATTCCTGTAATGAATATACTTTTCTTATTATTTCTAGATAACTTTTTTTATTTCAAAAATATTTATTGGGGACCGAACTGATATTTCTTTTCCGTCTGAAATACCATCTGAATCCGCTCTTGCTATTTGACACTGAACCAGATGAAAATATTTTCAGAGTTTTTGCTTCAAGAGGATGGGGGAGAACCATCTCAGATTACTTTCGGTGTAGAAGTGACTACCATGAATTTCACTTATTAAATGAAGCAAAAGCAGTAGCTACACATTACATTTCGTTTCGTCTAGTCTAGGATTGTCCAAATTGCACCCCGCGGCCCGCATATGGCCCGCGAAAGGTTATTAGAAAAAGTGAAAGTCCTTGTATCCATGTCTGACGAGAGGATTGAGCGCCCAGCGCACGCGCCCTGTCGTTGTCTACACCACCTTTCATGTAAAAACTAGTGGCGCTAAAACAGCACATACTTTATCGCCGTACGTAATAATTATAAAATACTATTTACACAACAATTTCTCTCCGAATTACCACATTTAAGTCATAACTCATTACCAGGGTTGAGCAAAATACTTTAAATTTAGTATTTAAATATTTTGCCAAATTACTTTATAAATAAATATTTAAATAATACACAAAATACATTAGGACTTGATTTGCTAAATACATACAAATTTAAAATTCTTCAAATGCTCAAAATACTGTAAATATATAGTAATTTAGAATTGTATATTTTTATTGCAACAATGTATTGTAATTGTCAATTACAGCAAATTAGTAATTGACAGTCGTACAAATTTCTAAACAATAACTATTTTAATGTATTGTAACTATATGTATAAACATTTTTAAATGTAAATTGATATCAAAAGGTATCTAATACAAAGAATGGCATCAGACAATAAACCCCTCGTTGACGAATTTATAAAACCTGCAAAGGAAAACAGTTATTCAACTGGCGTTGACGAACGTAAACTAATGATATAACGAATAAACGCTTTTTTATGTCGGATAATTGACTAGCATTTTTAATGATTTAGATTTATCATTTAAAAATGAAGAGAGTTCAAATTCAACGATGAAAGGAGATTTTATTTTTGTTTCATCGAGGTGCTTTACTAGCAGAATCAAACAAAAAGAAACTATCCACGTTCTAAACTTTCATCTTTTTCGTCTGTATTTAAAGTATTTTAAGTATTTATTTTTTAAATACACCTACTTTATGTATTTAAATACACCCAAAACACATGCCCAAAAAATTCAAAAATACAGTTTTTCAAATACATTATGTATTTAAATATGTATTTCAAATACACGTATTTAAATACTCCCCAACCCTGCACTTTACAAATTTTACAAAATTTGGTGCAAAACTAAATATTTTCAAGCAAACTTCAATACAAATTTGAAAATTATAACTGCTATTCATAGAGGTAAATCATGTCCCAACAATAAGACGTAATTTACAAAAATTCACTTCCGAGTCATTAATGCTGAGTAATTGTTGCATTCTAATGTGATATTCCCTGAAGGCTAGCAATTTTTATTTCATATATTTCAAATATATTTTAAATAATTCATAAAAGATGCATGTGTAATTGTATAACAAAAGGTCGAATGTAAGAAGCGAACAAAACAATTTGAAATAATATACCAATTCTAACTCGGGAAGCATCCAAGTGTCTGGAATTACGTTCACAAAGCACAAAAAATTCGGAGCGGGCCATTATTTTTGAAACCAAATTACACAAAATATACTTATTTTTTCAAAAAGTTCAACATGACAGCATTTAAAAATTTATTTTTGATAAACACATTTCATTAAAAAATATGTATATTTACAATTGTGGTTGTAGGATGACGCTGAAAAAGAAACGCAGTCAAGAAACGGAGCGGGCGATTATGTTTGTCGCGAAATGTCACAAAAAATACTCATATTGTCAAAAAATTAAACTTTACCTTATTTGTAGATCTGTTTTATTAAGAACACATTTCATTAAGAAAAAAATTTATCTTCACACTTGTAGTTGTATTAGTATTTTTTTTTAAGTTTTCGCAAAATCAGTCATTTTAACGAACATGAGACCCGCATCTTACTCTTAAACGTCTTTCAGAGTATTTAACAACAAAATTTCATCAAAAACAATGGAGTGGTTTTTGAGAAAAAAAGCTAAAACAAAATTAAAAATTGCTAATATTTCATACAAAATGCGAAAAATACCCAAATTTTCGAAATATTGTACTTGACCTTATTTCAAAATGTATCTTTAGGTGACAGATTTCATTAAGGGAAAAATCCCTATATTTTAGTTGTAGGAAGACGCCGAAAATATTTTAAATTTTTGAAAAATCAGAATTATCAACGAGAATGAGACTTGCACCATTCTATTAAATGTTCTTTATATTATCCAGCTACAAAATTTAATTAAAAACGATGGAGCCTTTTTTTTTTCAAAATTTTGAAAATGTCCCTGGGGATTGATGTAAAATACCATCCAAAATTCAAATATCAGTTTCAAATTGAAGGCGCCGTGACATCAACCAAATCAATTATGGAATATCAATTTTGGATAAAATCGGCTGAACGGTTTAGCCGGTAGCATTGTTCACACACATACGTTATGCCGTCAATCGCTTTTTCGGTATCAAGGATCCACAAAACATGGATTATGGCTTCACTTCGTGTTAATTTTTTTTTCTCTAAATTTTGCATCTAGATTTATCTACTTTTTCATTGTCAGGGACCCAAGAGTTTTTCTGGGGAAAATTCACCATTTTTTTCCGCTCAGCATTACATGACTTTCTCTCCATGGGGATGTGAGATGTGGATCGCCTGAGTAATGAAAACATTGCCTGCACCGTATTAAAGGTTTTAGTCGTGTCCCTTGAGGCTCTGAAACTTAACCCTGCTTCAGACAGGACAAGCATTCAAGAATGTAAAGAACGTGCATAATAAATGTACCGGCCACTTTCTTCTAGGATAATATCAAATTAAAAAGTATATGATTGATTGAAAAAGAACTAGCGGTGCGACAGAATAGCACAGACTTTCCCGTATTAGTTTTCTATTTCCTTTGGTCTCGGTTAGCTATTCGAACTTGCCACATATTATTGCCTATTACCATCTCTCGCCCCCCAAAGTGTATTTTTTTACATTTTCTTAATTTTTCTGTTTCCTCATTATAGAGCGGAAATATTATTTTAAAATTATCAAAAAACAGTAAAACCTAATTCAAAATGGTAATTTTCTTTGAACAATTTTGAGCAGTTTTTAAGAAAATGGTGCTTAACCGCTACTGTAAGTTCGAAGTTTCAAGCTCTTTTTCACAGAAAATTTTTGAGTTTTCGAAAAACTTCATTTGAAGTCATTTAAGTATATCAACTCACAAATACAACAGTGTTTACAAATTGCTGGAAATGTGCATATCAACGGCGTGAGAGATCTTTCAAACAATTTACATTTGTGTAATTTTTGAAAAAACAAAATATACACCAACCCTACCAATAGTTTACAGAAAAAATTTGAGCCAGTTTTGAGAAAATCTTGTTTTTGTAATTTTTTAAAATTGCAGTATTGCACGCAAGATAGCGCGAAAAATACTAAAATTTTCAAGAAAAATGTATATGACCATAATGAAAGAGCTCACTATGGAGAACAAATTTTATTTGAAGGAAAAATTTCTATCTTCGATTTTGTAGTTGTAGGAAGACTCCCAAAAACATTTTAAATTTTTAAATTTTCCAAATTAGTGTTAAACCTGATCTCGCCCTTTGAATGCTACCGAAGTATCTTTCGTGTATGCGGTTCACAATACTGGATTGGAGAGTTGAGGGGATGAGAATTCGACACAGCCATTTTCAGAACCAGATATCTGTCATCGGGATCAATGTGTGTCAGTGGCACTTAAGGTACGTAGATTTTTCCTTCATACTATTACAGATTCAAACCGCGCGCCAAAAGTTCTATAACATTTAAATAGCTGAATAAAACTAATGGTTACAATGAATCCATTCTAAGTAAATATAAAGGAGTTGCCGTAGGTCCGTGCTAAACCAATCGGGATGAAAGTTGTTTATTGCGATAAAAGATGTTTAAGACGATGGTCATTGGATACGTAAGTTTAGTACATGTTTTCTCACCGGAAGGTTGCGCTTATCTTCCTCCACTGGATGGTGAGATCCTGTGCCGACCTACCTGACGGCTAGCGGTGTCTGACGGCTAGCTGTGTTAGCTAGAACCAGGTACTTCCACTGATGGGCACCACCACAGCCTGGACAAGCTCTAAGCTCCCGTGGCCCGTTTGTAAGGGTACTGCTCCGGCATTAGCCTGTTGTTGATTGGAGAAACCATGGAAAACTACCGATCAGAGCCGCCGCGTTTAGATTTCTCCTGACAGCGACTGAATTCGGTCCGGGTAATCCTGCCACTGTCTGGACTCGACATAGATCCTCCCGGTTGGGGACACTGCAGTGACATCAGTTGATGCCCTGAGTCACCTCTCTTGGTCACAGTTGTTTACCATTAACATTGTTCCACCAGTAGCGGCTGACCTTGAGCGCACTTGCTATGCGGAAGGCAATGCTATTCCCTTCTCTTTCCCAGAGCAATGAGCATAGCAAGCTTTCTCTTTAATCTTGAATATTTATAACACCTTGTCCTGATGTTAATTGCCCACAATTCCACTGAGTGACACAAACCTTGAAAATATATTGGCTGTGTATTAGAGAATTCGATGATACATTTTTTACTGCTGTAGGAAATCTGAAATTCGGGGAAAATTGACATTCACATGTCATCATAACTTCATTGCTCCAATGTTCAATATTACCGTCTTGTGTTCAATACCATATTCAAATTTCGAATGAGTGCCTCTATGATTGCCCCTCATCTCAATTGTAGATCAGATTATTTACCTTTCAGAGCTTAGAACACAATATTGCAATAATAATAATAATAATAATAATAATAATAATAATAATAATAATAATAATAATAATAATAATAATAATAATAATAATAATAGACAGCTGTCGCAAGCTGACTTTGGGAGGTTGGTGAAAGATCAGTATCACATTTGTATTACATGGATTTTTTTAAATGTTTTCTAAGAATGAAACGATTCTCTTCCAAATGCTGTCTGTCGTGAATGACTTTAGCAATGACACATACATGAAGTTTGGTTTTAACAAGTGAGAAAAAATCAATTTAAAGATAGGCAAAGTGATAACGTCAGAGAGCATGGGAGTTGATTCAAGGTCTTGAGTTAGGTAGAACTTACAAATATCTAAGCATTCAAAATATGAGACCATCTCGAACGACACAATAAAAAAGAGAACTCGTACGGAGTATTATAGAAGATCGAGACTCGTCCTTCAGTCCGTTGTGAACTCCAGGAGTAAAATATCTGCAATTGGTAGTTTGGCGGTGCCTGTAGTCGAGTACAGTTTCGAACTTGTGAACTAGACTGAGCAAGAAATTCGAATCATAGATCGAAAAAACAGAAAACTGCTAACAATATATCATGTCGCCCACCCTCGAGCTGATATACATAGACTTTATGTGTCACGCAAGGAAGGAGGAAGAGGCCTCAGACAAATTGAAGCCTCCTGGCACAATGCAATTGTCGGAATTGTAATAATAATAATAATAATAATAATAATAATAATAATAATAATAATAATAATAATAATAATAATATAATAGTAATACAATAATAATATTTTTATAAGTAACCGAACCCTCAATTCTTTTCCGTGCACTGTTCCCTGCACACCAATCTACATTTTAGCGTGTAGTACGTATTACTGTCGAGATCCAGTCCCGACTGGAAGCGAAGCCTTCTCATTATGAGGCGTTCGAGAGACACCTTCATCTTACCCACTCGTCACGCCGCCGCGGCGCGACGATGCCCTTGGAGTCTCTGGATACGAGAGTAGCACTTTCCTTTGCAGCGCCGATTCACTCATTATACAGGTGCGAATTAAAGGGCAAGGAAATGAGGGAAATTTCCCCTCCTATTTTTTTCAGAAACTATTAATTTTAACTTGTCACGAGACTTTCGAGCAAAAATATTTTCGGATTATCATTAAAACAAACAAAATTATATTGCAGCAAGAGCCGACTGTAGCTTGTGACATTTTACAACATTTGTAATATGACATATTGGAGGGAAACATTTGGAATTTTCCCTCCAAAAATTCGCCATTGGATTCGCCCCAGCATTTTATATCCAGTTGTAAAGAGAGTTAGAACTGTGTGTTGTAGGAACTATCAATCTACTAGAAATCAATATAAATACACTGGTATACTCCCATAATGTCTTCAGTTGTTAACATTTCTCTTCAACTCCTGATTACTCTCTGACGGGGCTATAGGGTGAGAGGATATTCCGCGATTTGAAATCCAGTTGTAAGGAGCATTATAACTCTGTTTTGGGAGCCATCAATATAATCGAAAAACCCTCTTAATGCCATCATTATTTTTAATTATCTTCAACTTCCTCTCCTTCTTTTCAACTTTCCAACTTCCTGATTGGTGCCTGAATGCGCTAGGGGTTAAGAGGATATTCCGCCATTTCATATCCAGTTGTAAGAAAAGTTCAAACTGTGTGTTTTGGGAACCATTAGTGTACTAGAAACCGCTACAAATATACTCGATAAACTCTCATAAATACCTTAAAATTGATATCATTTCTCTTCAACTCCTAATTGGTGTCTGATGGGGTGAGGGGATATTAAATGACTGCTGTTGTGCTACTCGCGGCTCCGGGCGCCTCTACTACGTGGGTACGCCTCTACTACGCTACTAAAAATTTTGCCCTCGCCCGCGGTTTGTGTTCGTACCTGCCCTGGTCCTAATGTTTACCCTGCGGGGGGGGGGGGGAATCGCGTCTGCGTAGGTGGGCGCGATTTCTGGTGGAGAATTGCGGACGACCGCCCGGACCCTGAGATTCACGCTCACACTCACGCCGTTAGCGTGAAGATAGAGGCAGTGAGAGAGCAATGCTAAGCTCCATGTTGCCGGACCTTGTCCAATAACCGTCAGGTCCCTGACGCGTCGCCCTTTGGGCAGGATTGGGCGAAGGAGATTCTTCATAATGCTCTGGAATCCACAGATAGAAGTCCGGCGGGAACTTCATACCACCCCTCAGTTTGCCCATGTTCTGGCGATACTCACGTCAATAGCCTAAAGGTGCAGGCAATGAAGAGAGAGGAAGGACACCCCAACTCGCCCGGACCTCAGTTTGGGTGGTTCCCTGTTGGGATCTTCACTTCATCGTGGCTGAGTCCCGATACTCGGGGCAAAAAGGTGGGACTAATTCCCGGCGCAAGTGAGTGGCACATTGTTTGGGCTCCGGTACTAGCCTGGATAGCTGGTAGCTCTAAGCTGGCAGGACGGCCCCAACCCAGGCATTGGATGGCAAGGCTGCCGACAGGACAAACTGCTTTCCGGCGTAATCGTGCGCTGGCGGGGGGTGCGGATAAAGGCGAAAAGCCATAGGTGCCCAACCTGTGATTTTGTTCCCCCTGGTAGGACAAGCATTTGGGTAGGGTGGTAGCCCACTCAGGGTCAATACTGTTCTAATGTTTCCACTACTTTCCTATCCTTCTTTCTCCTCCTTATTCTTTCTCTTACTACTTCTCATTCTCTTCCTACCACCTGCTGGTTTGACTGTAATGTTAAACCACCGCCTAAACCATGTCGCCAATACATCGACGTTGTGGTGTGACTTCATTCTTTTTGGAGCTGAAACACCGGCACAAATCGAAAAGATACGAATTTTGAATTATGATCGTCATTTTACATTTGATAGTTATTCCTGTTAACAGAAATTCATATGGATCCCATATTGCACGTCCCATATTGCAGTTTAGGTTTGCGGAAAAGTCACAATTTCTTCAAAAAATGTTAATTAACATTTAACAAAACGATGATAATTGAGAAAAACTATTGTATTGAGCAGAGGTATCTGAGAAGTTATACAATTAAATTAACATAATAAAATTAACATATTCTCAACAAAAACAAATATAAAATACTTCATTATTCAAGCCACAGCTTCATCAATATTATTTAAGTGCATTATGAGAGAAGTGAATTGTCTGTGACGTCCGCAATTTTGTGTAATATATATTGTAACAAATTTTAAAAGTATAATTAAAGTAAGTAAATTTGTGTATTTTGTACCTATCTTCTCTTTTCCTGCCTTTAAACTGATAATTTAAAAGTTTCATACTTTTTTCTGTGCAAACTACAAACTGCACAATTCGCCTGTATGCTCCCAAGACTTGAAATTAGCGCCATTCGCCAACGTGGTCGAAGGTAGAAAAGAAAATGTTCTAGCGCGTCCCGAACCTCTCAACTCTTAACGAATGTGTTCGTTCGGCGTTTGCATTCGTTTACACGGCTCGAACATACCCAGCGAACGTTCGCTTGCTTCCGCCAGCCGATCTCGTCCGAACGACACGATTCACTCGGGTGTTCCGTTTCCACCGGCCGAGCGAGCGAAGAATTGTTCGTTCGGAAGCGTTCGCTCGTGCCGTGTAAACACACCTTTACTCGTACACATACAACAGTCACGCAGAGTCGCCGGTGTCTGTCAAACACAGAACCTACTACACGCGACAAATTTCTACGATACAATATGACAAATGGCTGATGACCCCAAAAGAATGATGAGAAAAACCAGTGCAACATGTGCTTCTATCTGCTACATTCACGTTTTTACACGAAATTGTGTTTTCTTTTTGTTAACGGCCTAAATAAACATACTTCCTGAATCCGCCTCGAATCATCACTATACATCACCTAATCGATCATTATTTACTGTAGAATTGATTCCTTTTCTTTCCACTTACCCTCTCCTCCAATACTTTCTTCCCGGTCGGCGTATCTGTGAATAATACTAGTTTCTTGTTTCTACTTTTCCTTCTTTCTCCTCTTCCTTATCGCCCATCTTTCTGATCTTCTTCCTCCTATAGCTTTCTCTTCCTCCTTTTTCTTTCTCTTCTTCCTTCTCCTTTCACCCCTTCCTCATTCTTCCTTTTCTTTCGCTTCCTTCTTTCTCTTTTTTCTTCTCCTCTCCTTTTTCATTCTCCTGTTTTTTTTCAATTTCCTCCTCATCTTTCCTCTTTCTCCTCTACCTTCTCTCTCCTTCTCGTTTTCTCCTCCTCTTTTCTATTTACTGATTTCTCTTTCTCTTCTTACATATCCCTCCTTTCTTCTTTTCTTCCTTGCGCCTTCTCCTCGTTTTTCCACCCCTTGTTTCTCCTCCTCCTTTGTTTCTTTCTTCCTCTCCTACATCTCTGCGTTCCTCCTTTATTTGCCTCTTTCGTCCCTCCCTCAAATTGGTTCCCCTCCGCAGCATGGGCCGGTCTCGGTCTTCGCGCCGCGATGCGAAGCGCCCCGCCCCTCGCCACCCACTCCGCCCAGCCCCGCCCAACGCCGCTCCGGCCCACCCCGTCCCGCCCTTCCCTTCCCCAACCCCGCCCGGTTCCGGCCACCCCGCTCCGCGCCGCCCCGTCCCCGTCCTTTCCCGGCCCGCCCCACCCGGCCATGCCTCTTCCCGATCCCTCCCGCCCCGTCCCGCCTCCCCGCACTGGCAGGTCTGCACCTCCGAGCCGGAGCCAGCAGCCGGGCTCGGGCGTTTGCGCACGCACTCGCGCTCACGCTCGTTCCGCACACGCGCACGCGCACGCGAGAAACAGCGCCGCCGCGAGATCCGCTTCGTGTTTACGCGCCCCCCTGGGTTTTCACTGCCATTCCGCAGCGGCGGAGGACGAGGAGGGCGTTTTTTGCTGCGAGTACTTCTCGGCCTTGAGTCTTAATGAGTACTACCGCAAGTGCGCCACTTCTCCTCGTTTTATGAGAAGTTCTTTATGGAGAATCCCGCTCGTGGAGACAGCAGAATAATTCCCAAATCGTGGGCGTAATATTCAAGGTTTGGAATTCGAATTACACGTTACTACGAGCTTAACTAACATACATAGGAGTAGATGGTTTTATATGATTCAGTGAAAAAAAGTATTTGTAATGTTGAGCACGCCATTACTGTTCTTACTTCTATTCAACATCATGAAGAGAGTTTTCTCTTTTCTCCTTGAATAGAGATCCTGAGAACCTACGATTACCAAATTAATTCCTCGCTGCACGTATACGCAGGACGTAATACATATGCAGGGCTTATACAACCGGAACGGGGACAAATAAATACATAATTTTGACTTAGAAAGGATCGCAATTTTCAAGAAGTGGAGAATAAATGAGAAAGGTTGAAATTTGCTACGACATCGGTAATTTTCCACGACATCTTGGACGATCATGCAAGAAAACCGAAGAAAAGCGAGCAGGGCATGCATGCTGCTCTGACTATATCTAATAGTAATTACTCATTCTTATAGGTAATTTAGGAAAGCAATAATAGCTATTAACATATCTAGAAATATTCCTCCGATATTTCTAATTTGGACGAGGCAGTAATAACACTGTAACATTTCGTGGTATGTTCAGCGTTTTATCGGTCCCCATAAAATCTCAAGTTTTGGAGAAAATTTACAACATTGTAATATAACATAATATAACACAAAATGAGTAATGCATTGTAACATCACTGTAATATGAAACACGTGAATTCTGTTGTTGCGGCACGATAATCGATATTCTTGGGTATTGCTTGCGATAAATCAATTTCAACAATACACTTGTATACCGTGGCTCGAGAAAGATGGACACTGAAAATTTGTCTGTACCTCAAGAAATTATGGATGCATCTGCGAAAGCCATGCAAGATTTAATCCCTGAAAAATCTAAAGCACGATACGAAGAATTTAAATCTTGGCAATTACAAAATCACGTAGCCGTGATTACAGGAGATGTAATGCATGCGTATTTTAAGAACTTGGTAAGGTAATTTACACTCATTCCTTTTATAAAGACAAACCTTTGTCTTCCGTTTTGTTTTACAGTCGCAGGTACATAAGCCAACCTCATTGTGGGTATTATTTGATTACTATTTGTCTTGGAAATTACCATGTGATTTTTTCGTAATAATGTGGACTTGCGATGAATGGGTGGTTGTTTATTTAGGTTAGTAAGGATGTTAAAACCCGTTGCTAAGGATTTTAAATTTCTTAACCTACAGGTAAGTACAAGTGCACCAAACAAACGTATAGGGTTGCATGTTAACGAGGGTTGAAGACGCATGTGACCGATAAATGTAGATGAAATCCACCAATACAAATTGTAAAAAAGTGAACGCACTAAATATAGTGTTTCTACTATAAATATGAGTAATTGAGATTGTGGTCTGTTTTCGATTTTCTAATTCATTTTGCAGAACTGATGTAATACTTCGTCTAAAAGAACACCAGATATCAGTCAGTGAGATTCGACACATGCTTTACAGTGTGTGATATTTAAGTAGATAAAAAATCATTCTTTGTAATGTATACATTCAATTTGTCCTTATCTCTTCACTTTGGTGATTTCTTCTATTTTTTATTGATTATTTCTTTGAACCTCATCAATTTATTTTTCGAAAATTGCATCATATTATTTTAGAAATTGATACTATTCTTGAAACACACAATGATAAAAACTATTGTCCACAATATGGTTAGTAACTGATATAATTGTTTAGTTTGTCAATCTTTGGCCCAATACATTTTTTTCAAAAAAGTGGGCACTACATAACTTAGAATAACTTTAAAGTGCCTGCTATACATCTTGACACACTCTATTCTATTTACATCTTTTAAATGCAATCATGGTAATAATCAAAGTAAAATATAAACTCAAAAGTCAAATATAAAGAACATAATTATGTAAATTATATGCGAGAAAAACGTGAAAAAATACATTTGTGTAGTATATTTTTATGTCATTATTTAGTGTATCAAATATCCTCACAAAAAGTTTAAACAAATATGTGGAGACGTTTTTTAGAAAATTTTGTTTTTAATATGGCCCATATTTCACCTAAAAATTGCGCGAAAACTAATGATATATTCAAAATATGACATTAATGGAAAAACTAATTATTGAGGACAAATGTTATTTGACGAAAGAATCTCTATCTTCAATAATGTAGTGACAGGAGGGTGACCAAAAATTTATTTATTTTGCAATTTACGAAAATTTAAACTAATTAAACTCCCAGGGAAGTTTCTTAGTTTGGAGAACTGGAAAATTCAATCGGGATCGTTCGCGGGGTTCACCAGACCTTTATCCTTCGGCGTCTCTGGTACCTAAACTTTGGGGGAGCATCAATTTTTTTTTAATTTAAGCTAACATGGTGCATTTAGTAGAGTAAAAAGGTGAAATTATGTCACAGCTAATCATGAATTCAATAATATACCCTGATAAACTTTGAAAGCGACGTCACGAAGACAGTGATGAAGGTGACTCAGGGCGATAGAGGTTCAAAAAAATATGCTTATTGTCATTTCCTTTCAGATATGAAAATGCAGGGAATACAAACCATCGTTACCTGCCTTAAAATATTTTACATTGAAAATGTATTTTAAAAAAATGAAATTGAAAAAGGTACTGGATGCACTTGATAATATCAAGATATAAGGCGTGCTCCAACCCCGGGCACCGGCTGAGTTTAGCTTAGAGACAGCATTGCCGCTGCCTCTGCAACGACTCTGAGCGGGAGATCCTCGGGTTCGGGACCCAATGAAGCTAGTCCCTACATAACTGGGTCGAATTCTCGAGCCGTTCTCTAGAGGAAAATTCTAGGGGCCGGCTGCTCTGATGATTAGTTTTCCGTGGTTTCTCCGATCGATTTCAGATGAATTCCGAAGCAGTATCCTAATAATCGGGCCATGGACGGACCACACTTTCCTTCCTCTTCCTTGTCATATCGTCTCCCCTCACTCACACGCAACATTCACCTTACCTTCACACTTACTGACATTCACTTAACTCTCACACATGTCAGGAACGGTCCCACACGTCTGGGCGGAGGGCGGCACCCCGCTTACGGAAACATCTCGAAGGGGAAGTCCCCAGAAGTCAAAGTGTGGGTCGGCGTCGGATCACACCACCCAACTGGGAAGCAACACCGCCACCTTCAGGCATAAAACATTCACTACACTAACGGAACTAATGACTTAAGCAGTGCACGTGTCCAGAAATACCAATCCGTCGTTTCTACACCCGGCGACAAACGCCCATGCTTTTGTCTTGGAAATTGATTAGAATTGCACCTGATTTCGGTAAAAAATAGAATATTTTCTCATTTATTTAGGCCTTTATCTCAATTATTCAACATACAAAGTACGAGAGAGAGGATATAACCGACAGTTCAGACCTAAAGAAAATAGTTTATGAAGACACCACTTAAAGAAAACCGTTACAGTCAACAACTTCGATTTACATACATTATCTGCGAATATCTGTATTAATTATCAAAATCGATGGGAAATATTTAATAAATTGTAACCCCCCTACTTCAATTCTGTCTCCCCCTACTCAAAATAGTAATTGAAATAAAAAATGGCTAAAGTTAAAAATAAAGTTACATACTTCGCAATGAAAATTAACAGTACTGATTTGCCATTAAAAGTGAGGCAATTAATTACAAAATTTGATATTGTATCTAATTACTCGCATGACCATGATCGTTGTAGCGAAATATTGGTTGATTTGACTGTAGTTCACATTGAATTTTTCCGGAGTCTACAAAAATATTACATTTTTTTCACATATTTAAATCCAGAGATGTAGTGTTTTATCCTAATTTCGTATGAATCAATCGATTTTAGTTTTGGCTAAATAGAGATGTTTGTTTTCTTTCAAGTCTCAGACCATTGGTCCTCTCGGTCAGTGACGCTGTAGCGGCAACTAATGTTGTCATCGAGACATTACAGCGGGTTCGGACAACGCACGCCACGGAATTCCTAGACCCTCAAGGATGTTCCGTCATATTTACACACATTTCAAGAGAGTGAAGTTAGTTTTCTTTTTACCCGAATATATTTGATATAAATTTTGAATTTACAAATATATTTTACTCGGATGCTCTTTTTCTGGAAGCGTGCACTTCGAAAATATTAATAAATATTTTCTTAAAACATCTTTTTTTCCCTTCCTGTAGAGCTGCGTGGAGTAGCCCACAATACCTGTTCTCGCAATAATGTTGGGCACATTCATACAGAGTTGAATGATTGACACACTATTTGACGTTCACTTTGTTCGAATATATTGAATTAAATTTTCGATTTAGAAATATTTCCGTATAAAATTTGCCTTTCCTTCCAGCAAAGTACATCGCCTCCCCGCACGAGAGCAAAGCCAGCTCTTTTAAGCAAGCCAACAAGTTTTTGAGGTCACCGCTCGTTGGCTGGCTGGCTGGCTCGATGGCGGGCGAGCGGGCGCGCGGGTGGCGGCGGTGGCGGCGGCGGCGGCGGCGGCGGAGGCGGCGCGGCCGCGCTGGGCTCGCGTTCCGCCGCCGTCAGTCGCTAGAAAGTCGAGGTGGGTAGAGGAGCCTGCGTCACTCCGCACGCCATCCTACGGGGGGAAGGACGATCCACGGTCGTAGCAGCTACCTTTGGTCCAGCCGGCCCTTCTCAAGGTCACGCCCCCCCCCACCGCCCCGCCCTTCGGCCCTCACCCGCAGCGGGCGTGCAGGGGCCCACCCGCCCTCGACCTAGCAGCACCGCCGCAGACATGTGCGACTTGGTCTCCTACGGCGCCAGAACCATGGACACGGTGAGTGGACCCGTTCTTCGGTTTTTTTCTCTTTTTCTTTTTTTTGCGCGTGCTCGTTGTGTGGGAGGGAATTAACGGGCCTGTTTAGGGGATTAACTACTTAATTTCATCCTTTTTCGGCTCCTGCGGTGTCGCTGTAATGTTTTGGTGCGACTGTTCGGGTGGCAGGTCTGCGTTCTGCTGAATGTCATTTTCAAGGTTGAAAATCGAGGTCACGACGCATATAACGAGGCGGCCATCTTGCCTTTGAGATTTCCTCTCCTGAATATACACAACGGCCGTGCCGTTGAAGCCTAGAATCTTATAACTAATAACTTTGTATTATGGATAAACATTTTAATTTTTCATGTACGAATATTGGAGATTTCCGGTAAATCGCTCACAGAACAAACTGAACGTAGACCTGTCATTGTTGACCACTCGAAGAGGCTGGGTCCCGGGAGGCACTGCTCGTTGTTGTGCAACCTGCTCCCATTTAATAGTTGCCTCTCATCTTTGGAACCCACTTAGGACCAGTAGCTTTGCGGGACAGATTGAGATATTCGTCACACTTCTCATTCTCAAAGTTGTTATATAACTAACATCATTGTTTTTTATTGTATCTGCCTTTACGTTGCATTAACCCAACTTCGAAAGGAATCTTTAAATTTTCAGTCGGTGGTATAAACTAAAGGTACAAATCTATTCGCATAATTGTTCGAAGTCAATTAACTAATAATTATGAGATGGATGTATATGCAATTATGAGTCCAAAGAGAATTGTGACTGACGGTCTCACTGGCCTATCTACTGAGCTCTACAAAAGATTGCTGCTGAGGTTTTTATTTATCCTCAAGAAGCAATCTTTCTTCGATGTTTCATTGACAAAATATTTACTTACGAGGAATCATAGAAAATTCATCAACATTCCCCAACTCTAATGTATATTCTAAACTGCTGGTATTAGTTTGAATTTTATGGTAAATTTGTTGTTTTTTTAATTATTTTTTTTTCATACACTATGTGTGTGTTTAGAATTTCTGAATTTAAATAACATAACAAAAACAAAATATTCTTTGCGCTATTTCTTTTGAGGACGTGTGTTTGAACAAGTACTATAAAAATGGTCACATTAATCCTCGAATATTGTTTGACGTAATACAAATGGGTATAACTTATTTGATTTAAATGTAATGATCGGGATTTAAAGGAAAAAGAAATAGAGAAGTGCGCCATGATTTTCAAACTTGAATGTGCCCGCTAGCTGTGATTTGTAACATTTATGCCTTCTCTTGTTCGAAGTTTATTTTCATAATTATCTTGTAATTACAGGCGAACAGTTACTAATGTGTAAAAATAATAATTATACAAAATACTGTATTCATGCAAACGTAGTGATAATGCAATCATATATTGCTAAAAAGGATAGAAATGTGGATTCGCTTGCATGTTGGACTTGTTCAGAATGCCTCCGTTAAGAGCGACATTTTAAGGGGGGAAGTTGAGGAATTATTTACTTCGTTTCCTGGCAATCCTGAAGTTTTCGGATACTTGTTTGTTTTATTTCTTACCCCATTATTCTTTCGTTTGAGAATAATCAAACCTATCTTGCTAAAGTCTTAATCTTTTTTGAATTCCCCGACATATATGGTGTTACTTTCTCATATGACAAGTTTTTTACCTAATACATACGTACTATTTTCCGACTTTTCTACTTGGTTAATATTAAAATTCTGTCTTTTGTTAAAAAAATTTTAAATATCTAACAACTTACAATTTGTGTGTTCCATAATGAACGCCATGCAGAAGTTTCACTAAATTAGGATTGTCAGTGATATTTCATCAACATTTGTTCATCGTGTTCTGTAAATCGTTTACAGAACTAAATTATTTTATTCCAGTTGGAATTATATTTACACAGCTTATAGCTCAGGTGATATTATCAGGGTTCTTGGATTATAATATACACAAAAAATGTTTTCTCTCTCATACAGTACACTTTCCTGCTTAATATCTAAAAAAATGATTACTTCTCTATTTCCAGAAAAATCTGGTGGATAATTTTAAAAGAACTACTATAGAATAGAATAAAAACCATTTTATTTTAAATATATTTGAGCTATAGAATGAATAATGGTTTTGGTTAATTTTTAAAAAGTAACAATCTATAATATCTTTCATGTTCAAGTTATATTCTTCTCAAAGATATTTTCTACTTGTATTTCTAAAAAAGTGTGTACAATAGAGTTTTCAGCGTACCTGAACCGTTCAAACTTTAGTTCATAACAGATTCAAATCATAATAATTCTAACATTGTCAATTAAAACAGCACAGCACGAAATTAAATTTGCTACTTTGGTATCTGCCATTACAACTCACGAATCCAGTTAAAATTATATGATAAAATGTTCCTAGTCAATGTGCATAATACATGTACATAGTATAAAGCGAATAGTTATTTTAAATTTATCTGTAAAAATTTCAAGAATAATTTCTCCCGAAATACAGATTACTGCAAAGAATACTGAGAGACCATTCGCATATCACACTCTTATTTTATATTTTCTCTTTGACAGGCTCGCGTATGTTAGATACATATTCTCCATATGGAAAAGAACGAGCAAACTGCTTCCCCATCTTCCTCTTCGATCATTTAGGAGCGGAGATTGGTTCTGAACCCGTCGCGAAATGCATAAAAACTCATCGGGACAGGTCGGGACTCATCGGGACAAGCTTGATTATTTCACATTTTAAACTACCACTTACCCGATCAAATGACTCGCGATCGGTGGCGAAGTAAGGGATATTCACCTTTAGCCTTGGCAATGTCTTCGATAAAACGAGTTTGTAGCAAGATGTAGTGGTTCAGCAACATTTTCCCGACGCTCAGCGCAGAACTTTTGTAAGGGAGGGGGTTATTTAAAAACGTAATGAGGGCTTATGAGCACTACTTTTCAAAATAAGTGCATTCATTCAACTCATAACCCGAGGAAAACGCTTATAGAAGAGTAGCTGTGCGGAGTAAAAATGAGGAGAACACAAGGGTTTATAACCGTAAAGAAAAGATGCTGGCAAAGTGCAGCGAGGAATAAAATTCTGCACAGGCATTTTGCCTTCATTTTCACATGTTGTATTAGTGGCATTTGCTAAAGTAGATAATCAACGTCAAGTTTACACAAAATTATGTGTTCGGCAATATGGTCGGTTTTTCTTTTTTGCCGCCGAGTGAACCTGTAATACCGTGTATGTATGAGACATATATGTTGCTGAATAAAATATACAGAGGTAATCCATCCACTAGAAAAAATTGCCTAAGAAGGAAAAAAATAGAATAGGAAGGATTGCGTTTGTCATCCAATATATATTAATAGTTTATTCAAATCTCTCAGATAATTTTCTTGTGAATGCAGAGATGGTAATGAGTCATAACAAGTCTGCTTTCCTCAACCATGTTTTAAAATAAGATAATATCGCATGGTTTCTTAGAAATAATTTCAGTAATTACAAAAATGAATTAGAAACAAGCCCATGAACGCATGTTTCTATATCCACTCATAACTCTCTATTACGAACACAAGGAACATTTGCAAGTAATTATAGTCCTGAATTGGAAGTAAATGTGTTCTTTTCGATGTTCACAATGATATTGATAATCACCTTCCAGCTTTCCTTCCTTTTATTCTGATTTACACATTTCTTCGGAACTGAAGGCAAAAATTCTAGTTAAAGAACTACCTCACCCCTTTCTCGTAATATGCGTCAACGGGCTCCAAGCTATTTTTTTAACAAACGAGATGTGGCTAAGATAATTATTGTCGAAAATTAAAGTTAATTCTGATTTGGTGAAGTACAGCAATTACTTATAGCAAGTGATTTTGGATAATTAAGTTAACATGTTTATTTGAATATCTTTACAACTTTTTTCTTCTCAAAGGATATGATATGGTACCTCAAAAGAAGGATTATGACTAGATATTAGGTTGAAAAAACCAACAACAATTTTAATTACTAGTACTCAAAGCGAAACAGTAAACGATGCTTCAACTCCCAATAATTATAACATAAATAAACTTCAAAACATAATATTTATCCATTACTTGAGTCTCGCTCTGTCTGACCAAAAATGGAGAATTAACGGGTTTTTTTATTATCCTCGATACCCAAGCCTTATCGATCGATGAAAGGTTTGATGGATGAGTGATAATGAATGATTTGAAAGTCGTTGAACACGCTTTGCTAAAATTCCACATCGATCGACCAGGATTTGAAAACCTCTAACTAGAGAAAGAATGAGTGCTCCCACCACTGTACCACGAGTCTCCGTGAGAGAACACAGGGTTCCGATTCTTCATCAACGTTGACGTGCATACCTCCCGTGTATTGCGGTTTGCCCGTGCGGAGGCCTATTCTTTTCTTAGCGCCGCCACTCGCAGGCTGGCGTCGAAGGACGCGAGCGAGCAGCTCGGAGAACGCGCAACCGCAGAGCCACGCCCACGCCCGCGCCCTCGCCCCTGCCCACGCCCGCGCCTCTATCCCGCCCAAGCGCGCGCCCACACCCATGCCCACGTCCGCGCTCTCGCCTCTGCCCACGCCCAAGCCCTGGCCATGCTCGCACCCGCGCCCATGCCCACGCTCGAAGCCATTCCCATACTCAAGCCCATACTCTCGCCCCTGCCCCGTCCATATCCCGCTCGCGCGTCCACGCCCACGCACGAACCCATTCCCGTGTCCGTGCTCTCGCCCCTGCTCATGCCTATGCCCAAACCCTCCCATTACTCCGGCCATGCCCATGCAGGCGCCCACAAACACGGCCACGCTCATGCCCGGGCTCTCGCTCCTGCCCAGACCCAAGCCCTCGACACGCCCTGCCCATGCCCGCTCCCACGTCCACAATCACGCCCAAGCCCGCGCTCTTGTCTCTGGCCACGTGCACGTCCAAGACCTCGCTCATCCCTCTGCCCGTGCCTACGCCCAAATCCTTCCCCCTGCTCCAGCTATGCCCATACACACGCCCAGACCCGGACTCAAGCCCATGCGCTCGTGCCCGTATATCACACCCAAGCGTTGCCCTATGGCTCGAAAAAACCCAAAGGCGCGTAACGCGTCCAATATTGTTTAAAAAAATGTAAGTTCATCTTGCTTATGGCAAAACATTTGTAATGATAATCATATTATATGTAAAGTACGATGGAAATACTTTTTATTTGCACCAATGTTAAAGGTTCTTAAGTAATAATCCTTGCCATTTTTCCAATTCGTTGAAAACAAACTTTAAATGATCAATTTCAAAGGAACAGATCGGTGTAGTTGATCTCAAAGGAAATATATTAATTATTGTTCATTTTATATCTTCTAGAAGTTTGGTTTTAAAGTGCACCATTGAAATTAATTTAGTTACGTAACTGCAGTTTTGTCAAACTGTAGTTAGCTGTAGATATTTATAAAATGTAATTTACTAATTGAACCCTTTCGAACAATACACAGTTTTAAATTCATTGTTTTAAAAAGTGAAAGTAGCTTCACACGGAAACTCAACTTTCAAGGTTTTTGACAATCTGTGCTAGGGAGGGAGGTATCCTCCGAAATGTTGTAAAACGTCCAAAACGATTTTACTTTGTAGACTACAGTACAACGAAAAACATCCCCTTGGGAACACAAAAACTTGGTTTCGAGACTCTAGTACGCGTCGTTTTCGATAATTATCCACGATGGTAACGTTTATTGCGCAGTAACGTATGTAGCGCAAGCGGCAGGCACGCATGATGATTTCTTTATATCACAATCCACGAACGTCTTAGATCTGATTGTGACGCACCTGGGGGTTAATCCCTATCCATAGGTAGCACACTTACGAGGTTTTGGGTCGATGGGTCAGAAGTACAAAACCGTCATCTATACTCAGGGGCAATTTTTAGTTGAATGATCACTTCTGAAATTGATATGTAATAATAATATCGTCTGAATTGCCTCAGTGCAGCAACTGATGCTTCTGCAGCAACGTTCGCAGGGAGGTCCGGGGATTCCAGCCCCGGAGGTGGGGGATTTTCGATTCTAATTAGGACAAATTCGACTGCTGTCTGGAGAATTATTGCGATGGGCTGCTCTGATCGGTAGTTTTCCGTGTTTTCTCCGATCAGTACCAGGAAAATGCCGGAGAATTATCCCCAACAAACGGGACACAGTCACGCGCGGACTTTCCTTCCGCCCCCCCTGCCCCCCTCTCTTCCCTTATACACATACACTTTCGTGCAATACACCACCACGTGGGAGACCAGTTGGGAGCCATTGGAGGAGATACCAGGAGAGGGAAACTTTGCACACCACGCGCAGATTCACCCTGGACCTCATATTCTAGCGGGAAAGGAACACCGTCACATCCAGCGAAATAACATGGATTACACTAACGGGACTATTAACAACAGCAGTTGTCCGGAGTCACAATATAATCAGTCATGTCTCATGAAATTTATTAATTGCTTTCAAATATTGTGCCCTACGCGCGTTCGTGAAAGCAGTCAGCACCACCCCCTCCCGCTCCACTGTTCCCGTTCCACTTGTTTGATTGATTGATTGATTGATTGATTGACTGATTGACTGATTGATTAGTACTTCAATCATCTGGTCATCTGCTGAGGGTCTGGTGTGAGCTGATGGTCTACTGCGTCATCTGCTGAGGTTACAAGTTCCGTTAGTGTAGTGCATGTTTTCATTGAGGGAGGTGACGGCGATCTTCCCGCGCTGGCTGGCGAGATTCGGCGCCAACCTTCTTCGGCTTGCAGAGATGTTCTCGAACCAGGTACCTTCCACCAGCGTGAAAGCACCCCAACTAGGGCAAGTTCTAAACTTCTGACTGGTCTCTCGACAAGTGTGGAAGTATAGTGAATGTGAGTGTAAGTGTGTGTAAGCACGGCGGAGGATAGGACATGTAATTGGAAGGAAAGCTCGTGCGCGGTCCATAGCTCGTTCGTTAGGGTACTGCTTCGGATTCGTCTGTTGGTGATCGGAGAAACCACGGAAAACTACCGACCAGGAGAACCGGCTGCTAGAGTTTTCATCAACTGCTGAAATAGACCTAGCCAGTGTCGAAAATCCTGCCATTGTAAGGTCTCGAACCGTAGGACCTCTCGGTCAGAGGCAGCGCAGTGCCGTCAGTTGTTGCCCTGAGACACCTAAGCCGCTCAGCTCCCGTCGGTCTTTCCGCCTCTCCGACTTTGTTTCCGCTCCCACAGCGCCGCTCTTCGCCTCTGTGACGTATGCACCGACCGGTTCTACCCTACGGTTAAATGCGACAGTTCTAGTTCATCGGACCTCCTCCCGAAGAACCTTAGCTGTATCGTAGCGCGAGGCAGATAATCATCTGTGTTGTCTTCTCTCTGGGTGACGATAGCGTTTCAGCATACTTCCCGTAGCGATCTTAAGAACTAAAATAGAGCTGGACTCACATTTTACGTCACGATGATCATCTGTCAGTTCTGATAACATGAAAAGAAATCACGTGTACCAACTATTCGTATGTTTAAAACTAAAAAGAAGACTTTGTCTTAATGACGCATCCCAGTATTATCAGCACACGGCTGTGGTGTGTGTGTGTCCTAAGGAAGATAAGATATTCATAGAGTTCTGAGATCGACACAGTTAATACTTACCATTATGCCTTGTACGAGTATAAAAATAATAATATTCCTGATATTAAACTGTATTTTCACCTAATATCAAAAAGCTGTTGAAATTAGATAATGTGTGAAGTAAAAACTGGTACTTAATATACTAAATCAATTTCGTTGAAACAATTACGATGAAGTGGTTTGAGAACTAAGGTCATATATATTTTGCAATCCACAGTCTCGCTGCATGCAATTCCCTGCTGCCACTGCATGAGCTTCATTTATCTGCTCCGTCTCGCACAACTTGGAATTGCTCTCAAACATACACACGATGAAACTTTCCACTATTTCATATTCTCCCTAAGCAACGTTCTCTATATTACAAGGAATTTCTTGTATTTAAATAAAATAATCTTTCAGTTACTCATTTCGCCTGCGTCAGCCAATCCACGTATAATGCGAGGTTAAAATTGATTGCAAACAAAACGAGAAATGCCACTGTCTATCATAAAATGTTTTTACAGTTAGGCCAACTAAGGTACGTATGTAATGATAAAATATTGTCGTGCTGCAAATAAACATAATCAACGTAAAACATAGATTGGATTTTACTACTATCCTGTGTGTAATGGATAAAAAGCGTGGAAAATCCATCACAATCAGACTAAATCGATTCCGCGAAATCAATAAAGCTACAACGGTATCTCCAGTCCACCGAGAACGACATCTTGTCTCATTCCACCTCGGTGCCACGTATCCTCATGTCTTTTCTTACGCTTCTTCTCGTCGCTCCGTCCAGATGATTATCCGCTCTACTGCAGTATCTCTGACCGAGAGGTCCTTGGGTTTGGGTCCCGCAGGATTTTTTATGCTTTCTAGACGGCTAGGTGGAATTCACCCGCTGAATGAAATAGAATTCTGTCGGCTGTTCTGATCGATATTTCGTATGATTTCTCCGATCAACACCATGCGAATGCCGGCGCAGTACCCTAAAAACGGGCCCCGGTCCGCGCGTGACTTTCCCTCTTCCTTGTCGTATCCTCACCCTCACTTACACTCACATCTAGAAGCACTACACTACTGCATATGCCGGGAGACCAGTCGGATGTTTAGAGCATGTACTGGCTGGGGCAGTGTCCTGATGGTGCGAGATACGTGGTGGGGGAAATACTCTCAAACCGACGCAGGTTGGTGCCGGATCTCGCCAGCCAGCGGAGGATGATCACCGGATCCGCTGCGATGAAAACATGAACTTATCCGTTTACCCGAACTACATTTAAGGGACTAATGACCTTAACATTAACGCACCCGGAATCACTCATCAATCAACGTATCCTACCGGCTCCCGCCCCCGCCCCCGCTCCCGCCCTCGCTCCACAACTCGCCTCGCAACCCACGCATCCCCT
Organism: Gryllus longicercus; assembly: GCA_038098605.1. Taxonomy (NCBI): domain Eukaryota; kingdom Metazoa; phylum Arthropoda; class Insecta; order Orthoptera; family Gryllidae; genus Gryllus; species Gryllus longicercus. The sequence goes on from JAZDUA010000101.1 coordinate 2,905,420, forward strand.
CCCCGCGCTCTCCTCTCGCTGCCCACGCGTCCCCGCCACTTCGCGGGCAAACGAGCGACTCGGGACCGCGGTGGCGTCGGCGGCGATGCTATCGGCCCGTTGCTAGGGAGCACGTCATAACACTTCTCGCTGAATAGAATTTACATAAACGCTCGTTGTTGCCGCGTCAAAACGCCCTTCTCTGCCCATCGCGCCGCCTGCTTCCTGCGACGCGACGCGACCCTCGACTGAAGTGCGTTGCGACTCAGCTCCTTCGAAGCGAAGCCCTGCGGCGAATTCGTCTCGGAACACGGACGGAATTTCGAAGAAAAGACATGCGAAAGCGTGATTTTATTAAGTCATGGAACAGTCTCCTCCAACTTTTTTGTTTCTCGTTTTAAGCAGAGGTAAATCCCTTGGAGGACTGTTGTACTCCGCCTTCTGTGGTGCTGACATGGAGTAAGCAGCTCGGCACTACAAAAGTTCATCCTATAATGAGTTTGGCACAGGAATAGCCTGAAGAAAATTTCAACCGGCAAAGAAAAGCGATTTCGCCTTCGTCTTGCTTTCCAATATACAATTAACTGTAATGCAGTGAAATATGCATATTTTCCATAGAATTTCCTAACGAAACAGAATCGTATGCATCCATAATGGTGGCCTGGCTCCACTATTCCTTCGTAAGTACAGGTTTGACAAAATATCCACTACAGAAATGTGCGTGAATTTGTTTGGACAAGTCAGGGCGCTTAAAAGTGACCCTGGTCCAAGTGGACCGTCGAACTTGGGCGACACAATGGCGGATGGATCCCTGAAAATTTCGAAAGGGGTGTTCTTTGCAGTTAGAAAGAAAAAGGTTTAGCACAAAATAAACCTCATGTCATGATATATTGAACATTCGATCTTCGAAACTAGAAACATTTTCAACTATTTCTCCCTAAAATGTGGTGTCGATTACAACCATGTTAACCGTTACTTACTTTTAGAACCACTGTATTCTACCCCATAAATCGATTATTATGCGAGGATAGAAGTTGTGTTAAAACATCTAAAGTATGTAGACAAAAATAGCTTCATCAAAAATAAGGCGCTACGTGCGTTAACACGATGTTGTCGAAACAGTGATAGTTACTGTCAGAACCATTGATTTTTCATAAAGACAACAAACGTGAAGTCCCTCGTGAATTTTTGTGGAAGGCTGATATTATTAACAATACATTTTTTTACAGGACCCAACTTTGGGTGTTACTGTATCGTATTTGGTTTTCTGCTACTGAATAAAGTCTTGCCCGAATTCCTACTTTTTCAGTGTTAATTATGAGTAAATTTACAGAATCCTTTACGATGTACGTAATTTCGTAACCTGTTTGCCCTCTCTGCTACGTTTTCCTGTCTCCTGAGTGCGTGGAAAGGTCACAAGTTCAAGGGAACGAGATGTTCATTTCAAGCGAGAATGTCGAGAATCGCATTTACCATCACAATGTAGAGAGATATCAGAAAACGTAGTGCGGATGGCTCAGGAAATGTTGCAATTAATTCCTTTGGATTTCTCTGTTTAATTAAACATGTTACTTAAGTCTTTTAAAAATAAATCATCGTCTTTCTTCTTGCCCAATTAAATAAGTAATATTACTAGCAATTTCAGGCGAATGTTTTGTGACAATGCCAGGTTTCGGAAAACGTAGGTGTATGATTCAAAGTAGATTATTGGAGTTGGTGACAAGGATATCAGAAACTGACCTTGCAGTCTAGAAGCCTCTTAATAAACTTACATTGATAAAGAATCTTGAAGATAAATGATACTGTACAATATGCAGATTTTCTCATCTCATTTCTCTGAGCCATTTCTCTCTGAAAATATCCTTTCGTTCGGAGTTCAAAACAGCTTGTCATGCACAGACTATTGAAAATGCAAAATGTGGGGACACTATTTTAGTTGTAAATGTGGGGACACTATAAAACGTAGATATGAAAACTTGTACTTTTACATATTCTCTCCAGTCTGGTATTCCCGAGAAACATCATTTTAAAGTTCTATCTCATTCATCTGAGATCGATTTCAAAAAATCAACTTATTTTCAACTTTTATTTTCTTAACGTAAACTGAATTCAACATTTCATAAAAAATATGTCTGCCTTACGTCCACCACATGCAATTCAGCGTTTCGATCCGGTTGGTCGGTAGTGACCCGCGAGACCCGGCATCGTGTGAGATAATTAGGTCCAAACGAAATCCAGACCACCAGCAGGTTCTGCCAGGCACTCTGATGAGCGAAGCGGTATCTCAGATTGATCGGCTCCCAAACTCATTACTCACTCCGTAAACAATTAGAAGTCAATACAAGCTGAGTTTTAATTCGATCGCGCGGCGGGTGGGAGGCCAATCTGTGCGATGGCAGCTTTGATAGGGCGCGCCACCTTCTCTGGACACGCGGGTTGATTGCTCGTTTGTTTTCTCCTGCGTCTCAAAAGACGACGCAAAAATAGAGCGCGAGCATTACAAGGCCGCGTCCATCATTTGCATAGTGATGTAGGGCGAAACATGTTTGCTACGCGTAATAGATCCAGCGACACCGTCGAAAACACGCGTGATTGGCGTAAATCTGATATGAAAATTTATTAATATCCGTGTGCGTTTCTGCGAAGTTATTTGGATCAGCGGTCATAAAAATTTCTCTGGGAATGAGATCGTCAACAGGAACAAGAATGACGTTGACATTCAGCCTTGGAAGCGTTTGAGAAATATGTAAATGTTTCAAAATTACAAATAGAGCTATCTGAAGAATTTTTATGTGTTCGTTCATTGTATAAGCAAGGTTAAGCGAAGAAAAAATTGTTTTGTCAAATTTGAGTCGCTTACGTAAATGTACCTAAGACCATAATTACATTTTTTGAAATTGGTATAGCATATTAATACCTTTACTGAATGAAACAACCTCCGAAAATGTATTTAGAAATTTGCCCAAATCATTCTTTGTTTTATCTTCAGTAGCGATGTAACTCTTCCCTTCTAAAATGGCAAAAAAGTTCTAGCCTTTTGAAAATATTCCTAGAATATAATTTCATTTTAGAATACTGTATCAACGATCTTTTGGAAAGTATATCTCAAGGCTGACCGTACCATTTGCATAGTCATGGCTGGCTGGTGCCCTATTCTTACGACCTAACGGCCGCGGCAATTGCGTCTTAAACTACGGTTGATTAGCAAGAATCCGATATGAAAATTGCTAAAACAAATGCGCCATTCCGCGAAGCCGCTGCATACGTATGATACCGGGAAAGGCGCATGAAAAATACTCGTCGTTTTGGTTTACGAGCGCCGGAGACAAGTGATGGGAATAATAGTGCAGGCAGCGCTGCGGTGGCGCTTCTCGGAAGAGGCGGAGCCGGGCGCATCACGCGCGCGGGTGGCAAAGGCCACGACGGGGGCGGCACGTGACGCAAGGGAGGAGGGCGCGAAGGAAGGGAAAGGGAAAGCAGAACTGGGGAGGATCGCAAGGTTCGTCCCGGGATTCACTCGACGGAGGCATTTTTTTCACTAGCATCCAAGACATCAAACCGGCTTGGGTGGCTCAGGACATCAAGGAGTGTCGCACAGTGTCTCTAACCAGGAGGTCCTAGGGTTCGAGTCCCGAAGGTGGCAGGATGTTCGACACTAGCTAGATAGTTGAGTCGAATTCTGCCGCTGTCTGGATAAAACTTCTAGTAGCCGGCTGTTCTCATCAATAGTTTTCTGTGGTTTCACCGATCAAACTAGTCGAATGCCGGAGTAGTCCCTAACAAACGGCCACGGAGCGCGATCTCTCCTTCGTCTTCCTTGTTCTATCCTCTCCCTTACACACTTTAACTCTCATGCACTACACTACCGCACGTGTCGGGAAACGAGTCGGGAGATTAGAGGGTGTCCCGGCTAGGGCGGTGCTCCGCTGGTGGGAGATATCTGGTTGAGGAAAATCTCGCTAGCCGACATGTAGGCCGATGCCGGATCTTATAATCCTGCGGGAGAAGATCAACGCCACCTCCCGTGAATAAAAACATTTTCTACACTTACGGGACTATTGACCATAACAGTCGACGTGTCCGGAAACATCAGTCAATCGAAATTGTGTCTTTAGTTATATTCCCTTGGTGGCAGTGTGCGCCGTTCGTACGGAATCAGCATCGATTGCCTTAGCCTTGGCGAACGCGCCGGAGAAAGGCGCGCGGCGCAGGCGGTTTTAATTAACCGCTCGCGTTTAGATACTCACGACGGCGCAGAGCGGCTCCTAATGGGTGAAAACCGCACACACCCAACAAATTGAAGTAATGTAATAAATTGATTATTGTAATTTTTTAGTGAAGGGGAAGGTGGATGCAATGTCTCTATGTCCTTTCCTTTTCTGCGCAGATTGTAACAGTGATTGATTGCTAATGTGTCTTGTATTGAAATCTGAATGAAAGTGATGAATCTTGGTGGAGGTGATTATGAAGGTTGAATGATAATACATGAAGTGGGTGGAGGAATGGAGTGCAGATGTCGTTGAATGGGAAGCTAACCACGCCACAAACACCCATGCCTTACCCTCAAATTGTGCACTTGTACGTGGCTCCTAGCCCCTACGCCTTTGACGCAGGCTACAAAAAAACGTACTCGTTTCCATCATATTGTCTAATTTACCTCACTAGTATTACTCTGTCTACTATACTAGGCACTACAGATCCACCTGGCATTTGAGCTGTTGACTATACAGATATGCTTGCATGCATATCCCAGAAAACATGCTCTGAGCGCTGCACGTGTTATTTTCGAGAACTGCGCTGCGTTCCATGGGAGCGGTGTGGGTGGCGGGGGCGGTGGGCGGGGCGGGGAAGGCGAACGTGGCGAGAGCGGCGTAGGCGGCGAGGGGAAGTGGAAGGCGGGGGTGGGGGCGAGAGCGGTGGCGACGCGCTCTGAAACTGCGGAGAACGGAGGAAGGTCGCTCTGCACAAACCACCCACGACAAACAAGACACCGTCGCTAGGGAAAGCCTTCCCGACCAACGGAGTTCGCTGGCGAACGTGTTCACGATGATTATGCCACTGCGTGCAGCGGCGACCTTGCGCGCCTTTCGTTTACGTGTTGAACTGCGAGACAATTTACTACACTTCTGTAGCTCCAAAGGTGTAGGAGCCGAAACTTGATATTTCTCATCCTGCACCTCATGCAGGATTTTGACTAAAAGGTCGTAGCATACAGTGTTGTGTTCTACATAATATTGTTATGCGATTTCAGTGCGTCTTACATGCCGATGAGTGTTATCCATACGACACGAACATGTTGACTAACTTATTTTCTTAGAAAAAGAATTCCAATACTAATCATATTCCTGGTATAATAAAAGTTCGAATACTGTAGGTACACGTTTCCTTTCACATCACTTCTCCGTGAAAACATCACTCGACATGTTACTAGTTCTTGGTATTGGTTGCACAAAATCCTAGTTGTGAGTATTTTAGTCAACTGTTACGTAAGCATCGTCTCATTCATTATTCATCTCTACAGGAAAGATGTTATTTCCTCCCCATGGATTACATTAGTTTTAAGAGGAGTTAGTAAAACGTGAGGTGAGGAACAAAACTTCACACTCAGACATTCGAAACTAGAATTTCTTGTTATTCGGCTTTAATACTCCACCACGTTCATTTCTCGCATGTGTCAGTTCGCCCAATTGCTCTTTATCATTCCATAACCATAAGTTCTGAAATATTGAAAATAAAGTATCATGTCTAACGCTTGGGGAATTAATACGGAGAGGAAGAGAGAGATGGAGAAAGGAAAAGTAAGGGGGAGAGGGAGATTGATTTATTTGATTGATTTTTCCTGACTCTCAACTGCTATGGTCATTAGACCCTTTAATGCGGTGACTTTTTTATTGCCAGAGAAGGCGGTTATTCCTTCCCCGCTGATGAGATCGTACGCTGACCTACATGTCGACTTGCGGGAGAGTTCTTTCGCCAAGTAATTCCCCCAACGGGGCACCACCCCAGCAGCGACAAGAGAGAGAGAGAGAGAGAGAGAGAGAGAGAGAGAGAGAGAGAGAGAGAGAGAGAGAGACATACAGACAGAGAGTGTGTGTATTAAATAACTGAACCTATCGGATAGATGCAAGCATCGAAACTTCACAAGGTCCGAAGGATGTGGAATCTCCGCAAGGAAAGCTCTAAGGCTTCAGAGAGCCTCCTGCTGACGGAGAGCCCTCGGGCGTCGGGGAGTAGTTGGAAGAGAGGCTGCGTGCACCAGGAAGAATCGATCGCGATGGGAGCAGCGGAAAGGTCAGGAGGCCTTCGCGAGGAGCGTAATAACGTGTTTATGCCGCGCCGCTTATACACTCGCAACTCCGCGGGCGAAGGACAGCAGGGCGGGCAACGCGGCACGTCACGGTCCCGGCACGGCACTGGCGCTGAAGGCGCTGGGCGAAGACGCTACGACGGCAGAAGAGGCTCTTCGAGGGTCATTAGAGCGCAAGGTCGCATTTTTCAACTAGATGTTGCAACTTCATTGGGGTTTTAGTGACCACTGCTGGGTATGCGCAATATCAAGTCTTCATGAACTGCCACAAAGTCTTGAGATGTGGTTTTTTGTCACTTGCATCTAGGGTAAGACGCAGAAAATCTGCCAGGGAGACGCTGAGATTCTTTTGTAGGCAAATTATTTTATTTAGTTTTAACATTAGATAATAAAAACAAAGGACGTCAATAAAAAGTTTATTCTAATTAGATGTAAATACGGATATTGTTCATTTTCACACAAGTTTTCATTTAACTTTTTCTTCATTTAAAAAACCTACTGAATGCGATTGCCTTTTCACTTTGGAACTCCCCAGCTGTTGCTCCAATGATGCAAGGAGAGGGGTTTAGAGTACGCAGCTCTTGCAATTCAGCCAATAAGTATTCGCAAATTCAAGACGAGAATTAACTCTTTGTGAGACAATGTTTAATTTGATAAGGAAGATTATATGATTATGATGTAATTGTCACACTTACGTTCAAAATTTTATCGTTGTATGAATATGGATTTCAATCAAAATTCAGTACTTCTTAATAATCAATAATACCGTATAATTAAAAAAAATTATCTCGCCAAATATTTATTCCCAGTACGTTCTTATCAAATGGCCGTTTCATTCATCTGGTGAATTTGATCAAATTCTTCTAGAAATTTAGAATATCCTGTAGTCTTTGCATCATAAAGGTACTACTTCAAGCGAAGAGGCTTTAGAAGGAACTTTAGACCCCAAGGAAGTAACTCTTTCAATTTGTTCATACTCATTGATGCTAAGCATTCAGTGCTTTTTTCACATTCATCATTATCAATAACATTGTCGTCATTCTAGAATTCAAACTCTGTGAACAAGTCTTCAAAATTACATTCATTGTCACCGACCTGGTCCACTGCAAAAGCTCTTCTCTTGGAGGTATCAGCGAGTGGCAGATCAGACAATACCACAAGCTCTTTTCAGTCAGCCCCCTGACGATCCGTGCTCAAGCAGCTGACATCTGCACAGAGCACGATGTCTGATTTCTCATCTTCGAGAAGACAATGCGCCGTCTTTGTAATGACAGGGGCTTTAGAATTGTCTTCTGTGATTTTCCACTTCTGAAGGCGACTGTCGTTCGGGCGGAATATTCCTTGCGTTGAGGATTGTGTCCCGTTGTGTCGGTAATATTTACGTGTTGCCAAGGAGATTCACGTTCTGCAAGATCTCTCCCAGACAGATCCTCACCCTCTCATCCTCCTTTCCTCCTTCCAAGAGGAGCGATCGTCTGAATGTTTCATTCGCCTAAAAAATCGCAATCTCTTGAGGTTGCACTTAACTGTAGTGGATCAAAATGGAAAGGATTCTTTCCTTGCAGATTAAAAGCCAATTCCTTTTCGTTGTGTTTCTCAATTATGGACAAGATATTTTGAGATGATCTGGAATAATTTTCTTCCCAGGTTATTGGGATCAGGAAAATGATTTTAGTAGAAAGATTATCATACGCCCATACCATATGAACACACGAACTGAACTTGAATTAGAAATTGGAGAAACTTGCAATTGTTAAATTTCGTAGAATATTAACAAGACGAGATTGAAGGATAGAGGAGAAAATCTTCATTGCGAGTCATTAACATTTTCTTGACAATATACACTATTCTGCATGTGTTGAGTGAAGAGTTTTTCTTCATTGGTTACCGAAAGAATAACAATGATAATATTTTTTTTAATCTTCACATGTAATAAGTGACCTAACTGCTCATACCATATCCAACCATACCATATTCAACTGTAATTCGAAAGTACAATATCGGCATTCCTTCTCACGTTACATTAAACAACTTGTGAATCAGGTGCTTCGCCCTTTGCGTACCTAGTTTGTGAGACAGGCGCCAGAGTTGATCACAGGAACGCGTCAAAAACATGTTTGGAGTAAAGTATAACGATTTTTTACGTCTCAAGAGACGTTCCAAACAAGCTGAGGCGTGAAATTTCGTTTCATATTTTTCCCCATAGAGAAAACCAATGTAGCGATTACTTACATTCATTGAATTTAAGGTTTTAGTGTCTTTATTGTTTGAAGATAATTTCTTCATACAAGCTGAGGCAACTTGAATTACATAATATATATATATATAATATATAATATATATATATATATATATATATATATATATATATATTATATATATTATATATATATATCTTTATATATATATATATTATATATAAAGATATATATATATCTTTATATATAATATATTATATATATTATATATAAAGATCGATAAAGATTACACAAGTACATGATATTTTATGAAATATCGTAGTACCAAATTTAATTTTTCAACTATTTTCTTCTGATATCTTCTGGTCACAGTTTTGTTCATTCACATTCTTCACCACACGTACACGTACGTTCTGTCACGGGGAAATTTCCAACACAAGAAAAAAAATTCAAAAAACAGTTATCAAATTTTCATATTTATGGTTGATGATATTTGCATAACACCCCATATTATTCGCCCGTTACAACGTCGTTACATATAACGGCCGCATACAAATTACATAATACATATTGGCAAACAATTATTTCACTAATGGGTGTAATTATATTATCTCGAGATTAAAACTTCATTAAGTAATAATTTCATTGATGGGTTTCCTTTGAGAAATTGTTTTTCAAGAGCTTAATGCCTTTACATTAGGTTTATTTCTATTAGAAACTACTCTTCTAGAGCATTAGAACGAATTACGAAAATTAAAAAATGATGTATTTTTCATCACGGAAACTTTCCTTTTCCCAATCACTCCAAAGTGCCAAGTAATAATATCTCCATGAGCACTAGGTAAATCAAAAATAAATTATTAACAAATTCTTAAATAATGTATGCCATTGTTAAAACGATTGGTATCTTCACACTGTTTTCGCAAAAATGACAAGGAAACGTTTAGAAAATTGCCCATCTGGAACTATCGTATGTAAATTATATGAATAGCGAAGTAATTGAACGTCTTTTGAAGAATAAAATCATATTGGCAAGATCAAAAAAATCGTAATTTACATAGGGAAGATGTAGAAAATCTATTTGTATTTCCTTCCACAATCTACGAGTGTGAATTAAGAGAACAAAGAATGAATTGTACAGTCGATGACAATATGAGTCAAGGACAAATTCATAAAAATTATTTCTTCTTCTTCTTTCCCTGATGCCTCTCAGCGTTGGGTTAGCCATTTGACATATTCTTTTTTGCCTTGTGCCTTGCGCTTCGCCTCTCCTAGTGTAGCCCCTCTCCTTTGACATACTCTGGCATGTTCCATGCTCCAGGTAGTCTCTTTCCCTCTGGCCTGGCCTCGATCATTTGTTTCGGCTTTCCATCCTCTGCCATTCTATTAGCATGTCCCTACCTCTTCAGAGCTTTGTTTTCCATTTTCTTCAGTAGCGATGTAACTTTTAGTTCTTCTCTAATTGTGTTATTTCTTATCGGATCTCTTCTTGATTTCCCTACTATCCTGCGTAGGAATTTCATTTCCACTGCTGTGTTTTTGAAATATGTGGTATACTTTCAGTTCCATATATAAGTGTTAGTATATTTACGGACTTAAAAATTTGGAGTTTTGTTTTAGTGCTTACATTTATTCTTTGTAAGTTCTTATTTATTTGATAATGTACACCGAGTTTGCTTACTCAGTTCCGTCTCATATTTTCCGTATTCCCAAATTGTTCCTAAATACTCATAACGTTTACTTTCTCCATGTTTTCCTCTCTCCACTTAATGTTCATTTTCTCCTTTTCTTTGCCTATACACATAACCTGGCACTTATTGACGTTTATCTTCATACCCCTATCCTCCAATGCATACCCCCACTTAAAAATTCCTTTAAGGAACTAAGATTGAACTAAAGTAGATGTTTTCACACCTTTTATTTTATTCAGAAGATTCAAGACGCTCATTAATAGTTATGAATAGAAGGTTTAATGTATCTATTTTCACCCGTGGACGAATCAATTACTCTCGAGGGCGCTCCTTGTGGCGGAGCTGAAACTATTTAACCTGATGGCTAGTGGCATTAACATGGCAAGATGTGAGTTACACATTTTCGTAAAAGGAATGGAATAAAATTAAATAAAATATGACACTTGACGATAATATTAGGACGTTGGTATAGTGCTTAGTATTAGTATCTTATTACAAAACCTGCGCCGTTAGCCGAATTGCTTAACTATGCTCCGTAAAGTCAAGAAAGTTAAGCAACTCGAGGCACCACGGATTCCTGGACGGATGGCGATCTGCGAATCCCGGGTACTAACGGCGTCGAGCCTTTGACCGAAGGGATGAAAGGACTGCGACGTAACGAGACAAAAAGGCTAAAACGTATCGGAGTACTCCAGATATTCGGTACGTATTATGCAATCTGCCAGTGCCGAAAACGGGTTAAGAGACGTGTTGCAAAGACGCAACAAATTAAAAAATAAATTAAAAAACAGAGATTGAAGAATTATCAAAATAAGTCGTTAGGCCGAGTTTGATAACTAATCCTTTGTTGTAAAAAGATGTTACACTACGAATATCATACAAAGTTTTACCCATTTCCCATAAAAATTCCAATGAACTATATTTTTTGTTTATATTAGACTATTCTCTCTGCGAATGTGACATACTGATGATATTGGTAGAGATAGATACGAGGACATAGATGTGCTTTTATATTACTTACATAACGAAACTGAAAACTGTTGTTAATAGTAAGACATGCATTACTAGAACTCTTGTTTCGTAATCACTCTTATTACAAGACCGACCTCGGCTTCGTAAATGTGACTTTAGACAAACAAATACATTAACGTCTCGAGAAAAATACCACTCGCTCGTAGGAAAAGTACCTTTTGATCACCCTGCATAATAAATTAATATTGTGGCATTGTGTAATTAAGCACACAGACAATTTAAAAGTATATACAGATTTATTTACAAAATTTAAAAATGTATCGACTACCCCATACACACTTTACAGTAGCTTCCGACCGCCAGCCGCGATCGTACCATCATGTGGATACACCTCATGTACCTGAATGTCCTGCCTCAAGTGCACGCTCCTACCGCGCCACTCGTGACCTTTGTCACCCGTGCAATGCACGAATACGCACCAGCCTGGACGTGATTTTTGCGCAAAGCGCGAGATTTACAAGAAAAAAACGGCGGCATGAGCGAGTCTGCCCAATTTATACTCGCCGGCTTAACCCCACGTGACCATGTTGAATGGGAAGGAGGTTTACTGACACGTGACATACTGCAATACAAGCAAGTGTCTACCTGGCTCTAAAAATATTTGTCACCCCCAACGCCATGGCTGCTAGCTATAGTTTTCAGATATGAGAGGTTTCCGCGTTCTCCTCCCACGCAGGACAGCCAACGTGACGCTACAATATTCCCTGCTGAGTAAAACGGCCGTGCGAAGGGGCGCGGAGCGAAGCAGCTCTGGTACGTAGCGCCGTGGCACGGCAGCGGGCGCACGATTGGATGTGACCGTAACGCGGCTATTTCAAGCACTTCCGGCGCAATCATTGAGCGGCGCGGCACGACCCGCGACGCGGCGGCGGGGCGGGGCTGGGGCCGCCGGCGGGGGCGGAGGCGGGAACCTGTTGCGCCACCGTCGGCCGGCCCTCCGCCGCCCAACAGCGTTCAAAACGCTCGGTGAGCAGAATCTTAAAAACACTCCCCTCCAGTCATACACTTCTTAGGAGGGCTGATGACCTAAGAACTAAAAAAATACCCGCTTCATTGTGGCGTATGGAACTACATCCAAACATTCGAAGTGCTAGACGTATGCTAGACGCTGTATGTGTAATACATTTAGAAGAGGAATGCCTTTGAAAAGGAAACGTCTGAAAATAAGGTTTTCTTTTAACTTGAATATTCGACAAAACAATGTATTTCAACGAGAAGTTGTGTGCTAGTGAAATAGGTTAAAAAATCCTATCTACTAATACTTTTATTCATTGCTGTACACTTCGTATTCTATGAAGGATACAGACAATAAAAACAATGTATCTGATGATACGTTTATTGCAGCATTGTGATGTGGGTATGTGGGGGGAGGATCGTGTCTTAATGCATCTAGGATTTCTCAGGGTTGTACCATCTCTCCTGCCTCTGATTCTATTTCTCCATTTTTATTCAGCTCATCGTCATTATCGTTATCATCTACTCACCATTGAGCCTGAGTGACATTCCTAGTTAACGTGCCTCTAAACTCCAATACATAAATACTATATACGAAGGGGTGAAAGCCATCACGGTATAAGTGACACTATAAATTTTAAAAAAACTTATTTTTGGCTATATTTCAGTGTCAATAAATTTTCGTTGTTGTATTGAACAATTGAAATGCCGTGGTTTTAATGATTCAACAGAGCACCACGACATTACAGTGATTTTGACTTAAATAAACAGAATTCTCAAGAATTTATAACGTATTAAATTATTAAAATATGAGAAACTTCTACTGTTCACCAATTCATATCGTAGAATAAATATCACAAACGTGTAGGGCAGTAGAGGGGTCGCGAGGAACGCTTTTTGCCTATGAACGTACAGTGGCAAATTGCACGTTACGGACTTATTAAGTGCGTAAGTTTGTAACGTTGATTCCTGTAAATAAACGAAATGCATTGCCAAATGTTCTCAATATTGAAGAAAAGCCGCAAAACCAGTGCCGTGTCCAGGAACGTGACCGGCCTGGCGGGTACGATTACGCCGCTCCTATTGTCTCCGTGCACGGGCTCGCGAGCCTGACAACGGCAAGCGAGGCTGCGAGGTATCAGGGCGACTCCGCGGATTATGCAAAAACGGGGCGCGGCTGCGCTGGCGGCGGCGATGGCGGCGGCGGCGGCGCGCTGGCCGAGCCGTTAGCGCTCGCGGCGAAACGGGGCTGAACGTCGATTCTCGGAAGCCCTGGCGGCGGGGACGCAGCGACGGGGGCTACGCGGTGCAGCGCGCGGCTGACCTTTGGCTAATTAATTTTAGGAATACCCTGAGACGAAAATTGTGTCAGAATACACATTCAATCAATATATGCCTTCATTCATCAAACCGTTCCGTTGTGTGAGAAAAACACACAGCATGAAATAGTATCACGGAGATCTGGAGTCCATGTCGGGTTGACCGGAAATATGCGTCCGGAAATGTACGCGAAAAAACTGCGTGTGGGCTACAGTAGTAACGCAACATAAAAAACAGGTGTTCAGATAAGTGAGTTTGAAGTTTTGTCCTTGTCTTGAAATGCGTCGTCCCTGCATTCATATTTCTGCCATTTGTTGGTAGAATACTGTACTGGAAAATATTTTTCCGTTGCTCCTGGGTAGATCAGACTGCAAATCTGGAGAGTGCATTAACTCAAAATTCGTATTCTTTCAGTTGTGGCACTATTGCAGCCCACGAGATAAATATTGTCTTGCGTCAGTCTAAAAATAATTGTAATGAGTCCAAATTATTAAAACAACAGCCGTTTGCGTGATGATTATCGAATGAGATTTTTGTACTCACGTTCACGCGTTGTGGTAGAAGGTGCCAAGATGAAGCACAATTTTGGTTCGAGAAGTAAAATGTAAAACAAGTTTCCAAGAAATGTAATGAACATCACATGAAAAGTTTTAAGCATCTACTATGTACCTTTTTCTTAGAATTTCTTGTGGCTAATTTCATTACCAGAATACATACGAAAATGTTATTTACTAAGTTCTCTTTAGTTACCCGAATTCGTTATCACTTTACTTGCGAAATCATCAAAAATAACCCCAAAATTAATATCACTTTTTGCGTAATACGTGTTTTCTTGCTCACTGAATACTTAACATGCGCAGACTTAAAAGCTTTCCATTTTGGAAACATCTTGTAATTTTGCGACTGTAATAAACAAGTCAGTGTCTCATTGCAGAACCCATTATGGCTTCGGGCCTGCTCTTGACTGTTATGACAAACACCGCAATTAGCTACACATTGTTTTTGTTTACTTGTTTTTGAATGTGTTCGTACTCGGGAAGTATCTACCAACATCGCAGAATTCTTTGCATGATAAGGTATCGCAGTTTCCCCCAAGCGACGCAACCCACAAAGCATCGCTCTTCGATCCTCTTCCCCCCCGGCAACCATCGAACGACGCGTTACGAAACGGGGCGACAAATCCCAGAATCCCTCGACTAGAGACTCGGCTTGCGTCGATTTACAACAGCAGATAATAATGTAAATGTTATTGCACCGATTAGACTTATTCTCGCGTACTCACTACTCACTCTTGTTTCGTAAGTGTTGAACAACATTTAGTTGAGCCAGAGAACTTGCCTGTTTTTTGCAGAAATGTTTTAATGAAGAAAATGAGCTTGTATTGCGTAATATAATGTTTGATTCAAAGTAATCAGTACAAAAACAGAGTGTACGTATTAATGGATTCGAGTGCTGCGAAGTTCGCCACAGAGCAGTGTGAGGCGCAGGCAAGGTGGCAATGTCGGCTGCAATGCTCACTTCACCCATCGATGACTCCCAAATTCGAGTGCGGGGCGTACAAGAAGGTCTTCGAGCCCTTTCCTTTTCAGTCAGTGATCTTAGCAGCGGTTTACAATTGTCCTCCACGGGATGGTAGGGCAATCTTGATTGGTGAATCAGGAGGTGTGAATGATTATGGAGGGACTGATGACCAAGTGGTGGGGTCAGACAACGTTACCACAATCGCGTGGAAAAAACAATGTCTTACACGAGAGAAATACATGCAGCGTTGAGCTCCGTGAACTACTTGGGCGCTACCGTAAGCTCCCACGCCACTGTGGCAGCACTCCAACGAGAAAATGTCTGCATTTTGAGGAATACATTCTTCTCCATCATTTGACACCCGGATTAAAGATCCAGCTCCAGCAGCACCACCACCAGCGGGCGCCCTGGGTTGTGACTGCGAGCGGAAACTAATCTTCGGAATGCGCCACCCTCCCCACCTCCCCGTCAAGCCACCCGCAGTCCCAGCCGGTCTCACCCCCGCGCCGGGCGGTCGGGGGGCGTGACGCAACGGGCGATTACGTGATGCCGCCTACCTGCGCACCCGTCCTTCGGCCGCGGCGCGGGGGTTGAAGCTCCCCAACCCCGCGGGCAGGCGAGGCGCCCCGGCGCGGCGCGTCTCGTCCCCGAGCACCCGGAAGGCGGCTCCCGCGGGAGTGGCCCTTCACCCGGCTACCTGTCGGCCCGGCGCGGCACAGCGCGGCGCGACGGCTGTCTGGGGAGTGAAAGGGAACGCAAGGGGTGATCGACCAGCCGGCCTGCTACGGATTGGCTCTATGGAGGGGAAAGGGAAAGGATAACCTTTAGGGTGATTTGAATGATATGCTGATTGTGCCCTACAATGCGCACATTATAACAAGTGTGGGGTTGATACTTGTACAACTTGTACGTACTGTCGTGAACGGTAGATTTCAGACCTATTTGATCACGGTAATTCGTGGGTTACGTGGAAAGGTCAGTGGTTTACAAGTGTCAATCAAGTACGATCAATCAATTCGTATGTTCTGA
Source organism: Gryllus longicercus (assembly GCA_038098605.1). Classification (NCBI taxonomy): domain Eukaryota; kingdom Metazoa; phylum Arthropoda; class Insecta; order Orthoptera; family Gryllidae; genus Gryllus; species Gryllus longicercus. The sequence goes on from JAZDUA010000101.1 coordinate 2,921,451, forward strand.
GCTACTCGAAATAAGATACAAAAGAACATTTACGTTCTCGAAAATAAGTCTAGTTAGTGAACTGCTTACTACGTCGAAGCTACAGAACATTACATTCCTGATGATAGAGAAACTAAACTTACATTCTAATCTTGGAAGTTAAATTATTCAGAGCATCTTTCTTAAAGTCCACTTGAAGAAAACTGACTATGCAGATAACTTATTCAGGCGAATTACTGAGTGTGATGAATGGCAGAAAGATTCTAATTTTTTTAGTTTGATTATCTAAAAAGCATTAAAGGAACATTATGTGTTTAACAGTAATTGTTTAATAAGCAGTTTGCGCTTCATTAATAAATGTATTCGATTTTTTTGTGAAAGGTGTATAACACTGTCCTATAGCCCTTCATGAGATATCAAACACAAAATTACGTTTACATCAACTTGAAATGAAAAAAAAATTGAATAATATGAATCGATTCAACAACATTTTTAAAAGTTCATGAAGTTTTTATTAATCAAATAACTTACACCCACATATCCAGGATAAAACTGGTAATTTACTTACGCGACTGTTTTCGTCTACACGTAAAAATAATTTAATTTTCTTGAAACAAACACTGGATAAAGTAATTCACAGCAAAAATTGCGCAAATAATTGTCTCAATAGCCAAATGTATACAGCAAACAGAGTAATGTAAACGACAGCGCAACGCCGCCACAGTATCCAGAGCCATAAACCGCATGAAAGCACGCTTTGTCCACGCCACACATGCATACGAAGTAAGAAAACATGCCAACAGCTCACCAAAGTCATTTCGAACTCCAGTGTTGCCACGTCCTCAAAAGGTGTAGGTCGTATTTCGTTGGTCAGGTGTGGGGTGAACAAAAGCGAGGAGCTAGACGTCTTATCCTGAAAGGGCCGATTAGGGGCAGGTAGAGGGTGTGAGGGTCGGGCAGACGAGATGAGTGGGCACGGTGAAGGGGCGGGATTGTAGGCGGAGAAGGAGGGGGCAGGTGGCCCGAAAAAGACTCACTGACGTGTTGGCTGCTATTCTTCGTCTGGAAGAAAGGTCTTTTTGACAGATGATGATAGTCCGGAGAACTCAGAGCTGCGCATCTTTTGAGGAAAGACGATAGAGCCAGTTGTCGGAGACGTCAACGTTCATAGCGAATGGGTCACATAAAATGAGAAAAGTTGTGTCACGGTGGGAGAATATGACTTGTGAGTTGCCAAGGTTGTGCATTAACAAATGAATTGTTACCGTACGATGGACAGTAACTTTAAAGTAAAATGCTATCTTTTGGGTCTTCAACGAAATACCGATAACGTGACACTTCCGAGGGAATGTTTTATGCAATATACGTACCCTTCTATTCAAAATGGTATGACCAAGATGATTAATTATAATACACATATTTTTAGAACAGTAAAAATACTCCCATTATTTTAACTATAATACTTATAATACTAAATCAAAACCATTCCTAAACAAACCGCGACGTCTAATTAATTTTTTGTTAGTCTTCACAAGTTCCTGTCTTATGAATGTTCGCCAACATTTCACGACGTACTAACTTAAATTCATTGAAGAAGAATAACGAGAAGAAGAAGAAGAAGAAGAAGAAGAACAACAACAACAACAATATCTCCGAAACCGTACGAAAACCTTCAAAAAGATCCCATTTTATAAAACACTTCGTAAAAAACATAACTCAGGCCTGTCGAAAGCCATGTTTAAAGGATCTAGTTAGGAATTGCATTTGTGCCTTCTTATTTCATCTTTTCATAATATTTTAATTGTAAGTATATCATTTTAAATTAATTTGATAAACTGATGGTAAATAGATATCCATCAGTAGGACACTTACGGAATATTGTGTCGATGGTGTCTTGCAAAGGGCATAAAACCGCCAACGTTCCTTAACATATTAAATCTAGAGGAGAAATTTCAAACTCATGGAATACTTAAGATGGCTGCTCATCTTTGAACCGCGATTTATTATCCAGCTTCATTGCTAATTGCCTTTACCCGGACTCCTTTATCCTATGCACCGTAGCCGGAACACACAGTCGACAGGCATTAGCTAACCCCGTCGAGAGCGTTAATAAAGGGCCGTTACGTCGCAGCGCGGAAATTCCGAGCGAAAGTTCTGATTGCTGCGTTTATTTGCGCATTACGCATGCGCACTTGCCAAACCGCCGCGCGTCTTTCGCGGCGGCCGCGGGCACGCCTCCTCGCGTCGACATGGCCGGCGGCGGGGGCGGGAGCGGGGGCGGAGAGGCGACTTTCTCCTCGCGGTGCCAATGCACCTTCCGGAGCGGCCGCGGCGTTTGAGTGCCGAGGCTGTTAGTGCGCCTCCCGTCGATTAGGAGGCGAAAGCGCGACGCGGGCGCAGCAGCACCGCAAGCAAGAAAGCGCCTCCGCAAAAAGGCTTGCGCACGTCATCGCGCCCCGCCCCCGCCTACGGCCACGCCAACGCCCTGCCCCAACCCGCTCTAGCTCTAGTTCCCCCACGCCTCAACTTGCCGCCTCTTAGTCTTGGTCCGCCCTAGCTCCAGACCGCCTTGCAGTCACTTGCCTACCGCGCTCCGCCTTATCCAATTTCTTCTCTTACCGCTCCATCCCATGTCATCCTGCCCATCCCATCCCAACCCATCTCATCCCATCCCATTAAATACCATTCCATCCACTCTGCCCCATCCTAATCCGTCCTGTCCATCCCATCCCATCTCATTCCATTCCATGTCATCTCACCCCCTAACCCATCCCACCCAATCATATCCCATTCCATTCTACCACGTCTTATCTTATCCCAACCTATCTCATCTTATATCATCCCACCCCAACCGTTTCCATCGAATTCCTTACCACCTCAACCCACTCCATCCCATCTCAAACTGCTCCCCCGTGTCACACCCCATCACAATATCTTCCGCCCCACTGCTTGTACAGACGCCGCCCCATCCCGCCGCAACCCGGCTCCCGCCCCCGGCGCAGGGCAACCCCCCTCTCGTTCCTCCTCCACAGCCTTCTCCAACGCTACCTCCACCGTCTCCACCTGAGCTTCTAACTCAGCCACCGCCGCAAACACCACCATCGTCGCCTGTACAGCTACCATCGCAGATAACACCCCTGTTACTGCTTCCGTCACTCCGCTCTCCTTGCCACTGCACCTGCCATTGACCCTGCCACCGTCAGTGTCACTGCCATCGTTCCCGCCTAACCAGTATCACGGCCGAGGCTCAGAACTTCCCACGCGGAGTGAGATCTGTCCCGTTCATGTTCATAGTCCTGCAAGGATAATACTAATCTCTGCTATAGATTTCGATTAGCTCTACTGTAAGTCCATCATGTGAATCTGTATCGAACGTTATCATCTCCGGGTCACGGCTTCACTCCTCATTGGACACACGTTTCCGCCTTAAAATACGTAACCAGCTTGCGTAATTTCCAGACTAAATATAAAATGCTCTGCAAAAAAAAAAAAAAAAAAAAAGCACTGGAATCCATGATTTCCCCAGTGGTAAGCAACTCTTCGTTTACGAAGTTCCGTCTCCTGTTACAGTGGCAAGTACGTTTTTCCTCAGCAATTTCTCACGAACCATTCTCCCGATTGTCCGAGAGATAGTTCAGTAACCCCTCGGGTGTTGAGTAACGTCCTCCCGTGTGAAAAGGAAGAGGGGAGGGCGCGGAGAAAGTGAACTTCGGCAGTCTGGGGAAGTACGTCGGAAGTCCAACGGAGGGAAGGATCCGGGACCATTGGCGGTGGCGGCGACGGCGGCCGCCGCAGCGCTGTCAGTGGCGGTGGGCGGAACCAAGTCCCGGCGCAGAGCCGGTTCTCACAGCTCCATAGTTGGGGGGGATTTTGTATGTTCAGAGGCTCTAAGAATGACCCTCCTTAATAAAACTGAAATACTGAATATGAGTATTCAAAATCGATATGAAAATAAATCCAAATAATTTTTCAATTTACAAATTTAATATTCAAATAATAAATACAAACGTATATACACACGCGTGTGTGTTTTAAAATAACTTTCGTCTACATTTTTGTTCGACAGTTGTTTTTTTTTCAAAAATGCGTTATCAATTTTTAATGTGAATATAATTTTTTTTAAATTTTGTGTGTGGTTAATAAAATACTTAACAATACGTTTTGCGAATTTATAAGCTAATGCATTTCTTTAATATTTTTTGAAGACCGTAAGCATTTACGTAGTCTGCATATACTTAGTCTACCACCACGCTTGTCTTGTTTAATCCACTCCTCTCCTTCCCTGGCCAACCGCGAAGCCCTCACGCTCTGAGTCACCCTGGATTTAGTTTGCAGTGCGATGTCTTATTGAAACACCAATGCGATCCTCTTCTCCTTCACGGATTATTTTTAAAATTAATGGACATAATGGCAACAAAAAATACGAATTCTCGACAAAACAGCAAAGAAAAATACAAGATATATCAACTTTAGGTCTTGGTATCATTGGTAGAGGCCGTTTCAATAACAGATGAAGTCCTTTCTTACAAAAGGAAATTAAAATTTTATTTTAAATATACAACATATTACGTAATTTTACAAAATAATTGTTATGAAAAATTATGATAATAAAATCTTATAACATAGTTTGAAATTATAAATGAGAGTTAGAAAGACAGTCGTTCATTGGACACAAATATTTCTGTTTATAAATATTGAGGGAATTGTAGTACGGTTACATTTTTCCGTGTTTAAGAGCGTGAAATTCATGTGGAAGCAAAACGTATTAATAAGTATAAACTTTTTCCCTTCTATTTGAATATCTTCTTGATTGCCTCTTTTCCTCTCTACTTTTCTTCTTTCTCAGTCAAAGGCGTGAGTGACTGTGTGATGATACCTCACAGTGAAGGGTATTCGATTCCAGTGAAAGAAGTTCCAAGAAATCTTTGTGTGTACTTGCATCCCGCTCTCACTTTTACTTTTTCTTCGTGTGATTGCGCCCGGGGCCATCTTCGTTCTAAGACGTTTCGAGAATGATGACTCTTGAAATGTACTCTTCGTTCTGCCTGTCATGAGTTTAATTATGTTTTCTCTGATTAAAATAGAGAAATTTACATTCATCTAATAGCTTTCTCTTGGAATAGTGATAGTAAACAAGACGTGCAGCATGTTAAGTGAAGTGTGAAGAGTATTTTTTGTCTCGGACAGATATTTTCACCACTAATGTGGTCAGTAAATTTCTTAGGTGTTCATTTGTCTTAATTTTAACCATCTTTATTTCTTTTGAACTCTGAAGAAGATAATTTGAATTTTCGTCTTATTGAAATACAAGTTTGACTTTTATGACACAATTTGCATAGATGTAGAACAATTCTTACTAAAATGGTACAGAAATATAATTTACAACAATTTTCATAACTTTTCTAAAAACACAAATATTTTCCATACCTTTTCTCGCTTCACATACAATGAAACATTTCTCCTCAGTCTACGTAACTCACATAAAAACAACTTATTGACGGAAGACAACTACTGCCTGGATAATAGTTCTAGAAAGCTGTTTCTCTGAACGGTCGAATCCATGACCGCCGATAATTTTTGGATTGCAGGGTGAGAACCTTAAAGAACGGACCGCGGTCTCCGCCAGATCCTCCCTTCCCCATCATGTCCCCACCCTCGTCCTTAAACCAGGACGAAAGTGTGATCGCTCATCCTCGTATGGCCTATTATCATGATGTAGTAAAACGCATGTGGTACGATGTCCACGCGGATACCAAGCTAACACACAAGATAGTTTTTCTGTCACAAAAAATCCAAAAATAAAATTCAAATAATTTCACTTATTTTTTGTAACACAATACAGTTCTAACCACTTTACGCAACCACAAAGAGGAACAAAAGCCACTCTCAATGTCCGGCGTCCGTTAAGGATTTTACAGTCCGCCGTCCGTGACAAACTGTTGAAACAAATGTCTGTTTACAAACTCCAATCGCGTCAGATATTGTCTTTACGTATAACGGCCTAGTACCGTTAATACTTATTAAAATCATTAACATCAATACACATATATTTAAACACGTTTATAAAACCTGTAAACATGCAACGAAGCTCAAAATATTGGGGTGGGGGCGATTGCCTTCACTTAGTGACGCGTGTGAGCTGCAACGACAAACGTCGCTGAGACACGCAAATCGCCTTCTTGGAAGCGCTCGGTTTTCTATCCGCCGCGATCTCGCAGGGCAGAGCCCGGGGGCGTGCGGGGGCCGCCGGCTGATTACCTGGCGGCGCAGGAAGTCATTTCCTGAGTGAAGGAAGCGCGCGTGGGCGCCGCTTTAGTGCTCGGCCGGGGCACGCAGATGAGCCGCTGCGAGCGGGGGCGGCGCGAGGGCGAGAGCGGGGTGTGGGCGTGGGCGTCGCAAGGGCGTGGGCGGCGCGAGGGTGAGAGCGGGGTGCGGGCGGGGGCGTGGGCGAAGCGTGCAGGTGCGTGCCGAGAAGTAGCCGCGGGTGACGACGATATGTTAGGCAGTGAATTCTGTTGAATGATACAGATGCCTCTATGCTGACAGTGTCTTTCTTAGTGGCGCAGGACCTTGCCGCATCGTGAAATTACACCGAGTCGAAGGCGAAAATATCGCTATTTGTTCAGGGTTCCATGGTTTCATGGTTGTGGCATGGTTGGTTTCTAGTAGTTCCATTTTTTCTCTTGAAAATTGAAATGATGAACACAATATTTCTTGATGAACATCTCATCTTCGTAAACCTTAATGGAATATTCATTAAATAACACTAAATGGCAAACACTTCAGTTACTAACATCATGATCATTAAGTCTTCACATGAACATAGACAATTGACAAAATAGTTTCTTTTAAATAGATGTTCTTTTTATCGTTTAATAGGATTATTAATTGTACTATTCCTCTATTTCTTTCGGAGTTTCGTCACGGCGATAGAGCAAGATACTGTACAGTGGAGGCACGAATGACAGCGGTCAATACCTATTTTTTTGAGAGGTTGGGGTCGTCGTTGAGCACTGAAGAAGAAGAAGAAGAAGAAGAAGGATTGTGTCGCCGGGGTGGCATATAATCCAAACGTCACAGCTATGCACTGCGAGAAGCACAAAAACGGAGGGGCGGTGGAAGTACCTGAGCATTTGGTTTTCAACCTTTCCGATGACTCAGGCTTCAATAGCATGCTCCAAGTACTTTGTTCAATGTACAAACGAGCGACAAACCGCAGGATGATTCAATGAAATGTTATTTCGACAGCATACGTTATTTGCTCTTACTTATTCGTTCCTTAATCGTTATTTGTTCGTTCTTACTCTGTCATTGCTGTTTCAAGTTTTCCTTTCAACTCCAACAAAAGTTGTATCGTACAAAAAATAATTACAATAATGGATCTAGAAACCGTGTTGAGGAGAATGCTGGAAAAAATATCGCCCCCCCCCCACGTACTAATGAAGAACGTAATAAAGAAAAAAAAGGTCTTAGAATGACCATCAATCTCTTATGATGTAAGCGGAGCTGGGCAAGATGAAAATACTTTCATCGAGTTGAAGACATAGGGTGAAGTGGATTAGGGTGGAAGGATTACAGTTCTCCAATTTTAAGGGATTTTCTTAATGAAAGGGAGCCACAAAAGAATCACGATAAGAGAGAAGATAACTCAATGTGACGAGTACGACATCCGGGTGATAAAAACAGAAGTAATTAAATGCAAAATGCGTAATTGAAAATGCTGGGTATCGAATGGGCTACCAACCTACATCTCTTTGGAGCCTTCTCTATTGTATGCGCACGTACTTTGGCGCAATAGCCTCTGACAAAGCCTTGGTCTACCAGCGGCGTTCCGGCTCTGCGACCATGGATTACGGGGTACGCGTGATTAGCTCCTAGACATCCCTACGCCGCATACTGCTCTTCTCAACCTGACAATTGGGTTATCTCATCGTCACACAGCAACATATACTCAGACACTGCAAGGAAAACGCACACTATAATCTTGCCCGTTCGTGAATCGAACCCGGGGTCGCGTCATGGAAAGCGAGCACGCGACACAAAGCATTTCGAGATGCGGATCCCTCGTCATAATCACACCAATCCCATTCCGTATCTTCATGCAGCTCTCACCAAGGCGAAATTGCCTTGGGTAGCCACCCACGCCGAAGCCGCCACTGCACTCGGCTGAGGAGGCTTCTACCCCAGATGAAAGGGGATTTATTTCCGATGGAATCAGGGCTAGCAGTACGACTCTCGTTCACAGAATCTTGATTCTTTTAATGGATCACTTCCTATCCTTCCCTTCAGAAACCATGGTATCGTCAGGGTGAATTGAATCTGTACAAAATGAAATGAAATATGATACATTAACTTGAGCAGGAATATCGTATTTGAACACAACTTGATAACGCATTTGACACCAAGCGTCCCGCTTCCTGAAGGATCCAATGTGCTCGACAGAGGAGGCTTCTACCCCAGATGAAATGGGATTTATTTCCTTCCGAGAAGTAGAGGTTTCGGAATGAGAGAGTTGTGGCGCAAGCAATCCGCGCGTTCGGAGGCTGATTTCGGGAGAAGCTCTTCAATTGGCTTTGAGAAGAGACTCTTACGTGTGGACGGGCAGGAAAGGATCTCCTGAGAAACGAGATTGGGAGCGAAAGGGTTATTAAGTTGGTCTATTGCAATGTTTTGGTGGTGCGAAAAATAAACTGAAATATTGTTTCATATTGTCTCATTGTAGTTCACAGAGATTAATAATGTTGGTACTACTGTCGAGTGACGTAGTAAAAACAATTTTAAAAAAATATAACTTGCCTTTGCCTTTATTACTGCTGAAAGAGATGGGCAATAAAAAAAGTGAGTTGTAAAAACAAGGCGATCAGAGAGAAGCGAACCCCTAATGTCTCCTTTTAGCTCTTTCCTCTAACAAAAATGATCATATATTTCATCTTGATTTAGTTTATTGTACGTACGAATTTCATGTTCTTGAATGATTTGAAATTCCATTTACAACCTTTGTAAACTAATTAACTATAATATTTGACGTAATTTCTCACTCGGTTCTTTCATCACGAGAAATGCAGTATTACACTTATTTTTAGGTTACCTTTTATAAAGACTGCGATGCGTACATTGTGAAGTATGGACGTGCAATTGTATTCTGAACTCATTTCACAAGAAAGGGGGTTACGAAACGCAGAAAGGTTTTTGTTGGCTCTGTCGGTATATGGGCGATTGAAGTATATCTCCAAAGTAAAACTACCTCTGACCGGTTGTTTCATGGATAGTTGACATTATATACCGACAATGCCGTAAAATTTATGAAGTCTGTGAATTTTCGCGTAACAAGTCAACAACATAATTTGTTAATTTAATAGAGGAGGGGATTTGTCCATTAACCTACCTCATTTTGTGCCTGCAAAAGCCAGCTGAAAAAGGCTACTGCGTGACTGGAGGTATTCACGACGTGACCTCCTAGCAGGCAAATTAATAGTTCAACTTGTCCTAAATCGCAGAACAATCTCATTCTCTCCGCACGAGGGCATGAAAATGAGAAGGGGAGAAGGAGACGGATTTATTAAGGGCATTAATTTAAAGTTATTAATGTTAATTAGTTACAAACATGGCGCGCTGTGTTTCCAAGGTTACGCGTGCAGGTAGGCAACTATCGAGAAAAGAAAGAGAATTGGTGAGAGTGAACTGTTTGTACATGTGAATACAATCAGGGGGTTAGGCGTCAAAAACGAAAACTTGTGATTTGGTGTGAGCAAGAAGAGAGCGAAATGTTATCTTCACGGCACTATGCATCAGCCGACTTCATCAAAGAAGTTTCTTCTTTGAGCCACATGTTCGTTTTGGCGTTTCAAGATAAGAAACTAGAGGTTTTGAAAAGAATGGAGGCGGCACTCTTCCAGGCTAATTTTCTTTTGAGAGATATAGCAAAAGTACACTACCTGTATGTAAAAATATCCTAAACGTGTTTTCGTTTACATATCAGATACCCGAGTGTATCCACGATATCTATTACTGTTCCTTTAAATTATCTTAAACCTGTCGCGATTCTCTTTTGAGAGTGAAATACTGAAAAAGAACAATCGACGTAGAATAGTCACACATTATAAACGAACTATCAGAGGCAAAAAAGTACTTATAAATACTTTTATTTCTTACCCATGCTATAATTAATGATGCATTTGATTCACCTAGTACTCATTGAGTACTGAAATTCGCGTTTTTTCCTCTCTTTTTTCATATTAAAAATAAACTTTAAAATCACGAAATGTGAATAAACAATTGCAATTTATTGTTTAATCGTCATAGTTTCAATGTTTTTTATTTATATGCATTAACGACTCTAGAATCCTGTTATTCACGGAGCTGTCGCTGCCCGGACGATTTGCACGCCCAACTCGTCGCGGGGACGCATCGCTTTCCTACGGCCGAGGAAGGACACGCTTGCCTCCCTCTCTACCATCACCGCCTCCACCGCCGGTGCCTGCCGCCGCGCCGCCCGCCGTCACTGCCTCCGTCGCCGCCCGCCAGCTAGCGGTCCGCTTGCCCACGACCCCCCTGGAGGCCTACTTGTGCGCTGGTTGCGAACAGTGCTCAGAAGCACCATTCCAGTCGGCCCGACGCTCCATCTCTGTATATGGAGAGGCATCGCTATAATTAAAAAAAAATGAAAATTTTCAAACAATTAGGTACCCCGTCCAAATGGTGAGATTTGGTATTCCAGGATGGTTCGACTCATAAATTTATACTCCGTTCCGTAATATGTTTGTTATGATGAAATTTGTTCGTGGTGTAGCTCTCGATAGGTAGTCTATTAGATAGTAGGTGCCGTGCAGAAAATTGTTGAATTGTGGTCTTTGAGGGTGAATCGCGTAACTTTATAAATCAGTCGGTATTGTTTGGTAAATTTACATAGATTTGTGTTGCTTAGGTTTTTCTTTAACATCGAACCTTATTTTTGTTCAATATTTAAATATCTGGAACAATAAACAATAAATTGTGATAGTAATTTTGTTTGTCCAAACCCTGACAGGTGCCAGCAAATTGCTTGAGATGTTATTCATCATCGATTTATACGTGGTGATCGTGGGATTGAGTTGGTTCATTTGCCCTTTCGATTGGTATTTTACATTGTTTCTCAGTTCGCCTCCAGACGAATGTCCTACCAGTACCATTTACAAAACGAATCAGGAAACAGTGGAATTATCTCTTCCCACCAACCTTCCCCACACCGAACGTAGAGAGTACGTCGAATATTCGTTCAGTATCGTCCAGTGTCGTTCATAACAGGCTTAAGCCAACGGGGAAGATAGTTGTGATTTTAAAGAATTGATGTAAACTGTAATAATTCAATTTGCCGTAAAGGCAACAGGGTCAATCCGAAAAGTATTCAATGATGACCCCGCAGGAGAAGATAGGACTTCATTTCTAGCTCTAGTGGATCAGAAACGCCCACCCGGTCTCAGTTTCTCGGCGATACCCACATCGTTATTGCCAAAAAGTTTGTAGTGCCACGCAGAATCACACTTTACCCACTGTGGCGCCCGGTAGCTCCAACCAGCGACTTACTCCACTTGCGACGCCGGCATCCCGCCGCACCTGCTGTCAGCGCCGGCGGCGACGGCGACGACAGCGGCGACGACGGCGGCGGCGGCGGCGACGACGACGTTCTGGCGTTGGACCAGCGCACGCCTTCGCCGCCGCCACCGCCGCGGGTCGCGCGCTCTCCTATTAGGACGCAGGTCGTGGGTTCGACTCCCGGATCGCGCCCACTCGCGTGCTAGCGCGTCGCCCTGCAGGGGCCGTATCCGCCTGCAGACCGAAAATGGCCGCCGGCTGTGCGGTTTCCTCTGCTTCCCTGAATGACCTCAGCGAGGGGTTGCTAGAAACCGCCCGGGGAAGAGCGAAGATGATGTCACAGTGACTGACGGGAGAGTGAGCTTTGCTGAGGATGAAGGTCAAAGAACAACGGACTTCTTTGGGCATAGATTATGTCAACCATAAGATGAATTGATGTTTCGTGGAATGGCAATGTGTACCTGAATTAACATGGGTTGGCTGTGTCAGCAAGTAGAGTAATTACGCTTCATGTTGAAGTACGAGTTAAGTAGTTTAAATTTACATTCTGGAGTATCAGATCGTGATCACGAATGTTAAAACATTTCAGTTCACTATCTTACAGTCGAATATAGAGACCGAGTTTAGTTCCAGTATTCTATTGGCTTTTTAAAAAGAGATGAAAACTAATTTCTTAGAAGTACGATATCCGACATAAATACGACTATCGTCAGTTTAATTCCCTGCAGAGGAAACCACTTAAATTATATTGATTACGAAGCGGATATATTAGCTTTCTTTTCTAAATCAGGATAGAAAGTTGATAAAAGAAGTCAACTTTTCTTTCTCATTTCTTTTAGTGCTTTTCGCCCCTCGAGGGAACAGAATGCTCAGCATCTGTAGGAAACTAATTTCATTTTTACGCGTTGACGCACAGCGGACGTTCCTCACAATACCATAATAAACACATAAGACTTTTTAACAGTAATCATAAAAAGTATAAACTACATCGTACGTTTGAACCTCTATCATCGCTCCAAATCAGTGAATCCCACTTTCAGTAACATCAGAAACGAAGGGGAAAATATTTCACGGAAAATTCATGGATAGCCTTGAAAGGGGGTGGACTAATTGAAAGCTCGCGGAATTTTTCTTGACTTCCAAACCAGCAATTTATCTGGCGATTTTTTTAATGCTGTGTAAATTCAAAGTGGTTATGAAACGATCACGAATAACTAGAAACGAATAGATTCGATTTTTTGCATTTTATTTTCAAGTTATATATTTATTTTGATTGGATTTTATTTTCCTCGGGCAGTGATGTGAAAAGAAGGAGGTGGAGGAGGATAAAGATGAGGAGGAAAAAGAAGAGAAGGGGGAGACAAAAATGAGAAAGAGAAGAAGGAAAATATGAACAAGGAAAGAAACAAGAAGAAGGAAATGGAGAAAAACAGAAAAATAAAATTATTAAAAAAATAATAAAGATATTTAGCTTGACATGTTCTCGTTGGAACTGTTAATCAATTAAAATATTTTTCTGGAATGTCCCCTCTTGTGGCTCTTGAACCGCGTGCTACCTCTCCATAGTTCGATCATGGGTTCGATCCCCGTATTGAGAAAAACTGATGTGGCTTTCTAATATAATAGTCTCAGTTTCTATAGCTCTGTGACGGAAGAAAAAGTACAGGCAGGCCAAGTACATTAGGAAGGGAATATTTCATGCACGCTACATATCTCCCTTACCCACGGGAGTGGATAATAAATAAAAACGGCCCAGGTCTGAAAACAGAGCTAGTTGGCAAAAATCGGATTAATCCGACTGGAAATGTCAAACACATACCCCGGCAAGTGTGGCACAGCGCATCAATTGATGTCACTGCGGTGTCTCTCACCGGGAGGCCCTAAGGTGCGAGCCCCGACGGTGAATGGACTTTCGACACTAGCTACATAGCCAGTCTGGAGGAGAATTCCAGACGCCGGCTGCTCTGATAGAGAATTGTCCCTGTATTTTTTTTTCGTTCAACACCGGAGCAATACCCTAACAAACAGGCCACGGACCACGCGCGATCTTTCCTTCCTTTTCCTTGTCCTATCCTCACCACTTACACCTATACACACACCTACACTCATAAGCCCTGCACTAGCACCCTTGATCAGTCTGGAGCTTAGAGATTTTCCCGAATGAGGCGTTACCCGACTGGTGGAAGATATCTGTTTGAGGAAAACCCTCAGGCACACGTAGGTCGGCGCCGGATCTCGCCATTCAGCTAGCAAAGATCAAAGCCACCTCCCGCGATAAAAAAACATGCACTACGCTAACGGGACTAATGAATTACTAGCAACGCGCCCGGAATCACTAAACCACTCAGTCGAACCACGATCAAACTTTTCTGGAGTGCCAGGGGCGTATTTGGCTTACGCGGCCCGGCGCGCGCGGCGTGAGGTTGGGCGAGCGTGGAAGAAAGCGTGGGGGAAGTCGAGCGCTCGTCTCGTCTCGCCTCGCGTCGCGTCGCGTCGCTCGGGCGGCCACCCGCGCCCCGGGCGCTTCCTGCGGGAGAAACCGGCCCCGCGCCGCGCCGCGCCGCGCCGCGCCGTGACGTCAACGAAGGAGGCAGCGCCGCCGCCAGGCGCGAGCGGGAGACGCGGCTTGCGCGCGTTGCGCAAGACCGCGGGCGGATGAAAACACCGACCGGGGAGAGGGAGGGCAAAGGAGCCCGCTTAAGCCCAGCGTGGGTCGAGATTTCGAACCGGTAGCTGGTCGGCGAGGTCCGGTTCGAAATCTTCGAAGACGGATCCGTGAGCTACGACGGGAATTCCCACTCACCCCCTAAAAAAACGGTGGAAAAAACTAACGATATCTCGAAATAAGAATCGTAATTATGGTCAGTTTGAAAGGAATTGTTGCACTTGGCTGTAGATATTCTAATGCCACATCGGATTCACTCTGAGAAATAAGAAAGGTTTCAGCTCAGAATCCCTTGCGACTGAGTAAATAGCACATATTATCGCAGACAGCGTCATGTGAAGCAACGCCATCACAATACTTACACAATATATAACTGATAAGACGAGTTTCTTGGTAATATTATCTTAATTTTGACGAAAATGTAGCAAAGGAATAGGATCATCGCAGCACTTCAGTTGTATTGTAGGGCCCTCGTTTCTCGTTTTGCTGAAGATGAAGTAGGTAGCAGTGAGCGAAGCTTCCTCGCATGTGCCTAGCTCTTCTCTAGAATCGTATCTTATAGAATCATGATGTTGCCGTAGTGGTAAGTAAAAGGTGGAATAGATGGAACAAGGGTGTTCTGGCGTTCATTTTATGGCGAAGAATTCTCGCGAACAGTGCATTTGAAGTTTCGCGACCCAACAGTTTCACTGCCATTGGCCTCTTTGGGCAACGCATGCGCTTGGAGACGGAACGGAGGTCCAGAGCCTCCCCGAAGCGCGTCCCTGACCGCTACCTTCGCAGCCTCCGTCGTCTCCTCCCCTCCGCACCCCGCCCCCCGCGCATTCCGCGGCACTTTCTCCGCGGGCCTCTCTCGGCGTCTGGGAAGCGCTGACGTCAGAGGGGCTAATGGCAGCCCGCCGTCGCGGCGCGCCGCTCTGTCGCCCGTGGCCAGCGGGACACGAGGGACTACGTGGCCGGGAGCGCTGGGCAGCAGCGGTGGGCCTGGGACTTGCGGGCGGGCGAACTAAGGCGAACACATGGATGTGCAGGGTCGGACGAGCCGGCTGGCGGCCGCGGGGACGGAAGGGCGGGAGGACGTAGGGTGTGTGCATATGGATCGGATGGGTGAGAGGTTGGTGGAGGCTGGGTGGGTGGGATGATGGGCGGACGGTCGCCGTCGCGCTAGTGGGCCAGTGGGCAAGCTAGCGAGAGTGTAGGCGGGAGGGGGAGGACGCGCAGGAGGGTCAGCGAGGACGCGAGCGGGCGTTCGTATCAACTCATTTTAAACAAGTGTTCGTAACTCACCGTACAAACTTTCCTTCACGGTTTTACAGACACCTCCTAGTCCACGAATGTCCAGCCTTTCTCCTAGACTTGAACCTTCTCCTAAGGCTCTTCTCTCGCCTTCCGCGGCCGAGGAGATCGCTCCCAACAGGATCCAGCGCGGCGCGGCGTCGACGGAGCGCCTGAGCGGACATAACGGTAGGCGCGCTCCGCGGGTGCGTGGGCGGGGGCGGGGCTCGGGTTGCCGGCGGCTCGGATCCTGGAGGCTCTCGGGACCAACGGAGGAAGAAAGCGAAAGGCAACTGGCGCTACAAACAGCCCTCAACCCAAGTTGCGAAGCCAGGGCGAGCGGTTGGAAAACTCCCCGCCGAGTCTCTCTGTGAGATCGAACGCGTTTTCGAAAATTTTAGGTCGAGAAAGACACCAGAAATGGAAACATGTTATAAATTTATAAATTAACCTATAAAAGCTTATTATTCCTTTTAAACGATATCATGATTCTTGATACAATTTGGTGGAACTGTGTATGTGTTTTCAGAAGCTCTTTTTGAAATATCCGATCAGTCTGCAAAAAATAAACGTATTGCTTATATTTTGAGCAGCAGGAACTGCAAAAACAAAACAGTCATGCTAAAAAGCACTTAATATCGTTCGTTGCAGAAATTTTGTGACTGGACTCTGACTCATGTCATTTTTAAACCATCTGCTTCGAAATGAGTGCGATGACGCCAACAAATCTCCAACGACAATGTCCTTGCGTTAGGTCCCATCTCATGCAAGTGTAATTTCGCCCTTCCGCTCATTCCCATGACATAATCAGATGGAAAACAAGCAGACGGGAAGCCGTCCTAATAGTATACGCAGCGCGAAGATATTTTCCTTCCCGTGCGCGGCGCCGCCGTCAAGGACACGCACGCATTGCGATGCAGCACGAGAGCCTTATTCCACATACCGCCGACGCGACGCGACCCTTCCGACGACCGACGGGCTGACGCTTAGGCCCGCTGCACACGCCGCCGCAGAAGCGCTCGGGACCCGCCGCAGAACACCCTCCGGCGACGACGGAGAAAGGAACCGAAGCAGGTACCTGCTGCGGCCCCTTTGTCCGTCGTCGCCCGAGGGTCTTCTGCGGCGGGTTCGAGCGCTTCTGTGGCGGCGTGTGCAGCGGGCCTTAGCGGAATCGCCGGAAGGTGTTGGGTGAACATGAGGCACTCTGTTCATGGGGAATTTTTGGCATTCAGGAATGAAAAAAAAACTGCTTATATGTTTCATTTGGGATGTTTCCAAATGTCGAAGAAGTAAACTTCGCAAGAGTCACTCAACAATGAAGAAGGTCTGCGATACCCAATTGGGGATCGCAGTTCTTGTCAAAATCAGGTGTACATCCTGGCCACGAGTGTGCAATTCCTTAGCGATCACGCCTAAATCGACATCTGGCATTCAGGAAGAACAACACTTGCTTATACGATATCGTATGTTTCATTTGGGATGTTTCCATCTATTGAAGAAATAAAATTCCTAAGTTAAAGCACACAATATCACGCAACAACGAAGGTCTGAGATCCCCAATTGGGAACCATGTCAGTTAATGTGTTAATTGGAAAAAATGTCCGTCCCTGGAATATGCATGAATTTATTCCAAAAAAACTATGGACGGAAGAATTATGCATTTTTAAAAGACGTTTGCTCTGCGAAGCTTGAATAAAAACATTTGCATCGAAATCCTGTCTCAAATTATCGATCTACATACGATATATTTATAGTAACTTACAGTTTATTATTGCATTATTAGCGAGTTCAGTGCTTAGCGATGGCGCTTAGAGACCTTCGCGTGCGCGTGCTCCATTTCCCTTGCAAACCGCCTGTCGGTCTCGCGTCGGGGCCGACGTGGGGAGGCAGAGCGCTGTCGGGCGACCGGTAAACATCCCTCGAGTGCTTTCCGGTCGCTTTCTTCGTTCGCCCGCGCGCTGACGGCCGTAAGTGAGGCAATGCCACGTTCATGGAAAAGGGAGGACGAGGACTGCGGGACGCGTGTCGCGCGCGGCGAGCCCCGGGGGCAGCACCCTCGCGTCCGCAGTTTCTACGAATTCCGTGTTCATCATTCGTGTGCTCTTCGTATCGTGCTATTTATTGCTGTATTCGACATGACTCCGTTTTCATTGTACCGCCGTAATTACATTGGGTAAAAGTGTTTGCTTTGTAATGTGTTTGTTGTGTGTGTTGTATGTAACTTACATTGACGAATAACGTAACAATAAGAATACGAATTATTATTATTATTATTATTATTATTATTATTATTATTATTATTATTATTATTATTATTATTATTATTACTATTATTATTATTATTATTATTATTTTATCATTACAATTATTATAAATACGTCTAATTAAATAATTTAATTATTAAATTGATAATGAGACTCAAGCCTTTAGATTTGCTTTACCATTGAACTAAAATGAAAATATAGACATTTACATCTTAACCATTGTGCTTCTTACAAAGAACGCGGCGAAAATTTTACATCTGAGTTGCAAACCAAGTCATCTCGGCATCTTCGCCTTAAGCCATCGAGCAATCTCAGAAGAAGAAAAACAATAGTATAGCAGCTTTTGTCGAACAAGAAAAGAAAAATTCACCAATCGATTCATTTATTATTTAGATTTTCCGGGCCCGTCATCAGGTGTGGCCATTAGTCCCGTTAGTGTAGTATATAATTTATCACGATATGTAGCGGTGTTCTTGCCGTGCTGGATGGTGTCGACCTACACGTCGGCTTGCGAATTTCCGGCGTAGAGGTATCTCCCACCAACGGGGCACTGCCCCAGCCGGGACAAGCTCTAAGCTCCCATCTGGTCTCCCGACATGTATTGTGCATATGAGTGTAGCATGTGTAAGTAAGAGGCGAGGAAAGGACAATGAAGGCGAAGGAAAGATAGCGCTCGATCCGTGGCCCGTTTGTTAGGGCACTGCTCTGGCATTCGCCTGCTGTAGACCGGAAAAATCACTTATACCAATTAAGAGTAAAACACAAGGAGGGAAAAGAGTAATGTAACTAATGGAAATGAAGGTGTAGACGGAAAAATTAGTAATGAAAATGAAATGAAGAGGCAAGGGAGAGGCGAAATTGTGCCCATCCACTACTGTCGGCTTGAATTGGAGAGAGAAAAAGCGTGAACGTTATTGCTGCATTTTGATTTTTAGAAATCTTTAGAAACCCAAATCTGTATTCATTAAAATTATTGTTTAAAGTTGATTATCAATTTGAGTTTCCGAGGAAAATTTATTCCCCTCAGACGTTTTCAAATAGTTCTATTTTGTATTGAGTAAATGCACGATTATTCCCATTTGTCTGTTTGTTTGTCCTTACTGTGTCATGATTCTCCATTACATGACGAAAGTTACCAAGAAGTTTTGAAGTTGAATGCGAATGTGTCACGTACAAGTTGTTAGTCATGTAACGGGACAATAGCCACAATTTGCGAAATGAAAGTAACTTCCTCGTTTCCCAGGTGTAACACATTCCTCATTCAATATATCTGCATATTGAGCAATATGTTTTTTTTTTAATCTCTCATTGGAGTGAAGGATCGATTGTAGAAAGTTTCGATGGGTGTTTCATAACAAGAATGCGCTTAAGGTGGCATTTCAGTTAGAAATTTCAGTTACAAATTTGCTCACTCGTGTTAATATTTGTGCAAATTTCTCTCCTTTTTTAATAATATGATCGTTTCATTATCTTCATTTTGTAAACGCAAATTGTAAGTGTCGTAAAAGTAATATTGTGCAATGTTCTTCAAAAGCACAGTCCTCAATACGTTTCCATTGGATTGAACTGTATAGTACAGTGTTCAAAATTACACCATATACTTCCTAATTCATTTTCATCAGTAACTAGCCTTGTCATAGAGCACGTAGTTGTTGGCAATTACGTGTTGTGTGTGCTTTAGCAGGTCCGACGCAAGCAAGTCACGTGTTATTGTCGTGAGGCACGCTGGTGCAGTGGGTCACTGGAGCACGCAGCTCCACATCTTGTTTCCCAAGCCCATACGCAAAACGACGCGATTGTTGGAGTCTGGTACAAAGAAAAAAAAGCGAAATAATATAAAAGAAGAAGCCAGTTAATGTATTTGATTTTTATCAGTAGTGTAAATTACTTCAACCGTGTGATCCTTGCGACTAATGAAATATATTGAAAGTTTCAAATATTGAAAACTATTTTAATGACTGGGAAGGCTTATAACTATGAACTAATATATGTACTTCGATATTCAATTAGGGCTCAATCGCTAATTTGAAAATTACAATTCCGCGAAATGTCGGGCGCGTTTTCAGTACTAATTTACCTCAGTGGGAAAAGTTAATTGTTAAATCCCTCTACCCGAACGATGAGGTGCCGCAGAGTCCAGAAATGCGACTTCTTGATTGGTTACCCCTAGGAGCGGATTCAGAAAATCTTACGAGAGGCCTATTTACATTTTTAGTAGCGAAATTGTTTCATTCAGTTTTAAAATTAGTTTATAAACAAATTACAAATTAAATGTTGAATAGAAATAAATGCAATCCGATTTTTCGTGCGGAGTAAATTCTAGAACAGAACATGCCACAACAGTTTTCTTTATACAAAATAGGCATTTGAGGCGCTCGACAGTTCCCCTTTAGATCTCACAAAAGCAGCCCCATGATGCAAGGGAAAAGGAGTATTGTTGCCCATATTCCACCAGGGCAACCAGTGAATATAACTCATGGATCAATGAACCAACTCTTAAGAAGTGACGCGTGTGGGGTGCCTGGCAAGAGGTACGTCGAAGTCGTCAAACACGATATTACATTACGCACTAATTTTACATTAAAGAACACGTTTAATGTCATTATATTAAACATGGATACCTATGAGTATTCGGGTCATGAGCTGTTTCCCATGCCGAATCCTTTCCGTTCCGCTCGTACCTCTCCGCGACTTCCGTCGTGAGAGTGATGACGTACGTGTTTCTGCGAGGACCCGGCGAAAATTTGCCAATCGTCTTCGAACCGCTTGTCGTCTTTTGTGGCGTGGTTGCCCCCGCACGAGGCCTCCGGCCCGCAGTCGCAGCTACTTTCTCCAGCGGTTGCTTCGGTGGAGGGGGCGCGCGCGCCGGGCTAGGCGGGACGAATAACTGTACATCGGGTTGCACAACGCATGCTTAACGCCCGCGCCTCGCCTCGCCCCTTCCCGCCACACCGCGCCGCGCCAGGCCGCACCAGCCACCGCCCCTCTGTCGGCTAGTTCTTACATGCACACACGCACAAACACATACATACTACACACACGCGCACGCGGTGTCGTAGCCAAGGACAAATATTTGAGGGAGGCTGGTGGCGAATCAATGTTTCGATAACGTTTCGGCAGGCTGGGCGCGAATGTGAACGTTTGACCTTCATTCTGATTTTGCGCCGTAGGTGGTGTGTTTGCAAGCAAGCAAATATTCCACAATAAAAATTATCTTTCAATAATGCAAAAATACTGTTCATCTGTGACACCTTCACGAAGAGGATAATTTTCCGCCGGAGATGCAACTTCAGCAACTGAAAGCAATTTTCTTCCGCGCAATACGCAGCTGTTAAACACTGACAACATTATGCTATGCGATTTTTTAAATAATTACGTTTCATCCTCGCTAGTCATACTATATACTAAACAAAACGTTTAAATGTGAGCTTGACCTCAGAAATGTTGCGGAAAACGCAAAATTGCGATGGAGTAATTCAAAAAGCACCCTCGCCCGAGCCATATATGTTGGCACAAATGGCAAATAATGGTAAAATTATTTCTCTAGGCATATTTAACTTCACAATTTCGAGTTTGCAGAAAAGAAAAGTACGATTTATTATTTTTTTTCTTTATTTCTTTGAAGGGTGAAAGAATTCCGTATAGTGGGGGTCACCAGTAATTCACTGCTCGTTCCTCCAAGCACACACAATTCTATACTTCATGTACCGGAAGTATTGATACTATTTTATCATTTATCAAGATGCTCGATAATATCCACGCATCCATAATGTATTGTGTTGTCAATACCAAATAGCATATACAGTCACATACGGCAATAACTCTGGGCATAGGCCTGCACGATGGGGCAGGTGTGGTATCTTCCCCTTCCCCAGACATTAAGGACAATACTTTAAGTTGCAATAGGCCTAAATTGGCAAATATAAAATACAATTTTATATTTTTACATACTACTGTTTATAACATATCGTCGAAGCACAAAAAAGTATACATCCCAGAACTTGTAATTTTACAGAAAAAGTTATTTAATTCCAGCGGAAGCGTTTACTTTGCAGAAAGAGATCAAGTGTTATATTATGTATATTGCCTGTCTTATAAACTCTTTACTTTAGAAATTTGTATTGTTTAAAACTATTTCTTCACTTGACAATCAACGATTTTTTTAAATTTATATTTTCTGGTGCCACGATGTTATGTCTTTATTTTATTTAGTTCTTGATTAAAATATTGTTAAAACCTCAAAAGAGCTT
This sequence comes from Gryllus longicercus, assembly GCA_038098605.1. Lineage (NCBI taxonomy): Eukaryota > Metazoa > Arthropoda > Insecta > Orthoptera > Gryllidae > Gryllus > Gryllus longicercus. The sequence goes on from JAZDUA010000101.1 coordinate 2,943,455, forward strand.
TCTGCCTCTGGAAAACTGTATCCCCCGCCTACACAAATCCTGGCTACGCCCAAAGGCTATGGGTCACCCAAACGCCGGTCGCAAATCGAAAATGCGCGGCAACAGGCACGACCTCAACGCAAGCCCAAAGGTTGGGCCATTCAAACGTCGCCGATCGCAAATGGTAAATTCGCGAGGCGGCAACAGACACCTCCTCAACGCAAGCCCAAACGTGTTGGGTCACTCAAACGTCACCCGTCGCAAATTCGCGAGGCGTCAGCGTCAAGGGGCAAAAAAGACGCCACATGCCAGCGTATACGCCGGCGGCACCTGCTAACACCACCGCTCCAGCGCAGCCTAAGTGGGCCACGGCGCCGTCGCGTCGGATGCCTCCCCGCCTTCCGGTGGGAATAACTGGAACGGCAGAAGGACGCTCACGGTCGACGCGAGGAATGACTCAACTTTCGTTGAGCGCCCGCCCCGCCCTCCCCCCTGCGAGCGGAAAACGAGCGTTGCGTCGGCCGCGACACTTCATCGGGTTTCACGCAATCTGCGTGATCTGCGGACGCAGCCGTGGTGACTCGCGAAGGACGAGGCCGTGCACTTGGCCAGGGAGAAAGGGGACAGCGCACAGAAGTGCGCAGTGAGAGTGGAGGCCTTTGACATTTCGACGAGTGAAATGGTTGATAATACACGTCTCGTTACTCGCTAGGATAAAAATCAGCCTTGAAGTGGCTTCTGATTTAATGATGAGGAAATATATAATATATTATATGACACATCGTATTTTATATATTGAAGTGATTCTGATTTAATGAATATAACTACGGCTACTCGGTCATGATTATTAACGATAAGAGAGCTCAAATACCTTTACTCGAAACGGTAACCCTTCGAAGCAAGGCAGTTGAAGCCTTCGGCTCCAGCTACTTTAGGGACAGCCAACAGATTTACCTGATGAAAATTAAAATTATGGTCGCTTTTTAACTGCTTAGTCATGTAGTGACCACTATCATTAATACCATTCGGGTAACTGTAAGGGGAACACATAAGGACAATATGAACACACACAAACATCCATGCCTGGGGCGGGATTCGAACTCGCGACTCTTCGAGCCGAGTTAGCCATGGCCCTTCCGCCTTAGCGACCTTAAGCTCTCCAGGCCGGCTTACCTGATTTTAAAACATCTTCGGGCAAAGATCTTAATATTTCTCGGAAGAGCAATATAATTTGACTAATCTATTAAATTATCTCCAAGAATTGACAAAAAATTATATACCTAGGGATATATAATTATGACTATCAACTTCACATTACTGATTGTGTAAATACTGCATAAAATAATAACGAATTCAAACAATGTTTGCTGAGACTCTTGGGAACCTTTCACCTGCGGTTGAGGCGTGGGTGGCGTCACACTGGGACGCGGCCTTCCCGAAAAGGCTCCTCACGCGCCGCGCGCCCGAGCGGAGAAAAGGGAGAGGGGCGGGGGTAAGCGGTCACGGCCAGCCAACGGGACAGTGTGGGCGGGGCCCCCGCACGGAAAACAAGTGCGGGAGGAAAAGCGAAACGACGAAACTAAATGGTCAGAGACAGTTATGCCATCACGGCTCGTTCACTTTTCCGAGAGCCCTTTAGTGACAGATCACATATTACATCAAAACAAAGTTGAATGTTTGTTTTGGGGATGAGGAGCTCTTATCAGTCATTGTAGATTACCTTAATATTTACCGATGCAATTGCTTCGAATCATGCGTTAAGCAATTGGCACTGCTATCCCTACAGTTTCGACTGCAGTGTCTGCACTGCACGAGGCCCTCCGTCATATGACGCTCACTAGAGACAGGGAAATATCTACACTCATTCATGACGAGATCTTAAAGCGATCTTACAAACCTGTCATTCCGTTAGATCAATCCCCAGTCATCTCGATCACTTGTGTCGACGAACGAAAGGAAATATAAACATTTTCTTAAAAAAACTGAAACTTGGAAGGAAAAGTGGCACCCAAACCTAAAAGTGATAACAGCACCCAGAAATTTTCCCGAGGAGGGGAGGAGGTCTACAAACTAGTGTCCAGCCGATGTGATGTTTTCGTATAAAGAATTTTTCATTTATGATGAATATAAAATGTTTTTCTTTGTTGACCCGTAATAAATATTTGTAAAGTAAATAAGTTATACATTGAAAGACTATCGTTAGAACAAAAAATCAGCAAAATTGCATTTTTAAAATATGTAGGGGGGGGGGGGGGGGGCTGAGCTTCTTCCTCACGGGTGCGTCAGCGGGTATTGATATTACGGTAATAATGTATGCAATATCAACAAGATTCCGCTCTCAATTTATTTATTCTCCTCAGGCAGCACATACCTGTATTCAACATACAATGCCATCATCACATAATCCTCTTAGTTGAATGATCATTAACTCATGACAAAACGTCTTTTAAGAATTAACAACAGATGAAATGTACCTCACAAGAAGTTACTCTTGAGTGTCCGAAATTTACCGATGGAATATCAGTGTCGCAATATTATTCGCTTTGTAACTACAGTCTGTTTTGTTTCTTTCCTTCGTTAAGAAACATAAGGATAATCCCGTGGGAAATGAACCGAGATATAGTTCGTATATTCTCTTTTAGTCATCTACAACGGAAAGAAATGTGTCATTTCAAATTCCTCAGAGACCGGTGTTGAGACATTGACAGTATCCTCTAACAGTTGTACTTACGAATGGAGAATATTCGCAGTAAAATTCTAAAAGAAATAGATGAGTGAAAGTGGTAGTAAACGGTAGTATTTATTAAAAGACGTTACTAAATGTTGTATTATAAAACGATTTCATTACTGATATCAAAACAACGAACTGAAAATGTTTTATTACAGTTAAGAATGATGTTTCTTTTCATTTTACTTCGTTTGCATTGGCATTAAAAGAGATTTTTTGCAGGATAAAGGCAGTTTCCAGTTTCAGTTCCAATTCCAGTTTCTTGTTTTTTCGATACTACCCGCGATTTCTCTCATATATTCTTTTTCAAACGAATTTTTCTTGTCATACCAAAATGGCTGAGAATTTAAATCATTGACTCTGTCATGTTTTATCTCCTTACATCGAGTAAAATGTATAATACGAAATATAATAATACGGGTCATCAGATAATACAATTTAATATTTTCTTTTAATTGAATTCAAGAGAGAGCGATGAAAGGCGAAACAGAAAAGGATACTTAAAGAGTTTCTGTGACCGTTTAGGCAACGTGTCTGTGCCAACAACAATAAGCAACAACAATGTTTCACAATTAGTCACACTTGATATACTATTTATGCAATTCATTACGTAGTACAATGTTTATAAAATGCATGAAAATATATAAGAATTGCGTATACAACAGTTCTCCACGCAAATGTGTAAGCCTATTATTTAAAACCGCAGATGATTATAAATTAATATTTATTTTCATTAAAGAAAACGAATGTATTTCGATATTACAACACATCACGACCTACTTTTTTTTTTCTCTGATCAAGTAAATTTGCCGTGACCGCCGAAGCAGAGAGATATGTTCCAGATTGTTGCAATGTGCGGTCGGTTAGAAGTTCACCGAGCCCAGCATGCCGTTGAGATTACGTCTTCCGAGCTGCAAGTTGTCGAGGGGTGGAGCGGGGAGCGAGCGGTGTCGATTTCACCAGCGGCCGCGCGCGGCGCTGACGCACGTCACCGCGCCGCCGGGGGCGTTAGTAGGTCAGCGCGACCGCGCGCGTTCGAACCTCCGCGAGGCGACCGCCTGCGGTGGCGGGCAGCCCGGCCAGGCGCGAATCCCCTGGGTGGATACAGTAGTCTCTTTAAATCGAATCTCGATTGTTCAAGTTTCCCATAAATCCAAGTTAAATCCGACTTACCAAAAAATTAATTAAAATAAATAAATTCCATTGATTCTACACCGCGTGTGAGTCACAACGAGGGTCTTGTTGCGCTAGAGGTCGATGTATTTAACTTTTCAGCAATGATTGTAATGATATTCTGCAAGTGCATTTTTTATTTAAATATACATACTTTAAAAAAATGTGTTTATATTTCTATTTTAATAAATTAATCATTTTCGATCATTTGAGTTTTCATTAATTCGAGCTAGGACCGGTCCCGTCCACCTCGAATTACAGAGACTCTGCTTTACTTCGATTTTTCTTTAGTGGCCGATGACATTAGGTTATTGTTACATCAGTCGTAAGCACATTTCTGAGACCACGAGCCCAATTGAGAAGGTCGTACGCGAAATAATTAAAGAGATTCATCTTATAAGGCAGGAGGTGTAACAATGACCTAATGCCATCAGCCACTATAGAAAAATTGAGGTGTAGACGGGCGCAGCCTAAAACAAGAGAGGGGGTAAATTACACTCTTGGGCTCCTGTACTATAAGAGCGCCAGTTGATAGCTTTTTGTTTCTTGGTAATTTCTTTACTAGATAGCTGTACTCTCTCTATTTATGAATAAATAATTTAATATATATGTTGGTATGTGTGCCAGTGTTAAATATTCAACTCAGCTCATTCTTTCTCTAAAACACTACAGCTCCCTTCTCTATTCAACTTTTTTTTTACTGATAATCTAGTAGTATTTTTCTAGTAAATCAATAAAACATTCTACAAGGGGAATGAAATTTTAGATTTAATAAAAGTAATAAATAAAATATTGTTTTTATGTTGAATCATTTGCAGAATTTCGAGAGGGCTTTCGGAGCCTCTTCCCCAAATATACGACAGTTCCCCAAATTATCTGTGTCAAAATGAGAAAATCATAGATAGAACACATACAGGAATAAAATGTTCTATTACAAAAGGCTACGGGACACCTTTTCAAAAACTTCAGATGGAGGGGGCAATCACCCCCCTTTCGTTCACGCCTGGGCCTGTAGGTAATGAGTAGCGATGCAATGTGACGAGTGTCTTCCTCATTTGCTGAGCGTAGAAGGCGGTGGAGGAGGCTTAAAGGACTTAAATAAGCTCCAAATATATTTGCACGTTCCGGTTTACCCTTCCGGTCAAACACGAAATTTTTTGTACACGTAGGCTTCCGCGGCTCGAGTTCATGACTTCTAGGCTGTCCGGGTGACGCCGTGTCGTTGGCAGAGAGGCCACACTGCCTCTCTGCCAACAACGCGGCGTCACCCGGACAGCCTAGAAGTCACGAATATTTTTTAACCGATCGCCTGTAAAGGGGTTTTCTTGGCTTTCCGAGTGATTTTACTTCCTAGGCAGTACAGCATTTCTGTTTGAGATGGGAAGGGAGGGTCAGGACTGTTAGTAAATGAAGTAACGTGTTCTAAATATGGTAGAGAATTACTGATGATAATGATAATGATTATGATGGTTGAAGCAGAGTCAGAGAAACTAGGGGAAATTCGTTAGAATATGTAGTGATAATTCGTTTTGATACTTCAAATTCTACGAGCAGAGACGGAGATTTAACCCCTCCCCTTTCAACGAAGGCAACGTTTCGGTAATTTTTCTAAATCTCTTCATATATTATTACTGAAATGTAATAAATACAGTTAGAGAACGAAATTCAACTCTCTAATTGATGAAATCATCGTTTACGCGTCATGAGTCATCAAGGTAACGGTTTACAGATGATGTGATAGAAGATGGCGGTGGTTCGGCGATTGCGAAAGTGGTGGCTGTTGAGATACCGTTACTCTCGCGGACCTGGAAGCGTCGGTGATGGAGGGAGGCTGATCGTAAAATAGGGGTAGTAGATGCAGAACAGCTCCATGGGAGCAATGTTGGTGGACGTGTTGAATGCATTAGAGAACCGACATTGACAGCGGGGTGTCATCGATGGACGATGATTCGTCTAGTCTGCGGCGGAAAGCACCCTTACCCAGGCGGAGGAGGCCAAGACCTCGGGGGCTGGTGCCAGCGCGTGGCGGCGCGTGGTCGGTGACGGTGAGCGGATCGGTGATAGATCCAGTCGGTGCTTGGTGATTCGTGGTCCGTGGCGAGAGATACGATGACGGCGCACGTGTTGCGAAGGCGCGCCTGTCTACCCGCCCTCACCCGCCCACTGCTCGCCTTCGGCCGCCGCTCGCCGCCGCCGTCGCCAGCTCTCAACCCCACTGCCACCCGCCGCCCCACTCCAACCTCCATTGCCGCCCGCAAGCCGTCATCGCTCACACCTTCACTCTTGTCCACCGATGTTCCACCGCCGCTCCGTGCTCTATTGCCGCTCGCTGGCAAACGCCCCCACCTCCACTACCACCCGCCGCTGCCCGTCATCGCCGTCCCCACATCCACTGCCGCCCCCACTCAGCCGGCACCGGAGTGAGTCAGCTGTGCCACCGCGACCACAGGGTTCCTTTCGCCGCCCCGCCACCGCCACCGTCAGCGCCACTGCCACCGCCGAACAAAGAAAACCGCCACGGAGGATGTACGGTAGTGCGTGATTCGTGCGAAATTTCCTGAGGCCATATCTGTTTGTTTTCCGTCGTTGTCGGTGATTTTGTGTCTTTTCTTTGATAAAGACCTTCCCTCTGTGGTGAACTTGTTTATTTGTTGAATGTTTTGGAAATTACGTTCATGAATTAGGATCTACGTATTCAAACAAAAATATTTACGTTTTAAATACGCATTGTATTAATTAAAATAGTTTATCATAGACGTGGTTGATAAGTCGCCTAAGGAAACAATATTGCCATCATCCAATCTTGCACTAGTTGCTAGAAATATTATCAAAATGTGATTTTGCACTGTATGAAAAGATATTTACGAAAACAAACGTGGTATAAAAATCATAAGCTATTTTTCTTTAAATGCAAAATAACAGTTACGATTATATTGTTCTTTCATTCACAGCGCTGTAACTGTAAATACACATTTTTAATATAAAAGTGTGTGGAAATGTACCCGCGATTTGTATTTCCATAATGTACCACATAATACCATAATGTACCGATATTAAGACGAACAAAACAGATATGAAAGTGCGAACCTATTTTTCCGCTTCAGTGCGTACAGCGGTATGCTACCGGGTAAACTGTTTTCACCGAACCCACCGAACCCTTTCTCTGATTTATATAGACTGTTAATCACCTGCTATCTGCAGTTCTCTTTTACTCTTACTTAGTAGGGTTCTGAAAGTAAGTAAGAAAAGATGAATTCGTCAATGAAATGGGTCATTTTCTGAAATAATTCTGTATTTAGACATATACTAAACATTAAAATGTCAACAAATTAACTTTTTTAAATATAACTAAATTAAAAAGTAAGTATGTATAAAATGTTGCAATGCAAGCTTTTCATAGTATATTGAATGTTAAATGTTATATTATGAAGAAAACATTCATACTGATGTGTAGTACATTCTAGAATCCAATTACTAAATTGGCGCAGTAGACTCGTTCCCATGCGTCATCCAGGACGCGTGCACGGAAATTTTCAATTCTATGCGTCCTCCATTTATTCAAAAATTTTCCCCGGCCATATTGTTCGGTGTGGCTGTCATCGCCAAGAAATTCTCACTTTCATTATCATACATTTGAAACATAAATACAAACAAAATTAATACAATTTTTTTCTCTTATATGCAAATGCCGGGTGGGGGGAGCTCGCAAGTGTACGTAATTTTTTAAGCAGTGGGATCAAACTTACAGTCTTCTAAAATAATTCCTTTTTCTGTGTCTTGTATTAAAAACATTAACTAATTAAATTAAAAATATAATAAATAATGAAAGTATACTCTACAAATTGTTAAAATAAATGAAAACATATTTCTACAATGACATATTGATTGAATCTTTAGGGGGGGACTTGTCGCAAGTGTTATGTAATTATCAGAGGGGTGTTTAAGCGCGCGTTACAGGTGCGTAGTAGTGTAGAGAGGATGATATTTTAAAAAAACGACTCAAAATTTGCGTTACGTAATTTATGGACGGCGTCTTTCAGGCCAATCGACAGGTCGTGAGGGTGCCATTTAATCTGCACGCCGCGCCGTTCCGCGGAGAGGAAGTGCCCGGAGCAACCGCTCGCCCCGTGGCCCCCGGCGACGGCGACGGCGAGCGCCGCCGCGAAGGTCGCGTGGGTGATTCTTCCGCGCGCACCGCCCTTCACATTTTCTGCGATCGCCAGCGCCTCTCGTCGCCGCCGCTCCCGCGGGGCGCGCTCTCGTCACCCGCCGCCAGAGGTCGCTAGTAAGAGGCGCTGCTGGCCGCTGGATTATTCATCGGTGAATGGAGCGCGGGGGGATAAAAACTCCATGACGTGAAGCGGACACGTAGCAAGGGATTGGTTTAAGAGCTAAAATTCCTACTTACACAAAATACAATAATAATAATAATAATAATAATAATATTTTTTGTATTCATTCTTTTTGTTATTATTATTATTATTATTATTATTATTATTATTATTATTATTATAACTATTATTACGTAAACGAACGTTTAAGAGTCCCTTTTGGGCGTAACAAATTAAAGTAACTTACTCAAGTGACATATCAATGTGAAGCCTGTGAAAGTCATAGAGCTTTGATGATTGTATGTATAATTCATATCTTCAATTTTTGAAAGATATCCAGCTTATAATGTTGACAAATTTTATTTGAAAAGGGAGCGTGGCATCGCTATGCAACCCGCAACACGTGTATGTAGAATTGGCACTTCTAACTGAGAAACTGCGTCTCCTTGGCCCTTAAAATCTAGTTTTCGAGGTCCCTTCCGTTCTCGGTGTCTGTGTTGGGCACTATACGAGTACAAAATAAAATCTTGTATTATACTTTCTTAAGGTGTATTTCTCTTTTCTTTTGTGGTTACCCCCACTCCATAGCAAGAATAGTCAGAAACAGGAAGAATCTCTATAATATACAATGCAATTGATTGCAATTACTATGACCTGCGATTTAATCTTACAGATCTACGTCTCTTTCTTTACAAACTTCTTCCCAAAACGAGAATTATTTTTTAACCACAGAACCAGATCTACATGACGAAACGCATTTGCTGAAATCCTGGCCGAATGATGATTTATAAAGTGTAACATAGGTGATGACGACGATGATGGTAATAATGATAATGATTATTATTATTATTATTATTATTATTATTATTATTATTATTATTATTATGTTTATTTTTAATTTACGGAGAACTTGGCATATAGAGACAATTTGCTGATCGATTCTTAGCGGAAATTTGTCTTATTCAATGGGGATGGATCTCTGAGGATTCCAGAGATGGGAGCGATCCGTCTCTGGTCTCTAAGAGAAATGGGGATGGGATATATGGGGAAGGAAGGATCGAATTGGTTCTGTGACCCGTAGTATTTGGTCTTTCGGCTTTCGCTTGCAAGTGATCACGGAAAAAACTGATCAAAGTAGTCGGTCTACAAATGCATCGATGACTAGCACATCAAGCAAATTCTTTTACATGTCTGGTGATTCTTTAATGAACAAATACGAAAACGCAATGACATAATTACACTAGCTATTAAAATGTGTTATAGAAAGTCTCCTGTGGACCATGTCACCTATGGAATATATTAATTTCATAGAAATCAACTCAGGCAATCAGCAGCAATGCAATACGTGTCTATTCATTCCGTCCTCATATCCACCGGTTTCCTTGAAATGTTAGAACGCGGAGTAAATATTGCATTTATCTAAAACATTTTCTCTTTTTACTATTAGTTCTAAGCTTCTTAAGTATTAAATAGATCAATTAATTTTCGTATAAAGAATTGCTCTTAATGTACCCGTCTTACGAGAATCATCGACAGTTCTGATTCCTTGTGTTCTCATTTACGATATCAATATGGTTTGAAATGTTGCCCTTTGTTCTGTTTTACGACTGGTCTCACAGATATTGAGGAATCGGTAACCGCAGAGAAATAGGAATTTCCGTTCGCTGCTTAAGAAATGGTAGACGGAAAGGGCACTGCTACAACTTCTCCTACTGGAAGTGCATGTTTTCGCATTAGCGTTTTCCCCCTAGGAGTCTTGAACAATTCTGCAGGAGGATTGTTTGAAGATGGAAGTCCGAAAAAGTATTCTCAAACAATTGAAGCACATAAATGAGAAAAATTTATGTTGAACCTAGAAAACTTAATTTAAGAATATTTCGGAATATAATTGAGCAGTTTTCTTGGTACATATTGCATTCATTTATGTGTATTGTGTTTGCGAGAATTTGAGATTAAGTATTGATATTGTTAGGAATAATTATTATTTATGATCAAGTACAATTGTTGCATAATGTGAACGTGAAATTGTTTGCGGTGTTGAACCAATGTCAGAGGTTCGGAGTTAGTAATTTCAAACAAGTGTTTTGATAGAACCGTCATCTTATTTTTCTTATTATGTAGAAATACTTCAATATTTATTTACTTGATTTGACGCCATTGAGAGTATAACAGCTATAAAAAATAATAATATTTTTTGTGCTTGAACCTTGTACTCCAATGCGTCATCACGAGAAAGTCAAGACATCAAGTTTCACTGTTTCTCCGCTAGAGAGCACCACGCGCTATCGTTCCTACAAAACGTTGCGTATAGACCTTGTCCTTACCGTCCATTGACCATCGTAACTACTTCTTAGAAATGAATGAAATAGTTGAGATGTAGTTTTTCTGTTGGGATATTACATTAAGTTTAACATTCAGTGCACATACGAAATTTCAAAACGTGTTTTAAAAAACGGAAAGTGGTCTTACACATTTCATGTTTTATGTAAAGAAGGTTTTATTCCTAAAAAAACTTCTCCATACATGAAGATTAGGAGGTTGTAACATCAAACTGACAAAATGTATTTTGATGAAGTTAGGTAGCTTTTCCATTTTTCAAATATGGAAAGAACAGAAATTGACAACTTGCAACAAACACTAGTACACATTCCTGAAGGCTGTAAGACACATATGTTGTGGAATCATATAATATTGTTTATTTCATTAAAACCTGAGGCTCTCGGATCCCTTTAATTAACCCCCCAAAAAAGGGAATACCGTGCAATGTAACGCACTTGCCAACCAAATAATAATTTGATTTGATTGCCAAATTCAGTTTAATAGTTAAATCGAAGGCTATCCATAATGGCATGTAGAAAGCATACTATCCATTTCCATCCGCATTTCATCAACGGGCGCATTTGTTTCACAAACATTTGTAGCATCGACGAAAGCCGCGACTTGCGCGCGGCCGCGTGCGCGTGGCGAGACGGCGTGGGAGGCGCGGTCGCGGGCGCAGAGGGGGAGGGGAGGGGAGGAGAGCCGAGGCGGGAGTGGGACGGAGTCGGAGTGGGAGACTCGGAGGAGAAGTAGGGGCCGCCGCCGTAGAATCCCCTCTCCGCCGCCCAAGTTTACCGAGAACAATGAAGTTGCTTCCGAGACTGTTGCCCTTTTACCCTGCAGGTGTTCTACATCGACCAACCCATGTACAAATACCTGTAATCAGTATCCAAACATTTAGAATTCAAAGCTATTATGTTGATAATTGAAATAAAAAAATTATAGCGGGTAATTTAAAAAATATTCGTTATTTTTAATAGGAAACTCCAAACAACCATATCTGAAATGGTATTGCGGATCCATCACATATCCATCCCATCAATGCATACTATTCGCTCACAGCAACAATGTGGTAGAACGAACGTCAAAATTCATTTTTATTCAGATAGTCATAATTATTAGTCATAGATTTTGATAGTCATAGATTTTGATTCAGATAGTCATAATTATTTATTATCAAAATAAATTAGTTAGTCCAAGTATGATAACCATGCCAACAAAAATTGAAATAACATATACCTCTAATAAAATCATATGGTTTACCCACTGCAAAAAATTGCATATATTAAATTTCACTATTCATCACGAGAAATCTGAAAGACTAATGTTAGTAGGATGATTTTAATTATTACAACCCCTTGTGTTTCAATAATACTTATAACGAAGTTCATCTCAATTTATTAAAAAATTACTATAGACAATCACAGTGGTTAAAATAAATTTTGTAAAAAATGCAACACACTTTTGGGTAACAATTTGAAAATCTCGTCGCAAAGAGCTATGTAAATGGTTTATGTCATCTGTGACGGTGCTTTTGACACTAACACCACCAAAAGTTTAAAGGAAAAAATTGGAGCAGTTTTTGAAAAATTCCTGTCTTTGATAGTTTTCAATATTGCTTACATTTCACGCAATATTGGGCAAAAACAGTCTTTTTTTCTGACGTTCAAACGTATTCGTGTACAATTGGAAAGAAATTGCTCTTAATGGTTAAAATCTTTTCTTAGCGCGTATGCGCAAACGCGCGCCCGCACACACACACACACACACACACAATCACACCACCACCACAACCACAACCACAACCACCACCACAACCACTACCATCACCACATATTTATTTTTTCACCTCCTATTTGCTGGATATGTGAAGCCGCACACAACTTGGTTGTGTATAGGTAAGGTACGTGGTAGGTCGAGAGGTCCCTGACGACGTTGCCTGAGATAAGAGTCGGCCCTTGTGAGCAGAGAATGTGTTCACACACGTTCGCGCAAGCACGAGCGCACTAACGCAATCATGCAAACGAGCACATGTTCGCATCTGGTCGCTCGCCGCCGCCGCCGCCGCGCCACAACGCACACGAGGGTGATCATTTGAAGAGTTTAGGTTCATAAGGATCAAAGTGCCAAGGACTAAGTTTCTAGCAAACGAGGTAAAACATAATAGATAATCAGTGCTGGAGGTAGGCCCAGTGCTATCTCTTGGAAATTTTTGCAACTATACGGGTTCCGCTGGCCCATAGACCCTTCGGCTAATCATTGCCCTGGGCACATAGATTCATTTAAAATTATCAGCTCAAAAATCATTTAAATGCTTCACTTGCAAAAGAGCAGATACCTAATGTGACAATAGCGTAGAACACGCGTAACTATTTATGGGTATTTAATAGAAAGGTATTTCTTTTGGACGGTTGCTACTAAAATTAAAGTTACAAATATTAATACTTTCAAATGTCGTGAAGTAAGTGCAAAATGCCTTAACCAATAGATACATAGGCAAAAGAAAGTTTAGTGCATGGATAAGTCATCGTCAATCATTGAGCCTCTCTCCAATATTTGTTAGTGATTATGTGAAACGGTGCCAAAGGTTAACAGTAGGCCACAAATTGAATTTAAATAGTTAATAACAGATTACTGCTGGGCTGGATGAGAACTAATATTTACAAATCTGACAATCTTATATTTTGTAGAGCGGACAGTATCTCAAAATATTTGTATCAGATTTATTTAAAATTAATTTACCACATTCTGGACAAAAGCTGGAATTTTGAATAATTCAGCGATTATTGGTCACAAGCGCGTTTATATATTCACGCAATATTTTAGGTTACACTCTGAGTATATTTAACACTTCACATGAAAGTAATAATTCTATAATTAATCATCTCCATTTGCTTAATTTCGTGTATACCAAGGGTATTAGTTTCACCTCTCGGGACAAGCCTTTGTAACAGAAGTCGGCGTAATTCTACGAACTCCTGTGTATCTTGGCGTCTTGGCGAGCGTTACGCTGGTACCTGAAGACGATAGGCCCGCCAGGAAGGGAAGGGGGATTGACTGAATGTGCGGCAAGGCGGACAGTGGTAGAAGTAGCTGACAGGTAGGCCCAACGGCAATAAATGACGATAAAAATTACAAAAGTTGTTGTCGTTTAATGATTAGGTTGTAAAAACTGTTCTATTCGCCCGCCACAATATGGTCTGCTTTGTATTTTCGATTTGAAACCACACATGTTCTGAACGCTGCGAACTATTTTTTCTGAGCCATATTCGTCTCCAGAAAAGACATATCTCTTTCTGATACTTTTTCTCCAATATTTGCTTCGTTCCTGGCTAGGGAATAAGGCATCTGACTAGAACGGTAATTTTGCTGGAACGGAATTGTTTCGTCCATTTAGACAGAGTTATTTTGCATAAAAATAACACGGCACACCGAGGGTTTTCCAATTTGAACCCAGATTTCGCGACATGAATCCGTAAAGTTTTGTTTCGAAGTCGGCGTGGTGGCTCACTTGGATTGGAGAGAATAAAAAAATGTATCAGCAAAACGTGTTTCGAAAAATGCAAAACTTTGCGGATATTAAAGCGACCCAACTGTCAACAACACCGCATCGCCAACCATAAAGTGCACAATTTCTTGGCGATATCTAAAGAATGACGTAGTTATATCTTGACGGGTTACACCAGTCAGTAAGAGAGAGAGAGGGGGGGGGGGGAGTACTGTTTCCTCATGCATTCATTAGTAACTAATGGAACGACATATCCCTACGTTAGAAAGCGGTAGAATATAAATTTTCGTAATGTCTTTATTGTGCATGCATATGTGCAACAGATGTTGCAAGTTTCAGCAAGAGACATTTCGAGTGAAAGTAAATGTTGAATACACAAGAACTTTCAAAAATTTTCAGAGTAAATTATATTCTTTTACTTCTTCGTTTTTTGATTTACTTAATTTACATATTTTAATTTTTCTCGATCCGGATACTCACAAATTAGTCTACGTGAATTTTGTGTTATATTTATCTAATATGCGTCGACTCCAACAAACCAACTGTTCAGGATTCAAGTTCCACAAACAGTAGTATTCTCGTAATATTCCGAGACTTTCCCATAAAAAATAGTGTTAGAATCTTTTCAAATATTGTTCCCTGTGCAATTGTGGTTTCGGCCCACTGGACGCCGGCCGCTGGCAGCGCGCCGAGAGCGTCTATTTCGCGAGTCTGCGAGCGCCGCCGTAAATCAAACAGAAGCACCTTGGGCGCAAGCAGAAAAGAACGAAAAAAGAGGATAAAAAGAAGCAGGTGCGGTGACCGCCGCCCTCCCCCCACTTTCCACCCCGGCCTCCCCTAGAGCCCCGCCCCTTGCTTCTCCCCTCCAGTTTCAGCACCATAACGCCCTGCCCTCCCCCAGTCCTTGCACGTTCCCCGTCTTCTACTCACATCTTCGCTCCTTCCTTCTTACCAGGCTTTGACTTCTCTTCTCCCCTCCGCTCCCGCGAGCCCCAGAACCTCCCACTGCTCCTCACTCGCTCCCCGCTCTATTTTATATTTGTTTCTTTCATTCTCACTGTCCCCTTAACCGGGAGGGTTAGCTCATGCCATCAATTGATGTCATTGCAGCGCCTCTGACCGGGAGGTCCTGGGGTTCGGGTCCCAAGGGTGGCAGGATTTTCGACTCTGACAATATAGCTCGGTCGAGTTCTGTAGGAAAATTCTAGCGGCCGGCGGCTCTGGTCGGTAGTATTCCGTGGTTTCTCCGATTAACACCGGACGAATTTCGGAGTAGAACCCATCAAACCGGATCAAGGACGCGGTATTTTCCTTCCCATTCCTTGTCCTATCCTTACCCCTTACACACACTCTTACATGCCCTACTGCTACACTCTTACACGCCCACACGTGCTGGGAGACCGGACGGGAGCTTAGAGAATATCCATATCTCATTTTGTTCTTTCATATTTCTGTCAATCATCCCCGATCAAACACGAAAGTCTGTGGTCTCAACCCCGTGGAGTTAAAACTGTCTCGAATGGTACCAGCAGGCTCCTGATTTTCGTCAGAACACGTGTGAGTGATCGTGGTTGCTCGTACTAACGTCTAATCTTTTGAGCACGATCATTTACAGATCAGATAAGAATCTCTACAGATCAGTCATCACTTTAAACTTCTGACTCCCAATCAGAAGCGACTGCACGAAGAAGAGCAACGGGACTGTCAGATACTGCCCCTTTCCGGAATAAATCAGGGAATTTCAGAAGTCAGTGAAAATCAGGAAATTTTTAGACGAATATTATTAGAATTGAGGGAAATTTTTGAGAGGGTTCTAGAACTTTATATATATTTTTTTTATTAATACAGTTGAAAAAATACCGTTAATTTATACTTTTTCCACGCGAAATCAAAGAGTTCACCAATTAGTATCAGTTTGCCTTTTAATATTTTTTTAGTTTGAAATTACAAATTTTATTACAAAAAATATATAGAGAAAATAACGGGAAAGTCAGGAAATTTGCTCCAGGAAAAGAGTGGTCACCCTGAGATAGCCCCTACGCAGAACACAAGATACGCTGTTAATCCGAACTCTGCAAGCCTCCAGGATTAAATTAAAAAAGAGATGCGCAAACACGGGCGGATAAACTACAGCATTCGAGTGCGCATGTGATTCTTGACTCCGTCTTCTCGTAAGACACTACCGCCACAATAATATCGTTTTGCTTTCCCTGCAACGTCTCAATCGCCCGTCACAGATACTCGTCGATGGCTTCCCATCAACCGCTTATTCTTATCAGAAATGATGTTCTCTCAACAACAAAAATTAGAATTTAATTACAAGACTTACATCTTACAGTATCACAATTTACATCAACGTCTTCAAAAACGAAAACGTTATTACTGGCAATGTCTTTAGCAAAAAATGCATACAACAAACAAACCGTGGAACTGGAAAACTCTCGATCTTGTCTCCACGACCTCGCGAAGCATTCTCATTGTTTATCCAGGGACTTCTAATATGATATCCCATTGCTAGATGGAGACAAATGACAACATAACCCGCTACGTACATCCCTCATCTCCCCCACAGAAACTACTTATCCCAACAACATTCAACGCTAACTGTCGCTTATGTCTTCAACTTCCCATTTGGCAGCAGAACCCGTCCCCTCCCCGCTAGCCATCGTCACATCCATTATACTGCCTCACAGTCACCTCTACATGCAGTGACAACTCTATGGCACTCGTGAGGGGGGCGGGCTCGGCACGTGTTTGTATTGTAATGTTCGTGTTTTCTCGAAATGACGCCGTAAATTTCAGCGCGTCAAAAATAACTCTAATGGGTCCCGAGAGTCATTTTCCACACGGCGATGCTGCGCATGCGCACACCGTAAACCGTGACGTGTGGGTGTGGTTGAGATGTGGCAACGCACCCGAGCTACATACGCAGAAACGCGAAGAAAGCATTCGATAAAAGTGCCCTACATTAAAGAATTCGAAAACGAGTTCGTCTCTTTTCTCATCAAAAGAGATCATGCAAGTTAACAATATAGGAGATCTACTGTATATAAAAAGAGAGTTCATAGGTATTTATGTTTTGAAAAAATGGGGCATGAAACTTTTACATACACTTTCAAGAATGAAGCTAAGAAATTAAAATATTTTCCTGAATTTAGCTTATTTTTTTTAAATTAATAAAGAAATATGCTGAATTTACATTACAATTATTGGCTCTATTTAAGACGATAATACTGATGTTTCCTTTATGGAGTTTGTACATACCAAATTGTCTTCTGATGGCTTGCTGAAATCACGAATATATCCTAACATAATCTCTTAAACCGCCATTTAAATCTCATTCTTTGATCATATTACATATTAGAATTCTTTGCAAATATTTATAAGCAAATAACTCGTCAATAGCAGCTCACCATATAACAAAGAAATAACCAAACTTCATTCATGATCAATATGTGCAGTGCATACGTTTGTTTGTTGATGTTTTTCTTCATCACTTTGAATTCAATTACAAAGAGATTAAAATACAACTTGGTAGACATGTAAAGAAAGTAATGGAAACAGCAAAAATAACATATACATATATACGACCCTTTTACATAAAACTCAATTACAAATATTCTGTACGAATTGGTACAATAGGTACACACAAGCAGTGGAGTGTGGTACACAGTATTCATTGCATTTTTTCCGATAAAGAAACAATTGCCCCTTTTGGTTGTAGAAATAACTATGTTTACATGCGGCATATAGTACGTTTCACTTCATTTACTTTGTAATGTTCACTTGTTATCGTCAGTTTTGTATTTGATTGTGTTTTGATAAAGAATTAAAAAGGTGTTTTGAAATTTATAAATAGCAAAAACTAAGAATTGTGAACGATTGTCAACGCATAAACCAATAATTAGCCTATTTATCACTTAAAGATTAGTAGAGATTAGTAGATAGTGATTTTGAGAAAAAATGAAATGAAGTGGGTTCTAAATTATAGTTCTGAACATTAAAAAATGAACATGTATAAGGGATTTGGATCCGGTAACGGTGCTTGTACGTTAATGCATCATGCACAACTTGCTAAAAACATCTTTTGAATACAATACACTTTTAAATAAGTATGTTCTATTTTTAATTAAGAAGAATAAATATTCAATAATAATAATAATAATAATAACAATAATAATAATAATAATAATAATAATAATAATAATAATAATAATAATAATAATAATAATAATAATAATAATAATAATAATAATAATAATAATAATAATAATAATAATAATGCTGATCAGATGGCCGAGATCGCTAAGGCAGTAGTGCCGGAGTGGTCTCGGACCAGAAGATCGCGGGTTCGAGTCCCGCCTCGGGCATGGGTGTATTTGTGTGTGTTTGTATAAGTGTGTCGTCCTTTCACCCCTCATTATCATCATCATTTCATCTTTCATACCCCCAGGACTAACAACCCTGGGGGATAAAAATCGGATCCAGCTTAATGCTGGTCCCCCCAAAGAAGTGTTCGCAAGCACCTGCCTCCGTGATATTAAATGAAAAACTGAGCCACGGTAATTGCAGGTTGCTTGCCCTGCGTGGTCCTAGTTGGCCGAAACGAAAATAATAATAATAATAATAATAATAATAATAATAATAATAATAATAATAATAATAATAATAATAATAATTTTACTCACTTAACTGTTGAGAAATAATACCTGATCCTATATATTTACCCAGTTCTGACATGTTACGTAATAGACTATACATTTTAATTCGAATGTGACCCTCCTGACCCATAAATTCAAGCATAAAACTATTCTAAGTTTTTTTTAAGGTTTGCAGTCTTTAGCTAGCTGGATCCATTTTCTCCCGGATTTCAAAATTGCGTCGCCATATTTGGAAAGACTACGATTGACGGCGAACTCATCCGGGTTTGACGATGAACCGGATCTGATTCAAGTGTCGATCGAACGAGGATTGGACTATGTTATTAGTCGTAAACTAAAATCGACTATCTGAAACGACAGAGGTGGGAGGAACCGTAATTTATAATCATTTAGTAGATTTGCGAGAAATTTCACGCTATTTGCCGTCGTTTAATATCCTATTAAGTCCAGTTTATGACCGTGAATGAGTCTTCCCGTATGCATACCATGTATCTCGAAGATTACACGAGTTGAAAATAATCTACTGAAATGTGTGTATTCTGAATGGAAATTTTTTGCCTGAAAGCAAATGCAAAAATGTGTTTCTGAAAAGAGTATTTTAATTCCTTCATCTCTGCAGTCTTATTAATCCTCTTTCTGGACTTCCTGGAGATTTTAAGTTCTGGATTCATTCGTTTCACGTGGAGAACACATGCTTAATAAATATACACACGTCATTTGCATGTACATACATTAATTGAACTTGCATAATGCACATGTTTTAGCAGTAAATGAATAAAATAAATTGCTAATAACTTATGCATTGTAAGTTATATTATTTTGACACTTTGTCTCACTATTTATTTTGTAGAATGATCCTTTATCTTATGTTGGAAAAATAAACAATGGCTACGTCGTGATAAATACTTAAAACAATAATATAAAGCATAGTATTATTCATTAAAAATACCATAATAACTCGTACCTAAAAGGTTCATTTGAATTCATTTTTTCGTGAATAATGCTAAGAATTATTGCGTTAAAATGCAATATTGATAGTGTATGTGAATGTAGAAGATATTGCATGTGTGTGTTCAAATTTAGCTTGTAGTTCTACTTATAACCTGTGAACTGTATTTCATAATTTGTAATTTTGTTTTCAGGTAAGTAAAGGAGTAAGCCGAGGGGCGATAACCTATTATGTTTGTGAGTATCTAAAGATAATTTTATTTATCTGCTTGTTTTATCGTCTGGAATAATAACGAATATAAACCAACTATTTTCACTCATGAGAAAATGTAACGATGACATTATTTTTTCTTGTCATTTTATATACCTAACTTCACATATTGCGATTAATGCAGTGTGCTATTAGCTGAAATGTAGCTAAAAGGAAAATGTAGGCCGAATAGCAAATGCTCATCTGCCAACAAATGTAAAAAATGTGATAACTGCAATATTTCTATCTAATCCTCCCAAGAAACTACGTGTGTTAAACTGATATTGTTTGCATAAGTGTATGAGAACGTAGGGAGAGGTTCTTGGATTACTTAAACACAGTGTTATTCTCCTGGCATGGGTATTAGAGAGCACAAACAGAAACGTATATCACGAAAAAGACAGTGAATAATGGCAATATTCTAATTTCATTCGAACATTGCTAAATGTAGTAACACAATTCAAGAATGGACATAAAAGAAGGCGAATTATAAACATGGCACCAATTACGCAGAGAATGCCTTTCCAGAAGCTACTAAACCAAAATTTTCCAGGTAGGGCAAGGCCGAAAGGAGTTCGGTATGGTCCGAGTCACGGTGCCACCTGAACTTTTGAGTCGGCAGGGAGAGGCGGGCGGGGGGAGAAATTCCATTATCTCTCTCGAAACGAGGACGCGACCGCAAGCATGCACTTACGGGGTTTTCAGCGCGAGTTAACATCGTCGCGACGAGCGTTTGCACGGTACGAGCGGAGACAAATCACAGAAACGAAGACGATTATAAGAGTATAGCAATGGCGGTGGCAAAGCAGGTACAGGTACGAAAAGATCATGACATTCATAAGAGAATGTTAATTGGGAGAAAAAATACTATCTTGCTCTTTACAGAAAAAATGTGAGGAAAAATATTTGTTGTAAAAAAAAACTTGTTAAATCCCCCAGAAGCAACACAAAAGATATTTCAGTAATTTAAATACTTTTCTATAATTTATTTAAATTTATTAATTAAATTGCATAATTTGTTTTAATTTAAATAAAATGCAAATTAACGTATTACATGATTATCCTTCAGGCTAATCATTGTATTAATTCAATTAAATACTAACTAAATGTACCATTTGGAACTTTTCATAGCGGCCAAGAAGATAGTTAATATCGTTCTCAAAGTAATAGCCACTTACAACCTAGCGAATATATTTTACTAATGGTAAAGAAAATAAATTCCTTTTATCAGATTTTTGCGCCTGCTTTTTTATTCTTCAGAACTAGAGTATGATTTAAGCGATTTGTTTTAGATTTGTATGCTTTTACAATAGATAGTCGTTTAAACGTTTTTTATTAGTTTTTTTTGTTATAGCACATAATATTGTGACCCTTTTCTCCACGTCTAGGACCTAGATTCGAGTCGTGGTTTAGGCCATGAACGACGTCTGTGGTGTCGGCGACGATGATTGTAGTAATGACAGTGTCACGCGGTTGCCTGGCTAGTATCTCTTCTTGTAAGGCGGTTCCTTCTCCCGTAATCACTGTTCTGTTTTGTGCACACCGCAAAAGTACGTTGATTGTCTCTATAGAGTTAAAAAAAAGTGTAACGTGTGTAATGTCGAAGCTTTTACGTAACTGTTGATGAAAATTGTTCGTGACTCACAACATCGCTTACATAGAGATATATAAAAGAAATCTTTCGAAATACAAACGAAGGGAAAGTTGAATTGCAAATTAGTCTCATTCGCTTCATGGGGTATAATAATTGTAGCAGATAGTTTTTCTCTTTTTTTGCAAGTAAATATGCATCTATATACTAATAGCTCCGCACATGTCTGCTACACGTGTCAAAACAGACACTCGCATCATCAATATCCCGCTTTGCTATGCATTTATGTAAAATTGCTATCTGAAAGCAATTTTGTCAGTGTCAGCTGCTCTCTTCACGAATTAAAAAGTCACGGGAGACCGCACCGATGGATGTCAGGTATGAAGGGATCGGTGTGCTGCCCCCCCCCCTTGCCCGCCCCCTTATCCCTTGGGCGCATTCCATTCGCGCGAAAAAGGACCACAGAGAAGAAGAAACGAAGAATTCAATAGGATGCGGTGGCCAATGCGGTGTTCTCATGCAAAATTATCCGCCACGATAAAACTGATCGTCGAGCCGAAGAAATGGATCGGAAAACTATTTTTAGGAAAAAAAGGCTACCGCACTGTTGCTTTCGAAGGTCGCGTCGTCACAACGTTGATTATGTAGATCCAAACCGTAATTTCTGCGCGACTTTATTGGTAATAATGATTATAACTACACCGTATGTGTATCGGCAAAGGGGAGACCGGCGGTTAGACAACGCGCCAGCGGGAGCAGCGAGGAGCGAGAGAGAAAAAGGCGTAAAAAAAAGCTTTGTGTATCGGGCGACTTAATCGGCGGTAACAGGAAACGTGGCCTTCAAAACGGAGTCACGTTATGACGGGGCTGCCCTTGGAATTTACATGGTCTGTAATTTGGAGGGGCATACTTTTGCAGACAGGGAAAAGGCGTAGGCGTCCGACGTAGAGGTGGGGACGAGGGAACGCGGAGGAGGGATGCGAAAACGAGGAGTGGGGAGAACGGGAGGAGACAGATGGTCGGATTAAAATGATGTATAACGTACGAACACATGGTGTACGCGACTGTGTTTAAACAGGAGAGGGGGCACCAGGACAAAAGTATAAACACAAGTTCTGACGTTCATGATATCGGCAACATTTCGCGTGATTAATTTAACGATTCGCCGTTTGGATGCGGTGGCTTTTTGGTGGGTGACGGCGTCGTGAAATATTTAATGAGTTTTAATTAAACCTCCGCCAGAGGCCGCGCGGCGCGACGTGAATCACAGACGCAGGAGCGCATGCGGAAGACGTCGAAGTCTTGCGCAACGCAGAACGGCTGCGAAGGTAACAGCAGCCATGCCCACTCACGGGAGCTTTGGGTTTGCATCTGCTGCTGTTGACCTATCATTAGCTTGTTCAGTCACACATCTCTCTCCTCCGTCTCTCTCTCCCTCGTGCATGCAGGCATACAATTTTTGTAAAAATGCGTCCAAATTTGAGAGAACCATGAAATGGAAGGCGGCGAAGGATGGTGCTGTAACTCGTGGATGATTAATTGATTGATTGATTAGTGATTCCGGGCTCGTCATCTACCAAAATCATTAGTCTCGTAAGTGTAGGGCGTGTTTTATCCTGGGAAGTGGCGGTGGATGGCGAGATCCAGCGCCGAAATACACGTCGACTTGCTGTTTTTTCCTAACCAGTTATCTCCCTCCAGTGAGGCACCGCTCTAGGTGGGACAATCTCATGCTCCCAGACTGGTCTTCTGGCATGTGTGATGATGTAATGCATGAAAGTGTAAGTGCGTTTAAGGGGTGAGTTAAGGGCAAGAAGGAGGAAGGAAAGATTGCTCCGTTTGTTACAGTACTGCTCCGGTATTCACCTGGCGTTGATCGGTGAAACCACTGAAAACTACCGATCAGAGGTGCCGGCCGCTAGAATGCTCCTCAGAGACAGCGGCTGAATTCGACCAAGCTAGTTCATTTAGCGGCGGTGAACCTGATAATGTCGTCTTGAATTCATTATATAAAATGCAAATTAATATACTCATTAGAGTCTCAGTTATAATAAATTATAATAATTTACCATTTAAAGCTTGTATAATTTGGAGTGATATTTAAACTCGCATGAAAACTTTTGACAACGGTGCTTGTCCCTTCGCCGGTTCTTTGCCTTCGATAATTGAAATTAAATAATTTTACCTTGATTCTGCGTAGAAGTGTCATAGGAAGAATGTTAAGACATTTTATATTGACATTTCTGGTCAAGTTACAACAATATTGGTATTCTCAATGCCCAAAGATGATATTCTTTAAAAAAGATTTAATGCAAAGGAATGCAATAAAATTTACACCAAACAGTAATTTTAAACAAACCATTTACATTGTTATATTGGTAAAATTAATTTATATAGATTATATTTGCATTATTTTCCCTATTAGATATTCCCTAAGAGATATTACATACAATGTTTTGTTTAATTATATATAAAACAAA
Organism: Gryllus longicercus; assembly: GCA_038098605.1. Taxonomy (NCBI): domain Eukaryota; kingdom Metazoa; phylum Arthropoda; class Insecta; order Orthoptera; family Gryllidae; genus Gryllus; species Gryllus longicercus. The sequence continues at coordinate 2,967,423 of JAZDUA010000101.1, forward strand.
ACATTGTATGTCATATCTCTTTAATATGAATGCATCAGTTCAAAACGTTCATGAAATCTCGACCAATCCCTACTATAGCTTATAAACTGTAACTTGTGCTTGTAAATGCAATATATTATCCAAGTTCAGAGAATGGTAATTTCTTGATGCATGGTATATCATCCTACGAGAAGGGTATTCTTTAATAATGTGTGTATTTGCTCCGCTCGAGGTGGAACTCCCGTGGAACATTAGCATCGCTGCCAGTATCAGAAAGTGTCCAACACACGGGGAGCACGGTAATAAGACAAAATTTGTTTAGGAGTCGAGTAATTTACAGAAGAAATTAGTATAATTTTAACGACGATTAAAAAGCGAGAAACGGGCACTCCTTCATGGCCTTACGTAAGGCCCAGCGGGTTGGCTGGATCCGGGAGGCACGGGCTGAAGGCAAAGCCAACGAGACGAGAAGAAAAAAAGGCAACCGCACACATGCACATAGCCGCGCTCTCTCACGGCGAAAAAATGAGCTAGACAGAGCACACATGCAACGCCGCCGCGGGCACCCTGTGGTCGACATCTTGCCATCCGCGTGCTCTTTTTCTGATCCATTATCGACATACGGACGAGCACAGGAATATAATTATTAGTCATCGGTTCTTTGAGCTGATTTCCTTTTCTGCGAGTTTTTTTTCTTCCTTGAGCCTCCCTAAAGTTTATTCTTTGGTGTATAACAAGCCGATATCTTATACATATATTTTTTTCTGTCTCTCGTTTGTAAGAGCCTTGCCGTATGATTTATTGCTGTGGCGTGATCGGGGCAGAGGAGGGGAGCTTACCGGCTCTGACTGCGGGCGGAATTACTCGTGTTTTCGCATTAGCGAGATGCCTGAGATTGGCCGACCCTGCGGGGACCGGTCGCGGAGGCGTGGAGAGGAGGGGAGGAGTGGAGGAGGCGGGGGACCGAGAGGAGAGAACGAAGGCGGAGCAGGATCCCGCCAGTTACCGTCCTCGCATTAAAAGCGTCGGGGATGAGGAGGAGGAGGAGGAGGAGGAGAAAAAACCAGTCGTAAGTTGGAATAAGTGAACCCAGAAATAGATTATCCTCAGTTATTCCTCATCGCTCACGGCTCGAGATGAGGGACGAGCTTTCAAGTCTAGTGGCAGTACTCGAGCTAAACGCGGCGTTCAGACAGTTCCTGAAGCGAGCTACTTGGTCGATTAATCTAATCGAACACATTGCGCCGTCGAATGTCACACTACTTAATAACAACGCGCGATCACTTACATTCGATTTTTACGAGGGAACGCTAATCTTCCTTTGCGCCATTTGTCAGGAACGAGAGTAAATGGAGGAATACTACTCTCCCTAACAGCGCTCGAGCAAAATTAAATTTGCTCAACCCAGGAAAGAATGCTCATAAAGTTAAGGATCACGACGTGCAAAGTATTACAGCTTGTTAATCTTTCAGACGGATTAAAACACAAGAAAATAATGGAAACATTAAAACCATTTCAAGCTCGCAACCTGATACACCTCTCGGGAGGATGATACAGCTCTCGCCCCGTCTTCCATCGCGCAAATACCTCGGGTATGAAATCACTTCTGAACGGGCGTAAAATCAAAACCGGAACTTCCAGCATCCGTAAATCTGCTGGAGCCGGGGGGAAGAAATCGCGTGTTTTGTGATTAGTCCCATTAGCACACTGCCTTATACGCTCACCGGGCGGCGGACTTGCAAGCCTTCATGTTTCATGCGGCGGCGGGATCTGCCCCGTCCGGGGATAAGCCGCGCCTGCCTATCTTGATCGGTGGGTCTGAGAGGCGAGGAGGAGACCTCCGCGCAAGAATAAATTGAAACTGACATTTAATTATTCGTACAGAGACCGGCCCGGCATTTACATTCTGAGTTATTTTTTCCGTCGTACCCCGAGCATCTGCTTGGGTGAGCCACCGGAGCATCCGTTCCTGTAGAGGTCGCTGGAGATGTCCGGGCAGGTGGCGCTGGAGATGTGCGAAAGAGAGAGATGATGTAGAAAAAATGTTGATAATTAATAACTCTCTGATTGTGGAAAAGGGACGAACACCTGGTAATTTTACAGCGAAATTCGCCTATCAGTGTGTTTGCATCTCGCGATTTCCTAACAGATGTAGCAACTATGTGTTTTTCTTCGTTTTCTACTACTGCTACTATACACACACAAACTACTACATTATTCAATTGCTACTACAGAAAAGTATTCTTTCTTCAAATATGGCTTGTCATTTTTTCCCTATCATTCGTCTCGCAAATTTCGAGCTCTCGTTTAGAGGGAAGGTTTCCTTGGGAACTTGAATCGAAAATTTCCTGTGTGGGTAATAGTAAGGTAATGTCAGACAATAATGTACAAACCAGAAATTTGCTATTGATTGAAAGACATTTTCAGAATTGTCCATGCTGTAAACAACAGAAATTTCGTATTTGCTTCCATATTTACTTGTTTGTTATTCCACGTATTATAGAGGATTTTATAGGAAATAAGGAATTAGTTTGAGATAGAAATCTTTGTGTTCTGTTCATATTGTGAATTAATCGCCATACATTTGCTCAGTCACCCTATTAATATGTTTTAGTACACATATTCAATAAAATTAAATGTCAGAAAATGTAATTTTGTTATCTAAAATATTTACCGCATGTTTTTTCACTTCCATTTTATCTCCTCCCTCGATCTATATTGTAAATACGTCTCTGCTAATCGTTGTTTCTATCTCGGGTAATTGCTCCCTCAGACTCTGAAAGGGTAACTTCACATTTTTTACAACAAAATGTCCACAAAGTAGTTTCAATAATTCGGTAAATAAGCAATTTTATGAATAGGAGGGATTGAACCCAAGCAGCAGGACTTTTGCGTTTTCGGCTGTGCGGCGCTCGGTGGCGGCGGTGGCGGTAACCACACGTTTCGGAAACCGGTCATTACGAGTTTTTAATGAGCACCGATGAAGCCCAGCGATATTAAAAATTGATGGAAGCGTTAAAAATATGTAAAGATAATTACGCGCGTGTCCGCAACGCTCATACGTCATGCGTCGCAACGCAGCGGTCTGCATATGGGCGTGGCGCCCTCCGCCTCCGCCTCCAACCTTCGCGGCGGCGGCGGCGGCGTCTTGTCGAGCGGGTTGCGGCATGCGCAGCCGCAGGGGTCGTCCGTCGCCAGGATGCCTCGTGGAGAGGTATACTCTCTCAGGATAGATGGCTTTATTATCAGTTTCCTTTCGGCAAGAGCTCCGGGTATATTATGATTAAAATTTGCGTTTATATTTAATTTTTTCTTTAAATAGGTGACCAAATATGGCATGAGTTGTTTTCGAGACGAAAAATAACAGATAATTTGGCTCTAATCTGTTTCGCCATCTGTTTTATGTTCAGTAGTTTAATGACTGTTTTTTAAAGTGAATGAGACTTGTATGGAAACACGTGTGCTCATTGGCAAAAGTCAATTGTAATATCAATAACAGTAAACGCAATCGTACTAACTGCATATACGGTATAATCGTAGAAACAAATCTATTTAAATTTTAACAAAGTTTTCAACTACGAAAGGTCAGTGAATGCAGGGCTTGGGTAAATCCTCGATATTTTTAAAGCTATTTTAAGAAACTATGCTGCAACATTCTATCCATCTCTAGCAGCGTCCTCATCTCGCGAAGCAGGAGAGCTTGAGCGAGCGCGCGTGCGTGCTTTTGGACGTAACGTGTGCGTTTGCGTGCGCATCACGGCGTGCGCGAAGATTCGGACATCGCCCCGCCCCCTTCCCCGCGCCCCGATGCTCTGGGGCTGGGCCAAAAGCGCCCTCCCTCTCCGCTCCTCTCGCCACCGCCCCAGTCGCCCCGCCCCGCCCCGCCCCGCCCCACCGCGCGAGATGTGCGGAGAATGCTGCCCAGCAGGCTGAAACCAAGCGTGCAGCGTCGGCCCCGACAGGAGGGGGAATAGAGTCGAGGTTGAGGCTTCACGAAGACCGCAGTACAAGCAGCAGGGTTAAATATGTTTTTAAACAAACATAATACGCTCTAAAACTACATTTTACGACTTGTGATTCTTTTAATGTTTGTAATAACATTATTTTTTAAATATTTTATTTTAAAGGTTGTATTTTATTTTAAATCAAAAATATTTATAGCAGAAAAACTAGGACATTAAAAAATATCGAGTAAATGTTTTATTTACAAATTGATTATAAATTGAAGAATACGTATTGAAAGTGGCATATAAGATGAACAGTAATGAATAATTCAATTTTAAAACTTGTTTTCTGTTAATTTTTTAAACCTCCTTATGAATATTAAATAAAGCCACCCTTGTGCGACAGCTAGTAGACGGAGCTATTAGAATCACTTGGGAAGCCGAAGACCAGAGAAATATGATTTGGAAGCGGCCTCTGCAGGTTTAGCCTTGAATCTAGTTTGCTTATCCCCCTTAAACGAAACTTCTACGCACCTGACGTAGATTCTTCAGTCACAGACAGTTGCACTTCATCTAGAATTCAATACTTTGGAGCCAAATATCCTTAATTTCAAACAAAATCGGTGACGTTGGAACGTAATGTGGTAACTGGTAAATTGTAGAAAAACAATAGTAATGCATGCACAAATGACAAGCCTAAATGTGGAATTTTTTCATCATGGAACATAATTTCGATTATCACTGCGAGAAAAGACAAAGTGATCAAGTGCAAAAACAATAGAGGTTGCTTACTTTAAAATGTCACTCGCCACATCGTCGTATAAACCCGTGCAGGAAGATATCTTTTACAATATTGAAAAGAATGACTTTGCAGCAAGACTATCCGATGTACTTTTTTGTTTTACAAATTGCATTCTGTTTTCCGCAATGCAAAAATTATAATGAAATAATCTACTAATTTCAGTTCATATCATAATCATCTTTACATGCATTGTGAGAACCTTTAGACGATCAATATTAATGACGCTAGAATGAGGAAGAATAATTTCTGATTGTATTCTAACCCTTTTTGAGAGAATGCCAACATTCGGATTGCCAGTACGACATGTGAAAGAACGAACAAACTCTTCTGAAAGAACGAGCAGACGAACTATGCCAATGGATACGTTCCAGTTCGATGTGGTAGGTCCAGAAAACATGTCCGATGGCCAAAATTCATTGAACCCTCTCCGACATAACATACTTTGTCCGCACACTTCGCACAAATAAGAACCGAATGTTTATTCAACATATTTGTTCACATACAGGTTAGTATTCTGAAAATATTATTTTTCTTCCCAGTTTCAAAAATATAAGTTGACTTACGTAATCAAAGCACTTTCACTGAAGGAATATTGCTAAACAGTCAGACGACAAGTTATATATTATTTTTAAGAAACTTTTGTTGTAAACGGTCGTGTTATTGAAAACCACCATTCGTCCGAGTGTTTTCAATAGATGTTACTGTCGTCTCCAAGAGACATTTCTTACATAAAACTTCAGTATCCACATTTACTAGGGCCGGAAGAGATATCTTAGGACATCTGATGTCATTAAGGGTCTTTGACTGGCAGATTCTGGGTTCAAGTCCCGACAGTGCTAGGATTTTCGACGCTAGCTACATATCTAAAAAGCTCGAAGGTTTATAGGTCGAATTCCGTCGCTGACTGGAGGAGAATTTCAGTTGCCGGCCGCTCTGTTCAGTAGTTTTTCGTTGTTTCCGCGATCAATACCAGGTTAATGTCGGAGCAATATTCTACCAAACGGACAACGGAACGGGCGCTATCTTCCCTTCCCCTTCTTTGTCATATCCTCACCCCTTACTTACACACACACTACATGCACTACATTACCACCCATGCCGGGGACCGGGAGCTTAGAGCTTGTCCCGGCTGGGCGAAGCATCGCAGGTGGGAGATACCTGGTTGGGGAAAACCCCGCTAGCCGACCTAGGTCGGCGCCGGATATCACCATCCAGCGGAGGAAGATAGCCGTCACGTCTCGCAATAAAAGCATGCACTACACTTACGGGACTAATGACCTCCGTTGACGTGCCCGGAATCACTCACATTTACTCGCAATTTTTTTAGACCTACAGATAAAAGCAATTCATGCGTGTTCCATGTCCATTAATCAGTTACACCGCAAATATTCGTCCTATTTTAAGCTGTAAGGAATGCACGAAAGATACTGTTGAAGCCCTAAACCCTGCGCAGGTGCTGGGCGTGTGTGTGGACGTACGTCATCGGTCTCGAAGAGTTGGACGCAGTCGCTGGTGCCGCCAGCGACCGCGCCCCTCCCTTTCCTTCCCGTTCATTTATATTTTTATTTCCGAGGCGTGTATTTTCCTTGGCCGCGCTGTGTTTACTCGGGCCCCCTTGCGTTTGTTGCCACGGCAACGCCATCTAGATGGCCTCACTTTGCGTCGCGGCCTCAGCCACCACGGCTCCCCTCCGTTTCACTATCGTCACTGCACTATTTCGGCTCACTCTCAACGCCAGCGCCGCCACGCCAATTCGTCCCCGCCATGACGTCTCCGCAACCGTCATTCCAGACACCTCGTCCCCACCATGCCATTCCCGTCATGTCGTCCCCGCCACATATTCTCCACTACAAAGTATCAATCACAGCGTCCTCGCCGCGTGCTTCCGCCATCTAATATTCGCCATCTCGTCTCCGCCACTTTCATCCAGTCCTCTCGTCCCAGCCATCACATTACATTACAGCCACCTTTTCTCCGCAATCGCTTCCTTACCATATCCTCCCTGTGACATCTCCATCGATTCCTATCAACCTCTTCCGTCCAGTTCATTCCGTCCCATCAGTCTCACCGTCACGAAAGCCCCTCATGGATTATTTATGTCTCCTTGGCATTGTCTGAGCTTGTCGATTACACACATTAATTTCTAGGTAACCTTTTCTATGAAAACTAAACATAATGCAACTTAGGTATTTACTCTCTCCCTCGCTTGTCTTAAGTACTCTCGACATCACCAATTCCGCCTGACCCGCGGTCACAGCTAACTCACCCCACCCACTTCCCCCATCGTCGTCTCGCTAACTTACGCCACGCCCAGGGCATGAAACTCGACTGTCGCCCACGTCAACGCCTCGGCCGCCGACATAATATCCACGGCCCCGCCCAGAACGCAGACCTCCCCATCCTCTTCCCTTTGGCCGACGACAGACGACCCGCACCCCGCGCCGTCAGCGCTCCCACGTGCCAAAAACCCGATTAAAACCGCCCGTCCTGTACGGCGGCCGGCCGCCGATTAATAATGGGAGGTCGACAGACGTCCCGGCAAATTTCGACTGGTCAGCAACGGGGACGGGGGCGGCAGTGGTGATGGTGGCGGCGGCGGTGGTAGAAGCGGTGGTGGCGATGGTGGCCACATTGGCGGCGGAGGATGTGGAGACGGTCGTGGCGGCGGTGGCGGTGGCGGCGGCGGCGGCGGTGGGAGCGATAGCGGTGGCGGTTGTGGCAGTGAAGGTGGCGAGACGGTGGCAACGGTTGTGGAGGGGCGGCGGTGGCGGCAGCGGCGGTGGCGCGGCAGCAGGAGAAGGAGAGGCCTGTTCAGCCTGTTCGTTAGGCATCCGGTTAAGCAGTGGGTCCAACATTTTTTGTGCTTTCGAATTGCTCAGCCCTCATCTTTTGCATTGCAAGTGAAGTGTACCACAATTGCTCAGCGAGATACATTCAGTTTTTGTGTATTTGTTTCAACGAAATCTATAAAATAGAATCATATTTGCAGAACAAGAACCTTCTTTCCTTAGAGAAATTTATTGAGGATTACATTAAACACAAATCTATAGAAAATAAGCTTTAAAACTTTTTTAAAAAAGTTAAGTTCAGGATTTTTGAAGATAAGTATTTCATGATAAAATATATGTAAAAAAGGATTTTGAAGATTTTTTTAAAATATACTATAAATTTCACGCTAATTTCGCTTAGTACAGAAATAATAAATTTAATAAGTTTGTTGCAAAATAAGAACAGTGTAGCATGCTGAATTTTCGGGCGAAGAAACAGGAAAGATTAAAATAATCAATAAGTTTGATGTGCATGTACGGGAATGAAGATTTGAAGATTTCCAAGAACACCCGAGTTCAAGGCTGAGTCCCAGACGATACTATTGCATCAATCCCAGTTTTTTCTTCTCTTCCTCCAGAGACCTCGCTTTTAACAGTATGCTGGACTTCGTCCAATGATCCACGAGTATTTTTCTCGCCGGAGACAGCTGTACCAACACGTAAACATTTAATAGGAAACCGGTTTCTAGCCCAGACTGTTCTGGTGTGTGTCAGCCAATGGTGTGTAAGATTATATTTGAGTTTGTTATTGTAGACACTTCCAAAACCTGCTACTTTCAAGGACCATTGTAGCAAGCGTGATCATCATGTAGAGAACCTATGATCGTTTGCTCGGAAACGGACCGGGACCTTGCACTGAGCGTACGCCCGGGATTCCAAAGCAGATGTAATGAGAGTCTACGTGGGTAGGCTGTCAGGCAGCTACAAGAGAACTCGCTTCGAAGATGAAAAGGCTCCTCTGACACAAATACAGACAAGTTGAAAACTCGGCCGACTTGCTGTTTAAAATTATAGTGGAATGCCTCGCAACGTCCTTGTCTAGACCTGTATCGCTCGGCGTATAAGCACTAGTGGATTCGTGTTGTCAAGCAGCAAAGTTTGTACAAAGATTCGGTTCCTCCGTTCCTTTGAAAATTATAAAGAACTAAACGGCAAATTACGTGAGGGAAGAGGGAAGCCATTGAAAACTAATCTTCATTATATATTATTGTACGAATGATATGTTTCCAGATTGATTTAACATAATATATCAATGACTTTACAAGGACTTTATTTTTTATTCAGTAGTCTTACCCTTCTTTCATTTTTGTCTTATATTATTGTTTAATGCCTTACTAATGTCCGTTTAATACAATGAAAGTCTGTTTAAAGTATGAGTAATAATTGAAAGCTCACGTAACGAATTAGAAATTATGAATGAATTAAGAAATGACATGTCATGTATCCCGGACACATCACACGAGGTCCGTTAAACGTTTTATCTTCGCTGCCTATCGGGCCAGCAATATTGCCTGTCGTCACATAAGGAGGAGAGTAAGAAAAAATTGGCATGCGGTTGGGAGACACTTCCTTGTCTAAATATATCTCATGAAGTTGTAATAAATGCTACTGCGAAGACATTTTGTAGAGGGGATAAGTAACCGGTATCTTTTACCAAAATTCACACATGAAATATAAATATTAACAGTCGTATTAAAATTTATACTATTTGTAAATATATAAATTAATTTTATTACATAATTTGCTAAGAAGCAAGAATTTTTTTTAAAAGTTCATGTTTTTACAGGTGTCTTCATTCTTAATTATTTATACAATTATAATTGACGAAATAACCCTATTACCCAATCGAGTTAGCTCGTGTAATAGGTTCCTCTATTATTATATCTTTTTCTCAGATAACCACGCCAAAGAAGGTAAACGTCACAATTTACCTCTTGAAAAAGGGGACTGTATTTTATGTGAGAACGTTTGAGGATATCGTTGCATCACATACTTTGGTTTTCCCCCAAATATCGCACTGTGCAACCGTTCTCCAAGTCACGTTGAGGCTCGGGGAAGCCCCGTTACCCACAGAATTACCACGTGAGCCCTATCTAGCCGGTGGATCGAATTCTGCGGCCAACGTGGGTGTTAGGTCGGTGGAGTCTCCGAAGGTGGATTAAACGAAGTAAGCATTCTACTGTGTTCTTTGCAAAGCATGCTTGAAATGACGGTCTGTAAATTTCTTATTCAGATAACAATTCGCTATCCTAGTGCAAGATCCTTAAACGGGGAGTTTACTACGTCTACTTTAACAATTCTGGTGAGGGTGTTTATCGTACATACTTTTATAAAAGTAAAATCCTATAAGTATGAGAGAAAAAATAATATTTTTTAAGTAAATAATAATTATAAGTATTATGTAATTAGTAAGCTGATTTATTTTTCATTACCGACCAACAGTTCTCGTTGAACATGGCCCAAAATATTTCGTGTTTGTAAATTCATTTCGTGAATATTCTACTACAAAAAAGTAATAACACACTCTATTTCGATCGCTTTATATTAGTCGTTATTATCAACATATCGTCATTCACGTTCAAGGTTTCTTTCAGTTTTCTTTGTTCAGGGATTACAAATATATTTGCTTAATCTAAAAGTAAGGTTAATGTATTATTAACTATTTCATTATGTTTTATTAATAATATTCCAAGAAACATCGTGTCTCTCAAAACAAAACCTAACCAACCGCTCGAGACTTAGGTCGCGGGGTAGTAATTTTACAGAAACGAGAAAATTTAATATCCACAATAAATTAATTCTGATGTAAAATTTACCTATCATCAAATGATATACCACATTTCATTATGGAATTAATTATTAATAAACCTAGTAGAATTTACAAATTGAAAATCACTGATACTTTATTATTATTCTATTCTTTCTACATTCTTTTTTTTTAATTTCTTAAAAACGCGAACAATTTTCAATGGGACCTAAATACAATGAAACAAACATGACGTATCTTAAACTCGAAATGTCTTTCCTCTAAAGAATCTTCATTGCTACAAGATGACAAATCAATAAACCTTTTAACGTCGCCGCAACGATCGTCACTTATTGCCATTTCTAGCGGCGTACGGGGGAACATGGCGCTCTATTGTCTCTGTCGCCATCTTTGTTAATGACGACGCGGGGGATTTCCTAGCCGCTTGCCGCCTTCATTTACATACATGCACGTACGTACATCATCGCATTTACATAGCCGCCCGGCTGCGCGCGAGGTCGGTGGGCGAAAGCGCGGAACGCCAACGCAGCTGAGCTGGCTCTCGTCTATGGATTTATCGCAATATTACGTTTTGTGTCGGCGCGGTATTTAGGATAGCTTTACGATCAACGTAACAATACAATGGTATGACCTGCTGAGCTAGGTCAGGCCAACAACTAGTGTCACTGCGGAGACTCTGACTGGGATGCACTAGGATTCCAGTCCTGTGGGCCCGTGGCAGTTTTTCGACACTAGCGACTTCTAGAAGAGTGGAATTCAGCAGCAGTCGTGAGGAGAATTCTAGTGACCGGCTATACTAATAGGTGATTTCTGTGTTGTTTCTTTCCTTTATTTCCAGACAGGTACCAGATAAGTACCTTTACAAATGAGTTACGGACCGCGTGCGATCTTTTCTTCCCCATCTTTGTTCCCTCCTTTTTTTACCCATACGCACTTACATGGCCTACACTACCTCTCGCGGCGGGTACTCAGGCGACCGGGGCAGTTCTCCGCTAGCGGAGATACCTGGAGGAGAACACCTCAAGAGGCGAAGAGCAGCACTGGATCTCCTGTTCTAGAGATAACTTTATATTGTATTAAATAAAAAAAACCGTCGCGGGATTCAAGAAATAAATTAAACAAAACACAACACACGAAGAACTCGTACAACAGTTAAAGAAAATATATTTTTATTTAGATCCACCAGCATGCCGTGCAGGAGCAGGAGAAGCGATGCAACTTGACAATAATGCACTGCCCAAGCTTACTACCCTCAACCACCTCTGTAGGTGTTCTGACTCTTTATAACAGGTGTCAAGCGTTTAATCATCTTTATATATCATAAGTATTTATATATTAAGATGTGTAGTGTGTATACGCATGTGTGTTATACGTGGTGCATGTGAGTGGGCGTGAACATAAAATATATTAAAATACATATGTGGTGGTCGTAATAACGAACACATGGAAACAATCACTTGGATTAGATGATCACGCTGATAGATCTTGGATTTCGTTGTTTCCGTGTTGCAGAAAAACGTGCCACACAAGTATTATATTCTGATTATTTTTTAGCAATAGATAGTTCAATATTTCTGCTGACTTTCCGCGAGCAAAATAATATTGAACTTTTTTTTCCCTCGACATTTACAGGGATAGTTGTATTTTTAACCCGGCATTTCACCCTCTACCCACCAGGTTTTACGTTACGTAATTAACATCCCCGTGACGTCATCGGTTCCACCCCGCGTTCATCAACATCGTCGGGCCTCCTTACGACCCGGTTTCCCGGCGGTCCGGCTTCCCTAGGCGCGCGTTTTTAGTGTTATTGTTATGAACCCCTTCCCCCGGGCCCCGGCGCCGCCGCCGCCCACGCGCGGATATAAATAGACTGATCGCGATCGCCGCGCCGCCGCAAGAGCGCGCGCAAGAGCGCGGGTGGGCGGGCGTCGTAACCGCTCACGACGGCGGCGGCGGCGGCAAAGGTCGCAGACGCCAGCACGCGCGCGTGGGAGGCAGCAGCGGAGGTGGTGACGGTGACATACGATGCAATTGCGTGGGCTGGGGAATACAAGCGGTAACCTCCGTGATAAAACACGCCGGCAAGGGTTTTCCCCTTTTCAAATTCAAATTTATGTTTTATTAGGCGGTCTTTGTTTTATTGTAAGTTACACTGGGCTATAATATTTGGATTACAGATATTCTATTTCGTAGTCCCGAAGTTGTAATACGAACCACTGTACCTAATAAGAACGACCACAGAAATACATGTTGGTCCCCAGAATGTTCAAAGAATGTACAGATGAGTATCTTTTCAAAATTAAATTCCTCCAAAATACCCTAGGGCGATCAGGGGACTAACTTTCAAAATAACGCCTAAAAAATTAGGGCTGGGGAATGGAGGTGGCGTATGCCAAGGAGAGGTGATGGCGGGGAGGGGAGTTGTGAAGTGAGTTAGTGTCGGTGCATGGTGGTTGTGGTTTTGCTGCTGGAACGATAGCGGCTGCAGTTAAGCGGGGACGCTGAGGCGGGAAAGCGGCGCGGGACGGGATGGGATGGGACAGGGTAGGGCAATATCGCGGGGCGGGCTGACGAGAAGGGGTTGCAAGGCAGGGTGGCTTGACGGAAACGGTAGCATGGGCGTGGGCGGGGATGGACCATGGGGGACGGGGCGGGAGGGAAGGGTGAGGGGGAGTGACGGAGTTGGGGACGGTGTGGGGTGCCAGGCGGGGCGGGATGACGGTAGTGATAGCGGTGGCGGTTTCTTGGAAGGCACTGCAGAAAACGTTTCCTTACCGCATACTCTACCACAGCTGACTCGATTATGTAAAGCAATGTTTCTAAATTATGAATAGCAAGCTTTCCCAGATTGTGTAAGAAAATGTAATGAAAATCCTTCGAACTTACAGTTTTAAATTAAACGTCAACTCGCGAGAAATACCGAAAGACACTCCACCAGGTACAGGAGAATAGGTGATTGGGAGAAATAATTACATGAAAGGAAAAAGTCATGAAAATGATATTTTAGTGGGATGACTACGAGGAAGTCATAGTCTTTAAGATGAGTGAATCGAGTTGACAGCAAATAAAATCGTCTCCTGACAGAACTGTAAACAATAGACACAGGCGGATCCAGGGAGGACCAGGAGGGCCATGGCCCCTTCCAAAAGACCGTAGAGCTTTCGTTTGCCACCTTCTTTTATTTGGCAAAATTGATTTAAATATTTTTGTTAGAATTATGTAATTATTGAAAAAATAATAGTGTGCAGTATCATATATTCACTACAAAAATAATATACAATATAATATCAAATTACTATTATTTAACAAATATCTATAATGGCCCCCTCCAAAATGATCGGCTGGATCCGCCCCTGACAATAGAGACGAGTTTGGATGATACAGCCAGGTACAATGGGTTTACTTAAGCCGTGCCGGAAACAACACAGATGCCAAATACGAACCAAAATGTCTTATAAAGAGATAATAAAGTTGGCATCGAACTGGTGATCAACCGAAGAAAAAAACTGCAGTGGACTCGTGCCCATCCACAGACGCATCGTCGAGAGGGGGAGCGCCTTGTGGCCAGGTGGGCGAGGCAACGCGACCGCGCGTAACAAAGGCGCGACTGGCTTCCAAGGTGCACACGCCCTCGCATCCTTCCGCGGGATGACGCTGCGCGCTGCAAATCGCCCAGAGAGAGAGAGAGAGAGAGAGAGAGAGAGAGAGAGAGAGTAGCGCTTCCAAGAATCGCCCAGCCGTCCCCCGCCGCAGCCAGGAAGCAGGAGGTAGCGGGATCGGCGCTGCGGGAATGGCCGGGGGAGGGGACGCGACGCGCGCTTCCTTCCTCGTTCCTCGCGCCGAGCAAGACGGAGAGGAAAAGCGAAGAGGGAGAGGGATAGACAGTGGACAGGGACTGAGAAAGAATTGAGGCAAGAAAGAAAAGGAGTAGAGAAAAAAGATGAGGGAGGCGAGGAGAAGAGTGAGGAGAAAAAATGAATGTTAGGGCGGGGTATGAGAAAGGAGAGGGACGGAAATAGACCGAGGGGAGAGATAAAGAAAGGAGAGAGAAAAAGGAAGAGAGGAAAAGCGAAGAGGGAGAGAGATAGATAATGTACAGAGACTGAGAAAGAAGAAGTTAGACAAGAAAGAAGAGGAATTGAAAAAAAATATGAGGGATGCGTACCGAAATTAAAAGTTAAACATCTCTCGAAACATTTTGAATTGACAAAGAAGGAGAGGATCTGAGCAAGAGGGAGAGGGAAAGAGAGTGGGAGACAAAGAGAGGAGCGGAGCTAAAAAAAAGAAAGAGAGAGAGAGAGAATTAGCGAAAAGGGGCCCCGAGAGGGCCCCTGGGGCTGGGAGATGGGAGCGACGACGGGAGAAAAAACAACTCGGGGGCGATCAGGGAGCAACTGGTGGACGTGATTCAATTGCCAGGTCTTACATTCCCTTATGATGGTGAACAATCAAAATGTTTCGAGATGAGTTTAATGTTTATTTCGGTACACCTCCCTCTTCTTTTTGCTCATTCTCTCTTCTTCCTGTCTCTCTTTCTTTCTTTTTCATTCCCGCTTCTTTCTCTGCCTTCCTTTCTCTTCCCCTGTCCTCCTTACTCAGATCCTCTCCTTCTTTGTCATTTCAAAATGTTTCGAGAGTAGTTTAACTTTTAATTTCAGTACGCCTCCCTCATATTTTGTTCTCAATCCCTCTTCTTTCTTGTCTCACTTCTTCTTTCTCAGTCTCTGAACATTGTCTATCTCTCTTCCTCTTTCCCCTTCCTCTCTTTCTTTATCTCTCCCCTTGGTCTATTTCCGTCCCTCTCCTTTCTCATACCTCGCCCTAACATTCATTTTTTCTCCTCACTCTATGACCCAGCCATTCTCACAATCTGGGAGTCGCTCCTGTTCTCTTCTTGCTCATCGTTCTTTTTTCTTCTTCATTCTCTTCCCATCTCTCTCATCGGCCTATGTTTCATCAAGAAGAGCCCAGAAAACGCAAATAATTTTTTCAACGAATATACCATATTAATTTGAACTCTTGTAGTATGTTTTTGAAGCAATCGATTATTCACCTCGATATTGTTAATGAATCCATGCTTTCATAAGATCAAAGAGTTCATAGGAGCAATAAACTCAGAACTAACTTGCAAATGTAATTTTACAATAGTCCATATGTGAACTGTAATGAATGTAAGCATGTTGACATTTGGTCGAAATCACTGACCTTGTCTTAAATAACCACGAGACAATTTTAGTGCTTGTTGTTTAATTTTTATTCTTACCTCATTGCGTCAAGTGTTTGCAAGGCTATTTTTTACCATTTTATTTATACTTTTAATTAAGGTTCACATTAGAATCTTACGCTTCATATATTTCTGTACGCGTTCATTACTCAGATGACAAATTTATTTATACAAGAGGTCCGAGAGGAAACAGGTGTAGGAATAAAAACCTTTCGGAAACGCAAGTGGTCGTAGCGTAAGGAAAGTTTGAGCACAACAGCGGGAAGATCAAAGGCTGAGGCTGCACATCGAATGCGACGTCTTACGTGCCACAAATCACCAAGTGAGCGCAACACTCCGGCGGGCAACGGCGCTCGGGAGAAACACCGGGCGTCGTCGACTACTTCGGAGCAAATTCCAAGCGGCTGGTGGTAGTGGCCCCAGAACCCATTTATTATCAGCGCACGTAAAAGCTAATAATTGCCATCCACTGTTCGTGGCAGCTCCAGATCCTATCTCTGGTCGTTATTCAAAGATGCCTCTGTCGTACTAAACGTAAGATACGAACGCCGGATTAAGTGAGCTAGAAGATGCGTTGAACAAAGTGGCGTTGTTTTTTTGTTGAATGTGTGTGGGGAGATTGGCACAGGCAAAACACACAATCGAACAAATTAAGTTAGACTATTAATAATATTTACAATTTGTGTATGTACTGGCGTTCGCCATTCTCGACTTGTTAAACCTCATAAAACCCAACTATATATCAAAATATTGCTGTATTTTTGGAATATAATTAAAATATTTACTTCAATTTAAATTTTGAAATTATTATTTATTCTTTATTTTGCATCGTCTACGAATTAGACTTGAAACAAACAAATTATGGTATTCGTCGTAGTAAATATCAAATGTTAAACATTTACATATTTTTTAAACGAATTAAAGTCTCAATAATAGAATTTCCAAACCAGTGTCGTAGTCATACTTCTTTCAATGATGTTTCTAATACTCATGTTGAAGTATTAACAACATTACAAGAAAAATGTACAGTATATGATTCTCGTAATTTTTTTGCAATGTTGTTACTGGATAGAACTTTGTTAATCATTGTGATGTGATTGTTTTTGCATAACATTCCACAGAGGCTGATTGTCTGACGTGGAATTTCTCTGTTGTTAAGCAGTGTCGCCTAACCAACGGTGTAAGGAACCGCTGACAACTTTCACTTGCCACGAGCTTATTTTGGAAGGAAAGTGTCTGACGGGAACATTTGTTTTCATAGTCACTCAGTTCATCAGTTTACGCTCTCTTGCCAAGGCGAAGTGATCGAAGAGTATGTGCTTACCCAGCAGGACTCACAACGCAGCCGCAAAAAATTGTGCTACAACATTGAACGTGTGCATTTATACTGGATATCAGAACAACTATTCACTTGCACCATACGCCAAAAGGTATGTAGGAAAGCTCTAAAAAATAAGAAAATATCGAAATGTTGAAATTATCGAGTTTACAAAATATAGAAAACTAGTGGTGCAATAGAATGGCACAGACTTTCTAATTAATTTCCTGTTCTCTTGAGTCTGGGCTAGTTCTCCGGATTTGCTCCACCGTCTTCCCAGCTGCTGCTGGCGCTTACCAATTAAATAACTAACATTCAGAACAATAATGTAGTTCATCCATTGAGTCAAAGTACAGTGATTGCAGGCGACAACTGGCGAGACAAAACTGAAGACTGAGGTGTCCCGGCAGTTAGATGTAATCGATATAGGCTTAAAACAAAAACATTATGAGATGCGAAAGAAGTTATGGTGTTGTTAGGGCTTTAAGAGAAATATTTAGTTAACTCATATTTTTCAAATAATTGAGGTCCACAAATTAAGTTAAACGAGTTATACGTTTATTTATACGTAATTGAGAAATCGTTTGTTTAAATTGTCTCTAAATTTTATAATTCTCGATCCTCAAAATAGAATAAAATAATTAATTGATTGATGTATTGCAACGAAGCGTACTTATCCTAGCACCGGTTCCTGTGCGCTTAACGCCAAATCTCTGATGCAAAATGTGTAAAGTTAAGGCGTGTCCAATTGGGACTTCGGTGCGAGGAGGCGGATACAGGTGGGCGTGGACGCGGCGCGGGCACCGATAGAGTCAGCAGGCGTCCAACCGTCGTCCAAGCAGCTGCGAAGCGGCGCATCGCCCACCCAACGTAATAAGTATACATTAAGAATCCATCTCGCCCGCCCGCCCGTCCACCCACCCGTCCACCCGTCCGCCCACCCGTCCGCCCGTTCCCCCGCCCGTCCGTCTGCCTGTCCGCCCGCCCTTCTGCACGTCCGCCTGTCAGTCCACCCGACCGACCGCTCACCCACCCGTCCGCCTGTCTGTCCGCTCGCCTGCGAGCCCTCCCGTCCGCCAGTCCGCCTGTCTGCCCGCCTGCCCGTCCGCCTGTTTGTCCGCCTCTCCGTTCGCCAGTCAGTCTGCTCATCCGCCCGCTCGCCCACCGGTCCACCCGTCCGTCCGTCTGCCCGTCTGCCTCTCCGCTCGCTTGCCAGCCCGCCCGTCCATCCGCCCGACTGCCTGTCCGCTCGCCTGCCAGCCCGCTCGCCCGCTCGCCCGCTCGCCCGCTCGCCCGCTCGCCCGCTCGCCCACCCATCCGCCCGTCTGCCAGCCTGTCCGTCCGCCCGTCTCTTAGTTCGCCTGTCAGTCTGCCCGTCCGCCCGTCCGTCTGCCCGCCCGTCCGCCTGCCTGTCCGCCACTCTGCCTGTCCGCTCGCCCATCAACTCGCTTGCCAGCCCGCCCGTCGGTACGCCCGCCCACCCGTCTGCCCGTCCGACTGCCTGTCCGCTCGCCCGTCCGCCTGTTAGGCCCAGGAAAACGGCAATTGTCTTTTCCATATGCGTCTAAACCTACGTCTGCTTGTACTCAATAAAATGTTTAGCTACATAAGATCTACGAAATACGAGACACCAAAAACGAATCAATCGTTATTTACATATCTTTATTATAAATTATTTATATAAAAGGCGAATTTGTTGAAATTTAAAGACGCATTATACAAGTTTTAACAGTATGTTTCACAATAAAGGTTCATCAATCATTATAGGGTCATTTATTTAAAATATACCATTGACTTGGAGAGTATTTCGAAAGATCATGATTGCATCTAGGTGTGAGCAGACATCGCTTTTCTCTGACATGCGCGTTCTTCCTCAGGAGATAATCCCAACTCAAGGGACAAAACAACTAATTACACTAATGTTTCTCCGTAGGTTGTCTAGAATGGCACTGCAGCGAGTCGTCGATCGTGGACGAAGTGTTGCTGACCTACGGTCAAATTCTAAAGTTGACTGATCCCTTCAAAAGTCGCGTCCGTGAACTGAGTACACCACTGTTCATGAAATAGAAAATTAATATTGCTCTGTCATCTAATACGATAATTCCCGTGCTTTTGGTGAGCCCAGTATCATCTTCGAAAAGTTGTAGTCTTGTCGTATCAATTCCAAGAACAACTTTGAATAAAAATACTATGCGCACCGGTAGTGCTCCTTGGCGTTCATTGCAAAACTTGGTGTTACTTAATGTCCGTCGCTTCAAACTATATATGACAGTTTCCCAAATGTCTCATTATCGCTAAACGTGTCTACCGTTAGTGTACGTCAATCATTAACGCGTAAATGTGAAAGACAAGTGCTAATATCCTCTGAACATGAGATGCTATTTTCTGACAAATTTCATCAATATAATAAAATAGTTTAATTTATTAACACAATATTAGGAATTAATCACTCTCATAATTCCGTTAAATAATATTAAGTATTATTTAATAAAGCTAAAATTGTGTAATGCCATAGAAAGGAGTCGCTGAGAGGATTTTTCTCTCTTTAGACAACATTGCTCTTACTTCTAAACTCGATAGATCTCTAAATTTCCTTTTCACGTCATATCCTAAAACCGGAATGCAAATTAAAAGCAAATTAACCGGCAAATAAAACCGGAATGCAAATTAAAATATTTTGATGCAAGATTGTACTAAAAAAGTACTCATTACTTCGTTCAAATGTGTTGCAAAGGTTGCTGCATCACATTTGGAAGTCGACATCGCTTAATTTAGCACATGAAACTTCTGACTGTCCTGTAACGACATTCCGGTGGAATGCCAGTTTTACAGTCCTAAACCCTTCAATGAAAGGTCCGCTTCGCTAATACGTAATTATAATCTCAGGTTTACGATCAGATTTTGAAAGAAGGATTTACAGTACATGATGCCGTTGTGAAAAGTCTCATTAATGTGACCAAAAGCAATATTATTTGGATTTTATTTAGTGTGTTATTTTCAAAATTTCATCATAGATGACGTGTTCCAGGTAACACTGCCCAAACTTAGTCGTGGGTCCACATGGACAGTCCTACGTCATCAATACTTAATGCGATGTTGGCGCCAGGGATACAGTCTGACATAATATTCGGCACTTTCTCAGAAGATCGGTTTCTTAGAAGTACGTTAGTGTCACAGCAGGATATTGGTTATGGTCTTTTAGTTACGCATAAAAAATATTTACCCAAAATTATTTGAGTAGCGGTTCTGTATAGCATGGTCACCAAATATCCAATCGCCTCATTTGTACATATCCGGCTCATGTACATATTACCTTCACTATTTCACGGAAAGTCTTATATTGTTAGTACAAGACCACAGTCTCAATACACAGACAAAAACAAAAGATTTAGCAAATGCAAAGTGAAATAAAAAACCAGGAACGACGTACATCAGTTGCCCGCGAGAATAATTCTGATTATGATATAGGACAAAAGCCTAAGTTGAGAAAAATGTGAAATCTAAGGGATTTAGAAGTAAAAATAATATTTTTGTTTGCAAAAAGCAAATTCAAAGCAAATACTCGTGATATTCTCCTTTATCCAATCATAGTTTACTTCAGAATTTCCCCATAGTATCTTTCACGATCACCTCCTCTCAGTGCTTCAGCCACCTCCACCTCCGTCAGCGGCGACCTGGCGTCCATGACCAATGCCACCCTGCACCGCCACCGGACCAGTCATTGCCATTACCCTCAACATTTCGATCCACCTCGTCAATACCGCGTCCATTGCCACCACTTCCTCCACACCACCACTTTCAGGAACACACCACCACATCGATAGCGCACATCCACAGAAAAAGACACAACAACAGAAGTCGAGAAGCCAGTCCCGCCGCCGCCGCCGCCATTGTCGAAGGCACTGCCACCGCCACGTGCGGCCACCGCTGCCACGCGCCGCCTCCGCCGTGAGGAACCCCGCGTCGGCCGCCCGCCCCGCCCCGCCGCGCCCCGTCGCGCCCCGTCGCGCCCCGTCGCGCCGTCTCCGAAACGGGAACGGGGAGCCGCGGGCCGGGGCCATTGTCTCCGCGGTCGCGTGGGCTCCCCGCCTCCCGCCTACACCTTTCAGAGTCGAAAGGCGAAGATAAAACGCGTCTTTTTATTTTTTCGGGAAATTTGATGACGTCACCTGCGCTCAGGGCCGGCCGCCCGCGCCCGAGAGAGCGCGCGCCGCCGCGGCAACGGCGCTGGGGAAGCCCCACACGTAACGCTGCGCCGCCGCCGCCGCCGCCGCCGCTCACCCGTCCGCCCGCACGTTCCCCGCCAGCGCGGCGCGGCCGTCGTTGCCACCACCGTCGCCGCTATTCCATGCACCAGACGTAGGTTTACCAGACGTCCTAATTTGTCAGGACATGTCCTGATTTTTGGACTCTGTCCTGGCTGTCCTGGTTTGTTTTCAAAAGTCCTGATTGATGGACAATAAGTCTGTGTTAGTCTTCCATTTGTGCGGGGAATATTGAAACGGACATAGGAAGAATCTTTAATAGTAAAGCTGCCTTAGTCTTATAATTTACAGTTTAGTGCAGTAGTAATATATAAATTGATCTCTATTCTGTAGTAGCATAAGACCTTTGTACCTGTATGTCATTACTAAAAATGTACTGGCTTTTTGTGTAATGTCTTGATTTTTTGATGCAATGATCCTAATTTTTCAACTAGGTCTCTGGTAACTATAACCAAACGTGAGTCTTCTACACATTTACTCCCCTAACGCCGTAATACCCTGAAATCCTGTGCCATATAGCTGCTAGCAGTTGGATGGCAGCTAGCTGTTTGCTAGTGGCTTGATATTCCTTCCCATGACGATGTGAGTTTGCGAACAACTAGTTGACTAGGGTTTAGTTCCAGCGGGTAGTTGTTGCTTTAAATGATGCTAATTTCCTAGCCGTTAGCCAATTAGCAACTAGTATTAGCGGCCAGTTGTTCTTTCAAATGCTGCTAGTTTGACAACCGCTATTGAACCAGCAGATACGTAGCACTGCGGCTAGCTCCTTTTTGCGAACTACATTACTTTGCTAACCTCTAATGAACTAGAAGGTAGTTCTAGTTGGTTGTTTTGTTTCAAACGACACTAGTTTGCTACACGCTAGTCAGTTAGAAGCTGGTATTAAGCTAGCTGGGACTAGTTATTTTGTGCAAACTACACTAGTTCGCCAGCCGCTAGTCAACCAAGTGGTAGTAGTTGCTCTCCTCAAGCTGTAGCCGGCCAGTTCCTCCGTGTGCTGCGAATTTGTGCAGCTCGTAGGCCATCGGGATGCTGTTGTAACTCCCAAAAACTTAGCACGGCGGCGTACGAGACATGGCGTAGTTCAGCTCAGAACCCACGTCATTTATCAGTCTCCGCGCGAGCGCGTTGGCAACAACAGGTAACAATCCGCTCGCGCTGCGCTAAGACGAGTCCTCCCTGCGTCTGGCGCATGAAATACGGCCGTCGCCGTCGTCCATCGCAATGCAGGCAGGCGCTCGGCCCCGCCCCCGCCACCGTCACCTCGCCTCTTCTGAAACGATCTACGCCATTATCGCATCAGGGGTGTTATAGCGCTATTCATTGTCAGAGGTTCTATCCCTGACACGGAACATCGAGAGCTCATAATAATAATAATAATAATAATAATAATAATAGTAATAATAATAGTAATAATAGTAGTAATAATAGTAATAATAATAATAATAATAATAATAATAATAATAATAATAATAATAATAATAATGGCTCAGTGTATAGCGCACTGCGTTAGCAATCGGAAAGTCCTGGTTCGATCCCCGGGGCGGTCATCCTCACCGGGATTTTTCGTCGTTTCCCTTGGTCTTAAGACGAAGGCAGGGATGCTTCCAAAAATCTCACGAACACCTCCCACCTCCCACCATCGTCCTAGTCCTTTCACCCCTCATCATCACCCTTTCACTTCATTCCTAATCATAATAATAATAATAATAATAATAATAATAATAATAATAATAATAATAAATAATAATAATAAATAATAATAAATAATAATAAATAATAATAATAATAATAATAATAATAATAATAATAATAATAATAATAAAAAGGAGAAGAAGTGTGTACTAAGAAGTATATGTTTGTGTGTGTGTGTCTATTTCATCATCATCATAATCATTTCACCTCATTCCCCAAGGCTTACAACCTTCGGGTTTAAAAATGGAATCAGCATTAAATGCTCATCCCGCCAATGGAAAAGTAACGTGTACCTACCCCGATAATCATGAGTCCAAGCGGGATGCACGTATCGCGTGGACCCATGATGGCCGATTCGCGAAATAAATAAATAAATGAAATAAACAAGTGAAATTAAAATTGATAGAAAAATAAAATAGGTATAGTTTCGCTTACAATGTAGTACTAAAATAGTTTATCTAAGGCCCTTACTATTAATTCACATTAACTACTGCGGAGAAAGCTTGAACAAACACCCCTATGCACAAACTTTGACGCAGGAACAAATGCAAACAAATACACAATTTCGATTAAATCAGGTGGGGGTATATTGGCGGCCTAGCCACTGCTTGTTCTCCCTGTGTACTAATGCACTTCCAAACAGCGCAACCTTTACCATCGCCGGAGTTTGGGTGTCACAAATGTACGCCAACGTACGTTTAAGCATATGACTGAATAATTGATAACAATGAAATGAGAGAAACGACATGATGGGGCAATTTTGATCTAGGGGCTGTGGACCCCGAGGAATCCTGGCGCACACCCGCAGTGTCTACTGAACCTTCCAGAAACAGTTCGCGGAAGCTGAGCCCGGTACGCGGAGGAAAATCCACTGCCACTTTCACCCGTCCGCGCTAACGTCACCGCGAATGCAGCCTTTGCATTAGTCATCGTACGAAACTCCACCGCGTCCCGAAGGGGGCCGAGACACGATGATTCGCAGACAGTAAGGTATACGAATTCTTGGCAACGGCAGTGGTGGTGGCGAGGGCTAGGGCGACGACGATGAGGACAATGGTTTCGAGAGCGATGGCGACAATGATGTCAGTGGCGACGATAATCGTGACCACGATGATGAGGATGATGGCAACAATGACAGTGAGCGAGAGTAAGGGCGAGGATAAGGGTAAGGGTGCGGGCGATGGCGAGAGTGAAGATGAAGGCGAGAACGAGGCAGGGCTAGGGCAAATATGAGGCCGAGGGCGAAGGTGAAAACGAGGGCATGGATGGAGAGGCCGATGGCATAGTTGAGGGCGGGGGCGAGGACGAGGGTGATGATGAGACTGAGTGTGAGGGCGAAGGTGCAAACGAGGGCAGTGATAAAGGTGAGGGCGAGGGAGTGGCCACGACAAGAGTGAAGGAGAGGACTAGGGCTAGGGCAAGAACGATGAGGACGGCGGCGAGGGGACGAGCAACGGCCAGAGCGAGGGCAGGTGGTGGCGACGAGTTGCAGCACGGTGGGCTCGTCGGGATTTCTAAAGATCTCCGGATTAAGCGCGGCCGGCGCGGAATTATTCATGTGGCGCTCCGCCCCGCGGGCCGCGCTCAAGGCCCAGGCCTCGCGCGCCGGTCGCGCCGCGCCGGGCCGGGCCGGGCAGCGTCGTCGCTGTTTGCGAAAGCGCCTCCCAGCGCGTCCGTCGAGAGATGCGGCGAATCGCCCGCTGGCTTCAATTCGTTGCAAATTCAAGTATGCCTTATTTGCCATGACGGCCATCAGGCCTGCTCCTCCGACTGATCACGCAGTTTCCGCTACGCTCCTTTCACCGACTGGGAGAGAAAGCAGGTATCACTCTGGTGACGAAACAGGCAATTTGAATTTTGCTCTTTTAGGGTTTTGCTCTTTTAGAGGTTTCTTTTAGGCTTGAGGATCGTTTTTATATTTTCTGATGACTGTCTGTATTATTCTTCTTGATGTAAGTTTCTAAATTAATTATTAGACAATCAAATTTTCTAAATTGCACTTAATATAATTCGTACTACGTACTCGAAGCCTAAATATAACACCATCATCAGGTACAGTTTCAAATTAGAAGTTAAAATTGTCAGCTTTAATTTTTATTACATAAAATATTCTAAATTGCACTAGGAAATGAATACATAAATGTTAACATAAAATTACTATTGTAATTTTAAGTTTTGAGGATCTTTTACACGTGATAAATCTACATGGGATAGCCGGCTTTACTTCCTCTCTGAAGGAAGGTGTAGGAAGGATTTTTTCGCCCTTAAAAATGCACGATTTCCATCAGGTTTGAACACGTGAACTACAACAATTTTATGCGCTAACCGATACACTACCGACCTGGCTCCATTGGCTTTGGCACGCTGGCACACTGCCTTCGAACGCCGTCGCGACGCAAGCGGAGATGACGGTCGCGCACTTATGACACGCTGGTCACCACGGCTCAGCATCACGCGTTCGGAAAAGTATAAGTACGTGTTACATCACGGTGGTTCTAAGAACGCGATAGACTCCCTAGCCAAACAGTTTGGAAGGAGATTGGTGCCCATTCCACTAAAGCATAGTTTTGTTTATCACATTCAAAAAATTACACATTGTAAAGGCGATCTCTCACAGGCCGTCCAATTTGCGTATTCTTGTCCTAATTGACACTGGCTTGCGTCACTAGAGTTACGTCATGTGCTTATCTCAGGTGATTCTTTTAACTGGTTTCTAGAGTAAGAGATTTGTGCGTGGACAATTCGATGCAAATGCTTTCGTTTACACCAGTCAGCCCTCAACGCGGCGTAAGTATCGAGTATGATCTCGGTTGATCTGTCGTTCGTGATAAGTATTTGCTTCCAATATTTTTTCCTGTTGTGGGTAATGTAGCTTCACTTTTGTAATGCACTCTGGCCATTTGTTGTTTCAATGACAAGATGTTCACGTTGGTGCGTTTTTTTTTTTTATTTTAAATGAGCATATTTGGAATTTCCATACTTATTCGCGTTGTTTAGAGTACACAGTGCCATTGCGACTACTCGCGAATTATATATTTATGTAATATTCAACAAGTACGTACATAAAAATCGTCATTTTTAACCATTTGCCCCTCCATTCGTATAATATCAACAAAAATCTTTTAGGTGTTCCATCCAGGTGTTATGAAATCCATCAGGTGTTCACAGCACAATGACATTTGTGTTGCAAATTGCAAGTTGTCGTAATTGTAAAATTCATTGCGAGTTCTGTCGAGTTAAACTGTGGTGTTTTTACCGGCAAATCTTGTTTTTTAAGATTTTTTTCTTGTTCATATTCTCATATCTAGTCATATTTATGATCTCAAATATGACCCTCATTTTTGTAGAGAACGTTCATTGTTGAATACTCCTCTCCACTATCCTACCACTTTATACCGAAGTGGCCAACCCTCACCCCCAATAACGCGTACGTATTTCCTGAATAACTCCTTAGCTCATCTTGCATAAAAAATGGTAGCTGCGAGAGACTATTCACAAGACGGAGTGGCAGAGGATAATCGGAAGAATGTCCAGTGGCGTTCAAGAGAGGTCAGTCGCCTCTGTGGCGAATATTCCCACTGACAGCGGCATCCTCAAAGGGAGCCGGACGCATTACTGCATGTCCTTGTGGCTCCTGGTTCAGAGACCGATAGCGCCGGTGGAGGCTCCTAAATTGGGATTTTGAAAATAAAAGGTCAGGGGCGACCGTTCTTGAAAGGGTGCCATCACGTATTTTCCGGCCATGTTGCGCGTTATGTGCTCATTTATTATCGGAGATTGTGCAGCACATGCATACGAGCTCTTTTCCTGTAGATCGTGCTGCTTTTAGAGAATTCCAGAGCACTTGTACGAGCCCTAGTATTCTTGTCAAAGTTAGAAGCGAGGGGTAATAACAAATGTCAGTGGAAAACTATCAATACAATCAACATGGAATGTAAAGAGAATGTGTATAGCTTCGATTTATTATTTGTATATCGATATGAGTTGCCAGCATCGCGCTTTAAAAACTGAAAAGAATGTTCTTTCAAGAAACCCACGTATTTGTAAGTCAACACCAAGTATCAACAGTACTTAATAGGTAAGGGGTAGATGTTTCAGGAAAAAAGAAGACGATATGTACATTGGGTTGTTTAAAGCAGAAATGAGATAAATAGGAACATTTTTACCCGTATTATGTAATGTGTTCAAAAACTGAAGTATAATAAAAGTCACTCTTTTCTCTGAAAGATGAGTCAAATAAGTAGAATAAATTAAAAACTTGGACGAAGATTCATTAGACTTCAATGACATAAAAGCGCTCAGTTCGAAACCACGAATCTTACAATTCGCGAGATTTGAAGATTTATATATCACTTTTGGAGAAAATATTTCTCTTGTTATCCCCTCATGGTAGTTGGATGTATTTTCTTTTCTGATGCTTGTCTGCCAACTAACATTTCAAACGTAACCTCCTTTTTTTACTTCTTTTCAGTATTTTGAAATATTGTGTGGAGTTTGTCTAACGCTACCGGAGATTTCTCGGAACAGCCGGTAATGCTGACGCATGCTACAAGCCACGAATAAAGCATTTCCCTCTGCCAAGAAAGTCCCGTCTCGTCCCGCCCCCGAAGTAAAGTGCGACGAAGTCTGCGGCACGCGCCGGCCGCTGCGACTGTCTGGCTGCGCGTGGAAGCACACGCTGTGTGCGCGCGAACCTATTTTTAACGGTGGTCGTATATTACGCACGCGAACGCTCGGGAGCCCATCAACCTGCTCTAATACGCTCGGTCTAGGGCTGCCCCCTCCCCCCGTTGCGGTGACCAGTACACGCTGGAGACACGCCGCTAGAGAAGCTGCTTTATATCAGGGGCCGTCTGGCAGGCTACTCGACTGCGTAGGCGCCCAATGGGCTAGGGAAAAACACACTTCATTCACTTTTCTTCTTCATTCATTGTTACTGTAATAACGGAGTTGGTAGAAGGCTACATTGAAATACAGTAACTCCTCGAGATTTAATTACTCCAACTCCAGGCCGCGCACTAGTTAATACAAATAAAATTTTACGACGGTCATGCAAAGTTGACATGCCCAACTTCTGGGGTGTGAGAATCTACGTTGGATGGATCCTATGGATCTATTGTGACGATGCAGGATGGTGCGTCTTGAAGGTTGAGTGTGTGATACCAGACCAAAGGCACGAGAAAGGCATTGAAATTATGAAGCATTGAAAGAAAAAATGAGTGACGAAGAGAAATTAAATAGCAAAAGGTTATTCGGAGATTCTCAAACTACATTGCTAATCTCTGAGGTTATAGATCATTTAACAGAAATTACGAACGTTCACGAAATGGAAATTCATTTATGTTGGAAGTTATTGTGGCAGCATTTCTCTAAACAGACGACGGAGCATGAGTAAAAAGGCACAGAATGTTCGCTTTAAATAGCAACAGCGGAGACCCGCTCGCTCTACTCCAGTTGGTCCCACGGCCGCCCGCCCGCCCGCGAGTGCCCCTCCCCGCCCGGTCCCCCGCCCTCTCGCCTGCCCACCCACGAGCGCCCCGCCCGCGCCGCACCCGCCCCGCCCACCCGTCCCGCCCCTCTCCGCTCTGCCCCGCCCCGCTCGGTCCCGCTCCGCCCCGCCCTCCCGTTTTTCCCGCTCTCCCGACAACCCCGCCCGCGCGTGTCCCTCGCCGTCGCCCAACTCCCGGTCCGAACTCCGCCCGCCCGCCCTCCGGGGTCCCGCCCCCTCACCCCGCCCGGCCGTCCACCGTGCGGCATGCGGCATGTCAGTTGGGGCGGGCGGGCCACTAGTCGTTTCCTCATTCCGTCGCCCCAAGGATTCATTCTTTCATTCGCCCGCGCCGCCCGGCCCCGGACCCCGGACCCCGCCATTTGAATAGCTAACGACCGGGCGAGCGCCTTGCCTTCGCCGACCCAGGCCGCTGTCAGCCTCCTTCCTCCGCGCCGCAGATCCCTAGTCGTCTGCTCCCAGAGCGTGAGAAACGACACTCCGCGTCAGGACCGTACTATTGCATTAGAGACAGATTTGAAATCCACATCTGTGGTCTGCATTCAGTTGCATATTTTAAACAGTAGGCACAGAGGAATTGTAGGGAGTGTGGTAACGAAGGAAGAATTTTTTTTAAATTTTAATATTTCGTTCAGCTCCAGTTCCATTCAGCCTGTTTAGTCTTGTGATACATTACACTGAACAAACTTAACACTTGACGACCGATAATTGCATTTACTTCATTCGTCGAAATTTCAATAATTTTATTGTTTTGCTGGTATTTCATCCATTTTCTTAGCTTCTTTTTACGATTAGCCGGTTAGCTTTTTACGGTTCTCTTGACAATAGTTTTTATTATTCACTTTCCCTGTTCAATAAAACAGTAATCCGACACTCCACAGGTCTGTGCTTTGCATTACCCTTTAACGAATCTTGTCAAGTTTCTTGTTTTTTGGTGAGATACTGACGAACGACAAAAGAACAAACGAATGTCCACTATTTTATTGCGACATTATCCTATAACTGTATGATCAGTTTCCTCTTGTTCGTTGGTTTTGTTTCTTATTCCAAATACAGAAGCTAGCTTCTTGATTAGTTCTACATCTGATAGACATATCGCAAAACAATCGTTGTAAAAACGATGTTCAAAATGAATCAGGTCAAGGATTATTTCGTGAATCGATCCTAATCAGAGACTGGGTTCTTGGAGACGGAAAGCGAACGTGTTATACACTAGGAGTAGCTGTTGCCAAACAATCGCCAATATTCGAACCTAATGAAGCACTAAATTCATAATTTTAAATTCAGAGGACCACTAAATTAAATTTTTCGTGGATTATGAAAAACATTTTTTTAAATAATGATAAGCGTGAAATTTGTTATATGATAGATATTTCATGAAAATTTGCCACACACAAAATTATAAATATTAAATTGTAGCAAGGTATAAATTTCTATTTAATCAAAAGATAATTTTTAGATAAGAGTATTACTTAATCGTACTAAACTTATTCATGTTTAATTAATTGAAAAAAAATTACGCTACTCCATTATTAAGCGTTTTAGTGCATTTCGTGATTTTGCAAATTAGTTTACGAATTATTGTTTTCATGACTAACAAAGCAACAAAAACAAAAAAAAAACATCCCGATTTGTTCCGCAGACTACCATAGTTTTCTCACGGACCACCGGACTGCGATCGCTGCTGTAGCGGCACCCGCTCCGCCGGCGGGGTCCCTGGTGCCGATCGCTTCGGCCCCAGTCGCCCGATTTTGAGCAGCGGTGCCCCGCACCGCCCCGATTACATAACCTGCGGCGGCGGTGGCGGCGGTGGCGAAGGCCGAGCGGGGCGTGTCGTTTCTTAGCGTCGGTGGCCCGCCTGCACAGCGGCGGGCCATAATTTAAAATCAAGCCGACGAAAACAGAACATGCACCTCGCTCTATTCAAGGAGACGGCCGAAAAAAAAAGCGTGCCCAATCTAAATCAGATTCTACGCGGTTTATTTGTCTCCTGCATCACAGAGGAGACGAGCGGGGCGGAGAGAAAAAAAAATCACTTAAGACTGTCCGATGAAATGGGAACGATTAAATAAAACGGCTCCTCCCGGTCTGTCGGACATGAAAAAGGTCCCGTCTCAGCGCTCCGGCCACCGGGCGGCTTTTTCACATCAGCGCGTATGATCCAACATGGCGGGCGCGTAGCCGCAACTATAGGTGGGGAGTAGGCGGGAACAGTCGTCCCCGACTATTACAGTACATTTCAAGATAAGTAAAAAAGGCGTACGGAGGAATGCGTTCTCTTGTCTCTAGCCTCCTCGCAATTCTTTTTTGCGCCGGCGACGGACGCTGTTGCCATTTTACATAACGAGCGGGCGCGGAGGTGTGCAATCCCTGAGAGTCCGGGCTTCGAGAGAGGAGAGGCGCGCCAACCGTACCACCGCAAGACGAGTGAGCTTTTTAATCGGCTTACGTACCGGCGCGGGGGGCCCGTGAAAAATCGCGGGCGGGCGCGCGGGCCGGGCGCGCGGGCCGGACGCGCGAGCGGTGCCCGCCCGGGCGACGGGGTGACGCGTTTCGGCGCTGGGGGGAGGGGGGAGCGGCGGCCGGCGAGGTCTTAAGTGCAGCGCGCGCCCACTGAAGTGGGAGACAGATGGCGGGGGTGAGAGGGCGGCGGGCGGGCGGGCGGTTTGGGCGGGAGGCGCCGCCACCGCCACCGCCGCCGCCGCTCTCCCGTGCGTCCGAGCGTCGTTCTGTGACAGTCGCCGCCACCTTCGCCTCCCGCGTTCATCGTCGCGACCGCTGCCATCTCTTTGCGGGCGCCGGTGCCGCCTCCACAGCCCCGGCCTCCGCCACCGCCGCCGCCGCCGTCGCCGCCGCCGCCGCCGAGGCAGCGGTATCAAGGCCGGCGGGCCCGTGCGCGCATGCGCCTCGTCGGGCTTGAACCACTCGCGTGCAGTAGTCCGTCGCGGCCCACCGGCCGGCGGGCGCCTCTCTCTCCCTCTGCCTCCACCTGCCCGAGCCATGGCTGCTGCTGGGTAAGTCCCTCACGCACGCCGCCGCCACCGCCACCGCCACCGCCACCGCCCGCCTGCCGCCGCCGCCACCGCCACGGCTCCTAGTGCTTCCTTTTTTGCTTCCGAGAACTGGCCGTGCCGATAGACTCGTCGAGCTGTCTCCCGGCGATTGTCGCCTGCGCGTGTGGTTGAGTTACTTTTTTTAAATGTTGGTTTCCTTCAATCTCTGTGCACGACGTATGTGTGCGTTGATGTAACCTGGATGTGCGCGATTTGCCTTTCCTCGATCGAGCGGTGATGGATAATGGACGCTGTGGTGCCGGCTGCCGAGGTAGAGAGAGAGAGAGAGAGAGATCTACAGTGTGCTACAGGGCGGGAATCTGTCGACATTGTTTTTTTATTGTTGTGGTCAGTGATGTGCATCGCGGAGTGACATCCCGGCGAAGCAGCGCAAGAAAAATCTAACGCCGCCCTGAGAAAGGATTTCGTTGGAGTTTCAGAATAACGTAAGCTAAACGTCATCTCGCAGCGTGCCCAACGCGCGCTATCTGTCTGTGTGTCCTTTGTTGCATGTGGCGCGGACTTGTCTCATTCGCATGCCGCGTGCGAGTCATTCCGTGCATAAAAATAGATTGTGGAGTTGTACGCTGCAGCGTACAACATGGAAACGTGAGTTGGCGCGAGATCGCCATTCATATTTCACGCCGCCAGAGGCACTTCCGGTTCCGCTTGACAGGCGCTACGCGATTCGTTATTTTCTAAGATGGCGGGAAACGATCACTCAGCGTCTCTTTGTCAGCTTGCAACTCCCTCCAAACAACAGCAACGTGAGATAATTTCATTCATTTGCTCACTACAAGAATGCTATCACGTTTTAAATGAGGAAACACCGTTTACGAATACTATATTGCAGAGACTCTTATTTTCGAAGTGTAGGTTTAGTACTGGAGAATTTATTTATACATTCCTGTGTGTGTTGGGGTGCATTGTACTTATACATGTATTGTATTAATCATAAAAGTCATCACGAATAACTTCATGCAACGGAACACTTCGAAAGTCTAAAACCAAGGACCCGTGAAGCAAGATCCGGGTACTGGACGTTAGACTTTCATTGGACATCTTTTGTTCACTAACAGTCAAATAACAAAGAAACTAAAATAAACATTAAATTTGAATTGATTTGTGTTTCGTCTTTAAATATTTAATTCTTGGCACTGATTACATTTCAAATCCTGTTCCAAATTGAGTATTGGAAAATACAATAAAATGTGAATTCATCGTTTTTCCGAAGGGAAATCTGCAATAATTAGAAATAGTTAATAAAACTGCACTTATTAAAGCTAGTAATTTGTTATTTGCTGACATACGTTCAGGAATGTATTGCATTTATCTCTTTCTTTTGTAACTTATTATTCCAAATGAAAATTCATTAAATCGTTTTGTATTCCAAAAATAGTAGGAGAAAGATGCATATTGTAACTGATGAGAGAATATAAACGATTAGCGATTCAAGACACCGAACTGGCAAATATTTTTGAACTTGAATGAACAAAAACCATTACCTTTTTACGAGATAGATGAAATAAACAACATCCATGAAAGTTAGTTACAAAAAGGAGCCAAAACCTGTTTTAGCGTTTGCACATATATATACCCCCAATTAATCTTTCGGAATACTGATGACTAACTGGCCAATATTTCTTGTAAGTAACAACTATGGTACATAATTTTATAAGAATTAAACATAATAGATACTATTATATATTTATAAACAAACAACTGAACCAAATTGAATGCCAATGGTTGCTAGATTACCCATTGGCTTCAATCTTTGCTAGAAATCACCCTTCCCTCTATAGAACTGAGGGATTGAAATGAATTATATTCTATTATTTCTTCCACTCGTTATTAATACTATAATTTCTTATTAATTACAACCACCGCATCAGTAATCACTTCAATAGACAATTTAATGTTTTAGATTTTTTTTAAAGTTAGGATGTGGTAGATTTTGGATTGGTTTAACATGGTTGTGAAGTAAACAGCTTACGTTTGAGTAAAAATGCTACCAGTCACTCTCTTTCCCTGAGTGTGAGGATAACCGGGCCTGTGCCGGGCACAGAGGTTTGGAGCAGCGACCAAGTAAGCGATGCGAAAGGACGTGGGTTCAAGTCCCGTGTAATGCATGGGTTCTTTCTCCACGTGGTTCTGGCATGGTTGGCTTCTCACAGAATAACGTATTCCATCAGAATATCATCCCAGCATTATCGTTCATCTATCGCTTCACTGGCCCTCGTGATCACCCTACCACTTTTCATACAGCGAAAAGCAAACGGCAAATCATCACTACGATCACCCAGAAAGGGGAGAAAATTTAAGCTTCTTCACTCGTCTACGCTCCGATGTGAGAATTAAAGTCATCGCACACAGTGAGAACGTGTTTCTTTCTTGTTCTTTCTGTTGTGTCGGATAATTCGACACTCGAATTTTTCCAGATCAGTTGTGGCAACATCAAACGCTTGATATCACTCACGCTGTCCAAATTCCAGGGCCAATCTGAATCACTGAGAGCCATTTGAATCACGGGTCCAAGGCACAGCCTCGCCCTCCCCATCCCCCGCTCATTCCCGTCCCCGAACGCGGCCTACAACCAACGATAGCATCGCTCCTCATTAGTAAGCTCGAGTCGAATTTAATTAATTCTCACGCCGGCCACGTCCAGCGCTCGCGGCGGCTCCGGCAAGCGCTGCCCGAGAGTTTGCAATCAAAATCTTGGCAAAACTCCCTGCCATGCAATTACCTGGCAAAGAACCTGCGAATGTCCGACTGACCATATTCATCGGTGACGTCATGCGGTGTTTGGACGAGACGGTGGGGAAAGGACTGGGCCAATATTTTGCCAACAATTGTTGTGCGAAGTGCGTGTGGAAGTTTGAGGGAGTTATTATGGAAAACGGAGGAATTGTGAAGTATTAGAAGGTGGACGTCTTTGGAAGTAGGAGAAGTAAATGACGTTTTCCAAACAATCGTTTGGTATAAAGAGACTTACGAATATTACATCGGTTTATTTTTCTTGGATGCCGTACAATGTACTCTTACCTGCCGAATAAATATCCGTTCCATCGGCAATGATCTGCCAAGGATGCAGTCATGCAACTAGAATACATTTCAGATAATGCACCAAAAATAAAATAAAGAATACACGTACAAAATTCTCAATTCAACACCTACAGAATGTAAATGAATTAGACTACTTGGTACACTTAGGAAGCTGCTTCTCTTCTTGATAGTCATTGCACGTAGTACCAATCATGATTGTGTCGTGGATGGGGAGGAAAGAGATGTTACGTGGTGTAGGTCCCTACATCGTTGAGAATGCAGGGAATGTCGCTTAACATTACAGTGGCTTAACATTACAGTGAGTGCATGTGCGCTTACAACCATGATGATGCTATGAATGACTATCTAAGTACAGATGCAGACGTAAAATACACATAAAGCTTAAGAATGTGAGATAATGTAGTGTATGACGTCACTACGATAAAAAAAAGGGTGAATAATGACACGGAATAGTATGACAAAGAGTTTATTCTGTAATACACCGGAGAGTATAAAGAAGGTCTGGACCAAAAAACAGCCAATCGGGATGGTGAAGATGAGGACAGATTTAAAAATGATAACTTGCCGCGAAATAAAACAGATATGCAAAAAGGGTTCATAAATATGGAGGGAGGGGATTGGAAGGCAGAACATAGACTGTGACAATGGCAATCAACAGAGATGAGGGAACGAGGCGAGGCGAGGCGATACTGGTACAGAGGCGAGCCCTCTCTAGCAAGGCTGGGCCAGGGACAACGGCTTCTTGCAGCAAAAACGCTCTCAGGCAGAGGCAACTCTGTGCAGGTGAAATGGACAGGCAGGGACGGGTACTCGAGGCAGAGGACGAACGCAAGGGAACGGGCAGGCGGTGGGCGCAGTCCAGCGATGGCGGCGACGAGCCAGAACTACTTCCCTCGATCGGCGACGAAGCTGCCGACGGGTAGAGCGAGTGGCAACGGAGGCCGAGGCAGGGAGAGGGTGGCGCCGCGGCGGATTCACCGCCGTCGCGTTCGCGTCCGTGTCCGCAGCGGCGTCTGTTTGCCTTGTTCCTTATTGTGAGAGCGCGCGTCGCACCGCATAAAAGGACAACGACCAGCTCTTCCTTTTCGGCAAACACGGTCCACGACGCCGCCGGCACCCGCCCCGCCCCGCCCCCGCCGCATAGAAAGCAAACAACACGCCTTATTATATGATTCCCGAATACGCTGCCGCTTTGTAGGGGGGGAGGGAAACATCGAGAAGGCGGCTCGGCGTCTTCCACTGCTAGAAAAGACGCGCTCATCTAAGCCCGTAATACATTTATCCCCCGAGAGAAGGTTTTAACATACTTTCGACAGAGCGTTGTATGCTCGGATGACACGGCGACTTCTCGGCCGCCGGGGGATTTCCTGCATTGACAGATCTGTTAAAAAACAAAAAACAGAAAAGAAGTTTCGCTCGCGCTGACTTGCAGTTTGCGGTGGATACGTGACATTAATTACGACGGTCGCCGTGATTTCAGTGACGAGCACGCGGGTAAAAGCAATAACGATCCAAAGATGGCGAGGGCGAGGCCAATTTTGCCATCAAGGGAATAATAAACGGGAGTGACTGCGATGGAGAAGCAAATTAGCGGAGGTTAGAACGAGCGTCTTGGATTGATTGATTGATTAATTATTTCGTTTTTCGGGGCGCGTTGATTGCTATTCTCACTAGTCTCGTTAATGTAGTACATGTTTTATCACATGAAATGGCGGCATTTCCCCGGTCGATGGTGTGATCCAGCGCCGACCTACACGTAGGCTCGCGAAGTTTTCACCATCCAGGCATTATATCCCCCACCAGCATGTCGCCGCCCAGGCTGAGACAAGCTCTAACTCGGTGATCGCCAAATCGTCGATCGCGAGCTACTAGTAACTGACGGAACAATATTCGATAGATGGGAGTCATGCCCGAGGTTGACCAAGGTTGGTTAACAAATCTGATGAAAACTCTGTTCTTACATCTATATGTTACTAACTATATTTAAACTTTTCGTAATGTGCAAATCCATTTCATTTTTCTCGTATACAATTTTATTAAAATTTGTTTCATATATAATAGAAATGTATATTTATAGTCAATAACAAATATTAAGATTTGAAAACAGTTTTTTTTTATCTTGGTGTCTTCATAGCTCACAGTAAGATTGAAAACACTATGACTCCTTACAAGCTTCATACGTTTAGCGACTACTGTTCTGACTGGTCTCCTGGCATGTGTGGTAGAGTAGTGCATGTAAGTGTGTGTAAGTAAGGAGTGAAGACAGGATAAGGAAGAGAGATCGTGTGCGGTCCGTGCCCCATTTATTAGTGTACCGCTCCGGCATTCGCATGGCGTTGATCGGAGAAACCACGGAAAACTACCGATCCAGAGCAGCCGACCGCTAGAATTTCGCTCCAGACAGGAGCATCGCATCGCGTCGCGGAGAGCGCGGAGACTCAACAGGTTGCGAGTAAAAAAGGAGGAGAGGGAGAAAAGGCGGGAGTGGGAGGGGGATGGGGAGGGGCGGAATGTGGCGGACGGCGCGGCGCTTTCAGAAAAGGAGCAAGGCGGCGGCGCCGCCGCGTGGCGCACATGCCTGGGCGCCGCTGCGTGCCGCCCCCGCCCCGGCCTGCTCTCCACCCGCGCAGCACAAAACACAGTTGGATGCACTTGGTTCCGTCGTCGACATGATGAGGGCTCGAGGTTTTCAGCAATTACGTAGTTATTTTAATTAGTTTGGAAAGTCTGCGGTTCTGTTTTCTAGCTGAATGGGAGCCTCTACATTCTTAGAAATTTTTTCAGTAAATTTTTGCGTATTGCTGCCACTTTGAAGAGCAATTGCTTAATTTAATTTATTGGTGAATTATAGTCATTTCATTATATCAGTTTGTTTTTATTAAAGTACTGAACTGCTTATTTTGCTATTGGTATTATTTTCTTTCTGAATAATTTGTGTGAAACTCTTTATAGAGAAAATGATATCTCTTCTCTTATGACTCTCAATATATTTTTATTACATTATTCTTTTAAAAACGATTTAAAATATTGCAATGGAACGATTTAAAAAGTTAAACTGCGTAAAAGGAAGATGAACTTGCTCGAATAAGATATTAAGTGCTCCAAAGAAAAGTTCCCGTAGAATCAATTTGCTGCTTCCTCTATGACTTTCGTTTTCTTTTGTCTTGAGCTTTGCATCAATTGCATTTGTAGTAATTTATTACAATGATTTATTTTGGCATTTTAAAATGCGTAAAAACCAATATCACCAGTCATGAAATCATCTCGGTAGCACCTTCGCGCCACCCTTCATTTTGCAGTCTGTTCCTCAACTGTCCCCTTCTCATTGTTCCAATACCTCTCCGCCGTCTTCATTGTACATCACGGTTTGTATGAAACCGGCACAGTTTCCTCGACGACCTTCCCTATGCACTGCGAGGAATCATTACGATTGTCAACCATGACAATTTGTAATTAGCACATAGCAAATCCAATAAATTTTGAGGTGGTTAGTATAAAAACGGATACTAACCACCTCAAAATCATTTTCGAAGTTGTTGACCGACCTATACTCATTTGTCTATTGTTTTGCACATGAGTTAGACATTTCCTGTCTATCGAGCGCAGCACCTCTCTCTGCCTCGCCTCGACGTGCGCCACGCTCCAGCCGCCTTGCCCTGCTCTACGCCTACAGGCGTGTCCCGCATCGCCTTAAACACCCCCGGACCGTTGCTTCCCCCTGTCCTGTCCAGCGTCTCCTCCCGGGCAGACTCGCTCCATCCTTCGCCCAGTCACGGTCCGCTTCGCTTCTCCTCGGTCCACCCCGCGCCGCTCCCGGCCCGCCCCGCTCCGTCCGGCCAGCCCCGCTCCACCCGGTCCGCCACGCACCGCCTCGCTCCTCCCCGCCCTGCTACGCCAGCGCCGCCCGCTCCGCCCCGCTCCGCCCTGCTCCGCCCCGCTCCGCCTCGCTCCGTTCCTACCTGCTCCGCCTACTACAACCGCACCCCACTTCTCCCCGTCTCGCCCGCTTTACTCCTATGTATCCTTCCTAGCGCTTTTTCGCCTGGCTCCCTCCCTCTCTGCTCATCCACCCTTTCCTCTCCACTGTGCTCCGCTCCGTTCTCCGCTCCTACTCTGTTCTGTTCCACGACCCACCCTGCCCTACTGCGCCCCACCCCGGGTGTCGCGTGCTGCCGCGTGTCCGACGCGTGCTTCCGCTGGGCGGGGCAGGGCGGGGCGCCCTGGGCGAGTGGGCGCGCCGCCCGCGAGCAGGAGGGCGCGGCGGTCGGAGGGCGCTGGCGCGAGACCGCGCGCGGGGGCGGGCGGAGACGGGGCGGAGACGGGGGCGGAGACGGGGGCGGAGCCGCGGCCGAGCGCGACGCCCGTTCCGCAGCGCTGCCCTTCGCCTCCGACCGCCAACGCGCCCTCTCAGGCGAATTCTTCAAGGCGTTGCCACCGGGAGAGGTTCAGAGCATCAACTCAAGTCACTGTAATGGCTCTGAGCGGGGTGGGGCTTCAGTGGCAAGATGTTTAAGACTGGTTAGATAGTGCGAATTCAGTCGCTGTCAGGAGGAGAATTCTAGCGGCCGGCTGTTCTGATCGGCAGTTTTTCGTGGTTTCAACGATCAACACCTGGCAAATACCGGAACAGTAACGAACGGGTCACGGGCCACGGACCGCGCGCGATGTTTCCTTCCACTTCCTTGTCGTATACTCTCCCCTTACATATACGCACACATTTACATGCACTGCACAACCACACATGCCAGGAGACCGTCGTGTGCTAGTCTCATGAGTAATTTTTCATAATTTTTTTCGTCTTCTAGTATTTTGCAATGAGTGATTGTTCATTTCACTTTTGGGTTACCGAAATCGTTGCGCTTAATCCACGCGTCGAAAAAAAAACTGATCTACGACAGAGTCAGTGAGTCAGAGGCTTAATTATTTT
This sequence comes from Gryllus longicercus, assembly GCA_038098605.1. Taxonomy (NCBI): domain Eukaryota; kingdom Metazoa; phylum Arthropoda; class Insecta; order Orthoptera; family Gryllidae; genus Gryllus; species Gryllus longicercus. Next base: position 3,006,797 of record JAZDUA010000101.1, read on the forward strand.
TTTCAGCGTGATAAAGGAATGACGAAGGAAGCCATTTCACCTTGGCCATTGAAGAAACTTCTTAGTGCATAGAGATTTGCCTGTAAGTGGTGTTTACAATTGCTTTTTTTTATTGTTTTTTTTGGGGGGGGAGCGTGAACCCTGATAGAAGTTGTGTGAACGTGGAACTATTTCCCCCGGAATTTTCCACTGTTTATCGCAGTTTATAAATAAAACTCAGACAGTGTACGATCATTAAAAATTCAATTATAAAAAACTATATACGTTATCGACACCGTCCTAATTCAGATGATAAAATCCAGTAGCGCAGTGCTTGTAACTTTCACCGAAGATGTTTTGACTCTTTTATTTTCAACGATTTTTCCTTGATGGCTGTTGAGTGAGTCTCAAACTACATCATCCTCATTACGTAGATGGTAGGGTAATGACGTAATAAAATTGTAAGAATTTCTGTTGAAAAATACTCCCCTGCATAAAAATAAAATTAAAAGATTAATAAGAGAATAAACCGTTTTCAGTTATCTACACTTTTTGTTCAGTCTGAAAATGTTAATTGTACCTTAAAATTTGTGAACACAAAACAATATAAAATACTTGACAATTTTCACCAAGTATGTTATGAATAAATTTTTGCATATTTTTGAAGAGCCCGTATGCTTTATAATGGCTCCTTAGAGGCTTAGTGCTTGGACACATAAATTCAGTAATCAGTTTAAGATTTATAATAAATGGCTAAAAAGATATAAAACTAATAACATAAATAATAGTTATTATGGTAATAATACAATGTTCTAACACACTTGAATCAAATGCAAGTCAGTTATTCTAAATACTTTTTCAGCGATTTTCTCTGCTATTAAAGGAAAAAGATATTGTAAACTAGAAATATAATAATAATATAATAATAATAATAATAATAATAATAATAATAATAATAATAATAATAATAATAATAATAATAATAATAATAATAAAATTTTTAATGCATATTAAATTTATTGAAGTTCTTAGATTGACATAGAGCAAATTACGGACGCATTTGAAGTTGGAAACCGAGGTGATAGCCGATGGTAATAACCAATTCGTTATTGGTGAAGTTTGCCGTGAATCATTGAATATTTTTCGTAATGCCACCTGTTTTCATTAAATTAAGAAATATCTTTTCTTTGAATATGAGTTCTCCTCCTTCTTAAAAATACGTCACTAACTAACAACTCGTTTCGAATGCTCTTAACGGACAGGCAACTATTAAATACTCGCCGAATGACCGCCCTTGAGAGAGGTTTTCATTTTTCTGCCTGTACATCAGTACAGTGTTACGAAATAACATTTATTTCAAAAGGGTGGATTTTAATGAAATGTCATTTCTTTCTTTCCCTTTAGAACAATGCCTTTTAGTATAGATATTAGTTTTAAGATATGACAAAAGGAAATGGCCGATGTAATCACTATTTTTTGCATTATGCCACGATTTCACTAATGTCATTTGTCCAATGACTCTTGGCAATTTTAAATCATTTTCGCTGATTTCATCAATTTCTTATATCATTTTAATGGTATTTGCTTCAATTATATTTAAGAGAAGCAACAAATGTTCCCCACAGAGTTCTTTACTAGCTATTCGATTTCTTCGCTTAGAATTGTAATATCATCCGTTGTATGTAATCTAAGGTTCCTTATGACGCCTATCAGGACCATTGTCAGTTCGACCGATTTAGGGATAACTAAAGACAGAGATTTCTAGTAAAGATTAGTCTAAACTAAAAGTTTGCAAAATGAGTTTACTTCAAAGGAAGAAGGCTCATTACATTCGTAACATATCCATCAGCTTGAGTTGTTCATCAGAGAGCAGGTTTTTGATCAAATTTTTTTACGTCATTTACGCTTATGGGTGCATTTTAAAATCATTTTAAAAGCATTTATTGATCATTTTTGGCGATGTTTTAGGTCATCAAAATACATCTCTAATTTATTTTCATTCCCCTCCTCATTTATCGATTTCCACGTGCAATGAACGCTTTGAGAGTGGTGGGATTGGGAGGCGAGGGGTGGGGTGGGGCTGGGGCGAGGAGGCGGCGCGTGTCTGCCGCCCCCGCGTCCGTGAATCACGCTGCGGCGGCGGCTGCTTTCCCTGTGAAGGCGGTCGCGTCAGCCACCGAGCCGCGCCGCCAGGGAACGCTCGTCCGAAGACGCCCGCGGCGATGTCGTAACGCAGGTTGCCACCCGCCGTCACCGACACTCACGCAATTGTAAGATGTAGGCGGGTCGCGTAGTTGGTTCGCAGTTGGTCGTATTCGTTCAAATGATGGGCGTATAAATCAGAGGGTGTTGTGGGGGTCCATCGCTCCTCCCTCCAGAAATATCCTGAATCTATGATTCTAAGAGGAAATAGTTTTTTTTCGGATTATGAGGATCTTGAAGTGTTCTATAACCCTCTTCCGAAAAAGACTTCACTGTACTTTCATGTCCAGCATGGTCTCGAGGGAATCATAATTCACGTTCATTTGTAAAACAATTTAAAAGATATAGTCTTCTACAAAATTGTGTCTGTTTATTTCTATTATTTCTTTTACTTTATTTGAGATACGAAATCTTATGAATATGGAGAAAACTAGTTCACAATCTCGCTCTCCATCTCAATTTTTAATTTTTATAGAATTTAATTATTAATTTAAATTATCTAGTAGCTTATCAATCAATATTGAAAAAGCAACTGCATTTTTAATATTGAGAAAATATTTAAAAAGTTGAAAGAAGCGTTTTTATGAGATTTAATTACAAGAATGAAGAAAGAATATACTTTTTATTACTGGTTGAATTAAAATTGTTACACGTGGGAATATTTGTTGATAAACATATAAAAAGTTTTAAAGAAGGCATGAAGTCCAGATTATTTTCTGTTCTGTCGCTAAGCACATGGCTTCCCTTGGCTCCACAAGATATATTCCTAGTGATAAATTACTAAAGATATTGTCTGGGGTACTGGGTACTGTCTGGGTCAATACTGAGTACTGATACCAGACAATATCTTTAGTAATTTATCATAATAAAAAGGTATCTACATCACCAGCAATCCAATTAATATATTCCTAGGTTGGCGAGGATTGTAATGAATCGTACAAGTAAATGTGTTTATGAGATACGTAGTAGTTTCCCTAGTTATCCAAGCCGCAGTCACGTGATAACAACATATGGTGTCCATTGTGTGCCATTGGAAATGACCGGCCGCCTGCGGCCAGACGCGTAGATTGCAGGGTTGACATTTGTAGCTCCACGTCTGAAGTCCGCGGTTCAACAGATTCGCTTGTACATGCATTCATACTCAACATTTTCAAACCCACATCACGTATGTTTATTGACTTGAAGCCAGAACACCGTTGTGGGAGATAAATGTATTCTGAAATTTTCATCCATTCACAGTACGAAGAATTTCTGTTATATTATTAACACAACAATTTAAAACTTTGGAAATTAAGTATCCAAATGGAGTATTGAGTAATTGAATGTCTTTCGCAAATTTTCTTTCAAAATAAATTGTAAATTATGAGAGATCAGATTAAACAGCGTGCAAATATCATACCCTTCACTCAGCAGTAGTTCGATAATGCGCAGTTTCAGCCGGTTTCATCTAAACAAGGTGTCGCAATGGTTTGTGGAAGAGTGCCAGCTGAACCCAGGGTTAAGGTATGAATGTTAACATCAGCATTCATGATACGATAAGTAAGAAGCAGACAGTATCTTCTCAGTAAAAAAAGTACAATATTGCATAGTGTCTAACTCATGAATAAATTATAACACAGGACAGATAAGTAGTTATTCTCCAGATATCCAGGAATAATTCAAGTACAAAAGGTGACCTACAGAATGTGACCTACTTTGAGAAAGCGTCTCGGCAAGGCACAATGCACTTTTGTGGAACACATTTGAGACAATCTGACTTTTCCTGCTGGACAGGCTGTACGAGTCTTTTCTCTGGGTGATACAGGGTTAAAGGGCTGCCGATGGTCGAGTTTGCACGAATACTTGTTCCGAAAGGAAAGCGGTCACTCGAGTACTAGGTTTGGTTGCCCACGGGTAAGAGAGCAGCAAATGCAAAAGTGATTTACTGCGCTTGTAAGTTGCAGAGTAGCAGGTCTGCTGAAAGATGGCAGAAATAGAAGTATAAAATGAGTAAACAGTACATATGAAATATGAATATTTTACATTGAGTAAATATTATCACGATCACAAATTTGTTTTGCAAAATAGCTCAACATTTATTGCTCCCTTAACCTTTGTTCGTAATCTCCTGAATTTTCAACACAGTGTTTTACAAAGTAGCATTTATTCGTCATTGAAAATACCCTTCTCTCATTCCTTATGAAGCGAAGAAAGCGACTATTTTGTGTCGCATTTGTTTCCGTTTACATGCAATTCTTAAAAATGACATATAATAATTTCCAACAAAAGAGTCGATTGACAATACCGCTCACAAACACGAAGTACCGATAGTGGTAGTAGTTATGATTCTTCAAATTTCTGCACAGAATATTACAAACTGTTTTTTTTTATTTTAATTACGCACTAGTTGCTCTGTAACATAAATGTAATGTTAAATATGTTTATTAATGAATCGCAATTTGAGTATGTTTTGCAATGTTTTCAATTACATTCATGTTTGTTGGCAATCTGTGATACATTATAAATTGTTTTATGATAATTATCCTAATTTATTAATCGTAATTTGAGTACCACTTTAACCTTTATTTTCACTATCCTCAACATTCCACACCTGCCACTTGGTATTCTCTCGCACTTCACAGAGCACGCCTTTAAACCGATGCTTTGCTCTTCGCGAAACGGGAGGCGCGACGCGCCGGTCCGCTGCGCGTGTATAGTAGCTGTTTATGTTCCGAGGCCCCCGGCACGGAATGACCGGGAAACCCTCTATGTACATTTGAAGTTCTCAAACGTGTCACAAAAATTAGCATCTGCACGAGGGAAAACACCGGCACGAAACGGCGTGAACGGACCGCCCCTTCCTTCCACACTTTACTCCTCACGACCCCCTCCTTGACCATCCTCTGCCCACCGTCACCTGAAAGTGCCACCCTCCATCGCTCTCGCCATTTCGTTTTAGTTTGCCTGCTGGTCGCCACCCTCCACCAGCTAACCCACCACTCGCTACCCATCGCCCCTTTACCCACTACCCGTAATCCACCGCCCCGCTACCCACCGCCTGCCATCCCACCACCCGCCACCCATTGCTGGATGCCCACTGCCCCGCCACCCACCGCCCACTGCTCGTCACCACAGCCCGCCATCGAATGCTCGCCCCCCCCCCCCCCCCCCCATTGCTCGCTACCCATTGATTACCTCCCACCGCCTGCCACCCACCACCCGAAACCCACGGCCCGCTGCCTGCAATCCACTTCCAGTGACACGATGCCCATCGCTTTATCTATCCTGCCACTTTCCTACTTCGCAGTCTTGTTTTAGACTTCCTGCCGCTCAGTTTCTCAGCTGCCTTGAATCTCTCCGTATTCACCCCTCCCCATTTGTCGCCATCGTCTCTTCGTTAGCCCGTCACCTTTAAATCGTCATACAAACTAGCTATCCGCCACTATATTTCATCCATCGCACTGTCTACTAGTTTATTCCGTCACTTCAACCCTAACGACAATATGAAACGACCGCCCGCTCCTAAGCCCCATGACCCGTCTTAACATCACCCTACATCATTTCGTCTTTTCGCTCATTCGTCCCTCCATCAAATATCGGCCCCCGAGGCTCCATCTCTTAAAGTAGCTAGCGTCGCTGCAACGCTCTCGCCCCGTGGCTCAACGCTGGGTCCCCGCCCCCGAGAAGCTCTTCAAGTATACTGCGATTTATGCAACTCTGCCTCCGGCAGGTATGAGGTGTTGACGATTTCATTTCAATCGGGGAGTTTGAGCGTTTGGATGAAACTACTGATACCTGCCAGGGTCAGAGTCGGGAAAATTTCAGTGTATTCGTAGCTACTATCGCTGTAACGCCAACGTCCCCCAACGCCGAATCGCCTCTCGCTGCCTAGCCCCGGTGGCTCACCACCGCCTCCCGCCGCGCGTCGCCAACACCGACCGGCCGGCCGGCCACTCCCGCGCTCTCTCCAGTCGCCGTGACGCTGCGAAGAGGCTGCGCGCCGCGGACCTTGGGCGCGCAGCTGGCTCTTCCGAGTTCTTTGTGGAGGGAGCCGTATAAGCGCCTAAAATTACTTTTATGTCAGACCTCCGTCCAGTGATATCATGCGTCGTTCTCTCTCCTTCCCCCACCGCGACGGCCCTCTTACTCACTCTCCCTCCTCTTCCTCTTCCTCCTCCTCCTCCTCCTCCTCCTCCTCCTCCTCCTCCCGCATTGTGTTTCTTTTTCGTTTTCCGGCCGACGACATTTCCTGTACAGCAGGCGAGTGTAGAAAAGTCACGCACATGGCGTGTGGCCCAGTGTGGCGACCCACTACTCACCCAGTACGCCACAGAGACTGGTCGCTGCGTTTGTCGATTTTCAGCTTCAAGAAGCGGGGGAGAATTAGGCGTAGGTTTTCTTATTACAATTTTAGGGATTATGGAAATAAGAAATAATTTTAGTCAGGGCTTGATTTCTGGCGGAACGTGACGAAACGGAGTTCCGGTACCTCGGAAATAATTATTAAATTGTGTTATAAATATATAACTATTTGTATGAAATTCATAATTAATTTGGGGTGCGTTCCGGGACCTAAAATATTATAAATCAAGCATTGATTTTTGGTATACACTATCACCGTGGTCAGCATTAGCAAAAGAGTTGTAACATTCTCAGATGATGCACTTCATCAGTCGTACACAATTCGTCATTCTACGGCACTATAGTAAAATTACGAAAACACTCCATATGAAGAAACTATTCAAGCATGCAAGCATCTCAAAGACGAATTTCGAGGTGAAAATCTATTTTATTGACACATTTAGTCGGCGTTTGCATTAAACACTTCACGCATTTAGATGAACAACCAGGATAGTGAAATAGAGTTTTAAAAGAAAAACTTCCATTTTTTCTTAGGACTCTCCTGTAAATATTACATAAATGTATACATTATAACGCATCTGTTCAGTACATTTAGTTCAGTGAGACAAAACGACAAAAAAACCTTCCAGTAGCCAACGTGTACTGTGGATCATGATCTTGCGAATAACAATAACCTTGAAATAAGAAGAAAAATATTTACTAATTCTGGAGGCATAAAAAAATGAAATCCCTTAGACGTTTTTTGACATCCTCTTAAGAAAGACATCACGAACCGAAACATTTTAATTTTTGTTACATGATATTCTGCCATTTTGTAGTTATATTTCAAAACGTCTTGCACACAACAATTGATTGTGTAAATGATAATCGGGTTGCGCATGACATAAGTGAATAAAATGATTTTTAAGCGCTCTGCCTACTTACAAATATACCTGCAAACAAGACAGCCCCATCCATCACAATCCCAACTTCGATAAGATCCAACAGACTCTAATGTATGATCCACAGAAGAAAGTTATAGGCTTTTCTCTAGAACGCATGCTCTATACGCGTGCTTCGTGCCTTATATCGCAATGGTGCGTGGGCGCAAGGCATGGGGAAAAGACCACGCACAGATAGCACGCACTGGCGACCCACAAGGATGTCCGGCAGCGCAGTGACCACTGGCGACTCGACCAACTATTGCTGCTAGTAGCAATTTACTTTTTATCGCGTCGTATTATGTCGGTGTGATACAAAGAGAAATTTGTAATCCATTGTTGGGACAGTACGTTTCCACACAGCATGTTCATTGATGAAATGGAGATGAAGTAAAATGACAATTAGCCTACTGAATATTTAGTTGGAAGATGAGGCTGATGGTGGAATGATACAATGGAATACTCAAAAAAGTAAAACCGATTTTTCAGTTATCAATTTCTACTTGGGTGATCAAAATTTAAATAATTTAAACACCTTCAAAGTGGAAACAGAGCCCATGATCTAGAGTCGAAAATCTGACTCTGTCAGGACTGGAACCCTAAGACCTCTCGCCAGAGACTCCGCGTTGACAACAGCTTTATAACTTGCTTTGCTGGCGCCGTGAGACATCTCAGCCGATTCCAAAATATTAAACAATTGCGACATTCACCGGTGACGCGTGCGCGTGACGCATTACGCGTGCCGCAGCTCACGCGCGCAACTCGCGTGCACTCCTGAGAAGAGCGGTCGTTGCTCGGCCGCTCTCGATTAGTCGTATCGAGATTGCGTCGGTCAGTGCAGAAAAGTCGCACGTGAGACCGGGTCAATCAACAGCCGTGACAATACGAACGCGTGCCTCGGAACAACGGCTACCGCGAACGATTAAACATTGCAGAACTGAACGCTAATCAACTCATAAAATGTTTTATTTAGCTTCGTTAAATTTACGATTCAAATGAAATGCAAAGCTGAATTATCATTTTCTTTTCCGTGCTATACGAAAAAAAAAACATGTAATTTGTTTACATCTTATCTCTCAAAACATGCAAATTATGCAGCAGCTCATCTGAAAATATTTTTCAGTCAAATAATTGACATAGGCGATAACGCATTAATTATGGTTGCCTTATTAACGAGCTTTAACAGATCTGTCTTGAAAATAAAAGACGATGGAGTGTAAAGCTAATTAAACTGCAGTAAAATGCCAATGACGTCCGTAGAAAATGTTCGTATGCTAGATATTCTGGCCGAAGGCAGGTTAACATCTCAGTCAAAGCTTCCGCTTCTGTTGTTGAGATTCCTAAACGTGTTTCTGAAGTAATTATCAGGAATTAAAATCGAAACGGGACATTGTTTTTAGAGCACACAAATCGCCCAATGGTTTTGACATCTCGTGGGCTCAATGCCTTTCCCTCGATGTTTTTATTCGGCCTGATGACTTTTTTGCATGTGGAAAACGAGTAAGAACGATACAGTATTGGTTTTTAGACATTATTATTATTATTATTATTATTATTATTATTATATGCAGATTTACAATATCATATTCACATTTTGCAGTGTATGCCAGAGAGCATTCTACAAATTCAAGGAAGGAAGCTGTGGTCTAAGATAGTACGATGTGTTTTCATTTGAAGGATTATCAAACCTTGTCTCACTATGTTGAAGATATTTTAGCGATTAACGAGAGATGAGGCATACGCCGCAAAAGTTAACCCAAAATATTTTTTTGTTGCTAACAAGAGACCTTACTACAGCGAATAATATATTATCGCTTACATAATTTGTTGCGGAAGCGTTTCATGGTTAGTTTATTTGTTACAACAAATAAATACATATTTAAATATTCGACTTTCATATTGACATATTATCAGAAGATAATTTGAGATCTTGAGAAAAATAATTTATTCTTCGCGAGTTATAAAAAATCTACTGATAAAAATGAAGAGGTATTGTAATAAAATAATCTATTAATTCAAATTTTATGCAATTTGAATAGGCATATTTAATTTCTTGTAATCATATTTATTCTTTTTTTAACATTACTTAATGTTACGCAGCAGCTTCTAGTTGATTTTTTATGATCTAGCTCAGTGTCTTTTATGAACTGTGCACTTATTTACCTACAACAGAACATCATCGCCTCCCCTACAATTACGACAAACAATAAATCCAGAGCAATATATAGATCAGTCTGTAATGTGTCTGATTACACAGCATCTACGTCAAGTGAATTCTCCAGTCAACAAAGTTCTCTTAATTTAATCCAAAGAATGTTATCTTTTATTTGCGCGTAGGTAGAAAATGCTCCATCATTTGTGACCGTCATAAATAGCACTGCAATGCGTGTAAGGAATGAAATGGGAAACTGACTCTAGTATGGGAGGGACTCTAGCATTTTTAAGGAGCGCCATTACATTATTTTAATTGTGTTATATTTTATTTGCAAAAGAATGTTTATTATATTTTCTGTAAATTTATTGAATCATGTTTAAATTGATTTCACAAATTATTCTGAAAACCCATACATTGTCTCAGGAAATTCTCATTTCTACCGTGTTAACAAATTCAAAACATTTATCAGAAATTTATTTTCGTAGTAATTAGTCATACATCGTATTGGAGAAAAAAGTGCACGCATGAGAGGAAAGGTGGACGCAATTATATAAACTGTTGACAGTAAATCCTTATCCCAAAAGACCGGGACTCGGCGCTATCCTGTGTCAGAGAGCTACTCTGTAAACTACGGACCCCGTAGGTTGATGGGCGCACCCCCGCGGGGGTAAGCTCAACAAAACGCACACGATTTGTACGGGCGGCCACTATTTCAAGCAAGTTTGGCAAGACATAACTTACAACTAAACTGATGTGATGGGAAATTAATGATGACGAAGTTGGACATTGTTAGGTAATTCGTCAAGCACTGGAGTTCGGCAGGACAGGTTGTGGCGCTAACAGATTTCGTATGCCAGCCAAACACCATTGTATCAAAAGTTGCCTAGCAATTAGGGGCAACGTCACAATGTAACTTTGTTACATGAAATTTCCCACCACATCTGCATTTTATTTCACAAAAAGTTATTATACTGGATCCCTCGACGTAACCTAAAAATCTGTAACATTTATTTCTGAGATATCTGTATATTCTCAGGTTTCATTCCGATTTCAAATCACCTCATTCATTACTTCCGCATTGACGTTTTTGTTTTCTTGTTTTCTTTCTCTGGAGGCTCCGTAGCAGGTCGAAGCTCTTGGGCTGTTTCGCGAACGCTCGTACCGCGCGCAGAATGCGAATCGAGCGGGGCGTCACGCGCAGATCGCTGCGTTCCTCGCGCAACGATCGGTCGGCCGCGTCCGCGCCCGCCCGGGTTCGTGCCCGCTGCGCAGCACGGCCGCGCAGAACCGGTCGGCCGAGTGGACGACGCGCGTGTTGACACGTCGCTCGCCGGAACAGGACGGGGCGGGACGAGACGAGACAGCATTTAAAGGAGGAAACACAACCATCGCTGTGTCCCGCGAGGGTTCAGGACCTCGGCGATGGAAAAGAATGTGTCCGTTTTGGCCGGCCCCCGCGGAAAAAGCGCAGAAGCTGCGCAGAAACACTACGCGCCGCGCCGCAGAGAGCGCTCTCTCTTTCGTGTCGTTGCTCTCTGACGGAGAATGAAGAAGGGGTTGTACTCTACCAGAGTCGCGCCGTGAGTGTGTGGTTCAGTGGCGAATTGTTGTGAACTGTGGAAGGAAGTAGACTGCGAGTATCTGTCAAAATGTGTTTACGATCGTGGCGTAGCTCGTAGAAGGTGCGTTATGATCGCAACATTTATTAATTTCAAAGACGTAATTGATGAAACGTAATAGTTTATCTAAAAATGTTTTTTAAATTAATTTTCATCAACGAAACTACGTTCTAACATCACTAATTCTGTTTTGTATCGAATACATTAGTTGCAATGAAGTAAAAAATAAGGTTTTGATAATTTCATTATTGATTACCGACAACATATTTACGCTTCGTCGCTTCAGCGAATTGGAAAAGTTATCATAAAAGTTGCAAATGGTGATCGTCGCCAACCCTGACCGCAGGTCTGATGTAATCGTAGTATATGATGACCTCGCCTTCTTTTTCTTATTTGTCTTGTCTTCTCTATCCTCCCTCTCCCTCTCTCTCTCTATCTATCTCTCTCTCTCTCTCCCCCTCTCCATTACACTCGACTCCACACATTAAACTTTAAAACATCGTATTGTGTGCCCTTGACAATAAACTAACATGGCACTAAAAGCGCAAATAAGGAAGCGAGGACATATAAAAACATCCACTTCTACAAGTAACTTTGTGTTATTACATATTTCCTCTGCTGAAGAAGAAAGTTTATTATTAATTTTAGGAACCCGAAACAACCTCTTCCCAAAAGATATACGATCAGTAAACAATCCCTTTGTTTTAGTGATCCTTTTAAACGATAACATTGCTGAACGTGTGACGTCACGTCTTCAACGTATTAAGTTGCAAGGGCCATTCGTAGCTGTTCCCGCAGTACACATGCCATCGCCCACCCGCGAAGCGGTCATCTATTTGTCCAACGTGGCGCTTCGCGATACCATCTCCCCCGGGGTATCGCCTTGGCAGGCGGCTATCGTCTTTCGATTCGCACTTCGGCCGCACCGCCCAACAGCGGCGGAGGGGTAGCTCAGGCCGAGAAATCGCCCCGCGAGCACCCGCCAGCCACTCAGCTCTTCTCTCTGTCGACCTTTGACCTCCGCCGGCGGCCGACGCCGAGCATTGACCTAGGAAGGTCTTCTGCTTGCCGATGTGGCAGTGTATGAGAACTACGGGCATTCTAAGGGAAACCATAGAATATGTGCGTGTAGGAACGCGGCTACTTTGACGAAGTATTCTTTGTACAATGTAGACTCAATATTTCAAAATTTAGGAATACCTTTAAAAAAAATATTATATTTTTCGAAGTTTCTATTTATTTCAGCGTATCTAGGTTTGAGTATCAGAACCCATTTATACAATGAATGGAGAAGGATAATTTCTAGGTACTAAGATTTCGAGATATCCGTGTTCGAGTTATTGTCGCCTATCTATAATTGGTATTTTTTCGAGTTTGATCTATTTCGAATGCAAACGCACGACACATTATTTAAAGATCGTTATAATGTTCATTCACTAGAAAGAAGTGATTGATGAACGCAAGTAAATGTAGATACTCGTATCAGTTGTATCTATAGAATTGGGGAGAATTAGTGACCAAAAATGTGTAATATATATAGTAAGTTGGTAGTACGGTCTCGATTTATCTTCGTGATATTTGATTTGACATAATACGACAGTGTACCGCTATAGATACCGGCCAATCCTTAAAGTAATAAAACATCAGTATTTTTGTATAAATTATTAACTATTTTGTGAATGTGCTCAGTTTCTCCGCTTCAATATTGCTTTAAAACTTACGAAATAACGAGTGTTGACCCTACAAATTTTCTACTCTGCTTGGACCGCCCCCTTTTTCCTTAGCTTCATCAAGAAACTACTGCGTTACCATTGGTGTAGCAGCAATTAATATTAACGGGGAGAAATATCGAAGTCCTTGAAAAACGGACTGAAAACTAAGAGAACATTTATAAATGTAAAAATAAATTAATTAAACTTCCACTTAAATAAAACAGATATGAACTAGATTGTCACAATAATTCTGTATACTACTATATTAACTATACACATTATTGTAGCAGAAAAGACTACGACTTGTACATAATATATTTGTGTCGCTGTAAAGACATCTCTCCCTTGTTTTTACGTGAAACCACACGCTTAAACAAACACGAATATGGCCTTGCCCACTATTATGTCCCAGACGGGGGGCAACGGCCCTACGCTCCACCCATGAGCCCACTCCCAACGAGCGGCGTGGCAGCGCTCTGGAAAATACGAAACCATAGAGGAAAGTTGCGACACCCGCGGAGCAGGGCGCGGGGGGCGGGGCGAGCAGACCGCAGCCGCCACCGCCGCCGCCGCCTCCGCCGCGTCCCCGCCCCGCCCCGGAGCGCGAGCACGCCGCCATCGCCGTTCCGAGCCTCAGTCGCCGCCGTCAACGCGCGAGAAAGGGAGGGGCTGCTGCTTGCCTGCCTGCCGCGCCGCACTCTCTCGAGGCCAACGCCAGTCGCCGCGTCGGTCGGACGGTCGCTTGGCTTCGCGTCGGTTCGGGTCGGACGGTCGCGCTACGCTACCCCCGCCGTGCGAGGGCGCGTGTGCCAGAGCGCGCGTTGTGTGCTGTGCTGCAAGACGCCCCCCGCGCACGGGCGTAGCCGCCGACGTGCCGCCATCGTGCCAGAGATGCTCGCGGGAATGCTGGAGCCGTACGGCTGTTGGACGCCGCATCCACGATTAGAGGTATATTCCGCTGCCGGAGTGTTGTTTTTTTTTCTTCTTCTGCGTTTGTACTTTCGTTTCGCCTTGGTTTCGGGTGGAAGGTCACGGAGCCGGGCCGCGCCCGCGCTACTCTCTCACTCCTCATCTTTGTCTCGGGAGTAGGGAGTGAAACCATTTAGCGCTCTTGGAATATTTTCTAAGAATATATTACTTGTACAAAAACACTCACAACACACGTGGTCAATTCTTCAAACAATTATGTTCTGAATTTGTATTGATTTTTTTAAACAAACTCACTACTAAAAATAATTTGTAATGAAATAATCAAAATATACGAAATAATAATATTACGAGCAACTCATCAAAATGTATTTTCCCTAAAATTCATTTCGCTTTGTAGCGACTTTTTTAAAACTTTACGGACGTACACCAAAACATGCCGAACCAAAGAATATTAAGTTGATTCAAATAATGAAGAAAGTATAGTTATCATGAAATTAAATCCTGTGGTATTCCTGTTTCATACGAAAGGAATCCGCGTTTTGCTCTGTTGCTTTTCAGTTTTTCGAGATACATTATTAAAATTGTTCGCCTCTATTAAAACTCTCGGAGTGATTTTGTTCGCGGCCGCTAGAGGAACAGCCAGAACAGCGTACGATCTCCGTGACTTTCATCGGCGGCGTAAAGCTTCGCGGCCGCGATCACTCGCGTCTTTATCAAAGCTATGCCATTCACTGGTGTCCGAACGCGTGGGGATGCCCAAGACGTTCAACCATCAGGAAGGAAAGTTGTTCACACCGAGGTCAATTGGGGGGCAGGAACGCAAACGAGAAGTTGAACGCGGCGAAAATAAGTTTCGCGCTCTGTCCTTCTAATATTAGTATATAATAATCGTACTTTGTTTGGAAGCCACGTGTTATGACTTTTTGTTTTAAGAATACGCTTTTCTTTGTTGGAGATTGAATCTCTTCTAATTTTGTTTCAGGTTTATAAAAATTATTAACAAAATGAAACTTTCCGAAACTCAAAAATAACACTTTTCTCAAAAATAACGATTGCTTAAGAAACTGTTATTATAAAGTTACTTTAATTAAAATTACAAATTTGTTGAGATTCCAACTTCATTCAATGGTAAAATTATTTTTTTAAGATTGGTACACGAAGAAACTTATTAAAATAAATGTGGAATAACTCAATATACGCTTTTGCTGGACAACTTATTTCATTTCCTACTCACTAGTAAATTTATCACGTGTATGTACATTTCTTCTCTTTCAAATCCGTTACTGCCTGTAGTATTAGTGACCCGTCTTCATGTAGGTTAAAAGGCACTCTTGTGCTTTCCATGATACCAATTAATTTTGCCCTCTCATCGTTTTCATAATTATTCCAATTTCATCGTCATCGTCGACATCTTGGGTATCATCATGACTTGACAATGTTGGTGACCCGTTGTGGGTACCTATTTCGTCCGTCGCGGAACCTAAACACGTATTTCTTTACATGAATGTCTAAATAATTAATCAGACGAATAATTTGGAAACTTTTAATTATTCCATATAAATTATTAGGAATTTGATGTTTGGTATCAACACGTTTCCTTAGACATCACCAATCACTACGTTAAGAAGAATGTGAATTTTATAATTTTGAAGATTTTTTGTCAATAAGTATTTTATTCAGATTTTCTGCTTTCGACAAGTTCTCATTCTCACAGATTTTTCCTATGTAAAACACATTCTGCAGACGATGTCACCTGCGGCGCCACGTGCGTTACAGAATCATGCGCAGCGCTGGAGTGTCACAATAACACACTACATGCCTTTAATTTGTATATGTTTTGACATTGTTTGGTTGTCTTGGCTTTGGGTGAACATAGTTGGTTGATTATCTAATAAATCATATTAACTAATTTTTATTAACTTTTTTTTCTTGTACCGCTCAGAGAGTAATGAAGCAGAGCAATCAGGCACGCGCCGAATACATGTGAAACTGAGCGTGGGGGAGGGGTGATTCTGGATATAGCGCATCTCTTCTCGAGCACAAGATAGTTTCTGGGCGCATACGATTGCATCTGGGCGCATACGATCTTGATCGAAACGTGAAACTATTAAGTTGTACAATTAAGTTGTAACTCTGGATGAAAGATCTCTTATTGTGATGGAGATAGTGAAGATGCCCTCCATGTAACTTAGAGTATAAAATTAATTTGATTTCAATTGCCTTACCGAAAATAGATGGTAAGGAGTGTTAATGCGTTGTTTGGATGATTATTGGATGCTATGATGATTATAATGCAAATTGAATGATGATATACCAACGTTGAGAACGCCAGGTAAGGGGGACAGAGAAACACTATTTGAAAATGCTTTATCCCCGCAAATTCAACAAGGATTTGACCCCCGTTTTCAGAAATAGTGTTTTACGTAAGAATATTCAACTGGGGTGAGGCCTCTTAATTTAGAGGTGTGAACAATTTTTAGGTCTTGATGTACAAAAACACATATGGTTGTATGCACCACATATTGAATCTCAGGACGTCTTTCTTCGCGCCATAGGTGACCACGCATTTCTGAATTTTCCGCTGCAGGTTGGGCAATGGGTACCCCTATGCCGTCGGACAAGTGACAGACCAGTTCTTAGGTTGTTTAAGACTAACTTGTGAACACATGGACGTCACTTGAAATTTACGTGATTTTGATATAACTACCCTTCCCTTCCGGCAGCCTTGCAATGCGCATGATGACGTGGAGCAGACAAAGTTTCAGTCACTGAATCATCACAAAAACATTATCCTACTTAGTCCTTGGAGGTACCAAGCTCTCGAATGACTGCCAGGCCGACAGACTAATGGCATTGTTTTTGGTTGAGACCACAGATTCCGAGTACGAATTATGAAACGTGACAATGGCTGGTGTTTTTGTGGCGCTATTCCAGAAAGTACAAAGAGTGTGGTTGACACCTTCCTTTGGGGCATTGTATTGTAAACTTTTCCGGGGAGTGGTGTTTCAGTAATGGGGATGAGGCACTTCTCCAATATCAAAGGAGGTGGCTGTTTAACACACTGGAGGCGGAATGGAGGCGCTGGCCGGTAACCGACGGGTCGCCCATCGCCCGCAGGTACAGTTAGTGTGCGTCGTCGGCTCCGCCTACGGGAGCGGCGTCGGCGTCGGAGCGAGCGGCGCGATCGAGAGAGGCTCCACGCCGCTCGTAGTAAAAGGAGGTAGCGCGAGAGGCAGGACCAGTTCTCCTACTACCTCGACCAGCACAACAAAAAGCACGCGGCTCCAAGGTCTACTACACGGGTGCGCGGGGCCGCAACAACAGGCGCTATGTAGCCGCTCACCTTCAGAATTCCCCATGGCCGCCCGTTACCGCTCGGAGCGCGAGCGGCGGCGAGGGCGGCGGCGGCGAGGGCGGCGGCGGCGGCGACGCGAGGCGACTGGGCGGCGTGGCGCGACGCTGGTGGTGGCACGTGCGACCAGGTGGTGCGAGAGCTCGGCGCCGCCGACGCCCACTTCAGAATTCGCACCCTCCAGGGGTTGCTGGGCGGAAGAACCAGCCACCTCAGGCGGCATTATTTCTACAATGGCAACCCTGCTTAGACGTTCTCGGTTTCCGTTCCGTGCTCTTGTTGCTAACTTGAAATCAAGCCACGAAAGTGTATAAGGAGACTCGACTTTTTGTACCGTCTTCAATGCGACAATAGTAATTTGTTAAAATTTTGTTACTTTAAAGTGGAAATAATGGTATTTTAAAGAGAAAATAATAATTCAATATCCAACCCAGTAACTTACACATACATTGTTCAGTGGTGTACCCAGTCAAAGGAACAACAGTTCTTGTTGACGTACATTTATGGGTGAACCTAAATTCGCAAAAGGATTACATAGCTGAAGGCCTTGATCGAACACCCTCATTCACACAGTCACCGAAAACTCCTTCTGTCGCGTTTTCCGCCGCCTTGCTCGCGTGGCGCCTGGCAGGCGGGGTCGCCGCTGCAGCCAACAGCTCCAGCTCGAAGCGCGGCTTCCTGGCGTCTCGCCGCGGGCGCAGCCACCTCTGGAACCCGTAGTCCTCTAGTGGGTCAAGCCGTCCCGGCGCGTCTTCTTTTTCTTCGCTGTTTACGACTGGTCATTCTTATTATTGTTATTTTACTGCCGCCGTCTCTGGTTTGGCGGCGCGCGTAAGCACTTTTCACGGTCCGATGCTCCTGTCGGTTCGAACTGATCCCTCGCAGAGTCGGGGGAGTGCCAACGTATTCTATTTATTCTGTAATTCTCATCTCCCAAATCCCTCTAGAGAAGTAGAGCTGTTGTTGAAAGAGAATAAAATAATTTTTAATGTGGAATCCTGACTTTTCTCGCATTGCTTCTCTTTCACGCTGACGACTTCCTCTATTGAAAAAAGTTAATTTGAATCGCAGATTATTTGATATCACCGGCTTCGTCGCTTGCCAATTTTTGTAGCAGAGTCAACTTGATTACTCAAATTTCAAATGAATGGACGCGGAAAAAGTTCACTGTAAACGTACAAGACAATTTGGAAATTTTATTTTTCGTAATTCTCTACCGTACTACCGGGATGTTGTCTCTTTCTAACGAAAAATAGTGCATGTATTTTATGTGTAAACAACATTACGAACCACGTAATTGGAACCATACAGCCGACCATGCTACCTTCAAATAGCCAGTGCGTCGTTTAGAGTGCGCTGCTTGGTAATTATCATTTTACTACGCATCAGAGAGGTATTGTCGATCGGGGTCGACTCAAACAAGAAAACAAAAATCGGATTGAACGATGGCCCGGCCGCCCTCGTCGATAACTTTTCGTTATTTTCCCGATATCGAGCCTCGTTACAACACGGTGACATAACCCCTTCGTTCCGAGAAGTCCTCGCCGCCCCCGATGACGGCGCGGGCGACTGGTTATCGCGGGGCAGGGTGGGGGAGGGGGCGGCGGGCTGCTTATCTCTTCCACGGCCTGCTTCACCCTCCCAGAGTAGCTGTTTTAGTGAAAAACAAGGAGTCACGTGCCGCGCTGACAAAAGTGCGGATGACGAGAGGGGTAGACAAGCTGGGCACGAACTAACTAACAAGAAAAAAAATCACGCGCTTTGTGCAGAATAATGTGTTTAGGTTGTGCTTTTTCCTAAACATGTTCATGCACATCGCATCGATTTATAGAGTAGACTCCCCCTTTTACTTTTTTTATTACTACTTTCACAGCCTAAAATGAAAATTAACCGTTCAGTCTCATATGTGTCATAATTTCAGTAAAAGAAACGTGGATGTGATTCAGAATAAAATTCTTACATTTTTCAGGGATGTTAAATGATAATCCAAAATGTCTGCTCGTATCTAATAAATTATTGTATGACCGTATCTTCTGTTTGCATCTTCTTGGGAAAGTCGTATTCGTGATCGCTGTAGCTTCGAAACCTATTCACAATCGCCAGAAATTAAGGAAACAAACTTCGAGAAATTCTGATGCATTCCCCGAGGAACTGCTAACAAACCGCGGCGTTGACTAAGTCGCAACGAGCAGGTGGACCTTTGCAATGAACTCATGTGTTTACGTGGAATTGTATACGTATTTTCCGCATCAACATGTCAATAAGAAGCGTCCCAGAACAATAAATAGGCAGCGTAAGTCCGAAAGGCGAGGATAACCCGAAGGAAGCCGCGACGCCGGCGGCGACCACAGGAGCGTCGCGTCGGTGGCGTCATGCGGTGCGCGGCAAACCACACTGCTGACGCTGTCGAAGGACGTCGTCGCGGCCGATTCTGCCAACTCTTCGCGCCAAACCGTCGTCGTTTCTTGCTACCCATTTAAACGTCACAACGATTCGCCCCTACCCCGGGTGACTATTTGAAAGTTGACAAAATTGCAACTTCTTGTGGGATTCGGGGTGAAAAAAATTGTGACGACGGTTTGTGTGTCTCATTTCTCTACAGTATCATGAGGATTATGCAAATAATGTAAAAGTTATACATCGTGCTTTGAGTTAGCTATTCATTTATATCCTCTCTTTATTACAAAAAATAATGATCCAATGGTGAATACTTGTATCCAACTATTAAAAGAAACTAATTGGACATACGTTTTGTCTCTACGGAATAGTGTCTCAGAAAATGAACTTAATACGGGGTGGGGTCCGTCCTACATTTTATCATTCGCAAAATAATTTTATAACAGATGGCTTGGGGCATTTAGTGAAATAACGTTTTCTTCAGATATTAAGGTACTACCACTTCCACCACTATGACCATCACCGCTATCCCCATCAGCGCCATCGCCACATTGCGACCGCCACCGCGTCCACCTCCGCCGCCGCCGCAACAGACGTCGCCCGCGCCGCGCCGAGTCGGTCGCCCCGCAGCCACATCCTGCGGATTCCGGGGTGACTGCGCGCCGCGAAGTGGCGTTCGAGGAAAGCGAGGCGCGAACGCAACGCGTCGCAGAACAAAGAGGCCGCCGACGCGTTATCACAGGCCAGACGCGTACTTCCCCCTCGGGCCTTGGCGACGCCCGCCCTCCGCGGATGAGGTGGTCGGCGACAGGTCGCGCGCGGGCTGCCCGGCTCGGGGTCCGGGAGGGGCGATGCGACGAGGCGTCACCCGAAGGAAAAAGAATGACGTGTGGATTTAAACGACGGTGTCGTCCCCCGCGGTTGGGGATTCGCGACGTGACAAGCTCACGTTCTCCACGGGGCGACACGCCGTGGAAAACCGAATTTGATAACGCGTGTTGATTCGCGGCGTTGTTGTTAGTATACAATCTTCTACATAATTTTAGCAACGGAATAATTGTCTCTCGTTGCCCCTCTTCTTCATGTTTTATTACAACACACATTCATATAATAATTTCTGCTGTGAATTAATTGAAAATAACAGTAAAAAACTATTATGAAAAAAACAACATATTTTAACTAGAAAAAAGAAATTGACGTTAATGTTCATAGCGTATAACTGAGTGTCTTCCTTTGTATTCATGCTTTATGACGTTTCTTTTGTATGTTATCACAAACAGGTGTCACAAGCATGCAGTGTCTTTCTGTCATCATTTCCTCTGTTGTTTCACCTGCTTTCTCAAACATCTTTCCTCATTAGTTCGTTTCTTGAAGTTTGTTTTCAGAGTAATTATTATGAAACTTTTCCTCAAATATTTCCTCTTTGGCATTCCCGAAATTGTGAAAATTATACTCACTTCTACATTCCGTCATTATTTCTTGTATTGAGTCATAAAATATGAATATTTCGAAAATTTAGTTGGCGAGTCTGGATTGATAATTCTCTAAAATTACGTTGCAGGAAGCGTGTACTAATTATATAATTTTACGATGTGTATTGGGGCATGAAAGAACATTTCCAGGCCGCGTTCATCCCAACTTCAGTGTAAACTCTCGTCTCAGTTTGAAGAGGACTATAAACAATTCCAATTATCTAATATTTCCAATAAGCGAGGACCGAGGGCCTGAATACCCAGCGGCTATCCGGGAACCTGGAGGAGGACCCTAGATATTTCGAGATATTCTGCAACCTCGTCTCGAACCTGAAAGGAAAATGCCAAAAATTAAGCTATAGAAGACTTGTTGAGATTGCACAGCACTCCCGGGCGTATAGTGGAAATGAATAAATAAAAAAAAGATATAAACGAATGCGAAATATCAAGGTTTGAGTTATCGAAATTCAAGATATCGAGGTTCGAGTAATCACGGTTCCAGTTGTCGGGGATCGTGTTTTCATAGTTTGAATTATCGAGGTTCGAGTTACGCGTGCTTGATGTGCTCTTAACGTATGGGTTTAATACGTGCTAATAAGATGTGAATTATCGAGGGATCTCGCAGTACGAACGTGAAGTTGAGGTTGTACGATATTATTTCGATCTCTGAGTTGAGCACCGGGAACCCTCTCCGTTCACGTTGTCCCCGCTCTCGTTCACGCGACACTTGACACCTGTCCGTCGCAGTCACTCGCCAACAGCCCACTCGCGCCGCGCGTGCGTCGTAAACGTCCCCGTTTCACGCGACGTCTCATTCACGTCCAGCTGAATCACGCGCCCGCGGCGTGGCGCGGTGCCGCACGCTGGGTCGCGCAGCGCCAAAACAAAAATTCGCACACGCATCACCGCCCGCTACTAATTAATGACACGAAAAATGCAGTCGGCGTCTCCGCAGATATAATGCAAACCGAGTGATGGAAATGCAATTTATTCTTCCATATTCTACGGTGTGGCTACTACATTAGAATGCTTCTTCTATAAATGGTGACATTTTGAAATTTCAATATATTAGGATTGTTAATTAACAATCACTGAAAGTGCAGTGAAACTCGCAACTTGAGTGATGATGGAACGGTCTGACACCCTTGTACACTAAAAACAAATGTTATTTTTAATGTTTTGTTAATATTCTGATCTAATTTAAATTCAAATACTGCCTTCACCTTCTTGGAATGGTTCTTTCTCAGAAATGAAGTCAGAACAATCATTATACTCTTTACCAGAAATGCCTGCAATTTTCAACTCCAGTGGACCCAAAGCGTGTTGGAGACAGCTTCCGTAGCTTTTCTCTCTCTCCTGGCTCGCTCGTTGCCAAGGTGAAGGTGACATTTCGCCCCACTGTCTGGGGGGCCGCGCACACACGCGTCGCGTGGCGAAACCAACGACGTCGACGGCCGTCTCAGCGCGACGCGCCGCGCCGCGCCGCCTGGCAATGCCCCCGGCGGCGTCTGAACTTCGGGCGCTGCGCCCAGGGCCGCCGCCTCCGCCGCCGCGTCTGGACCTCCTGACCGTCACTGTCCGCTCCGCCGCCGCGCCGCTCTCGCCCGACATGCGTATTCGCGGGCCACCCAGCGCCGGCGTCGCCACTATTGTCCGCGTTGCCACCGCCGTCGCCTCGATCTTTGGGAGTGCAATCGTTATTTATGCGCCAAGGGCGTTATAAGGGTTCTCATTAGAACCAGTGGTACACACAAGGCTTTATTTTTTACCTAATTTAATGATTCATACTTACTCATTCACTGATTAACTATAAGTTAACTTCACTAAGTTTGTCTTTTCATAATTCCCCCTCATAATTCCCACCATAAGAGTATCATTTAACCGCTTTCATAATTCTCTCGTGACCACGATAGTCTCGATCCAGGTAAGCTATGTAGCATATATTATGCTCCGTGTCGACGGCAATAACAAGTGATAACGTATCGGTAAAATATAATGCATTTGTGTTAGATATACATTTCTGTAGATAACATATTGTAGTAAAAATGCGACACCTCTTGTTGAGTTGACACGTGAGGATGGGGAAAACCAGAATTTTCTCTTGCTATTCTCTGGGGGCTGCTATGGAACGTTTTCCTCATGCACGTCTGATTTGTCTCAACCACCAATATCCTAACAAACCACAGACTTCTTTTCCTTGTCTTTTCTTTTCCTTCCTTCCTCCACTTTCTTATTACGTCATCCTCCTCTGACTACATTCACCTTCCTGCTTCCCATCTGCATGTTACACCCCTGACGTCTACGTCGTTGTTGCGTTCCAACGCCAAACTTCTCCTGCACTTCTGGCGTGCCTCGTATCCATATGCCTTGGCACCGATTCCAATCCCTCATAACGCTTCTTTTTCTCTCTCCACCTACCGCTTAGCTACTCAAGCCAAATATAACCCCATTAAACTTCACTGCGTGTTGTATCAAGGTCGCTCATTCACTTCAGCTTTTATTACTCCCAGCTTCACGTTCCTCCGGTTCCTGGTCCTTTTTTTCCTCTCCTCCCTCCCTGACTTCTCTCTCCTCTCGACTGACATTTACGACTACATTTCCTCTTTGCTCCTAATTAGGGCCTTGTCGAGGCGAGGGAGGGGAGACGTTTTTTCAGACTGAAAGGACGCGGCAATTAAAAGTATACTAAACGTGATTGTGCACAATGGGTACGGCTCGCCGCCGCCGGTGACGCCGAGCAAAGCAGGGCGGACAAAGGCAGATCGGGTTGGAGCCTGAAGGAGCGATGATGGTTGGATAAGTCGTGGAAAGAAGCGGGATGTGTGTGTGGGAAGGAGCTACGTGGGAGGGTGGGAAAAGAAGAGCGTGGCGGGGAGGAGCGATGGGTAGAGCAGGACAAGACGAGGTCACGGAATGGATGTAGTGGGGACCAACGTGCAGGAGCGATGGCCAGGGTGGGTCTGGATGGTCGGGACTAGGCAGGGCGGCACGGAATGGAGCAAAGGGGCGCGGCGCGGGGACGAGCTGCGAGGACCAAGGCAGAAAGCCGAGCAGCGGAGGGTAATCTCGGGGCGTGGCGGGGTGCAGGGTAGGCGCCTCTGACGGGTGGTCGTCGCGACGGCGCCAGACGTGGGCGCCACTTCGCGACAGCAGGGCGACCGCGATACGGGCGGCGGTGGGCGGGCGACCGGGCGGAAGACGCGCTGGAATGCAGCCCTGGCGTCGCCACCAAAAAGCCCACGGCGACGGAGGCAGCGTTCCGGGCCGATGCGCGCGACTCGACTGTCGCCGACGTCGCGTCCCTGGACCTCAGTCACGGAAACGCAGAGCCCCCCATGGCTCTTCTCTTCCCATGCCCGCGAGGGACTTATTCCATTTCTTTTCCAGGTGGAATCGCTCCCCCTCAGACTCATTTCACCTAAATTACTTAGTGCTCAATTGCCAACCCTTCCCTTCTCACGCGTTTCGATCGTATAAGTACACTGCTAGAGAAAACCAAATTAATGGTGCATACACTCGAAAGTCGGGAGTGAAAGTGCAGTATAAAGAACTGATAACTTATAAATTCCCCAGACAACTTTTGCAACGGTTTTTGAATAGTTTTTGTTCGAGTAAATTCTTTATTTGACGTCAAACGTTTCACTTCTGCGTGTCTGTTTTCACGGTGTTCTTGTTTGATGATCATCGATCTCTCTGGCACCTAGCACGCTTCTGTGAATAGGCGTTGATAATACGATAAAAACTACCGAAACGAAATGATCTAGATTTAGCGGAATTCCCCAACTTCGCACGTCATCCCTTTCGTTCTTTACTTTCCATTATTATCGCAAATATGCATCGTAAAAACTGTCGCAAACCGAAAATGCACACCGCTGTGTTATAGTCGACTTGTTTTGCCGATGATGTTTCGCCCACCGCCTCTCCTTTGTGCGGAAAGTTCCAGAGACCGTGGCGTCGGCGGTGGAGGCTCGGAGAAAGTGCGGGCTGGCGGCCCAACCCCGCCTCGGTTCCCCGCCTCGCCACGCTCCCCTCACTTCCCCTCCCCGCCCCACCCCCGCCGCAACGGTCGCTCGGCTTGCGGTGAAACCGCACGCGGCCACCCGCCCGCCCAAGTGAAAGTCCGAATAACGGACCGCGGTTCGATCCCCGTTCGGGGCGGCCCGGGACCTCGAGTCGTGCAGGTTCCCACACGCTCAGCCTCGTCGAGGCACAGAACGAGGCGATGTGGAACACAAACATATAGCAGTATTCAGTGAAGGCCATTTCATATTAGAGCAGGAATTTGTTTCAAAATACAATTATCTCTTGGACAGAGAGGATGACATGAAAATATAAAACAAATTCTTATCATATTATTATTATTATTAACTCTCCAACGTGTTACATGTTGGAACGCTGCACCTTTGCAGGAAATTTCGGATGAGAAAGGAAATATTTTTCGATGTGTTGTGGGCAGGGCTGCATGTCTTATGAGACCCTAAGAATAACCGACCTAAGGGAGACCGAGAAAATGTTAAGAAATTGAACATGATGTATTCAGAATTAATATGAAAATACCCTACAACCCTTGAAGTTTTAAAAATGAGTATTAAAATATTATAAACATTCATGAAGAAAGAAGAGATTTATAATATGTTCTAATATATTGAAGACTCCAATCTAGCAAGAGATCAGTCCGGAGACCAGAGGTAGCCCCGGTTGGAGCGGTCCCTCTCTGGTGGGAGATACCTGGTTGGGGTAAAACCCGCCAGCCCATTCGTAGGTTGGCACCAGTTGTTGCAATTTAAAGGGGACAATATCACCGCCATCTCCCGGAATTGAAACATGCACTACTTTTACGGAAGTAATGATCTTAGCAGTCGACGCGCCCTGAAACATTAATCAATCAATCAAGCGTGGGCCCAGGCACGCGCTAGGGCACTTAATCTGCCAATGAATTAGTCCACCCCTGGTTGTGGGTGGACTCTGTGCATGTAGGAAGCAGAGGGTCGCGGATGCAACGCCCCTGCCCCCTCGCCGCGCCGTGCCGCGCCTCCATCGCGGTGGCCGTGGGGTTTTGCCAGCGCCGAAAGAAATGCCAAAACGCCCACCTCGCTCCTCGCGCACCGCCTCCACATCGCAAAGGTTATTCGGCGGCGAAGGTTATCGCTTGGTTTTTTCGCCTTACATCACCCGTTTTGGAGATCACTCCGCGTCGGCGGGTGGCAGAGGTGCCATCCGCGATCCGCCCGCGCCCCTGGACGAGAGTGCGGTCCTTGCGGAACGCCGCGCCGCGCCGGCTGAGAGGGAGGTGGCGCCCGGCCCTGTCCCGGAGTGCGTCACGTCGCAGGTTTTTTGTTTTTGCTCGCCGCACACGGAGCAAACAAGACAAAGGACGACCGGTGTGTGGCACATCTCGTGCATGACACGAATATTCTGTGCGTTCACGGAGCTTCTTTTCTCTCGACCTCTTCCTATATGTGGGGAGAAGGTTCGCAAGTTTAGGTTAGGAACCACACACATTAGAATTTTGATGCCGATTTTGTGATCGTTTATAGAGTCTTATTCAGGACTGGATTACAGTGGGTAATTTTATAAATAATAATGAAGGAGAAAACAGTCTTATAATTTCATTCCACACTCTACACTCTACGTACTTCAATAATGAATATTGTTGAGAAACCTGTCTTGAGCAATTCTAATGATTTTCGAGTCTAAAGAAAGGTTTTAAGAGGCAAAGGGGCGTTTTATTCTTGACCTAAACTCAATAATTATCAACCTTGCGTTTATTCAGTGTTTCGCTTCACAGCTAGTGCTAGCTCGTCTGTGGCTGCAGCAGCTCGAGTTCAGAATTCGTGGAGGACGAAGACATTAAATGCCAAGTTAATTTAAATGACTAATGCCATTGTTTGATAGAAAGAATGCGGCGACGAAATAACTTGCTATCCTTCAATGGGATATTATATTCTTATTCAGCGTCTAAAAAATACGGAATTACCTTACGACGATTTATATTTACTCAAAAAATCAGAAATTAATTGCAATTTTTGAACAACATTATATTTTTACGAGAGTAAAGTTATGAAGCATTGTATTCCCGCACCGAGTGAAACAAAAATCGAAACGTGAGAATGCTTATTGTGTTCATAAATTATTTTTAAATTTGCCTTAGAATCGAAAGATTGTTTTTACTAGTTATTTAGAATTTCAATTTTCTCCACAGGGTGCTGGGCTTGTATCACTCAAACACAGATAGACACAGATACACCCTCACGCCCGCGTTTCTCTACGTTAACAGCATATGTTTTTTTCTTGTGCCCATGTAAATTATGGAAATGTGTACATCTTTCCTGGGATTTTGCATATAAATCACATATTGCCAAGTATCACTGCGATGTCGAAGCCACACCATGTGGCGCAGTGCACTTGTTTGCCGAGGCCCGCTGTGGAGCAACACATCGCCTGCGATACCCGCGTAGCCTTTTAGCAGAGTCGGCCTAACGACGCGCGCAAACGAAATCCGCGATTGGTCGGCCGCGTTTCCCAGCGACAGGAATTCGTTCTATCCGGACTGGGGCGCTGAAGGCGTGTTCGGCAATGGGGGGAAGGGATCTCTGCGAGTTCCTTAAGTCGCCGAGAAACGTGGATAAGCAGATGCAAATGGAAGCTAACTCCATGTAGATAAGGAACGAACAAAACACAATGCCCTGATTCTGGACATGAAAGATTAGCCAGAAAGAGTTCGTTAGTCCTTTAAATTACTACTTTTAATTAATAAAAATACCAAATTTATGCATTAATATAATCACATTGTCATGGGTGTAGCTGATATTGTTAATAGCAGTTACTTGCTGTTTCTTCTTCTTCTTCTTCTTCTTCTTCTTCTTCTTCTTCTTCTTCTTCTTCTTCTTCTTCTTCTTCAAAGTAACATTCTGAGCACGAATACCAAAATAATATTACAATAGAGCAGTAATGTCATAATGTCAAACTATAAATGGATATGTAATCAAAATGTACCTTGAATCTTGTTACAATATGGAAGGTGTTTTAGAAAGGCTAAATTTTGCAAACTTGTAAATTCTTAACGGTCCCTTCCCTGTTGTCTCGTGCCTATTGTGACACGCAATAAATGCCACATTCTAAGAGTTAACCGTCTCACCTAAACATTTTCGTTTTTTTTTTTTTTTTTTTTTTTTTTTTCGGTGTATATCTCTCGCTGTTTCCCTATCCGTCTTTTTCTCTCTCCCTTCCCCTCCCTCTCTCCTTCTCTCGCCTTCCCTCTCTACCTCTTTCCCTTCATCATTCACTCGTACTCCTTCTTTTCATCCTCACTACGTCCTTCCCTCCCTCTTTCACACTATCTCCTCCCCTTTTCACCCTCTATCCCCCTCCAACACAATTCCTACGTCTTTCTCTTGCGCCGTTAGCGACGACACTTCGTCTGTAGATTTTCCGCGGCCGTCGCACACAGCCGGTCCCGGTGCCTCACCCACGCGGCGCCGCGGCGCGCACCTGGGGCTCTGGCGGGCGGTGCGTCGCGTCGGGTGGGACGGGGTGGGGTGGGCGGTTGCGTGGGCGGCTGCGTGGCCGGGCGCGCGGCCACTCGGGGCTCGAGTGACCACACCGCGTCGGCATCTGCATAGAAAGCCTCCTCCGCCTGGGTTCCCAGGACGCTCGGCCGCGGCCTCAAAGGACCCCCGAGGGACCTCCACTTGGAGGATGTGGTCGGGGAACAACAGCGCCCTTATGCGGAGCAATCAAATAAAATGAGATGTTTTAGAACGTGGGCGAATGTTAAGTAAACACACGTGGTTTTTTTTAGCGGAATGCATTCAGAACGTCTGAGACATGGTATTCTCTTCAGATATATGGCATAGTAATTTTAATAATATTTGAAAAGTATTGTTAATGTTTCTTAATTAAATAAAATGTCAAATACAATTTCATCGCAATTTTTTGTGCCAAAATAAAGAAAACGATTGACAAAAAAACAACAATGAGGGAAAGGAGGAGAGAGAAACAGAAAGAGAGATCGAATATAATGTGCCTGTTATGTCCTATCCTCACCCCTTACGTACACACACTTACATCCACACATGCCGGGTGAGCAGTCCTGGGCTTAGAGCTTCTTCCGGCTGGGGCTGTGCCCCGCTGGTGGGACATTCACGGTTGGGGAAAACCGCAAGTGGTCGACTGTTGGCGCCGGATCTAACCATTCAACGGGGGAGAACACCGTCACCTCCCATGATGAAAACAAGCACTACACGTACGGGAATAATGATCAAAGCCGTAGACGGGCCCGTAAACACGAAATAATCAAACGCCCTCGCTAACGACCGCCCCCCCCCCCTCGCGCCACTGACAGCGGCCGAGCGCAGCGACTCGTGAAAAGTGGGGTCTGCGCTCTCACCAAGAGCCCTCCTCGATCTCCGACGACGGTTGCGCGCTCGCGCGGCAGATTGACGCGATTGTCTTGAGGTACGCGCGGCCATTTTCTTTTCCTTTATGTGGCCCCTATCATAAAGGAATGATACTCCTTAGTCTGTACCCTCGTCCCCCTGCCAGACGGTAAATAAATCTTTTTTAAAATGCGTTTGAATAGATTAGTGAAGAAGTAAATTTTATTGTAATGATTTATTTAAATGGCAGCCTTTTCTGCAGCAGTCGGGGATTATTGAGCATGGATCGAAAGCAATTTCTTGATAATTATTAATAGTTAATCCAAAAGAACCGTTACTTATGATTGTAGTAATAAAGTTGCCTGTTTGTTCTAAATAACTCCTTTCCTTCATCTGAGAAAAATTGCATGTTATTATGAATTCATAAAAACATTAATTGTGCTTTTATGGATCCTTAAAACTTGTAAAATTAGGGGAATAATAAAAGAACTGGCATTATTACGGTTATCAGACACCTGGGCATCACCGAGGACAAAATTGCTTAATTTTCTGTAGTTAAGCAAGTCTCTTTGTTAATTCAATAAAAACATACAAATTAGAGACGTAGCTGAAACCATGGACAAAGAAGTCTACAAAAATGTCAGTCTCGATTCAGGATTCTGGGAAATCAGATTGCGTGTCGAGATTGTTCCTGTGATGCGCGCCGGAAATCTTTCTCTTTTTGCCGCCCTTGAAGCACTGTCTTCATCTCCGAAGAACGAATCCTCACTTTGATTCCACCGATCGCCACCGTTGCGTTTGCCAATGACTAACCCAACAAGAAAAGCTTCGCCGCTGTTAACCGTCCAAATGGAGACAGGAAATACCCATGGTTACCACTCATCCAGGTGGGAAGGCTGCTGCGTGCTAACGTAGACAGTTGAGATGAGCGTGAATACACGAAGTCATTGATTGCTCATTCACGGGCACTCAAGAGATGTGTTCAGAGGGAAACAGGAATATTTAACGTTTTAAAATATACTTTCAATTCGTTGAATTTGGTGAAACAACTGATATGAATAAAAATTATAACGAGTTTGTTGATGACAATAATAATAATAAATATAATGCAATGAATTTTCATCAATGCTTGGCAGAATATGTAACAATGACAGTACTCATCTTACTAAAAATGTAGTTTCTCTTTCGTGCATTGTTTATAGCTATATGTAATTGCTAATTTTGTTTGTAATATTTGTATATGAAACATTGCATATATCGTTGAATAATTCCAATCTCATGATAAAAGGAGTTCCAAGTGTGTGAGGAGTTGATCTCGGCTCGAGAAGAGAATGGCGAACGAGAATCGGAGTAGAGGCGGGTGTGTATCAAAAGACGTTTCGGGAGAGAACGTAGGCGATCCAGGAGGACGCCACGTCAAGCCGTATTAGCCGGGCGGCCGACCCCCAGGCATTTATGTACGCCGCCTCCTTCAACCCACGGATTCCAATGCAAATGAGAGCACCTCCTTCTGCGCGACCGGTTGGACGAAAGTGTAACATATCTCCAGCGGATTAAATAACGACATCTTTCCACTAGGTTTAGGTGAATCTCCAAGGAATGGAATCCTCGACCGATTGTTATCTCCTTCATTAAGCCCCGCGAAAGCATCTTTTCGAGGCAGGAATGCCAACTACTGAAGTCCAATTGCGTAACATTTCTTTTCAAAACAGACTTGGCCACACAAAGTACACCAGACGTCGTTAAGAAAAGTTCTCCTCTTAATCATCTGCAACTGAAATACCAGAAAAAACATTTTGTAACGTATTTGTTTAGCTTGTACCCAATAGCAGTGCTATCATTTGAAATTCGTTTACTCGAACGGAAACATTCTTTACAAGCCACAGCATATTTTTTTCTAATAACAATACAGCGGCGCTTAAATTGTTCTCGACACAAACGATTTTCTCGAGAGATTGACGTGTCTCGGTAGCACGCGGCCGCCAGTGTTTGACAGCCCCCGCCGCCCCGTGTAGTTGATCAGCGCCCGCCCTCAAGCCAAATGCCTCCGCGCACGCAGGCTGTAAACCAGGCACGGGGCGTCCCGTGGGAAAGGCGGTCTGGGCCTCCTCCTCGTCCTTCTGCTCCTCTTACTGCCACACCATCTACACACACACACACCTCCGCACCGACGGGCGCGCCTTTCAATGGCGCTCGCTCGCCCTCCGCGCGCGACAGACAACCATAAATCTCGCCGTCCGCGTGTATTTTTAACGCGTGCGCGCCCTCCCCCCCGCGTTGATTGGAGGACAGGTGCAGCAGCGCGTGGGCGCGCCGAGATGAGTCATGGGTCGCCAGATACCGATCCCATCGGTCCGGACGCGCGACGGCGGCGCGGAGGATACGCACAATGTTACGTAATGATGAAGCGCAGCCCCGCGTCCATACAAAGCGTGGACGGAGGCGTGGGCGGGGCTGTTGGAAAGTGTTGCACGGCTCGAAGGAGGAGGGCGAGAATGAGGGACCGTGGGGGGAGGGGTCAGAAAAAGGAGGAGGGGTAGATGGAGAAGGGAGGGGAGGAGGAGTGGCAGAAGACGCATGACGTCAAAAGACCTGTCAGTCACGAAAGCGGAGGGCAGAAGGGGGAGGATCTATTTTGGTGCGGTGCGGATAGGGATGGGGGAGGGAGGCGGGGATGGTGAGATACGGTCGAACGGCACGCCCGCTGTCGCTGAGCCGGAGAAAAAAGGTCCAGCAGCCGCTGTGCTGTCGTAGGCTGCGCCGCACACTGCGCCCAAACAGAACGAACTGGGCGTAATGCGCCCCCTCCCCAATCCTCACTGGCTAAAAAGTCATGTAGTATAAGAATGTGTGTCATGTATGGCTCTCTTCATGCTTCGGAGCTGTCATGATCAAATTGTGCGGTTTCAAGTGAAGTCGTTTGTAATTCAGTGAGAGATTATAAAGACTACGAAAAATCAGTAAAATATGCGTTGATGCGTGAAAAAACCACTAAGTGGGTTAGTGACGGAAGACTCACCATAAGGAAGTACTTTCGAATGCTCTTTATTATGCATATAAAAAGGAAATATTTATACAATTGGAATTCGGATTTTTCGTAGTAGAATTTGGCCATCGCATAATTGATGGTTATCTCCAGTGCTTCTTTATTGGCAGCAGGTTTTGCTTGCGACGGTTTTACTGCTTTTATGAAAATACAAAACACTGAAATAAACAATAGTAAGGTGCTTTGGACCGGACTGGCAGTTGAAATTAGCCACATAAGGCCAATTTGGGGAAAACGTCCCAGATTGCTTCGAAAATGCCGCTGCGCGTATCAGCGTGGCGGCAATGAGCGGCAGCAAAGGCTTAAACGCTGCTTTACCAATCGTGGGGGGGGGGGGAATGTTCGAAAATCGAGTAAATTGTCGTAGGTGCGCTCTCTCGGTCCTTTGAATCCGAATGGTGATTTGGAGGGGTTACGCTTCGCTGAAAAACGTGTTCGAAAATCGTGTAAATTCGCGAGGGCGCGCTCTCGCCGTCATTTGAACCCGCAGCACCCGCGCCCGCGCGGAGAGCCTGCGAGCGACGGAGGCGGACCGGCGCGTCACCCCGCGTGCGCCTGTGCCCCCCGCCCCCAAAAAACACGGCCGCGTCTTGCAGCTCCCACGAATCTCCACTTCTTTGACGTCATGCGACTGTCGCCCGCTGCGCCGTTCTTTGTTGCCGCTGCGGGCGTCTGCGCCTCCCTCGGCAGCGAAGCTGCGTCCCGCCCGGCTCCGTCGAGCACGGCGCTCCCATCGCTGCGCAGACGCACGCACAAAAAGCCACGTGGGAAAAAAAAACGTTGCATCGTTTACGGGCCCGGACCGGGACGCTTCCCTCTAGGATACAAAGGGGTTCCTTAAAGGAATCATATCGCCCCGGTCGGGAATTTAACTGCGTAGCGAGAAGAAAGAGCTCGGCGTGGAAGGCATCTCCTATGTAATCTGCGTTCGGTGTCCGAATATTGGAGACAGCTGGCGGGCCGGAGTCTAATTACAGAGAGAGGGGTGGACGGTTTCGTTCCGGTCGGGAGGACTCTGCTCTTTGATCGAGCGGTCGACGTGCCGTGGTCCTCGGTGTTCGGGCATTGAGGCGCTGCACGGTGGGGCCAAATGCCAAAAAGCTGGTCAAAAGTCGAAAGCGTTGTACGATTTGACTGAAACTTTGTATTCAGAGGTTTATGATCATTCTAATTAATAATCTGTAATAAAAATTCCGAAAAACAAAATGGCGGACCAATATGGCGGATAAAATTATCAAAATTTTGTATTTTTAACACAAAATGATCATACTTATAAGTAAAAATGAGTTCATTCGGGTTTTTAAGGATGCTGATTAATAATCTTGAATGAAAATGCCAAAAAAAACAAAATGGTGGACCAATATGGCGGACAAAATCATCATTTTCTTCATTTTTAACACAAAATGATCGTGTTTAAAATTAAAAATGAGTTCATTCGGGTTTATAAGCATGCTGATTAATAATATTAAATAAAAATGCATAAAAAAACAAAATGGCGGACCAATATGGCGGACAAAATTACCATAAGTTTGTATTTTTAACACAACATTATTATGTTTATAAGTAAAGAAGAGTTAGTTTGAATTTTTAAGGATGCTAATTAATAACCTTGAATGAAAATGCCAAAAAACAAAATGGCGGACTAATATGGCGGACCAAATCATCAATTTTTTCCATTTTTAACACGAAATGATCGTGTTTATAATTAAAAATGAGTTGATTTGGGTTTATAAGCATGCTGATTAATAAATATTGAATAAAAATGCTAAAAAAACAAAATGGCGGACCAATATGGCGAACAAAATCATCAAAAGTTTGTATTTCTACATGTTGCACGCGCTACGAAAATTTGTCACAGGCACTAAAACGGCAGCTACGGGCAGCTGTTTTTTTGTGATTCTCACAGAGAATAACATTTCGAATAATGTCATGTTAAGTTTTTAGCCCCGCACGACGGTGCACATAGTTATTTTTCATTTTAAACACAAATTTTTGATTATAGCATTTTCATTTTTCGCCAACAATCAACGTTAATTATTACATTAACAAATTATTTTAAAAAAAATTAAGTATACATATTATGTTTCTACTTACTCTCAGGAATAGATTCCATTTTGTTTTATTGAATTCGGCCGACTGCACGCTTCTCTATCCTTCGAAACACAAAGGTTCTGAAAACACGTTTCACAGCTGACCGATATCGATCGCTCGAGGCCCAACTTTGAACTGATCTCTTACCTCAAGTATAAGAGAGAAACCGTTACTAATTGCGGAATTCAACGGCCCAAATACCAACCTATTGAAGTAGCAACGACAAAATCCCTATCTAGTAACTTTTTTTTTGGACTTTTGGCCAGCTTTTTGGCATTTGGCCCCACCGTGGCTGCTGCGTCGGTTTGAATCTGACAGCGCTTGTTTTTCGTAAGCGAAACTTAGCACGTGTGCCGAATTAGAGAATAGTCGTGAACACACTGACGTCAGTGTTATCAGCATAAGTACAAAAGGCTCTGGAAATACGTGTCATTGACATTGCTGGGACACGATCCTGTGACATGAAGAATGCACTGATAGTAACAATGATGGAGTATGCCATAAAATGAATAATGTTTTCTGTACGTCATTTAAGGTATTTTCTCATAACAATTCCGAGAATGAATTTGTTTCTCTTATATGACTCGTAACTCTTGTTAGCAACAGTAGAAGTTGATTTTCTCGTCGACGAATGTTGTAAGACTGTCGCAGGCTTGATTTCTCACTAAAACATTTCACGTAGGTGTTTGAACACCAGACATGTCATGTAAACTTGATAATAAACCTCTTTGTACGAGTATGAGCCTTCAGATTATTAACAATAAAAAGAATATCATATGGGTTAAGCCAGTTTTTCCTGGTGCAACTCTGACACAATTAAATGTAAGATATCACGGTAGACGACGCAAATGACATATTTTCAAAACGTCCTGACGGATATTTTCATGTCTACATCATGAAGCGGCTTCCAATCTAAAGTAAGGAGCAACTACTGATTCATTAGTAGTCTTATTTTAAATTAGAGAATTCGAAAACGTCATGTTTTGGCCGCGGACGTAAAAACTATTTTATTTATGTTGGACAAAGATTAAGACGCGATTTCTAATTTGCCCAAGGATCACACATTGCAGAATGTACATGCTCACAATTAAACCACTTTTGGTAAGAACCCAATCTTCAACACCCCGAAACTATTAGGTTCATCAGACCCAAATGCGGTCGCGTTTCCAAATTAACCTAGGAAGGAACGCCCTCGCAGCTTGGGTGTACGTGCTCGTTGTCGGCTCTACCACTGGTCAGCGGAACCAACCGGTCGGACGACAGTGTGGCGGTGGCGGCGGCGGTGGAGGCTAGAACCAGCTCGGAAGCAAGCGACAGGGCCGAGACCTCGCCACTGAAAACGGGCCACCGTTACTTAGCACAACCCAAAGCGCTGGCCAACGTTGAGAGCCAAGCCTCTCCATGCGTCTTCACAAAGTTACGAGTAATGTGTCAATATTTACCACCAAACAGACCTACATCCACGTTACGACTAACTCGAGAGTTACGTTTCTGATACGCCAAGGCCGTAAGAACTTCGAGGGTAGTGGCTCCCTGAAGACAGACCTAGAGCTACAATCCTTCATGCTTCGTTGCTATGTCTTTGTCCACGGGGTGACAGCGCGTTGGTGGGAGTTGTGCGGTGGTGATGGCGATGTGAGAATTGTTGGCAGCGTGTGATGAGTGTGTCGATAACTGCACGAGGACAAAAGGCAAGGTTTGAGTAGATTCTTGGACGAAGGCTCTCGCGTCATAGAAGCGATGTGCTTCTGCGAGTCATGTATCCTTGCAACGGGAATAACACAAGCAGCGCTACGCTTACCCAACTGATATGAGCTTGTGTCAATAGGAATACGAGAAGACAAAGATGGTTTGCTTAGGGGGCGAGTGAAAAGACACGAATAGAGATAACGACCTGAATCTCTCTTGTAAAGTATGGTAGAGAAGTGTCCTCTTCTTCATTCATTAATATTCAGATTTCCTCTGCACGTATTACTTTTCTTGTGTATCTGCAATGTGTTTATTCAAAATATCATTGAAATGCTGTTTACACAATGACTGCATACGTATTCTATTTACCATGAGTTAAACATGTCAAAGAGTGCAGGTACCACTGAAAAAATAACATTGCTTAGAAGTTCTTAATGATTGGTTCAAAAAGCAAATTGTTACTCAGATTATTTGGCATTGATAGGTGACGTTGGATCGATTATTTAATGAATCAGAGAATGTGATACTATGTTATATTTCTATAACTTAGAGAAAGCAAAACGTGTTAAAAGTTGAAATATATTGCATTTGCTTTTGTTCTCCATGAAAAATACTTCTGCAATCGTTATGAAAACGTTTTATTAAATAACTGTGCTGCTAACCCCCAAGCATATGGAATCAATCTTATCATTACTTTTTATCAAAACTGTCCGAAGTAATAAACAAAATTAAGTCGCATTATGTACGACTTTCAATTATTCTCAATCATCGCCATTTTGAGGTTACAGGCCACTCCACACGTGCACACAAGGTCAGACGCGAGCATTCAAGCGTGTGTGCAAAAACATGTTAGAAAATGACAGAACATATGTTTCTATTCGCGTGGTCTTAAGTTGGTGTTTCCCCTGGGAGGTACCCGAAAAAACTTAATACTCTTAAACAGAAAATATTGCTTAAGCGATATTAACAAGAACAGAAGATACTTGTGGGAAAATATTACATATTTATCATTGTGTGAAATGTAACATGTAAAGTATTTTCGAAGAGTATTGAGATATTTATAAAAAAAAATTAACCTAGCAAATTTATATACCTCGTTCACCGAATGTGATTAATGCTTTTAAGTGTTTGCAAATAATGTGCTCCTGATTCAGAACATACTGCCTGTCATATTTGCGACATATTTGTCTATTCAAAGGACGAGAATAATATAACCATCCACAGAGCTTTCGGATTTGGAATTCCCCCTGCATTCCACCGCGCTCTACATTACTTTCGGTGGCTGCACGCAGAGCGGAATCCGATTTGCGTTCCCGCCCACCAAGGTCGCGCCACGCCGGGAGAGCTGACATTTGGCCGGGCGATATTCGACACCGCAGCCATGGGAAGATGTCTTTACAACCGCTCGTCTCCTTTGGAAAGTCCGCAGTTTCTCGCCAGCCGATTGCTGTCCTGCGCAATATACAAGACGCTGAGATTAAGTATCGTCTATTAGACTCCTTTTACAACTCGGCATGGGGCCAGTATTTAGTGTGGTCAGTTTCTCGTACTCCCTGTCTCATTTACATAATTCAGCGGTGCTTTTCCTTATACGCGCGCGAAGGCTGTGTATACGCGGCGCGGAGTGTGTATAGTGGAGGTTTTATCGAGTATGTGTCGGCAGGGCAGTCGTTGCAAACGGGGTATTGTGTGGCAACCCAGAGCAACGCCCTCAACATTCCCGTTGTCCACGACAATGGAGGCTGGGTGGTCTGCTTCTTCTCAGTAGACAAACTTGGGCACGATGATATTAACACACTCCTCACCCCCTGTATTCTGTCTCCGCATTTTGAGAAAATATCTAATGACTTTTGCGAAGTCAATTTGTCAGACTAAAGACTTAACAAATTCAATAAAAACGTTGGAAGAAAATGGTTGAAAAGGGCTAACAATGACAGTCATATTTGAAGGATTTAGATGCTACTTGCTGAGTTTCAAGTAGTGTACATTTGAAATTTTACCACGCATTTTAGCAATCAAGCGATATGTATTTGGTATTCGAAGTGTATGTGTATTCGATTAATTCAGTTCGACTGATCGAAATTATTATATTTCCTTGTTCTGATTGTACTTTCGGAACAAGAAATGTCAAGCCATCAGGAATAAAAGTAGTTCGCCAAATCTACCTCCCAGAATCTAGCGTACTGACGTGCGAGACGGTATTTAAAAAAGGTCACAAACACTCGGATGCACGTCCCTTAGAGACAAATGGGAAATAACGATTTTCTATGGAATGTAGTCGAATTTCCTTCACGGCACGTTTAATTAGGAACTGCGCACGACCAGCATCTAACGGGCACCTCGTCTCTCTGTTGCAGATGCCGCAGACGGTGCCCTCAGCCGGTTTCACGCCCCCGTGCGACTACAGCAACTTCGCCGCCGACTGCTTCGACCTGTCGCTGCTACCGTCACCCGACGGCGAGGTGCCATACTCGCCCGTCAGCCTGCAGCAGGTGATGTCCTTCTATAGCGACCCCACCACGTCACCGCCCTCCATGTTCCCCGCCGGCGGCCCCGACGAGTACCACGCGCACCTCAAGCCCACGACGGCGGCGGGCAGCAGCGGCGCGGCGCCCGCGGGCTCCCCGGTCACCACCATGGCCGCGCAGGTGCAATGCTCCACCGACCCCTACCACTTCCCGCTGCCCGCCACCGCCACCATCAAGGAGGAGCCCGTGCACTACCACTCACGCGACGCCGCCTGCAGCTACATGCCGTCGCCTTACAGCAGCGGCGGGCCCATGTCGGCCTCGCCCATGCCCTCCTCGCCCGCGGGCTCCACCTCCTCCTCCGCCTCCTACCAGCGCAGCGTGTCGCCCGTCGTCAAGCCCGAGCAGAGCCTCGACCTGCAGGAGATCCTGCAGGAGTCGCGCTACCTGCGGGAGAGCCTCAAGCAGAAGCAGGAGCGCGGGCCGCTGAGCTGCGCGGAGGACGCGAGCGGGAAGCTGGCGCCCCCGCCGCCGCACCCGTTCGCGGGGCTGCAGGTGCCCAAGAAGGAGCAGGAGCCCGTGGCGGGGCCCAGCTCCGCCCCGGAGCCGTGCGCGGGCCCCGGCCCCGGCCCCAGCAGCGCCGCCGACCACCGCCTGCTACGCGAGGTGCTGCGCGACACGAGCTTCCAGCGCCGGTACAACCTCAAGCCTTTTGACTTCGCCGGGCTGGCCCCCGGCTTCATGGCGAGCGAGGCGGGCCCGTCGGCGCGGCCGAGCCTCGCGGGGCCGCCCCCGCCCCCGCACGCGCACGCCCACCCGGCCGACGCCAGCCCGCCCCCGCACGCGCACGCCCACGCGCACGCGCCCGAGGTGAAGCTGGAGGAAGGAGAGGCCCTGCAGCTGAGCAGGGAGCGCATGGAGCCCGTGCTGTCCCTCGCCATCGAGCAGCTACGCAAGGACGTCGGCGACACCTGCACCGTGCTCGGCATCTCGCCAGGTGAGGCTCACCCTCCGCACAGATGCGCGCGCAGATGCACTCCCAGATGCACACTCTCCAAAACCGCACAGATGCATTCCCACAAATCCTCCAACACACCCTCCAAAATTAAACCCGAGATGCACTCGCACATGCACTCCTACGTGCTCTCTCAAATGCAGTCGCAAATACACTAGATGAAGACGCAGATGCGCGGCACTTCGTCGTTTAGTACTTACGACGTAAAATTACATCCATGGTTGTCCAATAGTGTTCTTCGCAGAGCTCTGGCATTTTGATATAACGAATTTCTAGATGCACAGTTTTATTGAATTCGATCAACAACTACTATATTTCATATGACACAGTAAGGCCTTAGGGGTTCTAAAGTCTAAGAATTCGACTATCACTGAGTTAGACATTGAAATTACACTTTGGTCTGGGAGGGACGAGAAGATTAAGAAGAAAAGAAATGCATGTGGAGTGTGACATTAGGAAAACCCCGTGAGATGAAAACGAAAGAGAGAGAAGAATGTATAGAATGTTAAAATTAAGGCATCAATCCCGCAAACAATAATACAAAATATTATTCTGAAATATATTTCCCACTGTAATTATGTAGGATATTCTAAAATTATCCACTGAACTGTACTACTTAAAAATCCGGAATAGTGCATGACTAGTTAGAAGAATCGCATCTTTCAACTGTCAAATCAGTGACAGGTTGGTCCACTTTCAGGCAATTCCAGAAACTCTACCGCAATTCTCGAGCCAACGCGAGTGCGTCCTTACCACTAAAGCACCTGCGATCCACGCCACGTCTCCCGCCGCGCCTCGTCGCGCCAAAACACGGCCCCTCGGCGCACTCGGCGCATCCCAAGCGCGCGGTTGGCATGGGCGAGCGATGAGTGGGCGGGTCACGGCCTCTCCGGGCTGGCAGCGGCCCCTCCCTCCGCAGGGCCGTGGCACCGCGTTTGGGCCATCGGCATGCAGCCCGGCGAGGGGCCGCGTCGCGTACGCACGCTCCTAGCCTCGGGATGGGGGAGGAGATGATTGAAGCGTTTGGCATCCGCGGGAAGGGCGGAGGGGATGACTTAGGTAGTGGCGGCAGAGGTGGAGATGAACGCGGCAAACGGGAAAGAGGGATAGAATGTAATGGGTCACAGTGGGATTCAGTTAGTACGCTTCAAAAAACCGTGGAGTCGGCAACGACAGGAAGTTGATCATGGGATACACAAGATGGAAGTAAATTTGGTGTACATCCGATGATTAGTGAATGTGTAGGTGGTGACACCGACGATTTGAGTCTCGAAAATCCTGTGTTTGCATCGCACAGAGTTTGCACAGCCCAAAATGCTGGTAAAACATGGTGTCAGTGACCAAGAAAAAGGAGGGCAAACTAGCGAGAAAGAAGTGGTGAACGTGAAATACGAGATAGGAGAGCAGCGTACGAGTTGACAAACGGCGATTTGCGGAAGAACTGGCCGCGGCGGAACAGACGGAGTCGGAGATGTGAACGACGGAGACGGCGAAGTTGGCACCTGCGACGGGGCGGGGGCGCCGACGGCGGAGGCGGCTTTCCTGGAAGCGGGCGACGCCCGCAGGCGGCAGCTGGGGCGGGGGCGGCGGCGGCACGACCTGCTTGACTGTCCTGCCGGCGCGTCTGCTTTATGATGATGGCCGCTGGCTGCTGCATTCTACGTACGAGATATCCCTCCCCGCCTCCACAGCCCTTCCCCCCCCCCCACACGTCCCTACATCGCCCGCTTCCGTCGCTGCCACCGCCGCTTCTGTCCCGCGCGGTAGTCTTCACGCTGCACCTTCGCAAATTTTATCCCTTCAGTGTGAGAGAGAATACAAACCATACGTCCTCTATACAACGATAGGCACAGCTATGCCATCAAACTCTCAATAGACTCGTTCTGCATAAGCAGAATCTTTATTATTTTAAATTGTCATTTCCGTCGTTATTTATATGACGAGCATAACACCTAAATTGAAACGAAAAAGCATCGAACGAACGATCGGAAGAATCTTTATTGAATCCTCCGGTTTCGAATTGCTGCCAGCCGCACGACTTTCCTGCCGTCTCGAGTGCGCGACGAGTGTATCTGCAAATCTACACGATTCCGGTGCCATCGCGAATGCACTTGCGAGTGCGCACGCCTTCGCGGAGGCGTAGCTACGCACGGCAATAAAGCAACGGCAACACACCTCACCGCCGCTAATACCCGCGCGCGACCGCCGACGCACAGACGCGCCGCGGTGACGCCGTCGCCGTCGCAGAGCGTCGTGCGCCCGGCGCCTCCCGCGCCGCCGCGACGCTCGTTTGGCACGCGAGATGACGGGGGCGCGTTGCGTCGACGCGAGACGCTCGAAAGGGACGTGACGCGGTTATTTTAAAAATGTTTATTTCTCGACGGACGGACGGGCGGGCGCACGCACGCGAGCACGGAGGCAGCACGGCACCGGCGTGTGGGGAAAATAGTGGAACGGGGAGGAAGAGGGGGGCGGCACAGGCGGCAAGAAGGGGACACAAGAAGGTGACTGCAGTCAAAACGAGATCGTAGTGGGTGGTGATGACTAACATTGAGTATGTGGTATTGTGGATATAACAGTACTCTCCGTAGGCGAGGAAATTGGTAAGCTTTGTCCATACCTTTACCATTCTAAAGAAAATGTACGTCACTAATTTACTTGTTTTAAAATCTTAAGTAATCGTGTTATTGTATATTTGTTAATTAATTTACGTAAAATTAATTGCAGCCAATATCTTGCTGTAAAATGAATACGTTCACAAATATGTGTTGGCTAACGTAATGAACCCGTGGCTCTACAATCGTTTCACCTTTATTAGAAGACGTGCAGTACTGGCCCAATAAATAATCTAAAACTCAGTATGGTAGGAGAACGTGGGGGAAGAATAGAGGGAGCGTAGAAAAATCGTGTAAGTGGCTTAGAGATAACATAGGAGGAGGTTAGAAAGATCGTGAGGGAGTGTAGAGAGCTTGGAGAGCACAGAAAGAGCGTATTGGAACAAAGAGAGAGCATGGGGAGCGTAGAGGTGGACAACGAAAGCGCGAAGAGAGCATGAGGAGCGTTAAGAGAGCGTGGAGAACCCAGAGCAGAGATCGCTTAGAGAGGATGGAGAGCGTGATGGAGAGCACCGAGAGAGCGTAGAATAACAAAGAACACTTAGAGTGCACGAGGAGCAAGAGAGAGCGCGAGGAGCTTAGATGGCATAGACAGAGCGTAGAGAGATCGTTGAAGGAGCTCGGAGAGAGCGCGTGGAGGGAAGGAAGGAGGAGCGTGGCCGTGGC
The DNA here is from genome assembly GCA_038098605.1 of Gryllus longicercus. NCBI lineage: Eukaryota > Metazoa > Arthropoda > Insecta > Orthoptera > Gryllidae > Gryllus > Gryllus longicercus. The sequence continues at coordinate 3,049,844 of JAZDUA010000101.1, forward strand.
GTGACCGGAGCTTGTGCCGTGGCGTGTTGCAGACCCGACGCGCTGGGCGGCGAGCGACGTGCGCGCGTGGCTGCTGTGGACGCTGCGCCAGTACGCGCTGCCCATGATCCCCATCGAGTACTTCGACATGGACGGGCCTGCCCTCGCCGCGCTCTCCGAGCACGACTTCCACCAACGCGCCCCGCAGGTGAGTCGCAACCGCTAAAACGTACAACTTATTCTTTTTTATTTTAAGAGTTGTCAATTATTTAAGTCAGACTATTAGTTATCAGTCTGCCTAAGAAAAAGAGATCCTGCCTCTCCTTCCCTTGGAGATTAGCTAGATCAGGTGGTTTTATTTGTCCGGTGGCTCAAGTTGAACGACAATTCATCGCTAGAGAACGACATGTCCAGCGAACCCGATAAGCCCTTTTGTTGATTCACTACATTCTGAAGAACCCCTTGTAGACTATTTTACTGTCAAAAAATTCAAAGCTTTTTTTTCTTCTCTTTCAACTAAAGTAAGATGACTGTTTTGCTTTCAACTAAAGTAAAAAATCTGACAATATCCCTTTTCAAGTACATTTCATTTCCCACAGCTAATTTTGTCACAACCATTCCTTCCTCAAGTTCTTATAGTGCAAAATGTGTTCATCTACTTATTCTCCTTTCGCCTCGAAGCCCCGTTCGTTTCTCTCCCCAATCTCGTGTGCCTTTCTGCACCTCTTCTCCCTTGCACGCTGTTCCGCGCGAGGCCTGGGCGCCGAGACTGGACGCTCCTGAAGCAAGCAACCGGCCGCTGCCCGCTCACCCGTTACTCCTCCAGAGACAAAAAGTAGCCAAGCGTTCCAGTTAGCCGAGCCAAGTTGGCGCGTCCGGTATTAATACATCTTGAGCGCATCGCTTATTCGTTCCTCGGCTCCTCTGTTTCCGACTTTTGGGAACAAGAAAATTAAAATGTCGACCCTCTGTGCCGCGAAGTCAATTGTTGCTACAGATTGAAGTAACAAGGACGAGTAACTATATGCTCAAATATTTTAATACTATCAGACAATTGTAAAGTTAAACGAATCCTCACAGACATCTGAGAAATATTATTATTACTGGTATTATTTTGTATTCATTATTATATTTTTGATTAATATAAATTAATATAATATGATATTGAGTTGGTTAATATAATCTGATATTAACATAATTTTTACTTTCACGATACTTTCAAACAAATATTTACCACTGATACAAGCTGATTTCGATAAAATTGGATTTTCTGTTATTTTATAAGTTTAAACATTCTCCATACTCCACACCAGAATTTGTACTCCTAAAAAAATATCTGAACATGAAAGGTCTTGCTCACATCCAAAAAAGTCTTCCACCCTGAGATACATCTTTCTTCATTATATCTGCCATCATCACCTCATGATTCACAACCTTTTTCTGGGTGTGAATGAGTCGATTGTCTTCTATGACTACACCCACTCATTGCTTCTGACCTCGTATTCTGCGAGGTGTCCATCAGAATTAGTCCTTTCGCCCTAGAACGCTGATTTAATCCGAACCATCCGGTCTCTGTACTCACAAGTGACTCATCGTGTAATGTCGAGACTGCAACTTGAGTCCTCTGACCAGTCTCCGTTTTGTCTATTTCTTTGAAACTTTGGTCCTTTTTTCTTCCTAAAGGATCTTCAGCTAAAGAGAGTTTGTTTTCTTTGCAGTGTGGTAGCACTCTTTATGCCCAATTGGAAATCTGGAAAGCTGCTTGCCAAGACCTGGACATCCAATGGACCAACAGCAGCACCTCCAGCAGTTCGACAGGAGATGAGCCCTCTGATGGTGAGTAAGGGCATTCTCCGTGTTTTTTAAGAAAAAACATTTTTTAAAATTAAAATGTGTAAAATTTTTAGGATAAAAGAAATAAATGCTACTCGTACTTAAGAGCTTCCAATTTCTCGCTATTCTAAAATACCAAGTATTTGCTACTACTGTTGAAAACAAATCTACAGATGCATATGAATGAAAATCCTAAAGCGGTCCCGCGAATAATTGCATTATTTTTCATTCATTGTTTTATTCTTGGAATAGCTTGCTGTATTAAGTTTCAAAATAAGTTGAAATGCAAAATAGTTGTCCATAATTATCTTAATTGCATTATTTTCAAATATAAAATTTAATTCGTGGAATAATTTCTCGTGATGATTCATGTTTACACCTTGAAGCTAACAGTGTTCATGCGTAGAAGTGTGATTCTTGAAATGACCGCCTTCAAAAAACCGATTGAAGTTCAGTTAACATTGTATTGGCATTAAAAAATTTATTAAAGAGTTTAGAACATTAAAAATCTAAACCGTTTGAAAAGTAGTTAACATTATTCTGATAACGAAGCGCGATTGGTCAAATGCTCGCGTGCTTTTGGATTTGGAAGTGACCGCTTGTGTTTTGTTTGCCCGCAGACGAGGAGGACATGGAGGCGGAGGCGAGCCCCGCGGGGACGGGCGCGGGCGGCGGGGGGGCGGCGCCGGGCGGCAGCGGGGCGAGCGGCGCGACGGGCGCGGCAGGCGTGGCGGGCGCGGGGGCGAGCGCGGCGGCGCCCGGAGGCGGCAAGGCGCCCTCCAGCCGGGCGACAGGCAGCGCGGCGGGCGGCGCGGGCGGCGGCGCGGGCGGCGGTTCGGGCGGCTCCCACATCCACCTGTGGCAGTTCCTCAAGGAGCTGCTGGCCGCGCCGCAGCTGCACGGCTCGTGCATCCGCTGGCTGGACCGCTCCAAGGGCGTGTTCAAGATCGAGGATTCGGTGCGCGTGGCCCGCCTGTGGGGCAAGCGCAAGAACCGGCCCGCCATGAACTACGACAAGCTGTCGCGTTCCATCCGCCAATACTACAAGAAGGGCATCATGAAGAAGACGGAGCGCTCGCAGAGGCTGGTCTACCAGTTCTGCCACCCTTACTCGCTGTAACCGCCCAGCCGAGCCGCTGTGCGCTTGCGCGGGGGCGTGTCCCGCCTCGTCAAAGCGCGACCGAACCGCACGCGCACGCGCGCTCCTCAAGCGAGCGTGCGTCGCGCTGGCGTTGCCTTTGATCGCGTTTTGCGGCCGTGGACTCCCCGCGCTACTTCGTTGTAAATACTTCATGGTTAGGGTTACCCGGGCAAGCACGGGCCTTTCTTTCCAAAGTGCCTGATAGTTTTATGGGGATACTTACTTTTCTTTTTCGTATTTTGAGAGGCAAGACCTCTTTGTACATAGTTTACCTTAATTTTCACTCATGTACTCTTGCAGTTAGCAAAGTATTAATGAGTGATGTTTTAATGTGAATTCTTCTGTTCGCTTTCACTTGCAGTGAACAAGTGCTATGTACTACAGTACTTGATTGTTTCACTGGCGTTGGGGAAGCAGCAGGAGAGAAAAGTATGCCAATTGGCAAATTAACATAGGTTACGTTCAGTGAGGCTGGTCCTCCTATAGATTAAGGATTTTAACAGATTTTTTACATGTATGTTATATTTGTATCTCAGAGTTTAATCAATAATTTATTGATCATTAACTAGAGCATTAGATTTTAAATCTTCAGCACCAGGTGAAAGAAAGGTAATTTTCTGGATCCGGTGACTGTTGTAATACCTTTCCGTTCTTATTCTTGCTATCTATTATCTCAATGTAATTGTGCACGTGTCTTTTAAAATGTGTGTAATACTATGTTATTTACTGGCTATTAGGGGTTGTTGCACTTTTCCTGAGCTTGTGAATGGGTGCTCGAGTCTGTGACTCTTTGAGCTCCATCCTTGCAAAGGAGGGAGGCAGATTCTCTGAGCTGGTGGCTCATTTTGTAGCTCAAAAGCAAGGGGAGTCATAAGCCTCTTGTGCACACAAACCTGAACGCTGGTGATTTTGGTCCCATATATCTATGATATATTTTTTCAGTAAGTTCTATGAACACCAATTACCATACTAGATCGTAAGGTACAGCTGTTCTCATGTGAGGCACTGTTAGTTTTAGTAAATGTTCAAATTCCAATTATTTCAATGTAACAGAAATAATTGATATAGAGTTTAAATTATATTTTATCCATTAACAAAACGATTTTTATAAATGTTAGAATAGAATGTGCATTTTAGATATTGTTGTAGAATATTTTCATTTGTTGTTCTTAATGTCACAGTTAAGGTACGTTAACTTGACATAGATATAAGTGATCTAGCTGTAATCATTTTCATGTTTGAAAAATATGAATTCTATGTTCTACTTAATATATTGCATACAGCATGTGCTGAATTTTTATATTATATTAAATAGAAAAATATTTAAAGTAAGTACAAATGTCTTTTAAAGTTTTATGTATTGTTACAAGTATGTAAACATGAAGCACTGATGTCATTTTAACTGTTGAGTATTGTAGAGATATTTATAAATTATAGACATATCTCATTTTACAAATGATATTTTGTCATATGAAAAATGTTTACATAATTAACATCAAATCTTCATTAACTTATAATGTTCATCACTTTACATGATGATATATATGTGGAAGTTATCCACATTTGTTATATGAATGTGCATTTACAAGCAGTGTTAAATTCTGGTAATAGAATGCCTGCTAATAAAAAATTAGGTATAAGAATGCATATTTTCATTGATACTCATCTTGTTACTGCCACAAAATCATGCAAGCACCAATGCCTGTGCCTTGAATCTCAGATGCCTTCACGCTGTTCATTGTGAAAAGTTCTCGTCCGGACTAGCTCTTCAGTGGACTTGTTTGTGCAATATTTTCTCTCATCAAATTGTGTCAGTGTTGTTGTAACAACCATTTTTCATTTCCTCACCAAAGGACATTCATTAGAATGAGTTCACTGGTTTCACAGTTTTACATGTTGACTTAATTTAAAAAATATATATAAATGCCTGTATTAAATGATCTTATTATATTTCAATAAATTATGTTTTGACAACGCATTGTTTTATTTGGAACTGATTATGAGAGTTTACTTCCCATGCTCTCGCACAGCCTGGAAAATCCTGCTCTGAGTCAGTGGCAGGACAGCCAGGAAACGTTGCAGCTGAAACATAGGAAACTGCTCCCATGAAAGGCATGTCGTGACGTCATATGCCAGCGAATATCCCTCCTAGTCGTTGGGCTCAATGCCGTCTATGTTTAGAGATCAGCTGGAATGGAACACGTTCGCCTTGAAGGAACCGGTCCCGGCCCGCGTCTTTCACTACGCCTGCACCAATTTGCCTCCGCGGAGCAGAGCTCGCTCCGCCCCTCCCCCCCTCTCGCCCTCGCGCCAGTCACGCTGGCGCGCGGCCAGGTGAAGTGCGTCTCCCTTCACTCAACGCTTCACTATCCTACACCCTAGAGCAGCGGTCTCCAGCCAGAAGTCCGCGAGAAAACTTTGGTAGACTGCAAACAAAATTTAAAATAATAAAAACAATAATAATTATTATTACTTCTCGCGTATGGGCTACTACTGATCACGCAACACATTTCTCTCTCCGAGGCCCGGTTCTATTCTATCCTGGAGAAATTAACGTGTGGAATTATAGGCATCAGCCTTTCGACTGCATCCCTTGATTAAGACAAGGTTGTTAGTCTTGAGTATCAATTAGGGGGGATAGCATGATGTTTATTATTTATTTTTATTATTATTAGTGGTGGTGGTAGCAGTATTACTATATTATTATTATAGGGTGATGAGGAGTGAAAAGAGTAGGATGATGGAATGTTACGTGGGGTAGTGAGAGGTTGGAGGCGTTCGTGGGCTTTTGGAACCATCCCAGCATTTGTCTTTTGACCGAGGAAAAGCACGAAAACCCCAGGATGGCCAGGCCGGGGCTCGAACCCGGACCTCCCCATTGCTAACCAGCGCGCTACGCGCTGGGTCACTTCGCTCCGCCTAAAATAATATTATTTGCAGTTTTCGTTTTAATAATATTGGATCTTGTCCCTCCTCGCTGTAGCCGCAAGATTGGAGATCCACAGCGGAGCGCCGCGGGATTTAATAATAAACCATTTTGGATTAGAATGCTATCAAAATGATGCGTTCCACAGAATGAATGTTTGGTTATTCCCGGTGGATGAAGGCTGGAGCCTCAACGCCAATGTGCAACGAAGTGTCAACTGAACCCAGCCCCAAAAAGTAATGGTTATTTCGTTTTCTCGATGTGTTGAGTCAATTCCTCCAATGAGGGATAAGAGTCGTAATAAGCTAAAAATACATAAACTTTCTTCGATATAGCATAAATTAATATCACACAGAAACGTGTTTCAAAAACAAACTGTCAATTGTTTCATAATCATTATACTAAATCAATATTTTTTTACAATTAGGCAATATTTTGTAACGAAAAAATGCATTTTCAGTTTTCTAAAAGTTAAAAAGCATTTTACAAAGTTTGATGAATAAAATAAGTTTCATTTTAATAAAATAGAAGTACTCTAAATACTGACTTACAATGTGTCATCTTTTTTACAAAGTATGTTAGTGGTTCGCGGAATTTTAAATTATGAATTAGTTCACCGTGAGATCCAGAAGGTTCGCAAACGCTATCTTGAAGCGAATTTTATTCCCTGGAACAATTCTTCTCAAATTCACTTTCCCGAAACAATTCTCTTCATGGATAAGGCTGCACTTTTTTGACGAAGAGATGTGGGGATCACCACGGTAGTTATTAACTAATTTCTTTATATTTATTTCCTAGGATTTTGGAGTAGATTCGTTTGAAAATAATTTACTTTTCTTTGTTCCGCCGAATCGGCCTTGCAAAGTTTAGTATTAACTATATACACATTTAAATGATAATGGGATCAATATTATTTTATCTTACAACTGTAACTTTAACTTAACAATGAATAATACATTTTTAATCTACCTAGCACGGCGTGCCTAAACCAATAAAGAAAATGGCAATGTTCCGTTGCCGTGAAACACTAACACAATACTGTCTGCGGGCAAGTAAATTCTTCTACTAGACTCTTGCAAGCAAACGTACAAAAATGTGTTACCTGTAAAGCAATTCTAGTCCCAAATTATTTCTTCAACGTCGAAACTGAATTTGAGAGGACTCAAAGAATATTTATTTTCCAGGACAGAAAAAACCTTGACAATGGACAGAATGAGAGTACAAATAAGATACAATAATCCAAGCAAGCATTGTGTTAAATTAACAATTTCCAGGTGTTAGTCCAACGCATGTAGTAAGACAAATATGGACTTTACTTTTTATGCATTAAAGCAATTTATTAATTATTTCCCGTCCGCATAACAAGCAAACATTTCTCACAGCAATCGTGGACACCCAAAAGACACAGCACATACCGAAGTTGTTTACCACACGTGAAAGCGATATGAACACAAAATAACGAATATTTATCGGCGTTTAATTCGTTTTTTTACTTTACGGTATACATACGTATATACGGAGAAATACACTTAGTATAGAAATACACTTATGTAATGCTGCGTGAAAAAACGGCGGATTTTCGTCAGAAAAATTCATTGTCGGGCCGTGATAACAATAAAAAGTGAATATATCCATTTTCTAAATTAAGAAACAAACCTCTAACACGTATTGTAGCAAAAATCCCTGTTTTGAGGGTCCTTAATTCCGAAAAATCAATTGACGGCAAAACGTCCGTCTGTGAACACTACTAGCCTTATGCGTAGGATTTTTTTTTTTTTTTTTTTTTTTTTGAAATTGAAGAAACCCCTGGCCATCTGGCTCCAACCAAAGCTTTGAGATTATGAAAAACATTTTTTTTAAATTTAGAGGTACTTTATGATCTACAGGAAATCACCTGGACATTTTCAAAATTTTCTCAAAAACAGCTCAAATTTTTTCTTTAAATTTCTTGTAAGAATAGAGGAACATACACTTATAAATATGCCATAGATCCGATTTTCACGGTTTACCCTGAATTTTTGAAAATTTTAAAAGTGTGCATTTTTTCGGCTTCTTCCTACAAGTACAAAATTGAAGATAGGCGGTTTTTCCTTCAAATTAAATATGTTGTCCAGAATAAGTTATTTCATTAAGGTCATATACATTGTTAAAACTTTTAGTAGTTTTCGCAAAATATTGAGTGCAATTTTCAAATAGACAAAAAGATTTTCTCAAAAACGAAAAGTTTAAAGAAAAAAATTTTCTTTAAACATTTAATAGGGATAGGTGAAATGTACTCTGTAAGATGATAGAAACGCCATATTGCTGTATTCTTTTGTTTTTTTCAAAAATTTAGTTTTTTTACTTATTTCACACGTAAATATTTGTATTAGCTACACATTATTATACTTATGAGTACATGTGATTTAAATAATGTCATATAAAGTTTCTCGACAACCCAACCATTTTCTGTGAAAACTAGCTCAAAATTCCGCATTTCCAGAAACGCTCAAACGCTATTTTCTCAAAAACGGCTCCAATTTTTCCATTTGATCACCGGACTTTGCTAATTGCTCTCTTTAATATGACGTAAAGTTTATTTCAGGATTTTTTTCAAAAACTAAACAATGTAATTTTTTGAAAGAACTCTCACACCGTTAATATGCACATTTTCAGAAAGGCTATAGCCGGGTAAGATGGTCAAAAGTGCCCCCGCACGAAATGAGTAATCAACTAGTGAGTGCTTTTACTAACACAAAAAGACTATTTGTGATGATATAATTCAGTCCCCATCCCCTCATCTCGCCTCTGAAAATGAGAAAACCTGAATTTTCACAAATTATTTTTTTAGCGAGATTTTTCCTACAAACTTATACCGACAAAAATACCCAATTAAAGTGGAGTAGTTTCTCTTTCATATGCTATTTTTTAAAATATTTTTTGGCGCCAAATTTGAACGTAAAAAAATTCCTAAATGTAAAAAAATGGAAAAAATCGTGAATTTCAGTATGTTGTTTTAGAGGTGGCGATCCCAAAAAATTCTCAAAAATGCCTGAATTATATACCTATTATCCCAGTATTTTTCCAGATTTTTTTTATTGGTGCGCCATATTGAAAAAAAATAAAAATCACATTTTTAACCTATTTTTGGCATATAAATACATGATTATTCGTTGTTCTATTACGAAAAAAATTCCCGAAAGTTCCTGTGATATCAGCAGGTATATCGGATTTTTTTCAGATTTTTTTTAATGGTGCGCCATATAAAAAAAATAAAAACTGCATTTTTACCCTATTTTTAGCATATAAATACATAAATATTCATTGGTCTGTTATGATAAAACTTCCCAAAAGTTCCTGTGACATCAGCAGGTATACCAAATTTTTTTTCAGAATATTGTGATTAGTATGCCATCTATAAAAAAATAAAAACTGCATTTTTAACCCATGTTTATCATATAAATACATAAATATTCATTGGTCTGTTATGAAAAAAATTCCCAAAAGTTCCTATGACATCAGCAGGTATACCAAAATTTTTTCAGAATTTTTTGATCTGTGTGCCAACTATAAAAAAATAAAAACTACATTTTTGAGCTATTGTTAGCATATTACTACATGAATATTCGTTGTTCTGATGTGATAAAAATTCTCAATAGCTCCCGTGACATCAGTCGGTATAACAACATTATTTCAGATTTTTTGACTGGTGCTCCATATTGAAAAATATTGAGAAAACAATTTTTTCTTGTTTTTGCCGTATTTATGCCATATAATAGTGAATTTATTCTTTTATAACCATAATTTTGTATTAAATATAATTATTTTACTTTCTATTTAAAATAAGAATGTATATACTGTATATACATATTTTTCAATTTGGTTTTGGTGCCAAAGTCTAAATATATATTACTAAAAAAATATTAAAATGCAATATTTTTTATTTTATTGATAAAATTTTATGTAATGTAATTTTATTTAATATTGACCAAAGAGATTTTATAATAAATCGCAATTTTTAAACAGTTGAATTATAAATATTTGAATTTATAGAATGCACTATTGAAGTTTCACTCACAGTTTAGTCTTCATCGGTGTCATCGTCTAACGTTGGCACAATGCCATCGGCGTCAAAAATATTTTTCAATTTTTCAGCTGGTTTGAGAATGCGAGACAGGTAACGAGCATGAGACAAATAGTATATAATACTAGCTAAATGCGAACAACAACCGATAGTGCGTCTACCATTAGCGCAGTCACATGCATATCGTAGAATACCCGATTTTCCGATGCTATTGGGGTTATATTCTATAAAGCATTTATAAACTGTTCTTTTCTTGTGCCTCGATGGAACCTCGAATTTCACGATGGTTGTTTTTTTCTTTGAGAAACGCAGTTTGATATTATCATTGCCATTTAACATTTCTGCTAAATATGATATTGCCTGTGATAATTGGTATGTCCCGGTAAAGAAGATTTTCAATTCCTTTTCACTCATTTCCGGGAAATCTAACAAATCATCGGAAGTGATTTGTTTAAAGGGCACAGTTTTGCGGTTCCATTTATTATCGTCAATTTCATTTGCCAACGTGTTCTCTACATCTTTCCTGTTATTGATTTGATCAACAACTTCTTGCACCATATCCTGGTCTGAATTTAAACGTTTGCCAAATGTGTTGTTTAGGTAACATGCAACTTTGCATAGCGAACCAACTTTTGGTAATAGTTTGTTGTCCAACTGATTGTGCAGTAAATTATATTTTTTACCTAAAACGCCGTGAACACTTTCCACTGGCCAACGAATTTTAGTTACCAAACGCGACTCATTCGATTGTTTTGTTGACAGTTGTTTCTGCTTTCCCTTAAATGCTGGCATCAATACCTTATAACCATCAGTTTCCAATTCATTTTTGACGTATCTAAATCCTCTATCTAAAACGAACACATCTCCATCCTTAAGTAAAGACTTTAAGCCATCTGTTTTCGACAGAATATCTCTTAAAATGGTAGCATCATTTTGATTCGCATAATACGGTCCCGGTACGTCAATTACAAAACCATCAGTGGTACAGATTGTAAAAGGTTTACACAGAGGTAAGCCTTTCTGAACGGAGTAAGATTTGCGCTGATAGTCGTTGTTTTTGCTTTTCTGGTGTCGATAATACGTTCCGTCACATATGATCATGAGATTATTTTCAACATTATGTAGTTTCTTTGCGACAATGGCAGTATGATTATCTATGAAATATTCTCTACTGAACGCCTGGAATCCAAATCGGTTGGGCAAAACATCTTTTTCAAATGAATTTAACACTGATGTGATAAAATCAGAAACTTGTTGTTCACGCTCCAAACCAAGAACAGTAGATATTAATTTATTTGAATTTCCACTCCTCAATTTAAACAAAAATACAACGAGTGCTTGGACTACAGTTCTAGATTCTGATGTTCTCATTGAGGTTAACAATTCAGCTAACATGTTAATGTTTTCCCAATTTAAACTTGTTAACACCTTCAATTTTTCGTCACTCATAGAATAATTGCCAATTTTGTCATGAAGACTTGAATCTACTTCGATTGATAACTGTTCCATGAATTTAGCAACCTCTTGTACATCCATAGAACAAGAATCAGCAACAGCATTAATATTTTGAAGTTCTTCATCATAAAACCGTTTCTTTATTAAATGAGCTTTACAGCATCTATTGCCATTTGGAATCATAATTCTCATTTTTGCAAACACTTGCATTCGAGCATCAAATGGTATTAGTACTATATTCTTTTTTTCATGGCATAAACAACAATATTTGTGTGTTCTAACGACTCGTGGAAATGGCATTTCAATGTATTCGACAGGTACTTTTTGCGGCGAATTATACGTATACTCATCTGTTGATTCCGAGATTGCTTGACTATTTGATGGTGTAACTTCATCAAGCGATAAATGAAAAGAATCTTGCGAACAAGTTAACTGTGCCTCATAGTAATCCGCTCTTTTTGTTTCTTGCATGTTTCGTAATGCTTTGCCAATAATTTTCTTACACTTTGGACATAATTGATCTCCAGCTGTAACATTCTTATTTAAAAAACTGCTTATAGATGTAACTTCACTTTCTGAAATTGTCTCTTTAGTTCCTGCAATTTTCCTTAAATATACGCTGCAACGACAACATTTACTATTATCCGTTTTCGCCTTTTTTGCTGGTACATCCAGTGATTCAGTAGACATATTCTATAATTAAAAACAATGAAACCATAAACTTAATATAATTCTTTTTGCAAATGTTATAACATATACTAGAATCTAGAATGTATAAAGGTTACTTACTTCACAATGATAATTATTACAATTAATAAAACAAAACTTTCACTTGATTTTATTTTATTTCACGATTTAAGAAAAAACGCACGTATTATTTCTTTCGCCTACTAAGCTCGTCGAAGAACTGAGAAGTATGCGCGTCAAAACTGATTGTCGGAATCTATTGTTTTGATTCATGTGTAATAATGAGAACTGATAAAACAAAACGATCTTTATTATTGGCAACAGTGCTTCGGCGAACCCAACATCTATGAATGTTTAATTTTTATTAGCTTATTCTATTTGACGTATTTATGTCGAATTTCCTTGTTTTATATTTATAAAACAAGAAAAAATTGTTTTCTCAATATTTTTCAATATGGAGCACCAGTCAAAAAATCTGAAATAATGTTTTTATACCGACTGATGTCACGGGAGCTATTGAGAATTTTTATCACATCAGAACAACGAATATTCATGTAGTAATATGCTAACAATAGCTCAAAAATGTAGTTTTTATTTTTTTATAGATGGCATACTAATCACAATATTCTGAAAAAAAATTTGGTATACCTGCTGATGTCACAGGAACTTTTGGGAAGTTTTATCATAACAGACCAATGAATATTTATGTATTTATATGCTAAAAATAGGGTAAAAATGCAGTTTTTATTTTTTTTTATATGGCGCACCATTAAAAAAAATCTGAAAAAAATCCGATATACCTGCTGATATCACAGGAACTTTCGGGAATTTTTTTCGTAATAGAACAACGAATAATCATGTATTTATATGCCAAAAATAGGTTAAAAATGTGATTTTTATTTTTTTTTTCAATATGGCGCACCAATAAAAAAAATCTGGAAAAATACTGTGATAATAGGTATATAATTCAGGCATTTTTGAGAATTTTTTGGGATCGCCACCTCTAAAACAACATACTGAAATTCACGATTTTTTCCATTTCTTTACATTTAGGAATTTTTTTACGTTCAAATTTGGCGCCAAAAAATATTTTAAAAAATAGCATATGAAAGAGAAACTACTCCACTTTAATTGGGTATTTTTGTCGGTATAAGTTTGTAGGAAAAATCTCGCTAAAAAAATAATTTGTGAAAATTCAGGTTTTCTCATTTTCAGAGGCGAGATGAGGGGATGGGGACTGAATTATATCATCACAAATAGTCTTTTTGTGTTAGTAAAAGCACTCACTAGTTGATTACTCATTTCGTGCGGGGGCACTTTTGACCATCTTATCCGGCTATAGCCTTTGTAAATAATATAGTATTTGTGAGTTGAAGTACTTTAAATTACTTCAAATGAAGTTTTTCGGAAACTCAATAGTTTTCTGTGAAAAAGGGTTTCAAATTTCGAATTTACAGTACTGTTTACACGCCATTCTTTTTAAAACGGCTCCAATTTTTTCAAAGAAAGTTGCATTTTCGGAGGAGGATTTAATATTCATAAAATTACTTTGAGTGGCTGGCAAGAGAATGTGGCAAGTTCGTACAGCTAACCGAAACCAAAGGGAAATAGAAAACTAATACGGGAAAGTTTGTGCCGTTCTGTAGAACGACTAGTTACATCTTAATTTGCGAAATAGTTATTCACTTGTAAAAAACCTTTCAAAAGTCATTATTGGGCCTAATATGAAAATAAAATTTATTGAAGTAGCTAAATTCAATAAAGGGTGTTTCATGGAATAGAAATATTAACTACACAAGAATATTAATTTAAAATATCTGCTGTAGTAAAACCCATGAAGTCAAGACAATTATTTAGCATTAATGATCGTTGTAGTTTCTTTCTGCTTCTCAGAGGCTCTACAGAATTTTACTTTTTCACTACATGATACCATTATTGTTTGCAGTTTAAGATTTTCATTAATAACGAAAGTTTTTATCTCGAAGTCGTCCACTAACTAACTCAATGTCCTTTCATGGGACAATTCTCTTTTGAAAGGTTTTCATTAAATTTGTAGATTCATTAAATTGAAGAAGATACTAAATAAAATAAATATAAAATTAATAATTTTCCATGAATCCTGTGGCATCAAGATGGGGCTCGGCACTAGACATTGTTACAATACGCGTCTGCTCCCCATGCCAGATCAATAGACCAAAGCTCACCTGAGTCATATGGGTGGATACTAGTTCAGTGTGAGAGGGTTGAGACTGAACTTAATGCCATAAACATTCCAGTAAGAGTCACCCAACAACATCACTTGTTAGAAAGAGGACACAGAGGTAATGGAAAGTGAATGGTGCTATTCTATTTTTTTATTATAATTAAATTTATTTTAACAAAAAGGCATAACGCTGGAATAATAATTCATTTTTCAACAGTTCTGTGTCCATCTTTTAAAATATGAAGATACTTATTGACTCTCACTACAATGTTCATGGCCATAAATTCTGCATTATCCCTCTTCGCCTGAAATAATGTTCACGCATCCTTGGTGTACATTGATATACTGACTTCAGAGAAGAAGGACGATATTTTTTGACAAAGCCTAGCGCCTCTTAGATACGAATTTTTTCATCGGAAAGTGCTGCCCTTCAATCCATCTACTTGCCCTCTGCGTTTGGGAACTTTTTCTGAAACATAATGCGTATGAAAATGTTCGGCGTGACTCGAAGGCGTTAAAACGACAAAGGATTAGGACGTACACGTTGTGAGAAGGAACTGGCCATGAGACTCCCATGAATAATGGTGATAATAAACATGTAGATATCCGCTGGGTGTATCTGTGATTCGAAAATGGAAGATCTGCAGGTTTGCCTTCTTATTATTTATTATTTTACACTGCCATTTATTTTATTTTCTTGTTTATAAGAGATAACACGACTGTTGTGATGTTTGGGTGAATATCAGGGGCGCATTGGATTACAACCTTAATTAACACACTGTGCCATACCAAAATCATTTTCTTGCAAATGAAAAAGCTGAAGGAATCAAAATTAATTTTGAGTCACAATCTTTATTTGAAAGATTACCCGTTTAAACTCTTTGTGCCTGAAAAGATCACCTGAATAAATTTTTAATGAATGTCACAATTATCTTTCCCTAGATACTAGATGTCTAATCAGCTTTGGCATTAACGTTTAGATTAGTGGTTTAAGGAAAGAACGAAATTAATATTTTAAAAATTACAATTTAAAGAAAATGAAAATAAATTAATCTTCAAATTTCTCACTCTAAATTCCCATGTTTATAAAAGGATGAATAACAGGAACCTTCGTAAATTAGCTACAAGGCTGTATCCTTTGAGCTTATACGTGATATTAATTATTATGACAGACCATACGCTAAGAATCCGGACTCAAAGACGGACTGTTCATATCTTGGAGGTAACGTGACATTCCATTGAAAGGTAGCCAGCGTAGGGGTATGTTGATAACTCCATTAGTCACTGTTGCATAAGTATTGCTCTGCAGTCGAACATTACGACTGAACCACTTCCAACACCTATTATTCAGATACTAGATGAAAATTATTAGCCACCAGAAGCCGGAATAGTTAAGTGGTTAGTTTCTTCGGCACATCCTTTACGTTTTTGCAGAATCATTTTATAAAATGAGACTCTTACAACAAGTGACATGTCTTTTGGATTTAATTATCACGTACAATCTAGAGATAAAGAAATATGATGGACATTATAGAAACTAACATGAATGGTAATGTACAGTACACCAGTAAGATTAATAAAAGTGAAGCATTAAATCAATTATGGTAAAATGCTTGCAGACCTTGTAAATTAGCATCATTAACATCATCCGATCGCTTTACAAATGTCGAATATCGCAAGTAACTTCAGGAATCGTTAATCGGTAAAAATCAAAAAACAATTAAAGTTTCAATTTTGGCTGAAAAAGTGCGAATACTTGATTGCGTTATTCCGCTTATTTTCATACAGCGCGTACCGACTGAATTCTTACACTGAATACCTCACTGACGTTATGCAACAACAGGGCTCCAAGGAAGAGACCGCCCACTATTAAATACTTACTATTTACGGGTGCGTTATGAAACAGCAACACCTTTTTTTAGTATGAAAGAACTTTTGTAGTATATTCTGTTGTTGCAGTATTTGTGAAGAATCTTTTTCTTAAAATGTGTAGTAATTTATTACAGTGTTATACGGGACTTTTTGAATTGTTGGTCAGGAGCAGTTTGTCTATTTGTGAATTATTTAACGTAAAAAACAATTAAAAACTGTGTGATGTTCTGAGTGGAGAAGTGCAACTTATGTACGATTTCTTGAGTTCTTGGATTTCTGTCCTTACTCACAGTATGTGTGCTACTTTTGGAAAATAATTTTATGGAGTTTTCATCAGCAATATATTTGCTGCTAGAGGTCACTAGTATTTACAAATACAACATCTGACGGAATCAACGGCCCTTGCTGCAATTTTTTACGTGCGAATTCATCGAAATTCTATTAAGCATATTCACTGACCCGAGACCTTCTTTGTTTGAAATGCAGAATCACTTTGTGGTTTCTGTACAGTCCGGGAACGATATCGCTGTGATTTCAAAAGATGGATGTTGAGTTTCGAAATCGCTTCTAACTGACGTTTCTCTCATAAACTTGACGTCCTTCTGATTCTTTATTTTTAACCATACTACTGCGACACTCTAAGCAATGCTGTAAGGGAACCATAAATCGTTATTTTATGTATACAATATATTTGTAATACCAACGAAAGTATCTCCCTCATAAACTCAATGCTTCTGAAATTAAATTAAAATGTATAGTAGTAGGCATTGGAGCGGTTTTTATATTTTCAGTTGAAGAAGATGCAGTAAAACAAACATCATTTTTAAATTATATCTGCTTCTTTTTCGCTGAAATAAATGCATGTTACGAAGAGGCTGAACTTCTGCAAATACAATATGCTCGCATGTTGAATTAAAGGACACATAACTGAGTCATAGTTTTGTTTAATCGCTAAGGCATCATTTCTTTTATTGCAATTGTTCTTACCCAGCTTAATGCCAAGTGAAAATTATATTTTTGTTTTAAATTTGTCTGTTTCGTAGAATTTTTAGCGAATCATTTCATGTAAATGTAAATTGTTTTTTGTAATTTTATGTTGATAAATATAGAACCTGATAATGGGAAGAACTTTCATCCCGAAACTTAATCCAATTTGTTACAAGAACCATTATTTGAAATAATAATATATTATTGAAGAGATCATATGAATTGAATGATTTAATTGTCTTTGAAAACTGGGCAGAGACAACATATTATATCAAGAAAATAATATTTTCGGTGATAGAGCATATACGTAACTATCGTAGTAACTAGAAATTCCTTATACTTTGAAAATATTAGAGAAAAAAGAATACTATTGTAGAATTGTATTTGGTAAAAACTTAGCACTTCGTTATAGGAATATTTAGGTGCGTTGTACAGGAGCACGCATCAATAAGGAAACCCGCAACTTAACGCAGGTGGTCGCTTTCTTTTGTTCAAACCGTCCCGCGTGCTCTAACGTCCTGTCCGTGTAAATGCGCCATTAGCCACGGAAATTCGGGAGTTACTGGGTGTTAGGTCCTGCTCCGACGGACGTGGCTTTGCGTCTTTTCGCACGTGCGTGATATGGGCTCGCTTCCTTTCTACATCACTCCCCCTTCCCCCGCCCTTGCCCCATCACTGTCACCCCCCCTCCCCGCTCCCCTTCCAACACCCAATGCCTCCCTCGCTCCTTGCCGGCGCCCCAACCCCTGGGCACTGCTCTAATGCTTCCCCTGCCCTTTGCCGCCCCCGCCATGCCATTTCCCCGCCCTTGCCGTCCCCACCGCGCGCGCCGGGGAAATCCCACGGGAACGAACTGCACGCCCACTGCCCGTGTGCGCTGTCCGGCGTTCCGCTAGGCAACGCGACGATGCACTGCGGATCATGATATTTATTCGCAAAGCACAATGCAGGATTAAGGCACAAGCAGAACAACCTCCTCTTCAGGACCCTTTTTTAACACTGTAACGATGAGAACTGTTATTTTATTGTTTGCGGCTGCCAAATTTACAGGAGTCAACTTAAGTTGAAAATAAATAAATATATATATATCTTAATTCTGTCTCTGGCTTGGAACTGTTTGTTTATTAGTGCTTTTTATGTCATGTTTTACTACTGAATTCTCCTTTTGGAACGAACGGCCTGATAAAAAAAATATTTCACGTCTTTTTAAGTGTTTTGAGGAAACTGGTAAATAGTTCCTACGATATTGATGATTTAGAATGCCATTAGATATAAAAATTGTCGAATATTTTATTCGCCGTCAGATGTAATCATTCTGCTGATGCTGGCCAACCATTCTGTCAAAATTAACCTATGTACATTTTCTATGACAATACTCGTAGAAAATATAACATGGAAATATTGCATTTTGAATAGGAACAGTTTCCTATTCGAATTCAGTGCATTGTGCGCTATTCTTTTTATAAGTGTAAAGCAGAGTCATTTACTTTCTTGCTCCAGGACCTTTGGCCTGAGCACGTTTTCTCGCCCGAGATTATTAAAAAAATTTAGCACCCATGTTACAGATAAGATTTTATTTAAGTAATTTTAGTGATTCAAATTTATTTATATACATAATTAACTAGATGTTAACTTGACTCGGTTTGTCTCTTCATATTTCCCTCTCATTATTCCTTCCATAAGAGAGCATATATCATTCAATTGTTTTCATATTTCCCTCTAAGAACGATCCTCACGATCCCGGTAAGTTATGCAATGTACATCGAGTTCCGTGTGGAAGACTGTGATAAGAAGTAATGTATCAGTAACAAATAATAGTTATTTACGCACCAAGGACGTTATAAGGGTTCTAATGATCGAGCGGCAACAAACTTTTTGTAGCGCGAGATCATTTGAACCACTGAACGCCCATGGTTCATACATAATTTTATTTTTTACCTAATTTTACTGATTCAGATTTACTTATTTGCTAAGAAACTATATGTTAACTTGATTCCGTTGGTAATTTCATATTTGCCTCCCATAATTCCCTTTCAGAATGCCCACCATAAGAGAACATGTAGCATCATTCAACTGTTTGCAAATTTCCCTCCTAACCACTATCCTTTCGATCCAGTTAAGTTGTGCAGTGTACATCGAGCTCCATATCAAAGGCAGTGAAAAGCAATAACGTATCAGTAAAAAAAGGAAAAAAATATTTACACATGATTTAATGAGCGCTAAGATCTTCAATCGAACTGGATTCTCCAACGCCATTAATCATCTGGTGGAAAGATTCAATTTACGCAATAATGGATTCTTAATGTTACTGTGATTCTAACACTTTATAATTAAAAATAATGTGAAAACCAATATTTTCGAAACAGATGAAAACAACATATTTTTAATTCTCACAATTTCACACAAAACTAAGGAAAAATTATTTATATTTTAAAAAGATTGTAAATGTTACTATTAAAGTTCTAAGTTTTAAAAAACTATTTTCCATTGCAGATTCACGACAATGAGCAGAAAAAGGAAATGTAGATCACGGGATTTGGTCGGAGTGAGTTAAGACATTAAAACATAGTTTGAATTCGGCGTTTCGAAATATTTTATTCCATTTCCAGGGTGTACTACCAGATAAACTTGAGCCCTGCAACTAAGCCCACAACAAATAAAAAGTTATCAACCCTTTCAATAAAGGATTGTAGGATGGCGTCAAAAATATTTTGTCCTTGGCAATTTTCGAAAGTTTAGAAACATTACTGAAAATGGAATTTGCCCATTTTTATAAACGCATTCGAAGGCTACGACTCACGCATTTTAATCTGGGAATTACTATTTTGGTGAAAACCCAGATGGTTAGATTCAGGCGCAGGGATGAGCAGACGCGTGGACAGACCGTCACTTTGTGAAAATCCACTTTCTCGGTATCAAGAACCCACACAAAGATTGATTCCGCCTACACTTCATGTACAATTCTACTACTTCATATACGAGAAAATAGTAATTTACTAGGTATAGGTGGAAGAAAAATCTACCTTTTCGTTATCAGGGACCCACGTTTTTTGATCCGTCAGGAACTCTATTTTTTCACAGCATTGCGTTTTTTCTGCATCATTGTGTTACTCATGACTCTGGCTCATTTACATGACTCTGGGCGCGGAAGCCTACGACTTCATTGTGTTACTTTGTCTACACTGCTAGTAGCACTTGAGAAGCTACAAGGGAATTGGTGCTGAAACATATCGCTCATTTTACTCTTCAACCATCTGTTCACGTTCATCTACAGCAAAAAAATCGTTTTGATATAAACCTTCAAATACAAGTACATTTCGTGGAAGTCAAGACATCTTCAGCGAAGCACCACGGTTACGTGAACCCCAGCAACTCTGGAGAAGACGGTCGGCAGACGATGTGGTTTAGAGTGGGCCATGAAGCAGGTGGCGGGGCGGAGGGCGCCGCTGGGCGCCGGTGTGGGTCACGGAGGTCACGACACGCTGCCGCAGCCCCCTCCCTTCTTTCCGATGCCGTGCCGCCCCCCGCCTCCACGGACCCTGTCCTCCCTGTCCTGCTCCCGTCCCCGCCTCTGCTTCCCGCGGACCCCGCCACGCCGCTCCATGCAGTCCCCGCACCCGCCGCTGCCCCCGCCGCTCCCTGCAGCCCCCGCGATATGCCGCCGTGCGGGGTCAAGGCGGAGGGCGCGGGGTCGCAGGTCGCGGTGCGGTAACGTGGGCGAGCGCACGGCCACGCCAGGCCGAGGAAGAACGGGAATTCCGAGCTCTGCGCCTCGTGCGCGACGGCGCCGCTTATTTTAACACTTTGGTCGGAAATAAATTATCCCGACGTAACATCCGGAAATTAATTTGTTTTTAGGGGAAAAAATGAGCATCCATTTGTGGCGTCATATCTGTCGCCAGCACAAACGGTCACGACACGGCACTCCTTCCAAAGCCTTTGTGCGGCCCGACGTCACTTCCGCCAGCGCTGTCCACATGGCTGATATAGTACGTTTGTGCTGGCGACAGATATGACGCCACACATTTAAGATGGATTCTGACTTCACTAAATAAAAGAAAAAAGGAAGAAAAATCTACCTCTTCGTTATCAGGGGTCGACGTAAGCTGATTTTCTGTCGAAAATTAGACTTTTTTCTGCAAAATTTCGTTACTCCCTCTGAATTGTTGGAGTAAAACTTTAATAATTGTAGTGAAAAACAACGCCGACTTCTGGCATAATATGCTTTTCTACAATAAAATCAGATATATATGTTGCCCTAAAGTCACAGGAAGGACATTGCTCTTCTGTCACGTTAATTAATTTAAAATAGTTTTTTTTTATTATTAACGGGTTTGCATTGTTTACACTCCTTCCAAAAGATACGAGTATAATAGTATCGTATTAACAGTAATTTATGAAATCTGATGAACGCGTCGATATTTTTTCCTCGGCTATTAGGCGCGGACTCTGTCGAAGGAAACAGCAACAAGCAGCCCTAACCAACACCAGTACCTTCACTCTCCCTCGTGCAACCATTGCCTATCATGCACCAACTACGGAGGACGTCGCATTGTGGCGCTTTCTAAAAACATTGATCGTTCAGCGCATGAAATTAAATTGTCTTCAGAACTTGCTCTGATGGTACGCGCAAATGAAGCGCGTCGATTTGGTTTAAGACGTTGTGCAACATTCTCGGAACTGATTTTGTAGGGAAGGAGCCGTCCTAGAGTCCGTAAGGAGCAGCCTTTTGAGCAGTTTTATTCTATGAGCATGTTGCTATGACCGGTCTAACTTAAGGAACTGCAATTCATGATTTTTGTGAATGGGAATTCTCGTTAACAAACATTTCAAGCCAATCAACACCTGCAAAATTTATATTTTTAAATGTAACTTTCTTTTTGATCGAGGCCATCACATGTTCATCACAGCGAAATTTCAGTGTTCGCCCTGATGGCAAAACTTTGCTATGTGTAGATGAGTTGCATTAAAAAGTATTTTATTAAGCTTCTAAACCTATTGTTAGGCCGGAGCGGGAGGTTCTCAAAGCCCAGTTGGCAATGATGTTGCGCCTTCGTTGATAGACGTGGACTCAAGATACAGAATCTTTGAGAGGGAGATATCAGTGAAATAAACTACTGGAAAAAATAAAGGATATGCACAGGATGGTAGAACATAACGACTGCAACAAAAGTTAATTGTTGCGATGAACGTTAGATTACTAAGCATGTGTTTGAAGCAAAATAGTGTGATGTGTAGGGATTTATAGTAACACACGAACATTGAGGTGAGGCTGAAAAATGTTTAAAATGTTCAACTCTTTCATTAATTATCTTGAATACACTCACTGAATTTTATGCTTTTCATTAGTTTTGTAACGTATTTTTAAAATAGCAATTATCAAGTATTGAAAACATTAATATATTCAGCGAAACACTAGAATTTAGAATGAAAAACCTACATAATTATATGAAATAAAATATAGAATTCTTAACGTTTCTTAATTTCCCCGGTAGTTTAATTGATCATATTTAATTCAAGTGGCAATCATTCGTTTGTGCTGGTTATTTCTGTTAGTTTGTTTATGAGTATAGATTCCTAGATTGTAGAGAAGAATATGTAAGATCTAGTATTTCGTATTTGATTGGTAGCAGATAGGTAATACAGCATAATGATAAGTCACGACATTAGTACAACAAGAACAATTTCAAAAGTTCGAGATATGTATTTTGAAATTATACGCGTATATAAATTTACGAAAATCCTGGACGAAAGATTCATTTATATTCTATAACTATGTGCACAACTATTACAGAATGTTCTAAAATGTCCTCGATCTTTTATCCAGAACGTGTCAATTATTTAATAGAACAATTTTGCATGATAGAGCCGTAAGGTCCGATTCTATTAAGGGGCTTCGTGTCTGCCTGTCCTACCCTGCTGATTCTTATGTACTACTTGTATCCTTTACAGCCATCGAGAGCATCCCCTTTCACTTGCTACAGAAGGCTTCGTTGTAAATCTTTTATATCTATGGATTTTCCGCTTTCCGATATCCGGCTGGATGCTTAGAAGGTAATGCAGTAAAATAAGACTTTGAATGCGTCCAGTTACAAAACCAGTCTCCACAAATACGACGTTGCCACAAGACGGATACATGCTGCCCCTCGCAGGATGCTATTTGCGAGAATGTTAAAGGGCGTTCGCATGTGAGTCAAGCCTCACACTTCGCGGCGGACCGCAAGAGGATTACTTGCATATTTCAATAAAGAACCATCAAAAAGTCTTCACCACTGGTTTGGGGGAACCAACACACCACCTTTGACTATTTCAAGTTATTACTCTATGCGAAATGTTATTGCTCAAAGCGGAATGGCATTCAGGTTTTTTAACTTTTTCGACTTCGAAATACGAATTCAGTGTGAAGAACAAATTCAATGATATCGAAATTCTGTCCGAAAGTCTTGCGTGACGGGTCACAAACCTGAAGACCAAGGGAGAAAAGGGAGACCAAGAAAATTTCGCATTCAATTTTTTAAAATATTGTGTTCAACAATTTGTTTTTCATTTTCTTCAGTTTGTTTACTTTACCATACCTTTTCGGCAATATCCAGCATATAAAAAAAGCAATGATGATATAATAATTAGCATAGTGCATAAGCATAAATGAAACAAAGGATTTTCGTCAGTGAAAGATAGACTTCTACAAACAGGAAAACAGATAATATAATGCTTAGGCTGGAAATTAAGTGAATAGGTATTCGTAATATTAAGAAGAATGCTTTGGAGGTGATTGTGTGCAGATTTTGCCGGATGTTTGTAAACAGGTTGGTTGGCACAAAAATTTACGAAACTCATGGGAGTTAGTTTACTGTTAGGCCTATATTCACTTTCTTACAGAAGCCATCACTGTATAACTGTACTGCATGCAATCAGAAATGCCACGTGTTTAAGAAAATGGAAACTTTCATTAATGACAATTTCTTCTATTCCGGCTCCTATCAAATGTCGTTCCCTCCCCGTTCTTGAAGTGTGCCATCCTTCCTACCTTGCTCTGATTTCAGAGCGCCGTTAGACCGGTATTTTGAGAGTGGGCTTAAGACAAATGATCTTTACGTTATGAACCCAATTTGAACCAAGAGGATCCCGTATCGGGCAGCCTAAAAGATGTTACATCAGTATTACTAGATACATTATTTTCAACGAAGCCTAGATTATTTAATTAAGTTCTAGATATCAGAAGTGATTTCTCTAATCAGGAAATTGTTGTAATTGGGCGCATATATATATATATATATATATATATATATATATATACTAGCTGACCCGGCCACGCGTTGCTGTGGCTAAAGTGTTTGTTATATTACATTATAGTAAACAATTGTTGCTTTTGAAGGGTATGGTAGAATCTGATGGTATCATCGGAATACGTGGCAGCAGGACCACTTTTCCTTTAAACTTCCCAGCCAAAATGGTTGCTTCAAGAATGTTTCCGGTGATCTTTTTGATGACCAAACACGTACCGTTACATAATTGAGGTGGATTCAAATTACGGAGGAGAATAATAGGGGAACCAATCTTTAATCGAAGATTATGTGGTGGCATTCCAGGGATATCTAATGAATTTAAAAATTCAATCGGAAAATTTACACTTTCATTTTCATCAACAACAGTATCGATTGATTTAAAAGACATCATATCGCCTGGTAACAACTGTTGTATCTGGAAGTTAATTTCGTCAACATCAACGTTTTTGGCTGCCAAAATCGCCCGTTGACTAAGCCATTCATGATTCAAATAATTATTCTGTATATCCGGGAAAATACTCTGAATCAATTCATTTTTATCCTGAACAACAGTGCAAAAATTGTCTGGTAGTTTAATGCATTGCGTATTTGGTTGCAGTTCTATTTTACCGTTCCCAATATCTAGTAGTTGTTCGGAAAATATTTGTGCTGATGGATCATTTTGCAATTGTACTCGCATATTTATGGTCAATCGAAGTGTTTCAACACTTCGCCATAAGAATGATTGTTTCAAACATGCATTAATCTCATCCGCGAAAGTAGAGCGAGGTATAACCGGTAAGGTCTGCCGGAAGTCACCAGACAAAAGTAAGATAGCACCACCGAAAAGTTTATTATTGCTGTTTAAATCTTGCATAGTTCTGTTTAATGCTTCAAGTGAATATTTGTGTGCCATTGTGCACTCATCCCAAATTATTATAGAACTCTTCCGCAACACTGCAGCTATTCCACTATTCTTTTTGATGTTACACATTGCATCTGGTTTATTATGAACGTCCAATGGCAGCTTGAATGTTGAATGTGCTGTTCGCCCACCATCCAGTAAAGTAGCCGCAATGCCTGACGATGCTACTGCTAATGCGATTTTTTGTTGCGACCGTATTTTGGCAAGAATCAACGATATTAAAAATGTCTTACCGGTTCCACCGGGTGCATCCAAGAAAAAAAAACCGCCTTGTTCAGCAGCAACAGCCAGCATAATCCGATCATAAATAATTTTTTGTTCTGCTGTCAGTAATGGTTCACTGTTCATGATAATTGTTGCTAAACTTTCATGGTCATATTGATTTTCTCGTTGTAAATCGGTATTGACTAAGTCGGTGGCTGGACGATTAGGTGATGGCATACCATAATGATTAAGTGGTAAATTTGAAATAAGAACACATAAATCCTCGATCAAGACCAATGCTTCATTGTACATCTCTGGTGTATAATCTATGTTTTGGCATTGATTTGTTTATCTAATTCGGTGCAATATGTCTTCTGTCATACAATTTTTATATTTTTCCCACAAAGTTTGTGCTTGCGAGGGATAACATGTCGTCAAAATAATTGCAAACAACTGACGAATGTTATTCGGTGTTGATGTCAACGCAGCATCAGCAAGCGTTAAGTCCCAATGGTTATCGTCTTCTAGCAATTGCAGTTCACGACATGCATCCTGGTATGTATTGAATACTCGACCATTAACTGTTCGTAAAAATTCAAAAGACGTTGGTCCGGGAACATTCACCAATAACAAACGTAAATAGAAGCACTCACGTTGCTTTGGATATACCGTGTAAAGTCTCCCCAATGTCTTAGCTTTGAATATGCCTGTAATGGAAGGATGTGGTTTTCCTTGTTTCCGTGGCTCCCATTTTTTACTGGATTTGTTCCATGTGAAATAACGTGGAACATCACCAAACACCAATGTCTTCGCGAATTGGCCAAAAACATCAGGTTTTTGACACAATGTAAAAAATTCAGTTAGAGTCGTTTTCGGAGCTTCGAACGCTCTTTGGAGAACATTTTCTTCAGTGAAGTATACACGTTGACCGTTTTCAAGATGTATTGCCAGATGTTGGACAGCAGGATCTCTTTCGTGGATGGGAAAGCTGAGAATATGCCAAATAGCTTCATTGCTGCTAATGTATCTGCCCATTTGGTATCGTGCTATTTCGTCATTTTTATTTATGTTTTGTACTTCAAATATGGCCAAATCACTGCCTTTGTTTACATATTTACAAATATACTTAATTGATTTAACAGAACTGCAAAGCTCAACATTGATATGAGCTTTGTAAGTTTTTGAAAGTAGTGGTGAGTATGGTACCACCCACTGATTATCAAACTCAACTTGATTTGGAAAGTTCGGCAGTCGCATTGTAAATGTGTGGCCACCATTCTCAGTACTTCTGCGGCGATACATTGGATAACCATCAATATCCGTGATCGTGTCATTCGTATGCGGCTTTGGGAATTTTTTTTTACATTTTCCATTTTCCATGCACGGTGACGTCATGTTGAAAGCACCGCATGGCCCATGTATCATGTGTTTGGTGACAATATCAAATAATTCCTGATCAATTAATGGGTCTGGAATTTCGGCTGAAATTATTTGATCCATTTCTTCAGGACGGATTCTATCTTTAAGCCAAACCAATATGTGGGCATGAGGCAAACCTCGCTTTTGCCACTCTATCGTATACAGCCAACAACGTGTGATACCAAAAATTGAATATTTAACAATAAAATCAATTAAGGATTTCAATTTTTGTTTAAACACACGTGCAGTTAAATCATGACGATGAATGGCTTGTTGTCCTGGCAATAGTAAAGTTTGTATCTCTTCCCAATTCGGATTACATGTGAATGTAATAAATAAATCCGGTCGGCCGTAATGACGTACGTAAGTCATCGCATCTTGTATGTATTCCTGCATGTTCCGTGGACTGCCGATGTAGCTTGAAGGTAAAATGAAAGCATTACCGATGTCAATGGGATTTAAATTTCCATCGATGTTTCCAGCAACAGCATCTCGTAAGTGAATATATTCTTCCGATCGTAGTTTTGCCTGGTTGAATCGAAGGAATCGCAAGCGTTCGCTTTCGACCTTAGCATACATATCAACAATGTATTGATATGCATTGTTGCATAGATATATGCATCATATGCATAGATATATAATTAGCAATAAATTAAAATTGCGACTATAATTTGAGATTTAAACTATCCTATCTTTCAAGTTGGATCGAACTGCACATGGTGTGCGAATTTTATTATAATCGGTTAAGTGGTTTAGGAGTCCATTGAGGACAAACATTGTGACACGAGATTTATATATATTAAGATATCGAAATTAGTTCAGCCGTTCCAGGGATCTCCCCGGGCATTTATAAAGAACTACACTACGTGATCAAAAGTATTCGGACACGTGGCTGAAAATGACTTATCAGTTTGTGGCGCCCTTCATCGGTAATGCTGGAATTCAATAGGATGTTGGCCCGCCCTTGATGACAGCTTCCACTCTCGCAGGCGTACTTCCAATCAGGTACTGGAAGGTTTCTTGGGAAATGGCAGCCCATTCTTCGCGGAGTGCTGCACTGGGGAGAGGTATCAATGTAGGTCGGTGAGGCCTCGCACTAAGACGGCGTTCCAAAACATCCCAAAGGTGTTCGATAGGATTCACGTCAGGACTCTGTGCAGGCCAGCCTATTACATGAATGTTATTGTCGTATAACCACTCCGCCTCAGGCCATGCAGTATGAACACATGCTCGATTGTGTTGAAAGATCTAATCGCCATTCCCGAATTGCTCTTCAACAGTGGGAAGCAAGAAGTTTTTTAAAACATCAACGTAGGCCTGTGCCGTGATAGTGTCACACAAAACAACAAGGGGTGCAAGCCCCCTCCTTGAAAAGGACCACACCATAACACCATTTTGGACGTGTCCGGATACTTTTGATCAAATAGTGTAGTTGATTTGTAAGTTTGAAGGGATTGTGAATACGTAGTATTTAATCATAACTAACATCGCAAAGGAAAAAACAAATATTGTAAACTGAACAAAGTATTTTAACATGTATTTATTAGACATTTTATAACTGTATAATTTACTAATGGCACACTATACATGTTTTTTAACTAGTGTTTCGTGTAGTAACTCTTTAGATATTGTATTGAAAATGTGATTGGTTGACGAGCACCAAACGTTTGCCATTCATGAATGAAAAGCAATAACCATATAACCTAAGGAATACTACGTATTCACAATCCTTTCAATCCTACAAATCAACTAGTCTTCATCAATATCATCACCAAGGATTAAGGGCACAATCTTCAATTTCACCAAGCAAACAGGCAAAAATAATTGAATTGGTTTTTATATCACCTAAGTAAGCATTTTATATTATGAAAAGGCAATGTTTTGAAATCAGAGTCAGACACTCCAATTTTACTAGTATTTATGTACAAGATAATTTATAAAAAATAATATAAAAATAAAATATAAATTCATTAATTAATAGTTTTAAAAACATTTCTATGTTAAGAGGTAGGGGACACGTACTCCCCTGGCCATCCCCATGGTCAGGGGTGGATCCAGCCAATCATTGGGGGCATCATATATTTTTGTTAAATAATAAAAATTTTTGTTGTTATATTGTATATTTTTGTAGTGTTTATACGATACTACACAATATTATTTTTTAATTCCATAATTCTAACACAAATAAATATTTAAATAAATATTTGCAATAAAAAAAGATGACAGACATTTTCCTCTAGGCCTTTTGGGGATGGCATGGCCCCCATGCCCCCCCCCTTGACCCGCAAAAGCTCGTGAATCAGTTCCTGATTCTGTGAGCATCAATCTGATGTTAACTCAGCGTTCTGCACCAAAGGATGAATATCATGAACAAGAAGCTTTCGATTCCAAAAGAAACGGTGGGACGAAACGCAGATTATCTCCAATCTGTGTCCGAAGAGGTTATCGAATCTCATGAACAACGAAATCATCACCACCGTCGAATTAGTGAATTGCTTGGAAATTCGAAGTATTGAAGGTTTCGAACAAAACTTGGTAAGATGAATTAAATTGGTAAGATGAAAATTATTATTTTTCATCTTACGACAATGATATTTGAATCTTAAGAAAGAGACGATTCACTCTTTTTTCATATTGACAGTAACAGCAGAGGGCACATTATAAATTATAATACTCTTTCAAGAAAATTTACAATCAAGAAGATGCATGAAACGAATACGAGGACTATATGCATCTTACCTCGAGCTCCACTTTCTGGAACATCGCCAAAATGTATTATAGCTCTATCTGCACTGCTCTCCATATTCAGGTACAGTTAGTTCATCACACATCAACAACTGTTCATCTCAAATTATTGACAACAAACGCTCTTGTATAGAAAATGCAAACATTAATTACCTGTGGAAGTTGTGTCATTTCCATGATAAATTTCCGAAAATAATTTTTTTAATAATTTTTAATAAAATTTCAAAATCCATCTTTAAGGAACAGATTTCATTAAGGGGGAAAATTCCATCTTTAATATTGTAGATGTAGGAAGAAACAAATAATAATTTTTGAACGTATACAATTTTCAAAAAATAAAAGAGTTTTCACCGAACATGAGGCCTACACCACTCTCCGTCCTTCACACTAACAACACAATTTAATCAAAAACGGTGGAACCATTTCTTGAAAATTTAGAAAATGTTCCAGGGGGTTCATGTAAAGTTTCCCCCAAAATTAAAATATCGGACTCAAATTCAACGGGCCGCAACATCTACCAGATCGATTGGAGAATACCAACTGTGGAGAAAATCGGCTGAACGGTTTAGCCTCTAGCGTTGATCATAGACGGACAGAGACAGACAGACAGACAGACAGACAGACAGACAGACAGACAGAGACGTTTTACCACCATTCGATTTTAAGAACACACAAAACATGGACTCTGGTTACACCACGTTATAAGTGGATTTTTTTTCTAAATTTAGTAATTGTATTTATCCACTTTTTCATCTCCAGGGCTCTGTAATAAGACTTTTTTCTGCCGAAAATTCGCCGTTTTTTCGCACAGCATTACGTAACTTTCTCTCTACTGCGTAGCGAGAAAGTAAAAATTGGCACATTATTTGCATTTTTTATTCATAAAAGTTCTCATACTTATATCGAACAGCAAAAGTTATTAAACAAGTTTCAATTATTTTGTAATAATTACCAAAAATTAACAATTTTATTATAATATTAAGCAATATTTAAAGACTTGGTTACGACGAAATAGTACCTAGAATTGGGTTATAATCGTCTACTTTATTAAATTAAATAGATGAAGTTCATTTTCAATGGAAGCTCACTTATTTTACAGATGTATTTTCCTTTCAGAAAATTCATGTCAGTAGGATTTCAAAGGACCTAATTAGAAAGCTGTGAGGTCGGAAAACGGCACCAGCTGCTCCAGGGCACTCACAGCAAGGGGAAAATTGACAATTTTTTCCAGTGGGTCGCTACAAAATATTAATCAAAGGATACCTGACGAAACCAGCGTTTTATTATTTCAATTTTAACTGACTCCGGGTCGATGAATAATATGCATATATGTGGGCTCTGACTTCTCACATAAGATCTTTGTTACCTTGTTAAACTCACACGGCATCACGGCCAATAAACATTTCTTTAAGACACACAAAAAAAGAGACGAAAGGACAGAAATTGACAAGTGAAACAAAGACAATCTTCCTTTCTACAGCACAGTTTGAATAACATTCTATGAATCCATTTGGGAAAGAGATGAATTCCAGTTTCCTTGATTGGAACATTTTAAAGGGTGGAAAGCCTAAACGAAGCAATTAGTTATGGATTAAGTCCCGAATACTCGTAATACTCTTCTCCAGCAAGGACAACACTCTCCCAATTAATACTCTTCTCCGGCAGGGAACATCAAAGCAGTGTCTCCTTCACAAGTGAAGATAGCTTTTAACAAACTCTGTACGGGGGAGGACAATTCCTGAAAGTTCCTCCCGCGTCATTTCACACCCTGACCTCCCCACTCTCCAATTCGCGGCTGAAGCGGCATCGCTTACGCTTTCATTGATTGACAGGTTGGTTGATGTTTCCGGGCAGTCAACTGCTGTAGTCATTAAACCCGGTAGTGTAGTGATTGCATTATCTCGCAAGGCGGCGGTGTTCTTCCCCCGCTAGATGGAGAGATAACGCGGTAAACTACACGCCGGCTTGCGGAAAATATCTCCCTCCAGGTATCTTCCCCAGTAGTGCACCGCCCCAGCCGGGACAAGCTGTAAGCTCCCAAAATGTTTTGTAGTGTAAGGGCAATATAAGAAAGAAATTAAATCGTGCGCGATTCGTGGCCCTTTTTTTCAGGATATTGCTCCGGCATTCGCGTGACATTGATCAGAGAAACCTCGGAAAGTTACCGATCAGAGCATCCGACCGTCAAAATTGTCTAGCAATTTGCGGCTGAGTTCGTCCTAGCTAGTGTCGAAAATGTGCTACCGCCGGGTCTCGAACCTAGGACCTCCCGATCAGTCGCTGCAGAGACAACGGTGGCGTAGGCGGGAGCCCCCTCCCCGCTAGCGGGCCAGGGGCACCTGGAGGCAAAGTCTCCGAGGCCCGCCTAGCGTCGCGTCGCCGCGGAGCACATGCGCCCACACCCACGTCGCGGGCCAGTGGGGCCGGGCTGGGCCGGGCCAGCCTTGCTCCGACCTGTCTTCGCCCGCCGCGAGCCTCGCGCCAGGTTCCCCTAAATCTCCAGCGGGGCGGCCAGCCTCCCCGACCCGGTTTCGTGAAAAGGCTCCGAGCGCCGCCGCGGCCAGGCCAGGCCGGGCCGGGCCCCGCTCTCCCCGCCACTGCCACTGTTGGGTGCCACGGGCCCCGCCTATCACCCCGCGCGCTCGCCAGCCTTGCCAAGGACACCGGCTGCGCCCACGGGGATGACCGACGCGAGCGCCATCTCTTGAAGTGGTGAAGAAGAAGTTAGTGTTTCATTACACCTCTTCTGGAGTGCGTGTATATCGCGCTGTGCTGCTGGTTGCAATTTTCTGTTGGTGGTCCACGGGCTGGTGGTAATTACTGACTACTTCCTTGGAAACTTGGCAAATAAAAAAAATGCCATAAAAATGTAGGGCCCATTGATTAAAAATTTGTGTAGCGGACGGGAAACGAGGATCGCACGGGAGTTGAGAGCAGACCGTACCGCGGAGACGACGGGCGACTTACAAGGGGTTGATTTTGATGACCTAAAATATTGCCACAAATGATCAGAAACGCTCTTAAAATGCCCTAGAAGCAAAGAAAAATGACATAAAAATGTTATCAGAACCAGATCAGATAACTCAAGCTGTTGGATATGTTACTGATGTAATCAATGCTTCTTCCTTTTGTTCAACAGAACTCAGCTTGCAAACTTGGATTTGTACTGTTCTTTAAAAGAAAATATCTGTCTTCATTAATCGCTAAATCGGTTGAATGGACAAAGGCGCCGATAGGCTTCACAGGAACCTTAGATTACATAGTAGTAACAACGGCTGGCATTACAATATATGAGCGAAGAAATTGAAAAGTCTACTCAGGAATTATGTGGTGAACATTTGTTACATCAAGTAAATATTGTTTGAAGCAAGTGCCATTAATTATATGAAAACCGATGAAATCAGCAAAAAAATGCATTAAAATTAAGTAAAAACGACTTATTAGTCGAAATCGATGAAAAATGCAAAACAATGACCTATAAAAATGAGTCATTTCGTTTTGTCAAAACATAAAATGAATTTCTATAGTAAACGGCATTGTTCTAAAGTGCAAGGCGTTTGACGTAATGACATTTCATTAAAATCTTACTAACCCTTACTTCGTAAAAAGTGCGTGTGTAAACTCACACGGCCATTTGGCCCCCAACTTACGTATGTAACTAAAAATTCAATTTTTTTAGTTACGACACTTTTCAATTGGGGAAGCGTTATGTTAGAGCGGGCGCCAGCAAGAAAATCCACGTATGATAAGCTCAAATTAATGATGGAACTTAACAGGTTTAATGTAGACATATGTATGACAACCGAGACTTAAAAAGAAACTGAAAGGCTCAGATGATTTGGGAGACTTTCTGTTATTTTATAGTATGATCCAACCAAATACAAGAGCACCTGGTGGTGTAGCATTTATGCTAAATCGGACCTGGAAAAATAAAATTCATACTAATAACTTTGTATCTGAAAGAATAGTAAACGTAAGATTAAAAACTACTAGAGTTCATCTGACAATATAAGGGATATATGCGCCTGAGGAGGCGAAAGTGGAAGAAAGCATAACTTTCTATGATAAATTGCAGAAACATCTTAATTTTGTGAACAAGAGAGACTACATTAACACAGCAGGAGATTTTAACGCAACAATTAGGAACCAGCCTACAGCAAAAATAATAGGTTTCAATGGGAAAAGGACCCAGAACGAAAATGGTAAAACTCTAATCAACTTTGCTTCCTACAATGAATTAAAGATCACAAAAAGCTTTTTCAAACACAATGATCTACACAAATATACGAGGGCGTCTCGAAGAACAAAATCGATAATTTATTATATTTTTATAAATTCTAAATTATCCCCTCTTGTAACCGATACACGTGTCTACAGAAGCTAGGACATATTCTCAGATTACTTCATGACAGCGGCGCATATAAATATTCCCACCAAAAGGATTAAAAATTTACAAATCATAGCAGCATAAAAAAACTTTCAAATCCATTTATTACAACAAGACTGTAAAGGGAAATTAAACTGCAAATGTTTACTGGACTGTTTGGATCATAGACCTATCAGCTGAATTGTCAATCAAGAATGGGAAGACTTGAAAATAGTTATGACAAAAGCTGCTAGTGAAGTACTAGATAAAAGATATAGAAGCATAAGGAAGAAAAGTTTAGAAATTTTCAATGATAAAATAAAAGCATTAATCGAAGGCCAGAAAAAATATTATTTAAGATACTTACAGCCACAATTTGATCTGGACAAAATAGCTTACAAACCTAAATGCGCCATAGTAAAAAGAGAAGTAAGAAAAGTTAAAAGGAAAAGCTGGGACAGATACACTATCAGGAATTACATTAAATTTAATGTGGATTAATATACGTCTGCGCATTAATTTGAATGTACTTTGTATATTAAAAGGATATTAATGTATTTGTACATTAAATTTAATGCTTAAATTAAAACCAATGTAAATTTAATGTACGACTGTACATGAAACGAATAATATACCGTGTTCATTAAAACGAGATAATGTGTTTGTACATTAAATTTAATGATTTAATTAAAATTCACGCAGATTTGATGTATAATTATGGATCATAGTTACTGTTTAAAAACTTAGAAATATTTTATTCCACTATTTTAACAAACGTATAATAAATGTAAAATATATTTTTATTTGAGTCTTATATTTTATTCTGTACAATAATCCGTGTTTCTTTAAAAAAACGTTTAGATTAGATAAGATTAGATTTATTGTCAAGAAAACAGTAAAAACTGTATGTGAAGTAGATTATCTGCGCACGTTTTCTTGAGTAAGTAGTTGAAAGATGAGTAAAAGTTTAACATAAATAAATAAAATTAATTTTAAAAATAAATTTAAAAAATCGCAAGATTAGCAATATTTGAAAAATAGTAATTTTCGTTTCTGAGTTATAGAAAACTTATTTGCATCGGTACACGGAATTGCAAGTATGATTTTTCTGCACTGCTAACAAAATAGCAATTCGCCCTTACCTCTACTCTTACCATTACAAGCAAAAGGAGAGTTTAACAAAACGTGCGCATAGTGAAGCTACATTTACGTCCAGAAGCAAAACAAGGGGCCATCTCAGCATTTGCTCAATGTATCAGGGAAACTGGACAAAATCCTGATCGAGATGGGGGTCATTGACCCGGAAGCTTAAGTAAAAGTAAATGTAAACTAATTCATTAGATATCACAGTTTTGTTAAAATAAACATTATTTTTCTTTTTGATAATCAGTATAGTCTCTAATTGTATAGAAACAGTTATGCAGCAGAAAAGATTTATTACAGAGGCATTAGTCTCCTGAATACTGCATACAAGATCTAAGCTAAAATCATTACAAGAAGGCTAAATAAAATTAGCGACAGGCTTTTGTCAGAAACACAAAATGGATTCCGTAAAGCGCGCTCATGCTCAGGTTGTACATTTGCTCTTCAATAACTAATTTAAAAAAACGTGAATGCAATGTGCCTACATACATCTTACTCATAGACTTCAAAATATCTTTTGCGATACGATTAACTGGATATCCAATTCGCATGATAAATACGTATAATCCGAAGCATATAATCAGAAACTAAAATATGTATGGACAAGGATACAACAGAACACTTGATTGCAGTCATAAATCATTTTGTCAAACAGGGATGTCCACTGCCCAGTGGCGTATTGGCTCAATGGATGCGAGTGATATGTCGCATCCCCAAGTTTTTTGACCCTTTTAAAACTTGTGTTAAAAATGTTTTTCTACTAAAGTATATCTCTGTTGTTTGTACCTATTGTTTTTTTTCCATGCGCATTCCGGTAGACGTCTGTGACCGAGGATGACAGGCGAAGAAACATCCCTTCGACGGCTTCGCTTCGCTCGAGGACATTGAACGATCACCATTGTGGAAGATGCGAGCTTTAAGCCGTCGGTGATGCGACGTTGGCTATCGAATCTCGGCCTCCTCATTGGCGCTCTGTATCCACCCTCCCAAAGCTACGCCATGGCCTCCTTTGAGCACCTCTCTTCTTTCACTAGGACTGGCAACCACAATGGTCACGTGCTAACGACGGGGACTCCACAACGGGTTGAAGAGGACATCTTGACCACACTACATACGCACGCGTACTCATGTTCGACAACTGTCCTGCTTCGGAACATGGTACAGGGGAGGCGGATTGTCAATACTTACATACAACCGCACGCGGCTAATAGTTCTTTGCTGCCAGGTTTTTCACGTGTACTGTGGGTTGTTGCGAAAATGCTGAGTTTTTCTTAAAAGTGCGTTACAGAGAACAACATGTCTTCTACAAAGAAAAATCATGCTTTTGAAACTAATGCGATAATTAGAAGCCAACAATTAGTGGGAAAAGATGCGACATGGCAAGCACATGGTTTGTACAAGAGAATGAGTTATACGAGGCAGGAAACGGTGTGTGGAAACTCCCAATGTCCTTTGAAAGGTTTCAAAAATTCTATTGAACTCTGAAGTACGCTAGAAGATGACATCAAATCGACCTCTAATTAATCAATTAGGTGTACGAGTATTGTACATGTTTCAATGTACGTTTTTGTATTATTTTGTAATTACTGACAAGCAATCAACATAAAATTAGCAATTCTCAAAGATGGTTCAGTAGGTATGTACATCGTAATATGGAATACATAAACATAGTACGATGTCCATTAGATACCTTAATTGTCTCGCTGTGCAGGAGAAGCCACTGGTCAAAATAAAAATAATGAAAATATCAAGAAGATATAGAAAAATTGAGTTTAGTCCTTAAAGTTATTAACATGTTCAATTCTTTGTTTGAAAGCATGTTTTGCCTGTCCCACATACAGAGAAAACGCCAAAGAAATATAAATATACCATAAAGAATTTCTTTCAATATATTATATTGTTCCTAATATGTCGTAAAATGTTGCAAATCAACGATTTACTTCAAATTTTTATTACCAATGCTTTTATGAATATTTTAAAAGAAATGATTTTTCAGTATGGCGGTCACTATGACGTCCCATCATCATGGCATTGCATCTCTTTATCAAAATGGATCACGGAGGTCAAACAAATGTACCGCCATACTTGTACCTATGATACGTACGTACATGGTCTAATGACAAAAAGGAAATCTTTGAATCAGTATGGCGGCTACTTAGCGACCCCGAAAAGGTATGCTGTGGTCATAATCGACAATGAAAACGAATTTTCTACCATAAGAACAAAACATTGGCTTTGAGCTCGTAATGCACGAGAGCATTCAAAAAATGAAACTTTGAATTCAATATGGTGTTAGTTTGTGACGCCACATCGGTGTCGCATACAACTCCTTCACACTTTGACTATCTAATGAACAATATACAAAAATAATTAGCTGTATGCTCACTCCCAAATGATATTGGTTTGTTTGTTTGTTTGTTTTTTTCGATACATTCAAAAATTTGTGCAGCGCAACGCCGGCACCTACAAGCCGCCATACTTGCGTTTTCCTGTTCTTCATAACATTGGCTAACTTGTCAAAACGTTTTAGCTATGAGATTATTTTCTTGCCGACTCCCGGTCTATGTTGTAATGTTCCTTAAGATCTAAAAAACAATAGACCTCTCACATGTCTGGAGAATGCATAGTTTTCTTTCAATTTTTGCGCGTATTGGAAATCAGCAATAAATATATTTTAGCTAAACCTGAAAATAACATAGAAATTCACGAGCTGAAAAAAAATATAGCTAATTGAGGTTGCCTGCAGTCCGGTAAGTAGCATTATGACGTGGCAGGAAATAATTCAATCAGAGGCGGCTCGTGCTTAAGTTGCACAACCCCAGAAAATCGAAAAAGATCGTTTAATAGTTTAGGAATATACATTTTCCTTCTAATAACATTCAATACCCTACAGCAATATCGATGTGTAATTCGACATTTTCGGCATTTTGAAACAAAACAGCGTCCAACTGGCGCTCTCTATGACATCTGAGGACTCCCAAGTATTGCACCTCTCGCTTGGCTCTAATACTAAATTTACTGCATTTATTCTTTGCTCCTTCGTTTTAACACGGGGAACATACGGCCATTAGTGACGCAACCAAATGAGTGGGTGGATTTGTCTCCGCGCTGCGATACCTATATTTTGTCTTCGTCTGACGCTACCTGCACCTTAATTTTATGAATTTCGCGTTTCATTGAAAGTACACAATTTTGGTCAATTATTACCGGTTTTCAATGCATGGTTTGTAATATTTAGAGAATTTGTTTTCATTTGATATTAGGTTTGTTGATTCAAAAAGTAGATTTAGTAAGTTCTTTATGTAAAGTTGGCAGTTCTGGAAGGAAGTCCCTTCTTGTCTCTCACGGTGACACACTGCTTCGCGGCTGCCAGCCTGAAAACGATGTTGTCAATACGAATGTGTGTAGATCTTTTATTATTGCAATATATAGCAGGGTGGTAAAGTTTTCAACATAAAATAATTGTATTTGTATAAAACGCATTCAAACTATAGTGATTGTGTAACACTGGAAATCAAATCCAGATTTACGTGCGTGGGAGGTCAATATACCAGGCACGAACATGACGCATATGTAAGTAATATTTCAATACAATTTTAATTAAATTTAGTTTTAATTAATTAACATGAATTGCTTACATTTCCTTATGTATTGTTCTGAATTTTGGAAACTGATGTCATTCAACGAAGCTGCTACCTCCGGTTAGTTCGGGCTCGGGCACCAGCCGCTACTGGGTTCAATATACACATCTCCACAACACTTCAGAACATATTGAACTGTTATAAACTCTTAAAATTACTGTAAATGGTAAAATCATTACACTAACATAATTCAGAGCCATTCATTTTCATAAATAAAATTTGAGATATAAATCAATGATATTCTACACAAGATCAATGATATCTAATTATCTATACAAGATTAAAAATAAAATTTAAAAAATTATAACAAAAACAAGACAAGATTATAGATTTGAATCCAAAGATAAAAGCCTGAGGTTTAGGATGAATATCTAAATATATGTGTGCTCTAATTTAATTCATTCAAAATTATTGGGGATTTAACAAAATAAAGGTTACAATAAAATAATATAGAAAGTAGAAGAAATAAAAGAACCTATTTTTATGGAACTTGTAACCATTCTGAAGCACTATGTATTATTCGAAATACAGCAAAATAAGTATGAACTCCCTAATAAAATTCATAGCTGCAAAATTATTCATAGGCACAATAGTTTATTTGTATTATTTAAACAAAGAACTAGTATGCCTACAACATCGTTTCTTTAAAATTACTCATTCCTGATAGGGTTGAAGAAACAAATAAAAATACATGACAATTTTAAAAAAATGTGAAGTTCTTAATTTTCACAGAAGTGATCATGGGTATGTAATGATTTGTTAATATATTTGGAAATATTTAAATCTCAATTACTAACATTGTAATGATATGAAATGCAATTTATTGTGCATGTTACCAAATTGATATAATACTGAAACAATAATTAATAAAATAAAGGAGATAATAAATTAATATTATGAACAAGTGGGCCCTACAGGTTCACACACAATGAGAAATCCTTGGTTAAATTATGTATTGTTGGTATAATGTGTGCCAGGAGTCTCTTCACACTGCCAAAACAGGGCTTCCTATTAAACATTGCATTTATGTGGGTAGCAACCAAATTTTTGAGAAACAAGTGAAGAGGACAGCATTTCCAGTTGCTGTTATGACTGTTGTGAGAATGCAATGTACATTTTCTTTTGTTAAAGGCTACAGCTAGTACTACAAACAATTTCTATTGCTAGCACTCTTACAAGCAAGGTGCTACTGCAGAGATACTTTCCTGGCATGCTGTATTATTTTGTATATTTTATTTGTTAAATGAATACATAAACAATAATTTATACAAGTCATTTGAATAATAGACACTACATAGTTGTGCTCACATCAATTTTTTGAACCGATTTTATAAATCAAAAGTAAAAGACAGAAAAAACAAATAGTGCTCAACTGAGATCTTGGTTCACCAAAGGAAAATAATTAATCCATATTCTTTGTTTCCTTACAAAATAATACACCTAACAAAATTACTATGGATATAATGAAGTACAGTTAAAAAAAAAAGAGTGCAACCACCATTTTTATACTCTCAGCAGATGTATCACATACAACAACAACAATAATAATTATAATAAAACAAAATACGTCAGTCCCCTTGATTGTTAGGCTTAAGTATCACACCTTCCACTGATAGAGAAAAACCTATCTAATAGCACATTTGGGACAGTATTAAAACAGAATGCATTTAGATAAATAACTTTTTCACAAACTTCAGTTTACACTTAGCAATGCATAATTTCCCTCCCAAGTTGTATTTTTAAACTTAAACTATGGCTTTTAAAACCATTAATATTGTCAATTATCATTAACATACAGTATGAAAAATCAATCTTCCGCATATGTATGTGTCTATTTTTTGTGAAGTATTGAGCAATAAAACAATAAATAAAATGAACAAATATGAAAGTAGTTTCGTTCAATTTGAAAATTAAGACATACTTCTCAAACTTTTTTTTTTTTCCCACTGGAGTGAAAAGTAAATGAGATCTTAGATAATAAACAATTCTTATGAAAAAGCTTTTTAATTCCATTTAGGGAGTAACCACATTTATTCTATTTATTGAAACACATTTTTTTGGAAACATTCAACTTCAATCATGACTCTGGAAGCAAGAGTCATATTTGCAATTTTCATTTACATAAAACATGAAAAATTGGTTGAATCGGGTCTCACTTTTTTCTTGTTATAAATAATAGGTATCTGTGTTTGGTTACAATCAGCAAAAAAAAAAAATCT
Source organism: Gryllus longicercus (assembly GCA_038098605.1). Taxonomy (NCBI): domain Eukaryota; kingdom Metazoa; phylum Arthropoda; class Insecta; order Orthoptera; family Gryllidae; genus Gryllus; species Gryllus longicercus. The sequence continues at coordinate 3,090,917 of JAZDUA010000101.1, forward strand.
AACAAAAGTGAAAAAACCCACCTGCGTATTAGTCTTGATAAATAACAACAAAGATAGTAAACAACAAAGATTCTAGCCCTACCCTGCATTTTAATGCAGGCAACATCAATCAAGAGGTTTTTTCATTTAGCACCCGACTTCAAACAGCCAGGAACATAATTCAATTAAAAGTTAACTTGTTTCAAGATAAGATCACACAATCACCCAAGTAGTGTCTCCACAGCAAATATCTGCCACATTTCATAATGGGTTCACCAAATTGTTAATTGAAAACTCATAGTTTATTGAAAAAAGTATCTTTAGTTGGAAGTCCTTTGGATTAAAACGGCATTTATTCTATGGTACTGAAATGAAGGACTGTATGTTATTAACATACATATTCAATAATAGAAAATATAATCAAAACTGGGTTAAAAATTGTAACTTTATTGAACAGTGCTGGCCAATAGCCAATGATTATTATTAAAGACTGGAAGTCCAGGCATTTATTTTATTGAAAACAGGCAGGCAAAAAGCCACATATATTTACTAAAATAGGCATCAAAAAGACATTTATTCTAGCTAAAGTAGGGGTGCTAAAAGGTGCGAAAACTATCACATTCAAAAGGAATTATGGTAAAAAGTAAATAATTAAAATGATTCACATTTTTAATCTAACTCTAAAATTCACATTAACATATAAGGAAACAATCTTAACTTTGTAATCTTGATGCCACAGGATCATCCAGTACAATGGCTAAAAATTTGTTTTAGTTGCAACACTGTCTCTTTGAAATTATATTGTGGACTCCCTTTTGAATCTTGAAAAGGCTTCAGTGAAAATAGAATTACATTTTCTGTTGTTCGCACTTGTGTAATCACCAGCACTGAGAAGGGAATATCATAGAGAGAGAGAGAGAGCTGTCCTCGAAAAGGATTCAAGGCCTTATTCACAAGGATGGGATTCTTCGTGAGCAATTAAAACTTGTCAGCATCAATGAAAATAAAAAATAATTTGTAACACAGCCTCTGCTCCCACAGATAGACAAATTATGACTGTGCCTTTGTGTTGTCTAGGCTTCAAGATGTGTATCCAGCTTGATTGAAATCTCTGCCAGAAGAAAAAAAGAAAAATAATGACCTAAAAGGAAGAAAAAGGAAAAAAATAAGACAAGATGGCAAAAATAGTCATCAGTAGCTAAAATAGGCAAAGAAAGGTGAAATGATAATCTATTAAAACAACGCCAGAAGCACAATTAAGTTTCCTATTGTCAAAAGACATGAAATAGTAACAACTACATAAAGGTGTTTTGCCAAACTTCCAGGCTCTAAATATTATAATCATTACATTTGGTCTTCAGGCTGTTTTGCAATGCAAACCATTATCATGATAATGAGTGAGAGTTGCAATTCAGTTGCATATCTGCTGATGCTTCCTTAGTCTTCTGTTCTTTAAACAAAGTCAATAAAAAAACTACACAGAGCTAACATTGATTTCAAACAAGTCATCAGACACCAGGTATTAGGGCACCATATTGCTTTCAGGGTTGGGAAAAATACTTTCAATTTAGTATTTAAATACTTCACCAAAATACTTTATAAATAAGTATTTAAATAATACACAAAGTGTATTAGGACTTGATATGCTTTGTACTTCAAATACTCAAAATAAGTGCCAGGAAAAGCACAAAAAGTCCACCTGTAGCGAGGAGCCATTGTAGTAAATCTGAGTCATCAAGTCCCTTCCTAAACCTCGTGGTGGCACTGCACACACTGAGTGGTGAGAACCCACAGAGTAAGCAAGAGGGTGGGATGAAAGGCGAGTATCCAGCACCTTAAAACAGGAACTCTGAGCTAAGGGAAGGAAAACCCTGTCAGAAAACCAAGGGGGGAGGGGGGTCTCCATGGATGCTGTGAAACAAACCTTCCTAAGGGATCATAACTCTGACAAAAAAATCATCTGCCTGCAGTGGCCTGGGGTTTAGATGCAAAGTAGCATCCCGGCTCTGTAAAAAAGTTTCAGTTCAAAGCTATTTAATATGCTTTGGATCAGACCAAAATCAAATTTATGACAAAGGCTATGGAAACGGACAATGACCATTGATACATGGAATATACAGTGGAACAAAACAGAGAGAGCTCATATCAGAAATTGAAAAATGAACCTGGACATAATTATTCCTATGGAAACAAAGAAGAAAGGGTCAGGGGAAGAAGTTTTGAATGAATATCTTCACTTTTGGAGTGATGTACCCAAAAATAGAAGCCCGAAGTGGTATTTCTTTCCTTAATAAATGTAAATGGACAAAGTTTATTTAACAAATAGAACATATTAAAGAAAGGATACTCAGAATAAACATGTATGTTCTTCATCATCAGATAACTATTTTAGGGAAGTATGTGGTAAATGACAATACACTTGTTGAAAAATATTTTTTCAAGATCTCAGTGATATTATAGTAAGTATTCAGCATCAAAATGAAATTCTATTAATTGGGGATTTTAACAGCAGGGTAGGTAACAGAGAATGTCAAGTAGTAAGTCAGTTTGGAGAGGAAACTATTAATGACAATGGAAAGACATTAATGTACGGAGCATGCACTAGTGTAGAGAATACTATTTTCAATCCTAAAAAGGTCCACAACTACACCAAAATAGATCCGGTAATAAATATTCAATTAGTAATTGATTCAGTTGTGGTAAAGAAAAAAAGAAGAGTAGAACTGAATGATGTGAGTATACCGCCAACCAGAATGTGGAAGCGACCATCATATGGTAGTGAGCAAACTTGTATTTCCTTTTAAAAGTAATCGAATATCTATTGAGAATGATACTGATATTTTAATAGAATAGAACAAATTTTAATAGAACAAATTTTAAAACAGACCTTTTAAAACAATACAGTGTTAAAATGCTTTACCAAAACAGAATGAAGTTCAAGCAAGAAAATCTGAAGATAAAAGTCCCGAAGAAATGTACTATCATTTAAAAAATTTTTTTGAAGCAGCTAAAGATGCTCTAGGAGTGAAACAAGAAAAAGGGAAGTTTGAGGAAAAATTCAGAAAAATTTAGAAAGCATGATTAAGGAAAAGAAAAAATTGCATTGTATTTGTGTATTGTAAAATTTGTCATGAATTTCAAATAGGAGTGCCCAAACACAAAAGGAAAAAGTAGAAAAGAGAAAAGAAGTTTAAGAACCAGTAAAAATTGAAAAATATTAACACTGGGATAGATTGTGTATGGATATAGATAGTACAATAGGATATAATAGATCAACCGAATCTTGGATAACTATTCAAAATATGAGGAACAATTGTAACAGAGGTAAAGTAAAATTAATAACTTCTACAAAATGGATTGATTACTACAGAAAGTATTGCAAGAAAATAGAGTTGAATACCAAAACGATTTGAAATGCACACATTGGCAAGAGTGGGAACCTGAAATCAGTTGGTTTGATGAAAAGACTGCTTTGGCAAAAGCTAAAAACAATAAAGCTTGAGGACCACGTAACCTTAGAATGTTAGGAGGTTGTAGTACGTTAGAATGCCTCAAAAACCTTTTTAACAAAATTGAAGTTAGTGGCGATCTCCCACAAGAATGGAATATATCGTCAGTTCTATATACAAGAAAAGTGACAAAACCCTTCGTGAAAACTACAGAGGAATTAGTGTCATCCCATCATTAGCTAGGTTATTTGCTAGTATTCTAAAGGAAAAAATACAAAAGGGAATTACAATCAGAGAAGAATAAAGCAGTTTCAGAAGTGGGAGGTCATGTTTAGATAACATCCATTGCTTACGCCAGATAATACAAAAATGGAATATAAAATATTGACACACTTATGAAATTTATTGACCTGGAAAAGGCCTACGACAATATTCCCTGATGTAAATTTTGGTCAGCAACAAGAAGGATGAATGTCCAAAAAAAAAAAAAATGGATTAATTTTGTTCAAAAAATGTACCAGATTACTGAACCATGTATCAAAATGGGAAGGAAAATTACCCAAAGTATTAAACTAACAAGGGTTAAAACAAAGGTACAGTTATCGCCACTGCTCTTTAGTACAGTCCCTGGCCATATTATTAGATGCACTCCAAATTTTTAACAAAATGTTAAGTTTTGAAGTCTCTCACTGCAGTACATTTCATCTGGCATTGTTGTGAATCAATCATTAAAAACAAAGCTTCTTTTTCTAATAATTAAGACATTATTTGTCATTAGGTACCATTGTTGTGACACCTCATTGTTGCTTAGATGCAAAAATTACAAGAGTTGAGTAGAACAAGGGGTGACATGAGTAGTGTGTTGTTGCATGAAGGTAGTTTATTTTCCATTTATAAGTTTGTGAAATAGTTATAGCAGTATTTATTTAAAAATTGTGAATTGCTGTATACAGAAAACTGATAGTTTTGAATAAAAATAATGGGAAAGGCAAGTGATTTGTCTCCTCGGAAGATTGCAGCAGTGAAAGCTCTTGTCGACACTGAAAATTATTCAAATCGTGAGATATCTCGAAGGTTGCACGTATCCAAGACATCTATTCGGTGAATTAAGAAAAAAAATTGTCCTTGGTGAAGAATTATCCCCATAAAGGAAGAACACATGTGGACGGAAGAGAATATTTTCTCCAGATCTGAGAGATGTTTCAGGAAGATTTGCCATGAAAACCGGTTTGCTACTACTAAACAAATTAAATTTAAATTGGAAAGAAGTGGAATCTGTGTATCTGAAAGGACAGTAAGGCGTACACTACTACAAATGAATTTTAAAGCTTGTAGACCAGCCCACAAACCCAGATTAACAGCTGGTGTAAGTCTTGCATGGGCTAAGAACCTTAAAAATAAAGATTTGGACTTCTGGAAATCGGTAAAAATTTAGTCTAGTGCTTTTTTTAATAATTATAAATGGCTACCAAAATTAATTCTAATGTCATTTACTTGTATTTCAGGTTTGTTATAGCGACAAATGAACTTTCGAAATTCTAGCAAACAAACATCAATTTGTGAGAAGGCGCCTTGGTGAAAAGTATCATTCCGATTGTGTCATCCAGACTGTGAAACATCCAGTCAAGGCAATGATTTGGTCAGTGATCAGTGGCAAAGGCATGGGGCATCTGTAACTTGGTTAAGGGCATCATGAAACAAGACCATTACAATCAAGTATTGGAGAAACGACTGCTGCCTCAACTACAGGAATGGTTCACAAATGAAGAATCATTTGTTTTTATACAAGATGGGGCTCCATATCATACTGCTCAAACAGTTTGATCATTTTTGTAGGAGAAAAATGTTCCTGTGTTACCATGACCAGGGAATTCACCAGATATGAACCCAATAGAAAATGTTTGGGAGCTCATAAAGAGGGAAATCGCAAAGGAAGAAATAACAACAAAAATTCGCCTCCTTGAGAAAATGATTCAAGTCTGGTACCATCATCCACAGTTGCAAGAAACAGTCCAGGCATGCATTAATAGCATGCCAAAAAGAATTACAGATGTAATAGCCGCCAAAGATGACCAGACAAAGTATTAAAGATATACATGTGCATGGAGATTTTTTATGAAAATTAGTTTTTATATTATACTGACAGTCATAATTTTGCATATGATATCTTGTTTGTATCGTAAGTATTCAATTATTACTTATGTATTTCGTTAGAAATAAAAAAAATCATTTTTCGTCACAAAAACGTGATTTTTATTGAAAATTTAGTGTGCATCTAATAATATGGCCACGGATTGTATATACATGGGAAAAGTTTTGGAAAGTTGGTACAAGAAATGTTCCCAAATGGGAGTTCTTATAAATGATAGGTACTTACATTCTCTACTTTTTGTACATGATGTGGTCATTATGGCATTAGATTAGGAAGATACAGAGTTTATGCTTAGAAAATCAAAAGAAGAATACAAAAAATGGGGACCTTAAAAAGATTGAATGCATTGGAGGAAATGCTTCTAATATTAAAGTTCTTGATGACGAAATTGCCAACACTGCTCAAAATTACATATCTAGGAACTATAATTACTAACAATGGGAAAATTGATGAAGGTATCACCACTAGACTCGCAATGGACAGAAATGCAATCAATGCTCTACATGGCCAGATAAGGAATAGTGTATTAAGACAAGAATATTCCACAATCCACAAAGAAAAGAATATTCCAGTGTAGTGGAAAATATATGGAGCAGAAATGTGGCCTTTAACAAACACTGTCGAGATAGAATACCATCAGTAGAGCTCGACTTTATGAGATCTTTGCGGATAACAAGGCTAGATAAGCTAAGGAATGAAGTGGTATGGGAAAGAGCTGGGGTTCAAACAACCATAATCAGAAGACTAGAAAATAAAGCTCTTCAATGGTATAGACATGTCCATTAGGGGTAGAAACCGTCGAAGAATAATACTCAAAATACTGTAAATGCATAATAATTTTGTATTGTACATTTTTTATTGCAACAATATATTGTAATTGTTAATTACAATTCATTAGTAATCAAGTTGTGCAAATTCCTGAACAATAACTATTGTAATGTATTGTAACAATATGTATAAATATTTTCAAATATAAAATGATATAAAAAATATATCTAACAAAGAAGTGGAATTTCCTTTTAAAACTACTACCTTTTCAAACAAATCATCAGACAAACCACCCCTAGTTGGTGAATGTATAAAATCTGCCAAGGAAAACAGTAATTCAACTGGCATAGATGAACATAAACTAGTGTTATAACGAAAAAACACATTTTTTGTCAGATAATTGTCCAGCTCTTTTATTGATTTAGATTTATCTTTTAAAAAAGAAGAGACTCCAAATTCAACAGTTGAAAAGAGCTGTTATTTTTGTTTAAATGAGGTGTGTTCATTAGTGGAATGAAACAAAAAGAAACTATTCTCATTCCAAACTATCTTCTTCTGTCTGTATTTAAAGTGTTTCTTTTTTTGAATACACCTACTTTGTGTATTTAAATACATCCCTAAAATAAATGCCAAAAAAACTACAAAAATATAGTTTTTCAAATACAAAATGTATTTAAATTACTTTATTACAAATGCAAGTATTTAAATACTGCCCAACCCTAATTGCTCTACTAATCTAATGACTCCTACCTTTTCCAACTTGGAAGTATATAAATAAATATAGAAAAGTAGCTTCGTTGGATTATCTGTGCTCTTGCATTCAGCTTGCTGCAGCGAATGTAGTCAAGTAATGGAAAGAAAAAAATGGATTGCTAATCATTACATGAAGATGATCATAATCTTTTTTTAAAAGCTCACTGTTTAAACAGTGTTTTCTAAATGTGATAATAAAATGTGTCTTTTTTGTGGAAAGAAATAGACATTCAAACTTGTATGTTTCTTCATAATCAAATAAAATTCCCTTTCCCTTATATTTTGCAGAAGATCTATGCAACCCACAAACCAGGAACAGAGCTCATGCGTTCAGCCTACATTTCATGAAGATTTTTTTCTAGCTTAACATTGTTTTCACAAGTTCACATATATGCACAGGTTTCTTTGCAGAGGTTCTATGAAATGCAAGTATCAAAAGGACATACTTTTGTATTACTGTCATGAGGATCTAATATTTAATAACAGTAAAATTATGAAAAAGCCACGAAGATGTGTTAGGTCTTATACTCTCCAACAAAACATTGGCAAGCATAGAATTTGATTCAGCAAAGAGGAAATATGTAAAAGAAAGTGCTGAGATATCAAAGTCAATCCTTAGAAGATATTAACTGTATAAAATAACACATATTAGTCACCGACAAATTTGCAACCACATTTCCTTTTGTGCAATATTCGGAGAACAAAAAGAACTAAAAAATAGCTGTTAACTGATTGCAACACACTAAGAACAATTATAATTTTCCCTCTAAATAAGGAACCTAATGTATATATTTTGAAGTTTAAGTCTCTATAGATTACAATTATTTCTGTCAATGAATCGTCTATTATAGAAGTGAAACTAAGTAATGCAATTCCATCAATCTGGTTACATATACACGTTACTTTTATTACCATGGACTGAAGTTTAGTAGTGATAGACCAGGAGTAAGATTCAGACAAATTTCATAATGTGGGCTGCAACAGATATAGCTCTGGTGAATTTTCCATTTCACTCATAAATTCATTAAAAAGGACAAAATTGATTGACACGTGCCACAAACCTGATAAAAATCAAATTTCTCTCATTCTATAAAGAAATGTTACAACACAAATTGCCATATCTTTAACAAAATGCATAAAGGGGAATTGTTAATCTACTTAACTATTCTGTTGGCCAAGTACCCCCCTCCTCAATTCTAAACGATAAAACCAATAATTAATGTAATTTATAAAATACATAATATATATTGCAGATATATACAGAAGTTTTAATAATTTATGAATAAAATTAATAATATATGACTAGTAACCAAACCCGTTCCCTTTTTTTGACCATAACCAATTTCATATTTTATTAAAATTCTATTATTAACAGAGTAACGTCATTGTGTTCACTACTATGTCCATAGAGGTACATCATTTTGAAGAAGTACTCGAACACATGCAAAGTGTGATTTCCTTGCTGCTAACATTAATGCAGTATTGTTGTCACCATCAACAACTAATTTATCTGCACCATACTCTAATAAAAACTTAATACATGGTAAATTTCCAATATCAGATGCTAAGTGTAAAGCAGTTCGCTTCCTTTTTCCACCTCGCACATTTGCATTGGCACCACGATTTAGAAGGTGTTCTGTGGCAAATGACTGATTATGCCTGGAACTAAAATGAAGTGGAGTTAGTCCTCCATTATTCTTCTTATTAATATTAGCACCTGCTTTTAATAATAATTCTATATTTCTGATGACAGAAAACTTCACTTGGTCCTTATTTTTTTCACATTCCAAAAATTTTTCCATTTCACTTGCATAATGTAATGGTGTATCGCCTTTGTCAGTTGTAACATTCACATCACACCCTCCTGCTACCAACATCTCAAGACACTCACCATTTAGACAACGAGAAGCAAGATGTAAAGCAGTAATCCCATCTACACTTTCTGCATTTGGTTTGCCTTCACTCACTTCAAGAAAACGATGAAATCCTACTTCCATTGCCAATTCTAAAGGACATACTCCATGTCTATTCATAGCAAATATATTGGCATTATTACTAATTAGTACTTCAATGCAATTTGGAGATTTTGATACAGCTACATGGAGGGCCGTCATATCTATCTCTCCAAATACAGCGTTTACAGAGGCACCATTACGAAGTAAAACCTCAGCACTCTCAGGTTTCGATTCACGCACAGCACTATGCAAAGGGGTTTCTCCATCTTCAGTCTTTGCGTTTACTATTGCACCTTTCTCTATCAAAGAACGAATTAAATCGGTATATCCACGCGCAGCTGCTGTATGAAGAACAGAATAACCATCTAATCTTCTTACATTTACATCAGCACCTGCTTTCAAAAATAAATCTGCACACTTCAAATGGCCATGTCGTACAGAGATATGCAAAGGGCTATCACCAAGTTCATCCTGACTGTTTATATTGCAATTATCCATGTCAAGTTCACCGGGTACATCGTCATAGTTTGACATATACCGTAACAGGGACATTTTGCTACTTGAATCCTTATCTCCTTTCTTTTTACCTTTAAAATCACCATTGTTCTTCATTTTTCCCTAAAAGAATTTTATAATTAATAGCAAGTGTACTACTATATTCGTTTATTGTGTCGCCCAAAAAGTTTGGCTTACCTGATTATCAAACAATAAAATAATGGTTATTTCACACTACATATGATCGCTAGCCGCAGAAGATGAATGGTGTTCTTTATCGTATTTAAGATATTCCTTTACTTAACCTCCAAGGTCATACCCACTCCCACTTAACATTATAATAACACGTTGGACATATCAGTGGAATGGTAGGAAATGTTTTCATATCAGATCCACATCAAGGTTGGTGGGATAACCACGGAGACTTCGATTTTCGTAGAATAATTTTATAAATAATATTCTTGTATTAACAATATCATGATTTAAATTGCATCATGATTCGATTTAAATCGATATTCCCTGCAGTTTGATTCAAAACATGGTGTAAAGATGGGGAGTTTGTGCCACCTCGAAAGTTTAAGCACTATCGATCTTCTGCTCAAGCGCAGTTCAAGTTTTGCATAATTTTAGTGCATATGCGCATGCGCAGAACATCGATACTTCTGTCCGATAAGACGTGCATGAATTCGAATCATGACGGACATAGTTTGTGCACGTCTTATCGGACAGGAGTATGGATGTTCTCCGCAAGCGCATATTATATATATATATATATATATATATATATATATATATATATATATATATATATATATATATATATATATATATCTTCTTCTTCTTCTTATCTTCAAGTATTTAGGCATAATGCCTGTTACGCCGCTTAGTTTTGGTCCCTCCAGCGCATTCTTGGACGTCCTATATTCCTTTTTCCTTTCGGCTGATAATTTGCCACTTGTTTAGGAATTCTGTCGTTGTTCATTCGCAACATGTGATCTTGCCATGAGAGTCTGTAGTTGGTGACTTTATCTACAAGACTTTCTACATTTAGCTCGTTTCGGATTTGTATGTTTCTTTGTCTGTCCAAAAGGCTATATCCCGCTACCGCTCTAAGGAATCTCATTTCCGCTGCCTGCAGTCTTGATATATCCTTATTTGTCATTGTCCACACTTCACTCCCGTATAAGCAGGTTGGTATTGACATAACTTTGTAAAATTTAATGAGAGTGTCTCTTCTCACTTTTGAACTCAGTGTTCTTCTTATAGTTCCATTCATTTGATTGAATCTTTCTATTTTCTTATTTATGTCGATTTCGCCATAGAATGATATGTCTGCTCCCAAGAATGTGAAGTGTTGTATTTGCTCTACTGTTTTATTATTTACTACAATTTTTGAGCGTATCGGGTATCGACCTTGGAATGCCATCACTTTCGTTTTGGTGTCTGATATTTCAAGATTATATTCTGCCATTATCCGCTGCAGTTCATATGTTGCTTTTTGTAATATATCTTCTCCTTCTGCTATTATTGCTTGGTCATCTGCAAAAAGTATTGTCCATAATTTTGATGTAGTTAGGTCTAGGCTATAAAATTTTAATCTGCTCTTCCACTCACGAAGAGCTTCGTCTATGTAGATATTAAACAGTAGCGGTGAAAGACTACATCCTTGTCGTAGGCCTTGGTCCACTTCCGCTTTTCGGTCTGGTTTCCAAGTAATACATATTTCAGATTTATTATACATATTTTCAATTACAAGGATAAGATGTTCGGGGATTCCTTTCTTTCTTAGTATTTCAAAGAGGGTATGCCTGGCTACAGTGTCAAAAGCTTTCTTGTAATCTACAAACAAGATGTGGGTTTCCTTGTTATATTCTCTGTGTTTCTCTAAAATTTGTTTTAAGATGAAGATATTGTCTGTGCAGGACCTTCCTTGACGAAAGCCACTTTGTTCTTCCATCAACACTGTTTCTGCAATTTTTCTTAGTCTAGTGGTCACAATTTTTGAATATATCTTATAAGCAACGTTTAGAAGACTTATACCTCTGTAGTTGTCACATATTGATCGGTCTCCCTTTTTGAAAATAGGTAGCACTACGGCGAGTTTCCATTCGGTTGGTATTTTTCTTCTATTCCAGCATAGGTTGAAGAAGTGGAGAAGCCTTATTTTAAATTCTTCAGTTGCACATTTAAGCATTTCTGCCTTTATGCCATCACTGCCACTAGCTTTTCTATTTCTCATTTTACTTAGTGCCTCTTCCAGTTCTTCCCTTTCTATCTGATCTACGCTGTCTTCAATGAGGTTTTCATTTTTGTCTTCCTTCTTATTATTATCCCTCGCATTCTTATTTGTCCATAAGTTCCTGTAGTAAGAAAGCCATTCATCTGGCTTAATTATTTGTATATCTGCTATGTCCTTCTCTTGTCTGTTAAGATGTCTCATAATTTTATATGCTGTTTTCTGCCGTCCATGTATGTCATTTTCGATATCAGCTATATATTTATCCCATGAATCCTGTTGGGCTTTTCTTGTTAGGTACCTGACGTGGTTGGAAATTGTGGTGTATTCCTTCTTAGTTTGTGAGGATTTGTTAGATAGATATCTCAGATATAGTTTCTTTTTCTCGTTAACAGCTTCTTCGATTTCTTCATTCCATATTTTAAGCCCTTTCTTCTTCGTTCTCTTTGAAGTAGAGCCTAGTGTTTCATATGCTGTTACTTCAATTATAGTTTTCAAATTCCTCCACTCTTCTTCCACATCATTACTAATTTCAATTGTTTTATTATGTTGGTTCAGACGTTGTTGGTACATCAGTTTGACAGATTCTTTATTTAGTAGATATACTTTCCAGGTTTTTTGGGTAGGACAGGTTTGGCTGTTTTTGATTTTAACCCATCTCTTCAATAATTTTAGCTTTCCAAGAAGTGCGAAGTGATCACTATCTATATCGTAGCTTCTATAAGCTCTTACATCTGTAAAGAGTTTGCTTATTTTATCGTTTGCCATGATGTAGTCAATAGTACTAATTTGACCACGTGCTGCCCATGTCATCTTGTGAATACGTTTATGCTTATAGAAAGTGTTCATTATTTTCATATTGTTAAAACATGCAAAATCTCTTAGTTTGCGTCCATTTTTATTCAGAGTATCTTCGTTATTGGGGCCAATTATCTTATCCATAGATGCATTTCCAATTCTGGCATTGAGGTCTCCACATATGACAATATAATCATTTTTATTTATTTCGTCGAGAGTTTTTTGTAGGCAGTTGTAAAATTCCTCTGTAGCCAAGGTTTTCCCCTCTTCTGGTGCGTATACACAGATGAAGCATATATACCCTCTATCTACTTTAGTCCGCAGTGTGATAATTCTGTCTGATATCCAACAGTAAGAGTGAATTCGGTTTTTCCATCTTCTGCTTACTAGGATTGCAACTCCTGATGCTGCTCTTTCATTGATATCAACACCACTGTATATAAGGGCATAATCATCTAAATCCATTGAGCCTTTGGAGTACAGGACCGCCTTGGGAGTACAGGACCTTGTCGTTGGTGGCGGAGCTTGAGTACCCCCATGACCCCGAGAGCTATGCCGGCGGTAGCGTAGCTACTGGTAGGGCCTCCCTTGCCGGACAGGTCAAGGGATAGGGGTGAGACGAAAAAGTACTCCAGAAGAGGACCTCAACGCCAAGAAGAGGATTTCGAGAAGAAATTGCTAGAAGAACCATGCATGAACATCGTTAGCGTGGAAAAGATGGTGAAGACGTCCTGGATAGATGCAACTCAAAAGCCGTGGAAGGCAATGCATCTAGGGCGAGCAACCCGAAAAACTGCCCTGCAAGTTTGGAGGCAGTGAGATGGCATACCCATCACCAAACTAACCTGCATATGGGCTAGAAACCCTATCAGGCGAAAAATCAACTTCTCACAGACCGCAGCAATTACAACCGGACGCCCCATATATATATATATATATATATATATATATATATATATATATATATATATATATATATATATACACAATACAATATGGAATCGCAAATTGCGCGAAAAGCTAGGATGTAATTTTTGGGTATATATTTCATTACATTATAAACAAATAATTTGAAGAGTTAATTCCAACCACTATAACCACGGTGGTTACGTACAGTCACTCCCAAAACTATTCGGACACCATATTTCTATTCCCTTTCAAAAATTCCCAACTCCCAATGGCCGTGTATTTTACCTCCATATGGGATACGAACTGGTAACATTGCAATTTCAAAATTCTAATCGACTTAAACAAATTTTTTTGTACGTATGGAAGATGCGAATAGTTAGAATTTAGTGTAGCTACATTTTTTACTTCTTTTTGTGATTTTTAATATGAACATAAAAATCACCTGTAAGCTCTTCTGCGTTACTCTCTAATCCTAATATAAAACCATTCTCAATTATATTGTAAAATTCTGTCGCAAAATTTTCTACAACTACATTTGATTCCCCTGAGTTGCTTAACACTTCCATATTTTTGTCCTCTAATTTTTTAAGATTTCATAACTCCACAAATTCAGTCTGATTTGTGTTTTGAAGGCGAATATACTATATAAGCATTGAAAGGTTACCGGTTTGTTTGTTAATGTGAATAATTTGGAAGTCACATTAAACTGAAAATTGATTTTTTGCACGCTTACGAAATGTATTCTCTGTACTTACAGTTGAGGTTTTCGTCGTATTCACTGGATTTTATTCATATTCAGTGTTCCAAGGTAATTTGCAAATTTATTATAAAAATACGTAAGAAATACTTCACTGTTACGAATTCACAACAAATTCTGCCGCGCGATTTTCATTTAATATTGCTCGTTTGTGAACAGTGTTGCCATCCTCACGGAAGAAAATTATGGTGTCGTGGAATGAAAATAACCACGGTGTTAGGACGAGCAAGCTGTTTATGTCTATGTTTTATATGCATTTTATATCAATTTTGCTTGCGCATCTCGCTACATAATTAGCTTTTACTAGTAACAAAATTGTTTTTACTAATCAAAAAATACATTTTCCGTTGGCCTTGTATAAGATACTCCCCAAATATTACCAAAAAACATTTAGAATGGAAAATAAAAGGTATACATTTATTATTCTAATATTTTATTGTTATGAAACAAGTATCATAAAAAGTTACATATTGTACAACGATTTATCCATTCTATTAAATTTCTGATGTTTTTTTAATATTCGTGTAAATGTATATTCGTATTTAAATACGTATTCCTGCAAAATGTGACAGACTCAATTTGAAAGTAGTTAATAGGAAGTCATAGGTTATTTGGACAGATGTGTAAACACTTTCTTTTTCGTTGCAAAACGTATCATTGTTGTTAAAGTGGGCCAGTGGTAGCCCCAACAAACTAGAGGTTGCAGCTCCATCAAAAGAGGGGAAAGTTATTTCCAAAATTCAGAACACTAATATTTACTGTAATAAAGCGTAAGCAATTAGTGTAAATAAATTACAACTAAGAGAAATAAGTTCAAAAATTTATAACATAATTTTATGTGTAATGTCCGTATCGGGTACTACAATTTCTTCCCGTGCATATGGTTCTTGCTTTTAATTTCATTGTGCGGTTACTTTTAGACTAAAAGTGAGATAAATTTCAAATGTTAAGATAAATCTGTTACAAAGCCACAAAGAAAACAAAATGCTTTTGTTTGATTACATCAGCTAGTACTGAACCTAATGTAGCATAGTACATGATTGAGAGATTTGTACTTGAATTAAAATAAAATGAAATTCATTGTGACCGTCTAAAAAATAGTGTATGACACATGAGTGATTGTATTTTGGTCGTAGCAGAGATATATAGAAATTGTGACGTTTAAACGTTAGTTTTGCATATCTTACTATTAAAGAATGAAATAGTATTTCGACATGGCTTCCATTCTACCTATCCAGACCTTTACAAACACGAAGTATGTAAAATTTCGAAGAATTTGAATTAGGCGCGTAATTTGCCTCCGTAGCTACCACCGCAACTTTCAACATGCTATGGGGAAAAACGACCATAGGATTACGGGGCCTTGCCTGCTAGCAAAAAAGTGTTCTCATATAAAAAGTCCCATTTGTAGTAAATTGCTTTTTATAATACGTTGTGTTAAAATTCACGTTTTGTGTAGTCTTTGATATCGAAAAATGTGTTTACGGCAAAACGACAATCTGCGGACAATATCACCTAATCCATTCAAAGAATTTTCTTCAAAAACTGATATCTCCCCTCATCAAACTGGACAAACTCAGGACCCTGAGAATTTGAAACAGGTATTTTAATTTTGGGAGGGTACTTTAAATGAAGTCTCGACATTTTAAAAATTTTCTTAGAAATGACAAATTATTTCTTTTATTTTTTTTTCTCTCTCTCTCTCTCTCGAGTACAGCAAAGTACGCCGATAAAAAAGGCGCAATTATATTTTTGTTGAACTCTCTCTGTCACTGACACCACATATTTTGTATCTGTATGTTTCTCAAGAATTAATGCCTCAAATGTTTTTGGGATGTAAATGGGTAAAATATTATCACTTTACTAATGAACATATAGTGGGAAATTTCGTATAACAGTTATACACGTGATATTTGCTCCTTGTAATTAGGCAACTTTTTATGCACGCGTGTTCTGCAGATCCCTTTGTGACGCAGTCAAGGAGATTTAATGTACCTGTCGAACACGTGTACACACGACGTTGTCTAAATTTCAGGGGCATATATAATATGTGTAACTCCATAATATTGACTTTTACGCTATATGTTAATTGGCAAAAAGTGTTCATTTCTTATTTCGAGAGAGAGAGAGAGAGAGAGAGAGAGAGAGAGAGAGAGAGAGAGAGAGAGGAAGTGAGAAAGAGAGAGAATATATAGGATTACGGTATTAAAGTTTTCATAATTTGAAAGAGAGGAAAAGCTGAAACATTTTTATTTAATATTTTCTTACACGGAACTACCGTGTCCTTGTTACATTGAAGTCAACTCTAGCAGTTATATAAATATAGAAGTCCTACAATTAATCTAATAATGAAATTAGCATATTTCATCATGAACTAACACAAAAATTATTCCTCAATGTTTGCTGCATACAAAAGTGCAAAATTACTGGCAAATAATCAACATTAAGCGAAATCTATATTTTTAATACACTTAATAAAAGAAAATGTATACTGTTAAATTGTATCCTTTCTATCTGAGACCATAGTCTGTACATTGTATAAAAATAAATGAAAAAGAAATGAAATAGAATTAAACTTTAAAAAAATGTAAACCTTTTGAAGAACATATTACCCACGTTCTAACTCGCCACAAAAGTGGAAATGAACCACTTTCCTGAAGAAAGAAATACAAAACACGGAAACAAAACCAGAACCGTTCTGTAGGCGTAGGGCGTGGGCGGGGCGGACAGGCGGCTATTATCTGCGGTTGGGGCTTCCTCCGGCCCGGCCCAGGCTGGCGAATTCAGGTCCCGCGAGACGCGATGACGCTGACGATCCGGCTTGGTTGGGAATTACGCGGTTTGCCAGCTTTGGAAGATCGTCGCATTCAAATGCCTAGATCAGGGTTGTCCAACTGCCAGCCCGCCGTACCATTTATTGTGGCCCGCGAAAGGTTATTAGAAGGGGGGGGGGTTAATGAAATGTCATATTTTTCTCTTTTCTTTAGAACAGTGCCGTTTAGTATAGATCTCCATTTTATGTTATAACGAAACAAAATGACCTATTTTTATAAGTAATTTGTTGTTGCATTTTTCGTCGATTTAGATTAATAAGTAATTTTTACTTTTTTTACATCATTTCTACTGCATTTTCAGCGCATTTCATCGATTTTAATATCATTTAAATGGTACTTGCTTAAAAAGTATTTACGAGGTGCAACAAATGTTCACCACAGAACTCCTGAGTAGCCTATTCGATTTCTTCGCTCATATATTGTAAAGTCAGCTGTTGTGAGTACTATGTAATCTTAGGTTTCTGAGACATTAATCGGCGCTATTGTCAGTTCGTCCAATTTTGCGATAAATAAAGGTAGAGATTTTATTTTAAAGAACAGTCCAAACCCAAAGTTTGCCAGCTGAGTTCACTTGAACAAAGGGAAGAAGCCTCGATTACATCAATAACAGCTTAAGTTGTTCATTTGAAGTAGTTTTGATAAAAAAAATTACGTCATTTTTCGTTCTTTTCTGGGCATTCTTAAAGAATTTAAGAGCATTTTATTGATCATTTTTGACAATGTTTTAGATCATCAAAATCCCCTCCCTAGTTATTAGTCAAATGTAAAAGTCCCTTGCAAAAATACTGGGGTCAACACCCACTTAATGTAAAAAGAAAAAGGCTAGGTTTAGTTGTAAGAATTTCTTTTCTAGTAAATTCAGAAATTCAAAATCATCCCAATATGTTTCATTGCGTTGTGCACGGTACGGGGCGATATCACGCATAGTTCCATTTCGCCTCCCGCCGTTTCGTTTCCGTTCCTAAATACAGGGCCACTAGTAACGACAATGATCATTACAATTCAGAATGAAACTCAAAATCAAGCATGTAAAAGATAATAACACAATTTGAGAGCAGTTATGAATGTAATCAAATTAGTTTCACCAGCTACAAGAACACCTTATAATGTTGAAGTTGTTGTAGGTAGCCCTTACCTAATTTAATACGTATTCTATCATATCGTCAATAACTACGTTAACATTTTTAACGTATTATAGCTTTCGGAATTTCCAGGCTTACATTCCTTTCCATTTTAAAATCTTCTGCGAACTTTTTTCTAAATAGAAATAATTTAGAAGGTTACAGTGTCGCAGGTAATTGTTTATTGACAATCGCAAATCGTAGGGCAGATGCAATATTAAATTAAAAAGAAGAAAATTTGTCTTAAATACATCAAATAAATCGTTGCGTCATACAGACGGAAGTATTATTTTAATATTCGATTCGAAATTTCTACCTCAGCTCAGTCTCCTCTTCGGCAAGAAACAACTCCACTTTCCGCCCGCGCGTAAATATCTACTATAATAAAATATCAAATAATATTTATCGATGTGTAATCCCTATAAAGTATTTGAGTAACTGCGAGTGTTCGTGTGTGTGTGTGTGTGTGTGTGTGTGTGTGTGTGTGTGTGTGTGTGTGTGTGTGCACACGTACACGCGCGGATCCGCCACTCACGGTTAGACCACTTCCCGTGAATCAATCGAGATATATGAAGTGTCATTCGAGGCGACTCGGTCTCGTGATGGGGAACCAATAATTCGTTTTCGGATCCGGCCATAATATTCAAAGAAATTTCCAGAAACGTGTTTTTGCGTTTTGCATCACGATCTAAGTATACCGGGAACCAATGCCACCTAAATAGATCAATGTAGGTGGCGTGATTAACCTCCAGTATCCAGAGACTTACTCGCTCCACGACACCACAATTTTCCTTCACGAGAATGGCAACACTGATTAATGCTACAACAAGTGAACAAGTGAATTACCAAGTAAATCACACGGAAGATTTTATTTCATTTCCATCCGTATTATCATATTTTTAAAAATAAATTTGCAAAAACCTACGTACAGTATTGCCTTGGAACTTATTAAATTTGAAGAACTTCAAGTGAATATGGAGAAAACAAAACTGTGTGTAGTGCTAGAGATGAACGTTCTTACGTTCGACTTCTCACAAATTTACGTTCTTAAGTGTGCAAATACTGATTTTTAAATGAATGTGACTAATAAATTATTCTTATTAATCTTAACACCTTATTCACATATCAGACAGCTTTTAATGTTTTTAGAGAATCGCATACAAAAAGATTAACACAGCAATTGCAGAAATAAAAGTGAAGGCAAATTAGAATGAGTTGTGGAGTTTTAAACTCTAAAATGTAGGGGCAAAAATATGGAAGTGTTAAGGAAAGGAGGGAAGAATCAAATGAAGTTATAGATATTGCAACAGAATTTTCCAAACTAATTGAGAATGATCTCATAATGGAATTAGAGAATAACGCAGAAGAACAGCTTACAGGTGATCTTTTATGGGCATTTTTCTGCATTCGTATTAGCAAAAAATCTTAAGAAATGTAACTGTACTAAATTTTAACTATTCATATCATCCAATCCTACTAGTATTTTTTACGGTGGTTATAATTTTAAAATTGCAATATTACGAGTTTACCTGTAATGATGACTTACCAGTCTTAATTATCGTGATATCACGTGCAGAGAGTTCTGATCGTAGAAATTTAAAAAAAGTTAGCAAGATACGACTCGTTACTGCCATAAATGCCATAGATTCACCAAGATTAATGGTACTGTTTTTATTAATTTTTTCAGTTATATAAAGAATATTGTAAGGTTAAAATTTTTGAAGTTAATACGTTCATGTGATATTTCCTTCTGTTGCCGTTTGGCAGTCGCCTGGTGGACTTTCTCTCCGATCAAATGAAAATGAATAAATACGCGAATCGTTTTCGAACGTAACATGATATGAGTAACTAGATAAATATTGCGCCGACGGCCTCAAACAATTTTCACATCTCGTGACAGAAAAACTCTCTTATCACAACCTATTACATAAATAGCTAGTAAGGCTGAGTGAGTCTTTTAACAGAAAAATGTGAAGTCAGATTAAAATACAAATAATATTACTATTGTAACCAAATGAAGCCTGTCGTTTCTAGGGATCGCGAAATCAACGAAGAGAATAAAAAGGTTCAATGATCGACTTAGAAATGTTTGAAGAATGCGCAAGTAAAACACGAACACGAAGATGATCATGTTTTTAAGTTAGACCGGGAAGACATGGATGCGGTGCTTAATAGAATACAAACTAGTGGTGCTACAGAATAGTACAGACTTTCCCGTATTATTCTTCATGTCTTCCGGGCTGATGGGCCGTGGTCCAATTGGCTTTGAGATACCAAACGTTACCAGCCCGGAAGACATGAAGAATATTGACTCCGGCCGTGAAAGCCTACAATGCTGTATTTTCCCGTATTAGTTTTCTATTTCCTTTGGTCTCGACTAGCTATCTCGGACGTGCCACATACTCTTGCCAGCTAGCATCTATCGCCGCCAAAGTACTTTTTTCTGACCTTTTTGCTTTCCTAATAGTAGAATGGAAATATTATTTCAAGAATATTAACCTCGTCATTGTGGTACAGTAAAACAGTAAAACCTCGTCATTGTGGTAACTTTCTTTAAAAAAATTGGAGCGGTTTTTAAGAAAATTGCGTGTAAGCGCTACTGTAAATTCCCGATTTGAACACCTTTTCACAGAAAACATTGAGTTTTCGAAAAAACTTTTATTTTTCATTTTAAGCACTTTCAGTCACAAATGCAATTGTGTTTACAAACCGCAGGAAATGAGCATATTAACAGCGCGAGAGATCTTTCAAAAAAATTATAATTTATGTACTTTTTGGAAAAACAAAAGAATACACCAAAATTAACTTTACATCATTTTAAAGGGTGAAATTACCATATCCCTTCGAAAAGTTTGAAGAAAAATTTGTAGCCACCTTTGAGAAAATGGTATTTGAACGTTCCTGAAAATGCGGAATTTTGAGCTACTTTTCACAGAAAATAGTTGAGTTATCGAGAAACGTTCTCTGGCCTTATTTAAAGCACATGTGCTCATAAATATAATAATGTGAACAAGTTGCCGCTAATGTAAATATCAACGACGTAAGACAAGTAGAAATATTACATTTCTGTAATTTTTGACGAATAAGGTTATAAGGCGTTTATGTCACCTTAAAGTGTGCATTTATCACTATCCCTACCAAAAGTTTAAAGAAAAAAATTGGAGTCGGTTTTGAGAAAATTTTGAAAATGTCCGGGGGCTCCACATAAAGTGCTAGCAATTTTTGCGCGAAAATTTCTAAAATTTTCAGAACAATGTACGTGACCTTAATGAAATAACTCACTATGCAGAACAAATTTTATTTGAAGGAAAAATTCAAAGTTAAACCTGAAAATCGGACCTATTCCTCCTTTATAATTGTACTTTACTCTATTTTTACAAGAAATTTAAAGACAAAAATTGGAGCTGTTTTTGAAAAAAAAAATTGAAAATGTCTGGGGGCTTCATGTAAAGTACCCCCAAATTTTAAAAAATCTATCTATTTAGCGGTTTTTTACAGCCTTGGCCGTTTTCCTCATCCCAATTTCCATGCCTCTTTATCCCATACATCGTTTTCTTCCATTTCTCTTTTTTCCATGGCTTCAGTTATTGCCATGTTCCATGTTCTTCTCGGTCTTCCCCTGTATCTTCTTCGATTTGGTATCCACTCCCAAACTTTTTGAGGAAGTCTATCCGATTTCAACCTTCTCATATGTCCATACCATTTTAGTTGTCTCATTTCGATCGTATCGTTCAAGGTTGTTTGCACTTTCATTTTATTTCTTATTTTACCTAACAGAGAAAGTTTACAACATCTTCGCCAGAACATCATTTCTGTTGATTGAAATTTGTCTTTCAATTTTTTTGATAGTGTCCAGACTTCTGCCCCATAGAGTGTGGTACTCTCTATGAACGAGCTATATATGCGTTTCTTTGTTTTCATTGAAATAATTGAGTTCCATAGCACTGGGTCCAACTGTCTGGTGGCTATTTTTCCTCTTATATTTTTATTTTTCACATCTTGTTCGTCTCTACCATCTGCTGTTAGTGTGACTCCCAAATACTTATATTGTGTTTTACCTTTAATTATTCCTATACTAGTCTCTAAATCATGGGGCATACCTCCCACCATCATATATTCAGTTTTTTGTAAATTTATTTCCATCCCCCGTTTTCCATACTCTTCTACTAATTTTCTGAACATATAAGTTACATGGTCTTCATCTTCAGCCATTATCACCTGGTCATCTGCAAATAGTAGACTAAACAATGTTTCATCACCTATTTTCACCCCCATGCTTCTGCACTTTCTTTTCCTTTTCCACTTTCTTTTAGGGCTTCATCAATGTATATCTTAAACAGTGTAGGAGATATACAGCAGCCTTGCCGTAATCCTTTATTTACTGGGAAGTTGTCTGATAGACATTTTCCCACTTTTACTTGACTTTTGTTATCTTTATAAAGTTGTTTGACTGCATTTATGTATGTTGATATTCCCTTTTCTTCCATTGCCCCCCATACTTCTTTTACTGGTACATTATCATAAGCCTTTTTGATAATTTTAAAGAATGTTTTACAAAATCTCAAAGCTTCGATTCGAGCCATATGGACACGGGTTTCTTCAATTTGGAAAAAAGTCCTACGCATGGTTTAGACGCTAGTGGTGTTCTCAGACAGACGGACAGATTGACGGACGTTTTGGGAGGGGGAAAAAAAGAAAAATAAAAAAAAACACTTTTTCGGTACCATGGAACCTCAGAATGTGTATTTTCGTTGTAATCTCGAAATAGTTTACGCAGCATTACATAACTTTCTCTATACTCCGTATGTACGTACGTATACAGGAAAGTAAAAAGATCGATCGCCAGTTATGCATCAAAGAAACTTCTAATATCCGAGCTGCTGACGGCACAATCCTAAACTTCAAAATTTAAACATATGGGTATTTTAAACGTTTGGGATCGGAAATATGGCCTTCAACAATGCGGACAGTAAAGCTCGATTTTATGAGTTGACCAATGCATATAACAAGGCTAGACAACACAAGAAATGAAGCAGTATGGGGTTAAAACAAACCAGAATATTACAAAATAAACCTATCAATGGTACAGGCATGCTCAAAGGATCAGAGGTCAAAACAAATTTTAAATTGGATGGGAAGAAGAGTGAAAGAAAGCGTAGAAGTGGCAGAACTGTTTTGACCTGAAAGACCTCTTTACATGGAGGAGAAAGGATAGGAAGAAGTTGAATGGGAGGGCCAAGATGGATGGATATTTAAAACGGCAAACTCTGAGGGATAGAATCCGTAGAATGAGAACGAAATTATAATGAAAAAATATTACGAAGCGGTCTTAATATTTAGGAATAGAAAAAAGTAGAATTTAAACCGAATTTTTTTCCTACTATCCACAACACAAGACAGGAGGCAGGTAGCTGCTCTTTTGTGACATTAGGCCATTACACTGTAGAATTGTTCTGCTTGAGGTATTGAATCTGCACTGTGTAATTACCTTCTTACCCGAACTCCCTCTTAATGAGAAAAATATTCACGTCACGCTTTGAATTTGAAACTTACTGACAAGCAAAATTCATTATAGCAGTCCTATTAACTGAATAAATGCTAAATAATGCTTACTTTTTGTTATTTTGATAAATATTATTTACTGACTCATCTATTCTGACACACGTTTAATTCTACATCCATTCTGTATTCCTAACAAGATTAAATGCTTTTATTTCTTGCCACAAAATTTGTCGCATAATAGCACTAACAGCTTTGTTGGACCAATACTTGCCGTACCATACAAGCCCCTATGCGGCCCGATTGCTTGGAATATTTAGTTGTGAGCATCTCTTATGAATGAGCTATGAAAATAAAGTGTATACAGTGAATAGCATGTGCACCGACGAGGAAATTGTTCTCATGACGCGGGAGTTTGCAGCCATGTTCTAATCTTTTTCAACACCGACGAACCGAAGTTTAGGTATTCAGCTACAACAGTGATTCAACTTCTTCTCTGCCTACGAACACTAATTTTCTGTTTTTATTCCCGTTGGCGTGTCGGCAGCATGGTCATAAACGCGAAACAATTCTAGTCACGAATGAATGACTCATGTCTGCATTACACCATCCTTGTATCATCCTCAAACCTGTTTTAAGGCGGACCTTGTAGCGACCGACATTTAAGCCCCTACCTACGAACGAAAAGTCAGAATCCTCAAATAATTTTGACTGTACATCCGTGAGATCGTGACAATTTTTTGTTAATTATGTGAAATTAATTAATTACTTTGAAATTAAGATAACAGCAGCAAATAGCTTTATCTGTATTACTAATTTCGTATATGCGCAGAAATTGAGAGATCATTAAGCATCCTATGGCCATGTGAGAGTTGTCGTTTGTTTCGATAGATATCCAAAATCTCAGGAAAAATATAAAAACAATGCAAGAATTTCAATATTTTCTGAAAAATGCAAATATTTGATTGTGTTATTTTGCCTGACCTCATACTGCGCCAATCGGTGTGTCACTGAAGGGACAGAAGACGTCACGAAAGAGGAAGGCTCCAAAGAAGAGCCCGAGACCATTAAATATTTGCTATTCTCGTGTTGCGTCATAGAACATTTTTTCTGATATTATTGGTGAGTTAAGATCTGTTGAACTGTGTATCCGAATATACTACACGGTGTTACTGCTCTACTCCTAAACACTGATTTTGTAAAATATTTGATAGAGTGAATAACGTAATACATGTTACAAGAGAATATTTTAGTTGTTCTTGAGTAGTGTGTGTGTATGTGTGTGTGTGTGTGTGTGTGTGTGCACGCGCGCGCTACTTTTTGAAAAACCATTTTGTGTGGCTTTGTTCAGCATTTCGCTGCTGAAGGTCTCTAGCATTTTATTAATTGACATGATGAGAGGTTCTTTTCATTTTGACTCATTCTTTTTATGTTAGTTGTCATGGATTGTTCATCGTAGTATTCGAAGTGATCTAGTACTTAAGAAATCTAGGAATCACAAGTTAATACTCTTACAAATAAAGAAATACGCTTGCATTAAAATGGTTTAATATGTCCCGTCCCGAACAAATTAAATATGCCCTGAAAATGAAGTTATTTTACTGTATTCCATTAATTTCACATAATTCGAAATATTTACCATATACAACAAAATATGTTCAAATTAACCAGCTTTGTTGAATTTTAACGTATTTTTGAGACGATTTAAAAGAAGAGAGGAAGGAAACACTTAAATGTAATAAGAAATATAAACAAAACTATACACAAATATAACAAATAAAACTATAAAGATATTTTCTTTGCAATTTGTGACAGGCTTCTAAAGCAAACTGTAGGTTATTTAAGGCTTTTATCGTGTTTGCTATCAGGGACGTCTAACGATAGAAATAATTCGTTTGAGACCATAAATAATGATTTCGTTTTTGAAACTCCAACAAAATGATGAAAAAGTCAGGAACTAATGTCATTAATTTTAAAGAAACAACGAAATCCGTCAAAATTCAATTCCGCGTTCTAGTGTTTGGACAATTAGCAACAAAATTGACGTCTTTTGATGAAATAATTGAGATTTTACATTTTTGTTGATGCAAAAACCCTTTGATACATTTTTCTAAAATGTTTTAACACACTTGTTTAATTATGAATTTGAACCACACCAGCTGATTTTGTAAAATTAACAGATTTTAAATTAGACCTTGTGCCATACGACTCCGTTCTGTATACGAAGAAAATGTTCAAAGAAAAAAGTTGGAGCCCTTCTTTGATGAAATATTGATGAATTTTTGAAGACTTAACAAGATTTTATTCGAAAATACGCGAAGGCTACCAATACCAAATGCCAGTTTTGAAAATAAAAACTGCACATACAATAATTTACGCTGCTCCTAATATTCCCAAAGAGATTGCATTAAGAGGTAGTGGTGAGACAGAATAGCACACACTTTCTTGAGGTACTTAGCTCCATTTTATCTTGAGTCGGGGCTACATTTTCGGTTTTGTTGCATCCCCTCTCGACTACCATCTATCGGCGTCTATGAGTTCCTCTGAGAACTATTCCCAGCGAAAAGCTCGCCCATGCTCCTCAAATACACCCAAATACCATTTAGGTCCATCGCGTTCCTGTACCTATTATGATCGTGGTAGTGCACACAAGTACGAGTCGAGGCACGGAATTTTGGAAGGTGTAGAAATGAAATAAAAGGGGCTCGGAATTTCTCCTTCCCACATACACAACTGAAAACATGTATGTCTTACGGTATTCAATCATACAGTTTTGATGTATGCGTATGCGTATACGTATATGTAATGCTAAACTGATGCTAATGCGATTAAGTTTCATCTCCTGTGCAAATAGATCGACTAACTTTACCGTCTTTTTTGTACAGATTTTGTTCAATAATAATCGTAATAATAATATAGCAATAATAATAATAATAATAATAATAATAATAATAATAATTTAACTTGAGAACGGAGAAGCTTCCGACAGAAAAGAAAGTGGCCCTTATACTACATCCTTTGCGTAAGAAAAGTAACAAGCAGATGTAAGTAATGATAAAGTTATATCCATTTTTCCAGAAGCTTACAAGATATTCTCAACAATATTACTAAGGAAGGTAGAAACAAATACTTTGTATTCAGTTGGGTGAATACCAGAGTGGATTTAGAAAGGACATATTGTGCTCAGAACAAATATTCAACCTGAAATCCATAATCCGTTACAGACTAATAAATGTCAAAAACATAGTAGTGGCATTTGTGGATTTTAAGAAGGCGTTTGATTGCATTGATAGGGGAACCATTGATAAAGAAATCCGAGAATTTAGAATTAAATCTAAATTTTCAAACTTAATCCGTGAAACTCTCAGACACCATATCAAAAGTAAAATTTCAGGGTGAATCAACTAAGCCATTCAAAATGAACCCAGGTGCAAGTCGATGGCTTGTCTCCACTTCTCTTCAACTGCGTTCTGAAGAAAATTGTAAGAATTTGGAATGGAAAATTGAAGAAACACGAGATACAATCAATAAGAGGAAGAAAGAACAAAGGGTTGATATAATAGTTTAGCATTTACAGATGATTTTGCCATACTTCCAGAAAACCTGACAAACGCAGCAGAACAAGTCAGAAAAGATGGCTAAGGAAACATGTTTAAAAAAGTATGTAGAAAAAAACAAAATTTATGACGAAAATAAATAAAATTCTCCCGAAATCCTAGAAAAAAAATTGGTCCAGCAAAGAACAAAAAATATTGTCAAATATTGGGGGAAATCATTCAAGAAAATGGTTTAGAAAAGTCTGCTACAGAAGAAAGGATACATAAGAGAGAGCATATGGTATCACCAGGAACATCAACAAGAAATTTCTATAAAGAAAATTTAAAATACAGCACTATAATACAGTAATTAAACCAGAATGCCTGTATGCAAGTGAAAGTCTAGTATTGAATTACAAATTAGGTAAATTAGAAGTATTAGAGAGAAGAATCATACGTAAAATGCTTGGTCCGCTCAAAACTACAGAATTCTGAAAATTAAGAAGCAATGATGAAATATATTGCAACATAAGACACAATTCAGAAGAGAATAATGCTCTTTTTTGAATACATACTCAGGATGGAGCATAACAGGCTAACAAAAAATTTCATGTATTTTGGAATAAGATATCCACCATAACTTCGGTTCAGGAAGTTAAAGATATGGAAAGGAACACTATAAGAGAAAAAGAAACAATGGAGTGTTTTTTTTAATATATTGCAAAAAAATGGAAGGGTACTAAGGAAGGAAGGAGGAAAAGTGGTGCAAAATGGCCCGGAGAGAGGAAAATGAAACATAGTGAGAAGATGAATATTTAAAACCCACGAAGCAGAAACGGACAGAAGGAGAAACAGACAGACGTTTTGCTGAAAACCACTTTCGTATCAACAACCTATAAAAGATGTGTACTAAAAATAGGACAAGGATAAGTCCACTTTTTCGGAATGAGGGATCCACAACAGAGATACAATACTTTCTTTACATTAGGAAATACGAGACAGTAAAATTGAAAAGAATTCG
The DNA here is from genome assembly GCA_038098605.1 of Gryllus longicercus. NCBI lineage: Eukaryota > Metazoa > Arthropoda > Insecta > Orthoptera > Gryllidae > Gryllus > Gryllus longicercus. Next base: position 3,119,179 of record JAZDUA010000101.1, read on the forward strand.
TGAATAATATTCTCTTAGAAGAAAATAACTAATCACATACGGCAAGGCCTTGCATGGTGCATTATCAGTAAATTCCAACTGCATGAGATCAGAAGCAGCGCATCGCTCTTTCTGGGAGCACGACTATACAGCTGCTCACTACCTGCTCATCAATGCTCCCTGAGATGAACTCATACGCGGGCATGTAAATGTCATCCATTATTGACAGGTGACGTATATGTTATTGTTCAAAGACTGCTGTTCTCAGAAGTACGACGATAAAACGTTCTAAGAGCCCAATGGAAAGTTTTGTTTTTCGTAAAATTTGTTTTCCATCGCCATCTACCTTAAATTGAGGATTAGAGCATTTTTTAAAAATGCAAAATAGTTCTGTTAATAAAAAAAGTGTGTTGTGTAATGCATGCAACGTGTACTATATAACCGTTTGCATGACCGTCTGAAAATGTATAGGCACTGCGTTGTGAAAATTAGACATTATAGCTTGAATTTCTACTCAAATTGTCGCTCAATATTTCGCTCCAATTTTCGCTCCCAAAGAACCAGAATGACTCGAAAACATATTGTGCTAAGAATATCAATTTGAAAATTATGAAGTTAAGAAACTATAAATGTCGTGTACTTTTCAGATGTGTTCAGTCTATGAAAGTCAAAAGTCTATGAAAGACTTCGTCATTTAATGACCCAAAAGCAATTCAGAAAACAGTTAATTTTAACTAATTCAAATTATTCAAAGAATTGTCACCCCGTTTCTAATATCTCAAATTCTTTAATAGATTAAAAGAATAGGGTACATTAAAAAGATTCTCTGAATATTATTTTCTACAATATGCTCGTAATATCTTTTGTTAATTACGGAACAACGTACTATATGTGTGATTGTGAAGGTTGGAATTGTTTGTGCTGCGTTCTGTATGCTGTATTTTATTGACGCGGTAAACCACTTTGTGTTATGCATTCGGATGATATTAGATTTTTAAATTTCAGATGTTTTATTGCTACAATAGTTTCAATAATATGAATCAATCAAAAATGTAAATATGAAGTTGAACTTTAGTTAAACTTTTACTAATTTCATTTCATTGTTCGGAAAAGGCGAAAAAGATTAATAATTTTCTTTTAATTAATCTAAGAACGACCCATAACTGTATAAAGAGTCTATAATGAAAGTTTATTTAAGTCTCTTTGTAATTCTTCTCATCCGAATAGTAAACCTTTAATTGAAGTAAAAACAGGTATCATCTGGAGAATTTTGTTTATTAAAAATACGCGCAGTGAATACAATTCTATATTTTTAATTTACATATACAATAGTTTAATGGAATGTAAAAGAAATTCGAAGAGTTACGAGGAGCTTCAATGGAGATACGAGAAAGAATGTGCTATGTTTATACACTAGTTTTTTCCCCAACATTTGTAGATCAAAGGTCGTGTGCATTTGCTCTAGGGAAATGCACGGTGACGTTTTCGGCATGCATGGAACAAACGAAGCATTCAAATGTGGACAAGGGAAACCAGAACATCCGCTGCTGGGCAGGAAGGAATTACGAGAAGACAGATAACGATAACTGCCAACTCAGTTGCTGAAATGATTTATCTCCACGATTATTATTTTTTATTGTTTGAAGTGTTTCGTTCTATTTGTATCCCTCGTTATCAAATGTATCTTCTTCCGTCCATATCTGCTGTTAACTTTGTTGTAACTCTCCATTAGATGTCGCTTCAGTTAAATGCAAGGGGGTGGGAGCCGAGCAGGACAGGACGAGCGGGTGGTGCGAACTGTAGAGGAAGCGAGAAAGAGATACCGAGAAAGAACTGTACAAAGCCTGCCGGGTTCTGCAAGTTTATAATAAATTTAAAAAAACGTTATTTATCGTCAACATAGGAAAAGGAATAATATTCTAAGGAGGATATTGACTTAGCACATAGAAATGGGTAGTTTTTGCACTCTCGGACGTTAAAGCTATCGACAGCACTCGGATCTTCTGCGCAGGCGCAATTCAAGTTTCGTATCACTTTTGTGCATCTGCGCATGCGCAAAAGATCGAGATTAGAATCGATTGCTGCCAACTAAGGCGTGCAAAAACTCCTTAATAGCTTTCGATTCCTTGTACTTTCGAGGATGCAAAATCATCCTAATATATGCAAGCTTCTGGAAGTGAACTATCTACATCGAAGTCCTTTCTTGCCACACCCATTCTTAACCCAGTTGAATGTAAGGGACCTCCCTGAGTGCCGAATTCATTACGTGAATCCTCGTCTCATTCCCTTTAATAAGACGTTTGTGCACGCTATAGCGGACCGCACTATCGATCTTCATTCGATCGATCTTCATCTACACGTGCGCAGATGCACAAAACGGGTGCGAAACTTGAGCTGTGCATGCCCAGATCGGTAATGCTTTAACGTACGAGGGTACACAAACTCCCTAAGATCTGCAGAAAGCGCTATAGATAACAAGGTCTCAGACACCCGTTTCAGATACCCCTATCAGCATTTAATCGAATCACTTCCATCTCGTCCAGCTCTCTTATCAAAATAATAACCTTTTTTTTTGGGGGGGGGGGGATTGGAGAAATGTAAAGCAATGAAAACTATTAATTTGCATTATGAACAATAAAATTCCATTCTTTCCTTTTCGCAACAATTAACAGTAACTCCTTATGTCCAATCATGCGAAATGCAACATTAAAAAATTCACTATTTTTTTGAATAACTAATGACCACACCATTCCTGACTGGTACGTCCTTGGCTGTTTATCTGGATATTGTCGCTTGACACGAAATTCAAACAGAAAACACTCAAATTCTCAATTGAATCGTAATTTTTAATTAATAAAATACACAAAATACATCCAATCTATAATTGCATTTTGTAGATAGAACTTAATTTTCTATACAAATAACGCTCATAATCTGTATTTACTGTTTTTCGAGAAACACGGGTCAAAAGAGATACCACCGATTTCTGCGGAAACGGATGCTTTTTAGATTAGGAAATAATTACCGGTTTCACGCATCTCAGAGATACTGAAATGAGGCGTATGTGACGGTACTAACAAGAGCTTGTCTCCGGATATTAAGTTTTTTAACATCCCTATTTACATCATGCTTCATTAAGTCGCAGGTGGTGTAATTGGGAACTAGCAAAATAATGTAAAATAAAAAGGAACAAATAAAAAAGTTGAAAAAAGTTATACATTTTTCTGACACAGAAAAATTTTTCGATAAGATTTTTTCCATACGTTTGTTTCTACTTTAAGAAGTAAATTATATGAACTTTCACAGTACAAAATCGTTCCATGTCCTCAAACTGTACATGCCACTTTAAAGCTCTTGACACGTTGATTTTAGTCACAAGAAGCTCAAATTCAGAGCGGTAAATCTGTTACGTATCCCGTACGTATGTGGACCTCTTTGTCGGTTCCTTGTTTTATTAGAGGTATGCGTTTTCGTGGCTGGCCCTCCCTTGACAGTCCGTGACCATAAACCTAGTCCAGAGAAAGACTTTTAAGCAGGGCTGCTGAAGTGGGCGGCCCACTGGGCATGCCCTGGCCCACCAGGATGGGCCGGACGCTATGTGCGCGCCACCGACATGGTCAGCAGCCAGGCTCGTTAAGTCAGCTCGACGGGACGGGACGGGAGGCGCTCGGTTGTGATCGGTTCTAGTCGAGTAAAAGGCGAATAGCACTCAGCGCGTCATCGCGGGCCGATGGACCCCGATTCTTGCTCATGCTAATTATTATTCTTGTTTATGCTCCAGAGGGAAGGTGGCTCAGGCCATCTTCCCTGTGCCACAGCAGTGCCTCTGAGCGAGAGGTCCTAGGGTTGGAGTCCCGACGGAGGCAGGATTTTCGACATTATGTTGTGACTTCAGTCGCTGTCTGGAAGAGAGTTCTATTGGCCGCCTGTTCCGATCGGTGGTTTTCCGTAGTTTCTCCGATCAATACGAGGCGAATGCCGGAGCAGTACCCAAACTAAGGGGTTACGGACCGCGAGCGATCTTTGCTACCTCTTCCTTGTCCTATCTTCTCCTTCTTACTTACACACTGTTACACTTACATGCAATACACTACCACACATGGGGGGGACTAGTTGGGAGCTTAGAGCTGGTTCGGTGCCCCGCTGATGAGAGATACCTGGTTAGGGAAAACACTCCAAACCGACGTGTTGGTCGCGCTTGTTCTTGCGAAGGAAGATCACCGACACCTCCCGCAATAAAGCATGCACTACACGTACGGGAAGAATGACCTTAGCAGTTAACGGGCCCGGAAACATTAATGAATCTGCAGAGAAGGTAGTGATGCCTCCGCTAAACAAAGACGCACTCTCTCTGGGACAAAGGAGATTAACGGCAGCGGCGTCACTAGCACCAAATTCTAAGGCGGTGGGCCACGACTCAGTAGATAATGTGTTTATTACTGAGGGGTTCTTTCGAATAATGTTGGAAAAGGTTTTTATACATTCTTTTTTTTTAAATTTATTTTCCTGCCTGTTCGGCATAGTATGCCTTTCAGGGGTTTTAATTTACAGTTTATAATTACAGAATTTTTTGGCCATTCGGCTGACAGTATATGAGGAGGACCACACGGCTACCTCGTCAACAAAGTCTGCAGAGCAGTAATTCAAAGAAATTTATTAATTAATTTATTTATTTTAATTAATGTATTTATTTAATTTTTCAGCAGCGGAATTGATTAATGGGAGGGGATGGAAATTATTCTAATTTAAGGTGGTTTAAGAGAGTCTTTGGGGTATCGAGAGATAATGCGGGTTGGGATAGAAGCATTTTTGCCTAGATCAAATATTTGTGCACTTGTACACGACGGAAGAAGGGTGAAAAATCTGTTACTCATCCGTTGAATGTATTCGCTAATGGAAGGAATGTTTAGCTCTCTGTGAATTTGCATATTTGGAATAAACCAAGGGGCTTGCACGGCTTTTCTTAGATACTTATTTTGAATGATTTGTAGTTTCTTTAGATGTGTGTTTGCTATATTGTTCCAAATTTGACAGGCGTATGTTAATGAGGGACGTATTATCGTTTTAAAAATTGATAATGCGCAGTCCAGACTAAGCGATGATTTGTTGTTAATTATTGGGTAAAGTTTTTTTCATTTTTGCGTAGGTTTTGTTCGTTATTTCTTGAATGTGGTTTTTCCAAGTTAATTTTTGATCCAGTAATACACCCAGATATTTTACGGGCGTTTCATTATTAAGCCAAGGAATTGCAGAATTATTAATTTTGATTTGTAGTGGTTTATGTATTTTTCTTAGTGAGAATATTTTAGGCTGTGATTTGGTAGGGTTTATGGCAATTCTCCATTTCAATGTCCATTCGACAAATTCATTTAAGTCCGACTGGAGATCTTTGCAAGCGTTGGTAATGTTTGAATTTGCATTGAATAATACTGTATCATCTGCATAGAGTGCTATTTCTGAGTAAGTCATTTGTGGATAGTCAGCTATATATATATGTTGAACAATAAGGGAGAAAGTGGGGAACCTTGCGGCACGCCGGCTTTGATGATATGTGCTCTTGATTTATTGTTGTTTATACTAACTTTGAAATCCCTTTCTGACAGGAAGCTTTTAATGATGTTTTGGAGATAATCGGGGGTTCCCAAGGTTTGCAACTTGTAAAGTAGCCAATGATGCCACACTTTATCAAAGGCATGTGCGATGTCGAGAAAAATTGCAGCTGTGTACTTTCGGTTGTGAAATGCTTCAGCAATGTACTCTGTTACTCTTAATAGTTGATGACTTGTGGAGTGGTTTGGACGGAATCCGAACTGCGTATTTGGAAGTGCATTAGTTTCGGTGAAAAATTTAGATAGTCGGGATTTTATAAGTTTTTCAAACATTTTGGCAAAGGTCGGTAACAAACTAATTGGTCTATAGCTAAGAGGGTCTTGTGGATTTTTGTTCGGCTTGCATACTGGTGTTATAATGGCAGTTTTCCAGGTCTTTGGATAATATCCTAATCTTAAACAAGCGTTATAGAGCGCTGTTAATGCTGCAATTGCATTGCGAGGTAATTCTTTCATCATTTTATTATTTAATAAGTCGTGTCCTGCTGATTTTCTCGGTTTTAAAGCCTTGATTATTTGATATGTCTCAGACGGGGCTATAAATTTAGTTTTTATTGGGACGGAATATCGCGGTATTGACAAGTTTGTTTCCACTTTTAATTGGAAATCAAAGTCGGTTACCGGGTTAGTTGTAAATATTTTCTCAAAATGTTCCGCTAAAGTTTCCGCTTTTTCGAAATCCGTCGTTGCTAGACCTGAGTTAGAGGATAACTGCGGGATGAAAGATTTTTCCTTTGTAATCATTTTAATTGTGTTCCACATTGTCCTGGAGTTTGGAGGGATGCTGCCTAAAAAATTTTGGAAATGTGTACACCTCACTTTATGTAGTTCTTGTTTAATTTTTACCGATATGCTGTTTAATTTTTGTTTCACTATTTTATTGCGTGAATATTGCCACAATCTACGAAGGTTATGTTTTTCTTTAATTAAATTTAGAAATGGTTTAGGAAGCGGAATATAATTTTTGGTGAAATTCCTAACTTTAGTAGATGACCTTTTAATAGCATTTTTAATAATGTTTTCGAGAGAGTTGATACAACTGTCGATATCAGATGATGTTTTAAGATTCTCAGGGAACTGACATTCGTTTATTAGTATGTTTCTATACATGTCCCAATTTACTTTACCCTCTATAATTTTTTCGTTTTGATAAGTCTGAAGTTCGGCTTTGAAAGAAATTATTACTGGATTGTGGTCTGAGTCCAATTCTGGTTTTACATTTTGGTAAATCGGAATGTTTAAATTTTGTGTAATAAGTATATCTAGAATATCAGGAACTACATTTGGGTTATAAGGGTAGTATGTGGGCTCTGGAGGAGCTAGTATATTAAGATTTCTTTGCAATGCGAATTTATGAAGAAGTTTTCCATTATATGAAGTAGAATTACAGTCCCAAATTTGGTTTTTACAATTTAGGTCTCCTGCTAAAATTATTTGTGACCTACCATCAAACAATGCTTTCAAGAAACTTGACGGAAACTTTTTGTTGGGAGGTTTATATGCAGCAATCAAGGTTATGTTAGAAGAGATCAGTTCGATATTGATAATAATTGTTTCTATTTCATTTGAGGATGGGGATTGTATCAGTGTATGTTTAATTTTTCTATTAATGAGAATTGCTACCCCACCTGATGCTATATGCGAAATTCGATCATTGCGGTATGCTAAGTATTTTGGGATCGAAAATTTTTCTACCGGCTTTAAGTGTGTTTCTGAAATACACGCAATATCTATGTCGTGGACTTGTAGAAAGTATCTTAGTTCATTCTCTTGGCGCTTTATGCCATTTGCATTCCAGTTGAGAATTTTGAAGTTTTCTATTTTATTTTGAGCCATTGAAATGAACAGAAATAAGTTTTTGAACCATTTGTTGCAACTGTGGAATGATTGCAGAAAGAATATTATTTATAATTGTTTGGATTAGGTTTTCGTTTATTACGTTCATATTTTGGAGGACTGGGGGAGAATTCCTGTTATCTGGCCTAGGCGGCTGGCTAGCGCGATAAGCAAAAGAATGCAAGGGCGTTGAATTAAGCGGCAGAGGAGGAAACTCTTGTGGGGCATAGTGATAAGGTTGTGTGTTTTGGTTTAATTGGCGATTTGAGAACTGCCTATTTGGCAGGTTGTAAGCTGAAAATTTATGATTAGCCTGATTTAAATTATATTTTTTAACTGCTTCTTTGTAAGCTTTGCAGCCTTTGTAGTTAGCCGTGTGTTCCCCATTGCAGTTACAACACTTTGGTACATTATTATGTTTAGGTTTGTCACATTTCGAGTAATGATGGCTTTCTAAGCATCTCACACATCTAGGCCTCCTTCCGCAATTTGCCTGTGAATGACCGAAAGTCTGACAATTTTTGCACATTATTGGAGTTTTAGACTTTACGCGCATTTGAACTCTGACAATGCTATATATAAGCTGATTTATTTTTAAAATTGCTTTGTTCTTTTCATTATCAGTTAGATCGACCGCAACGGTAGTTAACGGTTTACGTTCTCTTCCGAACAGTCTAACAACTTTTAACACTTCAAAGTTTTTCGAAAGTTCATTAAATATTTCCTCTTCTGAATAGGTAATTGGCAGATCTTTTATGACAACTGAAAAAGTTTTTTGGGTAGGATCCCTCTATGTGTGATGCTCGATTTTCTCTTTTTCACAGAATTTTCGATATTTTCTATAGTCCTCTATTGAGTTGAATTTAATTTTTATAGTGTCTTTTTCTAATTTAGTAGAAAAATTGTTTTTTGTAATACTTTTTAGTTCACTGATAAATAGGGGATAATCTAGTACTTTATGGACATAAAAGGGGGGTATTTTAATGATTGATTCTTCACTTTCTTCCCTTTCGTTTGGCGAATTTTCTTCGGTCATATTTTGAAGACCTTGGTACCTATTTTTGACGGTCACGTTATACAGTATTCTTTTAGAAGCATTGTTTTCATCTGGTAAATCTACGTGCATGCGTTTTAGATTTTTACTGTTTTCATTAAAACCACTGGTTGACTGTTGAATAACTATTTGTTGCGGGGCAGCACCATACCTGTTATAATAAGCTTCTTTAGTGCTTACTGACTGAAGGTTGGTCAGAGTCCCTTCCGGCTCTCCATCCAGCTGCAGGGCAGGCGGTTGTGATGTGTTGAACTGTTCCAAGGGTTGAATATTTTCCATTTGTGGTGGAAATGGAAGCACATCTCCATTCATTGCTGTGAACTGATCTGGTGTGCCATCATTTAAAACGTGGGCTGCAGACACCAATTGGCCCCCAAAAGCGGGGACACTTGTTGCGAACATACAGCTTTCGCTGCACCACTACACTTTCACTGGATAACACAATATTTCGTTATTAGCAATAAACAATTCTATTGCACAAAAACAATCACTGTTAGAAATATGGGGATCCGCTGGTAGCGGCGCCCGTTTGTACTTGCACTAAACACGAGTTTGAGCGTAACACCGAAGCACAGCGATAAGCGGAGCGATGCGATGCTTACTCCACGACGTCTAGAGCGAGACTGTTATACATTCTGAATACATATTTCAGAAGTACTTTAAAATACCAAGAAATATCAAATGATTTAAACTCATGGGGATATTTGGAATGGAAATAAATATTTTATATTCTGAACTCCTCTACCTTAAAGAATGACAATGATGATGAACTACTTTAAAACATTCTTCGTAACTATTCCACTATTTTCCACTTGACACACATGTAGCCAATTGCGTACTAATAAACGGCCCCCAAGAGTGGTTGTCGTCAGAAACTGAAACAACAGTCTCCTATTGCGTTAGTTGGTCGACTGACTCTGCTACAACAACTAGAAAAACCAAGCTGGCTCACAATCACAAGTATCTACCTTACGTGGTTCCTCTAAGATATCACTCTTAGCTATTGTTTGATTTAAATAAAGCGACTCCTCAAGGCGGAGAACTGGAAGGAGAGGGGGAACTGCCATTCAATCGGGAGCTTCAATACCAAAAACGTCGTTACGAAGCTCCCGATATCATGGCAATCCACCATCGGACAATACACCGTTCATTAAAACTTTGGATGTTGATTTAACAGCAATTATTTTCATTTAGCAGTATGTCAATAAAACTTACACAATATTATCCTCTTATTGCTAAAACGCGTTTAAAATTTGTTGTTAGTTAGTTTCGGATATATTCATTCCACGGTATAATTTTTCAACAAGGGCTGAAAAAATTAATTAAAAAAAATATTCGGGAGGAATGCGTACATGTCCCTTCCCGCACTGACGCCCTTGACTAAGGAATAGACAGGAGGGCCACAGTAAGGCAGTCTACGGGACAAAACGGAGATTTTAGGCTTCTAAATTTATACGGGTGTGAACGGGAGGTCGCAGGCTTGCCTGGAAATTTGCTCGATGGGTTTAATATTAATAAGTTGTTTCTTACCGGAATACGATTCTTAGGCCGACTGCTCTGGACCAATCCGAAGCAGAGAGCTTGTCCCGGCTGAGGAGATGCCCCTGGTCTCTGATACCTGGTTAGAGAAAATCCCCGCGAGTATGTCGGCGCCGGATCTTGCAATCCAGAGGGGGAAGATCTCCGCCACCTCTCGCAATAAAATATGCACTACACTTACGGGACTAATGAGCTCAGCAGTTGACGCGCTCGCCTCAGCGTTGACTGCTTTGACCGGCGGTTAGCGTGGCTTTCGGGATCACTTCCAGGTGTATGCCTGAGCAGCATCCTGCAAAACGGCCGACTAGCTGAGGATGCCCTTCCTTTCCCATCTCACACCCTGACGCCTGACCATAGCATTTTAAGCGCCCCAAAAAACACGATCAAATTAAATCGAACTAGTGAGGCATAAAAGGGGCCCATTACATAATTTAAAGTTGTAATATTGAGCATTATATTGAACTAGGTAAGTAGTTCTAGCTTCAATACGTATTGAAGGTGGAGAACCTGTTCGAAATACGAAAACTAATGGTACTAATTCAGCTCGTACTTTCTCGTCAGTGCTTTCACGCAAAATATCCCGAAAAGTACTACTCAAATTTTCGAAAAAATGTACATGACTTTATTTCTAAATCTATTTTATCTATCTTTAAGGAATAGATTTCATTGGGGGAAAGAATATATCTTCATAATTGTAATTGTAGGAAGACGCTTGAACTTTTGGATTTTTTGAACTTTTGGAATATTCGAAAAATCAGGGTTTTCAACGCACATGATACCTGTGTCATTCTCTTAAACGTACCTCACAGTATCCAACAATCAATTGCAATAAAAAACCATGGAGTCATTTTTAAAAAAATGGAAATGTTCCAGGAGCTTCATGTAAAGTACCCCCCCCCACAAAAAAATCGGTTTCAAATTCAAGGAGCCGCGACATCAGCCAGATTCATTGGGAAATATCGATTTTGGAGAAATTCGGCTGAACGGTTTAGTCGCTAGCATTATTCACAGACGGACGGACGGAGAGACGGACGTTTTGCCGTCATTTGATTTTTTTGGTATCAAGAATACACAAAACATGGTTTCTACATCTTGTGTTAGAGAAAGTGATTAATATATAGTATATGAACAGGATTTATGCACTTCTTAGCTACCAGGGCCCGACAATAAGAGTTTTTCTGCCCAAAACTCGCCATTTTCAAGCGCACGATTACAACACATTCTCTTCTTAAGAAGAAAGTGTACGAGAAAGGGAAAAAATTAAAATCTGGAGTCATTTTCAAAAAACTCTTTACGTGTAATATTTTTTTTAGTTGGCACGTTTTCACTCAAAATTTTGCGAAAACTTCTTCATAGAAAATACTCACAAAATAAAAAGAACTTTTTTAAATTCTCAGAGCCTCAAGTATTGCGAAATTCCCATTGGGAAATATTAAATTTGAAGATAGTTCTGTTTAGCGTTTAGGTGCTAGGGTTATTCACAGACCTACAAACACACGCCAAAAGAACGTTTTGAAACAACAAAACTGTTCTTCGGCATCCAGGAAGCCAGAAAAGGTTCATTTCCGACAAAATCTCGACGTCGTATAGCGTCGAGCATAGACTTTCGCAACATTTCTGCGCCTTTTCTGTACCACCAAACGAACGGACAAAAACTGTCACGTATTCCGCGCGTGAAAGAGCCCCATTAAAAGTGCAATGTCCAAGGAACGTTCATTCAAGACGGCAGGTAGACCGCAGGGCGCTCTCGGATGTATAGCACAACCACTGTCAGCGACCCAGCACTTCCGCTCGTGCTCGAAGGCCGCGATGGCGACGGTGGCGGTGGCAAGTTCCCTGGCGCGGGTGACGCCAGCAGCGCCGCCTCCGCCGCCGCCGCCGCCGCCGCCGCCGCCTTCAGAGCTTACTCGTCGGAGGCGCGCGCGGCGCGGCCGCAGTCCGGTGAGATCACAGTCAGAGGCCGCACACGTGTAGAAGGCAGTTCTCCTCCGACGCCGGACCCGCCGCACCATGCTGCTGCTCCTACCCGCGGTGGCCTCCACGCTCCTGCTCGCGCTGGCGCCCGCCGGCACGCACGGTACGTCGCGCGCTGCTCACCCAGACGCCGGCTCGGAAAGGCATGCGCGTTTCGAATAACGTGTCCATTCAGTAGGCTCTTTGATGCGTACTCCAAGGCGTGCACACTCTTACTGAATTTTCCGAAATTAGAATTCGTTTTAGAATCTAGAAATCCGTATCCACAAAATTCCTGTGTAAGTAAATTTGCAGTAAAAGCCTAAATAATTAATAGGCGAATATACATACGTTCATTTCTGTCAGATTTCCTGACTTACAAGATGAAAACAATTTCATTGAAGTAGAAAGCAATCGAACTGGAAGTATTGTAGAATTCAGAAACAAATCATTTCAGTCCTACTTGTAAGAATACTCAGTTCCAAAGCATGCATAATGCGTAGTGTTGCAGTTTTCACTGATGCATATTCATGATTTTACGAGTACCAGACCTGAAACAATTATTTTCTACATATCACAAATACAAATTCGCAAAAGGTTGTCTTAATAGTAGTTTTTGTACAACATTAAAACACTTAAAACACCTATAAGTCCTTCTCTTTCACAATTTCGATGTAGAATCGATTTGTAACTTGTTCGGGTAAAACTTTCTTTTAATTCTTAATAATAATAATAATAATAATAATAATAATAATAATAATAATGATAATAATAATAATATCACATTAATTAATCTTTCATGAATCCTCAGAGAGACCATCAATGGCATAGTCAGTATCTTCTCCCATTTTAAGGAAGCATTGCAAAAACAAACATAAATACATCGCAAATACAAAGCAAGGTTATGAGAAACATAGTAAGAGGTCCTTGGTTCATTCCCAATAACCAAATATACAAAGTACTTCAAATTTTTATAACAGAAGTACACATCACAAATCTAATCCCGCATTTCTTCTCTTCACTCCAATCATCCTTTGTTTGCACATCTTTAAACTATCTTAACGAGGCGCCTCCGGCGGGTATTTTCACATGAAAGTATTTTTTGGACTTTGCAAGTTCATAATAAAAATAAATTTTAAACACAGCGCAGTTTCCCAGCACCTCTATTTTCAGACATTGAATACTCGAATATGTATCAATAAAAATACTGGTTTAAATTTTCGTTTCATTACAAAATCACTTTAATTATCCTGATCAATCAATTTTAACGATTGATGTAAAAACTGGAAAGAGAATATAGTTGTTCATAGAGTGAATTTGCGAGTCCGCATCAAAAGCTAGTAGAAAGTATCCTAGACTTGATACCCGAAAGTGGCCTATTCACACCAGCTAAATATTTGGGTCGAACGATTTTATTACTTTACTGAGAATTCTAGAGCTGCTCTGATTAATCATTTACGTCTTTTCGTGGGGTTCTCTCATCAATTTCAAGGAGGTTTCTGGAAAAATACCAGAAACAAGGGACCACCCGAACGAGATCCCGCCTTTCACGTCCTCTCCCTCCCCCTTCTGCTTAGACGAAATGTTGGTTCCTCTTGCCCATTCAGCCCCGTCCCCTTGATCTGGACAAGCCCCAACAGTACTACGAGAAGGCTGTTGGGATGCCTCAACCCATGAACTGCAGCACCATCCAGACAGACAAGAAATAAAATGCCCGTAAACCCTAGCAATTTCCCTCATTTCAGTCCACTTCCTGATCATTATCCAAAATCACAGGGCTCGGGTTTACCTCGAGGCTTGGTGTAAACCGTTAAGACAGTGTGGCTCTCGAACAGCTTCCTCCGACTCATGGCGGAGAAGCCTTGGCACGTGAAACACATCTATGCCTCGACTTACAAGTGAACTTCATTGATATATATTACTTGTACTGCTTGCACTGGTTCCACATTCATATTCGATTTAGATGGGGGATTACACATACAATTTGTTCTACCACACGTGTTGCTTGTCTAACTCTCATGAGCACGTCATTTTATTGCACAGCTAGGATTGTACCCTTATCTGAGAATATATTACTTATTCGTCCTCTTATAGAATATTAATAAGTAAAATTGTGAAAATGTTCGAATTTTATATTATTCTTTTCCATATCTTACAGATCAAAGAGGAAAACTCTATAAGAGAATTTTCAATTCGAAATTATTTTCAATGTCCCATCTTTATGTTCAAACGTAGTTATGCTGTGATTTTCAACGAGTTCTGTAAGTTTCCTTTAAAGTGGGTAATATTCTGTAATTGTCGCATAGTGGACTGAAAAGTAATACATTTATAACCCAACAATTATTGTCAAAGCATGTCACTAATTTCAAGTAATTATTGTTTTAAGTGATTTTCAGAATGACTAAGAATAAAATTAAATTTACAAACTTGTAGGGTGGGTAGGGTCTCGAAGATGATCACTTTTCGCTAATGAACAAGTGCTCGGAAGTATTAATTAATGACGTTACACATATGCCATTTGCCTCTGATTGGCAAGCAACCCATCTTGCACTGATTGTTGACTGCTACACGTTATAACGCAGTCATAAAGATTGGAATTTTAAAAAGACAGTAAGTCTTCATGGCAATTTTATAAAAATTGAGAACTTAACTTAAGTTATTGTTGTATGTATAGGTTTATTTTCTTCTTGGGGCTTTTTACGGCTTCAGAGGATGCCGATTTCGACTATCCGCGCATTATGTCCCTCACGGGGACACATATTAATCTATGCCCTAGACACACATGCGGGCTCCTCGGTCTGTGAGCAGAAGACTCTCAAGGCCTTCCGCGGCAACACATGCATGAAAGACAAGGGACAAACAATCATCTCTGGCGGGACTCGAGCCCGAGACCCTTCCGACCGAGGCGCTGAGTCGGCTTATCCTACTTCCATCTAGGTCGGCCATTGATGTACGAGTATGTTTAGTAATTATGATAAATTTGTTGAATCGGAATAGACCTGAAGATGGGAGTGTAATAAGTCCCGAAACGTCGTTGGAAGAAAATGTGTATTTGACATGGACTAAAATATATAAAAAAAGTCTGTCTAAAAATTGTAAGGGACCTGTTCTAAGAGTAAAGACAAAAATATTTCGACCTCCTCGCGAACACCGATGGAAGAGCAGTTGCCTACCAATCAAGAACGAATAACATCTGAGTAACATTGTTACGTGCTAGTATAACCAATTGTTTATTGGCAAAAAATGATCTTCGACCTCCCTTCATTACCTCCAAGTTTCAAACTTATTCTGAGATACTCTGTATTTATTATTTGTTACCATTGAGACTGTTTTCATTGTAATATTATTAATCGCTTTACAAGACTCATTTTGATAGTTGAAAAAAGATGCTTTTACGAACGATGATAAACGTTTTATGTATGTAGTTAGAGTAGCGTTGGAGTTAGAGCAGCGTGCATTAATTGAAAGTAGATATTTCTAATATTTATGTTTTGCTTGCGACACTGCCACAATTGAGGTGATATGTTTTATTTCGAGTTCAGCAAACGGGAGTGATAATAGATGCGATATATCTATTCCAAATACACGCTCGGTTACTACGTTCAATTTCATGGTTGGCCTGAAATATATAGTTTTAAGTATTTTATACTTCTCCAAAAACTCAAAAAATAGCTCTCATAGCATATGAATGTGACTCAAAGTTCTAAGAAACTACTGGATAGTATTAGTCCATGAAATATTTTCTGAAAGTGTATTCCAAACCACTGAAACTTTGATTCCACAGATAAAAGGATATTTTTCAAATAGCAAATTAAAAAATATTTGTATAACAAATTCTCTACAATTCTAATAAGAGCATTGGAAATGAAAATACTGCTTGAGATTTTTTAAAAATGCTTTCTCAGGAGTTCTCACCACGTCTGAGACACGGCAACTTCAAACTTCTTTATTCTTCTTCGTGCCAATTATCGAGATAATAAACACTTTTTGAAACACGCACGTCAAGAAACATCCCTTTCAATTCCTCCGCCGAGAAAATTACAACTTAAAGCAGCTTTTTTCTATTTTATAAGACGCAAAAAGTAAAGTCGATTAGTAATTTGCTTTGCAAGTTCTCATTTCCTGAACGGGCAGTACACGACAATTGTTCAGTTTTTCTTATTTGCCCAAAACAATGAAAAATGTATGTTTCAAAAGAAAACTTCCTTAGAAATGAACGAAAATGAAGAGATATTGTTTTAATTGCTGCGAGTTCACATTAGAGTCAAGTTCATTAATGCCTTTTGCATCAATGCCAGTGCCGTAACGTTCAAGCCCGCAAGGCTCGCGATGCGGGCGGGCCCAGGTCAGAGAGGGACTACTTTTGGGCTGAAGGTTTTGTGATTGTCAATAATATTAATTACTTAATACTTTGCGATAGTTGATACAATAAAAGATTAAAAACATGATGTTTTCCCCTTCGGCAGCGTATGTAATCCGGTTTCTAATAAATCAATAAAAGTAAGTAATTCATTTAGGTTTTACATGTCTTAATTTGATAAAATTAAATAATGAAGACAGATTTTTCCACTGTGGGTTAAAAATCTTAGACTGATGAATTTTAATTATTTAAGATACTAACACTACTTGTGTTTGCTATACACTTTTTTTATAAAGGGCGCCCGGATAAAAGTTTTGCAGGCGGGCCCGCACTCATTTCGTTACGTTACTGATCAATTCCCTATGAGTTTTAGAAATAACGAGTAGCTGTGTTACATGACAGTTTGAAATAAGGAAAAGCATTTCAATTAAGAATACCAACTAAAGCTGTTCCTATTACTAAATATTATAAACATTGAAATATTTTCAGAAATTTGTGGTTATCAGGTTTTGTTATAACTTGTTCATTGATTTACTTCACATTTCACTACTTTCGTACGCAACTTACGCTCACTAAAATTCTGCAGACGAGCAACAAACTCATGGAAATATGACTAAACACATCGGTTCGGGTTTGCTGTCACCATCTTCTAAGCCTCTAGGAAGAATGTACTCATTCTTCGGGTGACTGAGTGAACTTGGGGACAAAAGGAAAATGCAGAGTCATTGCTCTCCGAATGGAATTTTACCGCTGGCTTCCGAATAGAATTTCTGTATTGCAAACTCTGACGACAACTTATTCAACGCTTCTCGACACCTGTAACCACAACACCCCATATCGATGGCTACATTTTACACGTATCTCAAAAATTGCAACTATTCAGGAGAGAGGAAAAACGTTACGAAGTTTTCGTTACAAATTAATAAAAATATATTTTAACAAATTTCCGGACAATTTGTGATATGTGTCGTTAGAAGATAATCTTATCTTTTGGGTGACTTTATTATCTCAAAGCTACCAAATTTTGAGATACTCATTGTTGAAATTTAGATTTCCAAATGAAACCTCGGCTGATTCTATAGTACGTAGGCTCAAAACATACCCCGATGACATTTCAGATATAAATTAAACAAAAATTTTGAACGGAAGGTTTCACACAAGTCTATTTATCATCATGTACTACTTTAAGTATGATAATTAAATTTGTTTTTGGCTAACTCAAGTTAGGGCTAGGAGGAAAAGTCACTAACAGAGCTAATCGGATCAACCTATCAAATTAAAACTTTGAACTTCCTGGTCGGCAAATCGATTCACGCATTTTTTTATTCAGAAGTGCAGCATATTCGAGCACATTTAGATGAAGTTGCCGATGAGATACAGTTTTCCTAGTATCCATGTTTACTTGTTTAAATTGGTTTCCATCTCTCAAACATTTATATTGATACAATTCGCAAAATTAGTGCTGCTTATGAGCTTTTCATTGACTCCTAATATAGTACATTTTTTAACCAGTCTACAAAATGACTATAGAACTGACAAGTTGATTCTTATTATTCTCGAAATTATGAAGAATGGATGATACTTTGCTTGAGTAAAAAACTTCATCTAGGAAGCCTTCACGTTCTCAGATGAATATATCATCAAACGTGCAATTTTTTTTTCTGTGCACCTTACTCTTTGCAATGTCTACTATTAGCCTCGCCCAGAGAACAGGTGTATCTCAATTATATGTGACGTCATCGTTAGTGATGTCAAAGCTTTCACGGAAATTTCATTCGCATTCATGATATCATACCATCGATTACAGAGGCCTGTCGATCACGCGTTACCGAATCCTCAGAAATAGACATTTCTTCCTATAGTGAATATTTATAATATTCGTATATTCATTTAATTTATTTTAAAATATAATTCGAAAAGAGAAATATGTAAACATTGTGTTAATACGTATTAAGAAACAATGAAAACTATAAATCTTTAATTATCAATAACATACATTCGTAATCTGTTTGGAGTTGATTTCAAGGCATATTCACCATCATTACAACTTAAACGAGGCTTTATAATAATAAAGACGATTCGTTCAGACGATTTGTTCTTTCATCATATCACTTGAAATTGAAATCATAGACTTGTATCACGTTTGATTTGTTCTTTCTTAAATTTTAAAGTGAAACATTACAATAAGTGCAATACGTACGTAATTAAGAAAAATCCTATAACTTAATTTACATGAGTAAATATTGAATGAAACTAAATATACAAAGATTTTCATAAGATATGTATATTGAATACTAAAATGTCAGATTGTTAGGAGAAATCACTCGTAAGATTGCCAACATTTAAAGAAACCATTTAAGTTTACTTTTACTTCAATTACCCCAGAGGCAATATCCATAAAGAGTTTTTCTTAAGAGTTACAGAAATTGATATTGATATCTACTTTCCCGAAATGGATGAAGCATCAATATGTTGGATTATATCAACGAAGGTATCCCGGAGAATTGTCACTACATCGGCGTTTTCAGCGAAACCACAAACGGACATGTACATTTCCGGCCACTTTTGACCACATTTACGCCAAGTTTGACTTACGTACGTGGAATTTCAGAAGTAATGTTGGTTTCCTTTTGAATGAAATGAAAACAACTGACGTGATATTATGGGATTCACCTTCGAGACATGTTAACCAAGCGTGATTATCTTGGAGACAAGTTCAGTATGGAACGTGAGAGTAGGTGTGCTTTTCATTTATGAGGGTGAAATATCGCCATCTTGGTGCGAAAAATATAGTTATGGGAAACGTGCACTGCTTCAAATCTATTACTACTGAGTCCGAGACAAATGAAAGTGAACCACCCAGTTAAGTCTTTAAAAGCCGATTTATTGCAAGTCTTGTCGTTGAAGTAGCTACCGATAAAATTACTAAGCAGTACCGCTTGTCTTTAAATGTTAATCTAAGAATATTATCTAATGATTTACATTGTCTTTACGACAAGATTCCAGACGTCACTATGATTCTACAAATGGGTTAACTTTAACGGAAAAATAAAATACTTAGCTGCTAGAAAAAAGCATATCACGATTACAACAAGAGTATGACCAAAAAGAGAACAATACGATGTGACACACTAACAGAGCACAATTTGTGAAAGTATATACTCAATATTTGAACTATCCATCAAACGAATTGTACGTCATCGCTTAATGAAAGAAATATGTTTCTTTGGGAAGTTAGAGCTAAATAACAGGAGTGAATTTTTTCTGTGGAAAATCACAAACTGTCAATCAAACAATTGTTCAAAAATTCTTCCAAGTAAGTTGAAGTTTTTTTTTAAATGTAATTTTCTGATATAAAAAACGTACGCTCAACTACCGTAATATATTATCAAATCTAAATAATGATCACATATCTTTTTCAAATTCGTATATGCCACACAGAAAGCAAATACGTGGTACATCCTCTACTGAAATAGTAGATACTCTGCATTTAGCGTGTTATATATTCTTAAAACGCCTTGACTACCCCTTATGTTTCGTGAAAATAACGAGCATGGAGTGTAACTGAAATATTTCATTAATTCAAGATGTAAAAATTAAAATGTTATAAGAAATCTAAAAGTACAACATAGAAGTAAAAGAAATTACAAGCAAGCGGAATTCATAAGAGAAAATGAAAGGGAATTTAATTTTTATGCAATTACAACCGAGGGTGGACAATTTAAAATACTAAATCAAATCCGAAAATGTAATCCCAGATGAGGTACTTCAACAGAAAAGGGATGTTGAAGAAGATTAATGATACATGGGGCGGACGCAGTTAATTACTTGAAATAAAAGGTTATTCATTTTGATTGCCAAGAATGAAAAGAACCTTCTTGCTTACTGACAATCAGAAACGTGCTCGTGAATTTCCCAATAAAGGATCTTGTGATTTTGTATTTTACCAGCCCCCACAATCCCTAAAAGCAGTTCAATAGTCTTCCAAAAACGCAATGGAATGGCGTTCTTACACCAAGGCACCCGTGCACCCAACCATTGTCAATATTACGAGAGCCAAAACTTCTGGAATATGGAGCTTTTATGACGGTTGCTATGTTCTTTATCTGGTTCTAAAATATGCAAGGGATCTTTCCTAGGAAGAGTTAACTT
Source organism: Gryllus longicercus (assembly GCA_038098605.1). Taxonomy (NCBI): domain Eukaryota; kingdom Metazoa; phylum Arthropoda; class Insecta; order Orthoptera; family Gryllidae; genus Gryllus; species Gryllus longicercus. The sequence goes on from JAZDUA010000101.1 coordinate 3,139,661, forward strand.
GTTAATTAATTATTAACCCTTAAGCAATCGCACGGAATGTCTGCAACACCATAGCCTTATGAACAGCACGTTTATGGGTCAACTGCACATCCATACCTTTCCAGAAAGGCAAGGCTCTTTTTGTTAAAGCGAGATAAAATGTACTTGAGTCAATTTCCCTGAAAACCGACTGTTTTAGTTGCGGGATCCCACATATCCAGCATGACACTAGAATCTTTATGGTAAAGTATTCACAATCATGATGTTTTGAAGACAACCTTAATATTGTTTTTAAAGTTGAGAAATAAAAAAAATAGTTTTCTTATACGATACAACTCCATTCAAAACTTCACAATCTATTAAAATATATGTGGCGTTTAAATAAAATTAAAATATATGTGTCGTTTAAATAAAATAACGTGGAAACTAGGCATCATAATTACCTTATCCTTATTTCCAGCTATGTCATTATTTTGACAAATATCACGCATTCGGTAAAGCATAAATTTTGTGTTGGGGGTGTCGTCGCCACCCCGCACGACTGATGGAGGGTTACAGACTTCTGTCGTTCTCGCGGCAGCTCCGTGGATGCGCATCTGCCTGGGAAAAGATCAAAGCCTCCACCCGGCGACGAGACATTTCCGTTCTGCGCGGAGGCTTCGTGGGAATGCCACATCCCGTGGCGCAGGCGCATGCGCGAGCGAAAGAGAAAGCGAAAGTGAAATGAGTGGTGGCGGTCACTGGAGTGATCAGAGCTCGAACCCATGCAGAGGCGCATTCGCGGGGAAGGTGGAGGGCTCTTGGAGCTTCAGTCCCTCCATCCCAGAAGCCAATACAGCAGACAGTGTATGAATAAATATATATATACATATATATATATATACATATATATACATATATACATATATATCTATATATATATATATATATATATATATATATGCCGTCTGCCGGATGAAGATCTATTTAGTTTGGTTCTGACGGTTCCCACCTGGAATATCAAGGCCGTCGTCAGTGTTCTACTTACTACCTCTATGTCATCAATACTTGTAGAAGATCTTGAGCGTACTTCTAACAAATTTCGGATTCCCTTAGATCATTTCTGTTTATCAGCACGCGCCCAAACAAATCCGACAGATCGGACAAAAACGAGCGAAATTTCGGCCAAAATCGGCCTCACTGTGCCCGTCGCCTTGGCGTATGGCGGCTGTACGCCGCCACACTGTGCCCGAGTGAGGCGCTGGGAGCCGCGGCGAGGCGGGGGGCGTGGCCTTAGCCTTGTCACTGCGTCAGCCCGTGATCTCTCTCGCGGCGAAGGCGCGCGCCCGGAAGCGAAAGGTGCGGCTGCGATTCCGCGAAGGCGCTTTGATCACGGAGGAGGCGTCGCCCCGCCCCAACCCGCCTCTTGACGCAGCAGGTGAACTCAGCGACGGCCTAACGACGGTGTCGCGTGGCCACTTCGGCACGCGGAGGCGGATCCAGAAAGAATAGAGAGTTTTAGCGCCAGGTGACAGGAGACATCCTTAATTTTCATTTCTCATTCCGTAATCTACAGATTGATAAATTATTGGACATTCTATTGATTTTTTCCTGGTTAGGTACTTATCGGTACTACCAATGCCACCTATATTTCAACCCTTGGCGATGGTGGCCATCTTTGTGACGTCACACTTAGAAGGCTTAGATTCCTTTATCTTACACTATTTGCGCTTTCTATGTATACCATGGTTTGCGCAGACTGGCGAGGTTTATTTGCCCAATTATTAATTCAAGATTCGCTTTCTCAGCAACCACTAGGTGTACTTTTAATAGTTACTTGATATCGATGAAAATTGTTTCTTACGCGTGTAGAGAAAACATTCATTTAACGTTCTGCCAAGGTCTACAAGTGTTGTTTACCTAATTGTGGAGGGATATGGGTGTACAGTGAAAAGTGAAGGTGTGTCTTGTTAGGCGTGGTTTGTACCTGTACCAGCATTTTCGTTATCAGCAGTGATTCGGTGAAAATTTCAAGTGACCATATTCAGTCACGTAGCGACCTCAAGAGTAAAAAGCTTTTTTCATATTTTTGTGACTATCACGAAAAGCTAACTGTCAAAGACTATTAAATAATTACTTCAAATATTTTAAAGGAAGTATTGTGAATTATTCCAAGAAATCTATCGATAATACTGAATACATTTTTATTGAAAATTTAATTTCAACATCAATTGCATTTTTATTTGATATTGTGTTAGTACAATGGAAGTCACCTTTATACATTTTTAAACAAATAAATACGTTTCGTTAACAACTTTCCCTCTTAGAATGGAAATAGAATGACAGGGACGAGTGTGGGGTTTAACAAGCGAGAATTCTCGCACGGGTACGCGGAGGTAGTAAGGAATAACTTGTTCTATGGCACAACACAAAGAACAAACTTTTTAATTTAACTAAAGTAAAATAGCTTGAAATAAATGAACAACAAAAATCAAAACGCGCTAGCCTACAATACTGCGTGAATTAATTTTAAAAAGCAACCAAATTTAAAATTATAGAAAGAGTAGTGCAAGTCACTCGACATCTGCCAACGATCACAATCCAGACGCACGATTTACATGTTGGTGGTATCTGAAAGTCTGTACATCAAGGTCCAGCTGTGTTGTAAGTAATACACCGTTTGATATTAAACTTAAGGTATCGGTTCGCTAAGATATTCAATGCATAAACATCGTTTGAGTAACATTCCCATCTATCGAAGTGAAGTCTAAGCCTACTGAATTGTTTCTAATGGTCAGAAATGGTATTTATTACTCAAAGGTGAAAATATTAGTTTTATTATCTTTGGCTCGGAATTGCTTTCTTGATGTACGTAAGAAAGAAAATAATCCAATACTATTTAGTATAGAAAGACGGTAATTTTTCAATTTTCGCACCCCAGCAAACTGTCGTCCTGCCCCTCCAAAACTCCCTCTGTTCCACATAACAAATCCAGGGAAGTTAAATAATATTGTAAAAAGTAGGGTTGTTTTCTCGAATCTGTATTTTCGCATGAAAAACTTTACTTGGCTTTCTCAAGAGTAAAAATCCTTTTCTAATATTTTTGTAACTATCAAGGAAAGCGAAAAGTTAATTGTCTATGAAGATTGAATAATTATTTCAAATGTTTTTAAGGAAGTGTGCATTTTTGGAATAATATCTCTACAATACTGATTAAACCGTTATTGAAATTTTGTTTCCAACATCAATTGCATTGTTTTTATTTTTATTTGATATTCTGTAAGTATGGAATTTATAAATTTTTAAACAAATTTTATAAACAACTTTTCTTCTTAATAGAAAGGATAGCGAAATATATAGGGAAAAGGTGGGTATTAACGTGCGTGAGTTTTCACACGGGTACGCAAGTTAATAATTAAACCATAAATGAAGAGTAAAGAAATTTGATCCTGATATCCCCTCTGGCTCCCCTTAAATTTCCGTTACTCCATGTAAAATTTGTTAACCAGTGGTCACGTGGGTGAATAAGTATCCGCAGACAGTTTCAAATAACTAATAAATAAAATATATTCAAGTTTCTTTCATTTCTCACTATATTTCAACAATATGTTGACTTACTTGAAAACGGCAAACAATAAGAGGACAATGAAAACAACTGTAATGAAATGTTTAACAATAGTTTCTTATTTGTATATAAAATGTAGCTCAAAACAAGTATAATGGTTACTACAAAAAGAGTAATTCAATGTTGACTTTCTGACCAATGAGAAACAAAGCTCTCGACCGCACTGATTGTTAGCTTTCTTCGGGAAATTATTGCAAGTACAGCTTACAAATTCGTTTTCAAAAGTCATATTTAAGGAGCACAAACATATAAATATAGTTAAATTGTCAGAAATATTAAATTATGTTTGAGTTTTAAAATTTGGAGTTATGATTCTCAAACCGCTGGGAACCTATAATTCAGTCAAGTTTTAATTATGAACGTTTTGCTTTCTGTGAATGATTTGGTTTTCTGGTGTATGGGCGCGCTCTTGCATCTCATCGCTGTTTCATACAAACTCCTTCCATATTTCACCGTCGTTATTTCGGAGGGAATTTACGCGGATGTCAGTTGGCCTGCCTGTTCTGCCAGTACAGCTCAAAAATGGTCACACAGGTCCCGTCATGAAAGAAGCCTTTGTGTAATAAGTTGTTTACCGTTCACGTCGTTACAAAACGACATTTACCGGGATCAACATAACATCATAGACTTCCCATGAAAATGTTTCCACTCGTGCATCAATTTTATGATACGTCGTTTACATGTAGTATTTTTCAACATTAACAAAAAATAATAAAATGAAAGCATTTGCACAAACGTAAGTACAGAATGCACAATGCACAAAGTTCTTCTGGCTTTTGAGTTCGGACGAAAATCATTTCAGTGCAAAGACTGGCACGACAAACAAATCCCTGGTTCCATAGACAAAATACAAATTTTCCCACCGATAAGGAAAGTATTTTGTCGTGGAAACGTCGATTGACTTAGAAACCAGTGTTCTTGGCAATGGATTATTATTGAATTTTCCCCCAAACATGTGTTTTCACAATGTTACAAAACGAGAAAGATGCCTTTAAAGTTGTGCGCAATTTTGTGCCTTTAAAATGAGATAATAAGTAATTTTATGCTTGAACACCTGCGTACACTGGATTAACAAACATTCGTGTTCAGAATATGTAATAATAAATACAAATGGCGAGAAGATTGGATGATAAAAATGTAATTTTTGTCATAAAAGTTATAATTACGTAATTTTTTATAAGAAAGTGAAAAAAATAATAAAAAAGCAAAAAATGTAAAGAAAATTATAATTAATAAAATGTAGCTTGATAAACATGGGCTTTTCTGCTAAGGCGAAACAATGTGCGCAATCATGTCTCGGCCCGTCAAGTGGGTTATAGGGAAAAGACTTTCATGCAGACGCACGGATGCATGAAAATAAAGCGCAGCACTGAAATTGGGCCTTACACAACTCGAAAGCGGCATCTGATCAATTTAATCGAATCAGTCGCGTAATCTTCTTTGTGTTCTTTAAAACTTCTTGCATTTACTACTTGCATACAAAATTACTTGTGATTAAATGCATTTTAACCAAATATGCAGAATGTCTTAGAATGTATTTTATAAACTTCTAGAGTATCTAGGGGAGTCAAAGATTATTACTTTTGCCAATTACTGTGTGGTGGGAAATTTACTTTAAAGTGTTACGCATGTGACATTTGTCCGTGATTGGCAAGCAACACCTCATGAACGGGTACTTCGCAGGTTGCGTTCTAATTAAATCAAAGTTATTTCATGGATCTACCGTACGCCAATGTGTGATCGGTAGTCTATCCACCAGGGGCAAATGTCACATTGTAACTTCGTTATCGTTCGGTTTAAATATAGTGACTTGTGACATCATCAGTTGGGCGTGATTACTCAATTCGCGACGACTTTAATTTTAGGTGTCAAAGTTTCCAATTGGATAACCGCATCACAGGTAATATTTTGTTAAAAGTCACTATCTTTAAATCGGACAATATACGAATTTCCACAAAATGTTCATTGGTAAAAGCCACCACATACCTTAAAAATTAGTGAGGCACCTGTACGTCTTTCTGGAATGGAAAAAAAAGTCTTCGCAATTCCCATTGCAGCAACTTTCATGCATCTTTCATTTTCTTTACATTTCAAACATTCGATATTTTAACGAAAATACAACTATGATTCTGTTTGCAGATTCATATTACAACATTCAAAACAATACGTAAAAAAACATCGCTCCCTATTTACTTTTATTTCACTTTCCGACAAAACTAAACAAATCTAAACAAAAATCTGGGAGAAAAAAAAAAGAAAGTACTACATTACAAGTGTCGTTTCTTTTCTCACGACCACTAATACCGAGAAAGGATAATTCTTTACGGTGACGTATCTCCCATATTCATACCTCGAACAATGGCCGCAATAATTTGAATGACGTACCAACACTCAAACCGCTCACGAAGCCAGAGGCTCGCCCTCCGCGTTCAGACAGGTATTTTGTCTCGTGACTTGCAAAACGTTACCCCGTCTTTGTTACTGAAGTTTATTTTCTCTGTTTCTAAGATGCGATTAAACCTTCCAGAAATAAATATTACGCCTAACCCTTTGAATGTGGGTTTATAATGTATAATACGTGTGCCACTGTTAAGATTCTCTTCTATCAAATGAAATAATTGGTAAGAATCAATGGAAGAGCTACGGAATCTCGATATGATTCTACCACAATCTCAGACCATGTCTTTGTAATGGAATTTAATTTAATGCTGCTACACATGTGGTCAGATCACACAGTGGTAATGCCACCGCGGTTTCATGTGTTATCAGATTGAAATGATTCAGAACGATATTGTGCGTCTTTCCTCGGAAAATCCGATAGAAAGAAAGCATCTTTGCGAAAAAGGAAACGAGACTGTTATTGTTAATAATAATAATAAATATTATTATTATTTGTCTATTATCTCCTACCAAATGGCAATTCTAAGATAGAAATATTTTTTATCCTCTTTGGTTAGGTAATGTGAAACATTATGCTATTATAATCAGTTTCGTAATGAAGTACTTTACCACACTAGTGCGGTAATGGCATACGAGTAGGATTATTCTGAGACGAGCACTATATATATAACAAAATATCTTTGACTTTTTTGTTTTATATCTAACAAAGAATCTGTAGCAGCATTTGCTATTTTTTTTAACTTTTTTTCTAGGATTTTCCAAATGACGCTTAAAAAACTGCGCACAACCATATTGAAGCCAGATAGTTTTTACTTTCTCACATTTACTTCGTAAGAAGAGAAAGTTATGTAATCGTGTGCCGGAAAACTGCGAATTTCCAGCAGATTGTATTATCTGGCCCTGGTTACGAAAAAGTGGATGCTAAAAATAGTAAATTAGTTTCTCTCAAACGCGATGTAACCAGAATCCACATTTTGTGGGTCCTTGATACCAAAAGATCGATTGCCGGAAAAACTTCTGTTTATCTGTGGTCAACGCCTGCATCTAAACCGGTCAGCCGATTTTTTTCAAAATTAGTAGGGTCAAAGCGCCATGCGCTCCACATATGGTTTCTTATATGAAACTTATAGTTCTGGCGTATGTAGTTTTAGCGCAGCTCTACGCCGGAATTATAATACTAATGCTTCACATACGAATCTATGAATGGAGCGCATGGCACCTTGAAATCACGAGTAGGCGATATTAGGCACAGGGGGGATAATTGCTACACTGACCCTATTCCCCTATCGATGTAAACATTTTCAAAATGTTCTCAAAAATGGCACCATTGATTAAATGTTGTCCTCGGATAACGTAAAGTACTCTTAAGATAATGGTGCAGGTTTGTTGAAATCTACAATTTTCGAAAAATTAGGGGAGTGCGATTTTTTGGGGCATCTTCCGACAACTGTAATGTCGAATATAGATATTTTTTCCCTTAATGAAGTACGTTTCTTATGGGGACCAGGGAGTTCTCCACTCTAAGTCATACTAACATAAGTTTCTTTTGGTCTCTTCCTAATTGACTGATTTTGATTTTCTTCTGTGGTTGAAATGCACCTTTACACGCTTTTTGACATTTTCTGTTTAGCAATTTTTTGATAGGTGCAAGAGAAAAAATGAATGATCATATTGATGAAGTTTTCAAAATTGATAACTGAAATACCTACAGAAATGTTTAAAAACTGAATATCAAAAAACAGTTTGTCAAAATGTGCAATAGTGAATGTTTAAACTGCCGTGAAATAATTAAATTGGTCGATTGTTTTCTGAGAAAAAGTTACTCATGTAACAGAAAATGTACTTTTTGAAAAAAAAATAAAAAAATAAAAACAAGAATTTTACGTTCTACTTTTCTTTGTTACATTCACTTGTTACGTTCTACTTTCCTTTGTTACATTCACTTGTTACTTTGTTAAATTGTTACAATGTTGATGGCAACAAACACAACAGGAAACAAAATCCACTACTTAAACAATTTCCATGCTTTAACAGGTCTCAAAATATTTATAACTGAAAATGCAGCACGGCAAGGTGATAGCTTGTCAGGCTAAGAAACTCGAAAGTAAACTGAAAGTAAAAATTTCGTAGAAAAATGTTTTGAAAGCTCAAGCAAACAAATATTACGTGCATCGTCGTGCAAAATACGTGCATGCGTGTATTTACCGTTCGTGACCGAGGAAAAACAGGGGTATAGAATAGAAGAAAAAAACAATCTTATATACATATATATATATATATATATATATATATATATATATATATATATATATATTGAACTTTCTTTAAAACAGATCTTGAAGTAAGGTAATGTACAATTTTTCGAAAATGTGTAGTTTTGGGTTGATTTTGCACGAAATATAGACTTTTTTTCTCTAAAATAGCACCATTTTGTTTTCTTTTGTGAATATTTGGAATATGTTTCCTATCTTCAAATATTAAGATCCCTTCCCTTCCCCGTGCACACGCTAGCAGGGGGAGCGCTGCACGTCCTTGTGTGGCGGACTCTTACATTAAAAATATGCCTTAAACATTTGTCGCAAAAAATCAGAATTACTCAAAAAATGCTTATCTAACATAATGAACAAAATTAATATCATTGGATTCGTATTCTTACGCTTGTCGTGATAAACCGAAAGAGTATGTATAGTTCTATTTGAAAAAAAAGAAAAGAAAAAACAACAACTTACCTCAAATACCCCGTAAAATACAAGTGATAAAATAGAAATAAATACACGCATCAATTGGCCCCATTCCCCCATGCACATCCATGAAAACTGCATTGCAATAACTTCAACCGTTCAAATGTTATAGGAGGTGCTAAAGTTGTGTGTCTCACCCTGAATTTTCGACAGAAAAACTCTAGTAAAAAGTGAATAAATCCACTTGCTAAATTAAGAAAAAATTCCCCTAATACGTGGTGGAACCACAATCCGTATTTTGTGGGTCCTTGAAACCGAAAAATCAAATTACGGCAAAACGTTCGTCTGTGGACAACGCTAGCGCCTAAAACAATCAGACGATTTTCTCCAAAATTGATATTTCCCTATTGATCGGGCTGATTACGTGGCCTCGTGAATTTGAAACTGATATTTTAAGTTATGAGGGTACTTTATATGAAGCCTCTGGGAGTTTTTCAATGTTTTTTTATGGCTCCAGCGTTTTGGATTAAATTTTGTTGTTGCGTAGTGTCAGAAAGCCGATTCACAGAATGGTGCAAGTCTCATAATGGTTGAAAATCTTGATTTTTCGAAAATTGCAAAAATGAAAAGTTTTTCGGCATCTTCCTTAATTAAAATATTAAAGATAGAGATTTTTCCGTTAATGGAATCTGTTCCTTAAATAGATTTTGAAATAAGATCATGTGCAATTTTTCGAAAATTTAAGTACTTTTCGCGTATTTTTGCAAGGAAATACGGGCAAGAAAGTACGTGCTGTTTTAGCGCCACTATAATTTTCGTACGTAATATACGTAGTATAGGGAAAGTTGTGTAATGCGGCGGAAAATCGATTTCGAGATTTTAACGGAAATACGCTTTTTGGGGTCCCCTGATACCGAAAAAGTGTGTTTTTTTTCTAAACGTCCGTCTGTCTGGTGTATGTGAACAACACTAGCGCCTAAACTATGCGAATGATTTTTTACAAATTGAAGAAACCCCTATCCATGTGGCCTGAGTCGAAGCTATGCGATTTTGAAACGATTTATTAGTTTTGGGGGGTACTTTACATGAAGCCCCTGGGACATGTTCGAAATTTTCTGAAAAATGGTTCGAAATTTTTTCTTTAAATTTCTTTTACGAATAGAGTCAAATGCCGTTATAAATTATAAATCGTATATCCGATTTTCACGATTACAGTTTTTTCTCTATTCTTTTGTTTTATCATTAATTACAAAAATTGAATTTTTGTGACTTGTATCTCACGTCGTTAATATTTACATTAACAGCAATTTGCTCACATTATTGTATTTATGTATGTGCTTTGAACAATGCCACACGCTTCTCGAAAACTCAACCGTTTTCTGTCTCTTCTGTACTTCAAATTTCGAATTTACTGTAGCGCTTAAGCGCCATTTTCTTAAAAACGGCTCAACATTTTACAAAGGACATTGCCATTTAGAACGCGGTTTCACTGTTCTTTACTATTCTTAAAATAATATTTCAATTGTTAGTAGACCGAAAAAGTAAGAAAATTTCAAAAGTATGTATTTTTTGGCGCGATTGATGGCAGCGGACAAGAGTATGATGGAAGTTTGAATAGCTAGCCAAGACCAAAGGAAATATAAAACTAATACGGAAAAGTTTGTGCCATTCCGTAGTACCACTAGTTACTTTTTCGTATACATACGTATGTATGGAGTATTTTACGTAGTATATGGAAAGTTATGTAACGCTGCGGAAAATCGTTTTCGAGATTTCAATAGAAACGCTTATTTTGGGTTCCCCTGAATCCCAAAAAAGTGTTTTTATTCATTTCAAAACGTCCGTCTATCTGTGAATAACACTAGCGCCTAAACAATGCATGGGATTTTTTCCAAATTGAAGAAACCCCTGTTGTCTTGAGTCGAAGCTCTGCGATTTTGAAAACCATAAGTTTTTGGGAAAAATTTACACGAAGCCCCCCAGAAACTTTACATGATTTTCTCAAAAACTTCTCCAATTTTGTTCTTTAAATGTATTTTAAAAATATAGTAAAATACATACTTATAAGGGTAGCAAATGGCCTAATTTTCAGTGTTAACTCTGAATTTTCGAAAATTTTAAAAGTGTGAATTTTTTTCGGGGTCTTTCTTCAACTACACAATTAAAGATAATGTTTTTTTCTTGAAATAAAAGTTCATTTCGGAATACATTTTGTTTTTTCAAAAATTACACAAATGTAATTTTTTTAAAGATCTCTCATGCTATTAATATGCACATTTGCAGCAATTTGTAAACACTATTGTATTTGTGAGTTAAAGTACTCCAAACAAAGTTTTCAGAAACTGTCTGTGGGGAAAAAAAGAAAAAAAAAGCTTCAAATTTGGAATTTACAGTAGCGCTTAAACACCATTTAAAACAGCTGCAAATTTGTGAAAGAAAATTGCAATTTAGGACAAGTTTTACTGTTCTTTAATATTCATAAAGTAATATTTCTGTTGTATTAAGAAACCGAAAAATTAAGAAAATTTCAAAAAAAAATGCCCTTTGGGCGGTGATAAATGGCAGCTGGCAAGAGTAAGTGGCAAGTTTGTATAGGTAGCTGAGACCTAAGGAAATAGAAAACTTATGCGGGAAAGTCTGTGCCATTCTGTAGCACCACTAGTTTCTCTTCAGATAGAGGAAAGGGTGATAAAAAATTGCACAGGTCTCAATTCCATTGAACTCTGAATTTTCAAAAATTGCAAAAGTTACAAATAATGTGAGGAAGTGAGTGTGCTGTTGGAGCTCCGCTAGTTCTAACTAGTGCCCTTACAGTGAGCCAAAGAGGTTGTAAGGACTAAAAGTGTGAGACATTGTGGGGTAGGCAACACAGCAAACATGAAACATAACAATGTAGTCCCCATTGATCTTATAAGTAGTGAATGCTGTGCCTGAGTAGGTAATTTGCTACATTTGTTGCATGTATATTGAGAGGTGTCCACACCTATGTAAAGCAAATATAACTATTAAAGCAAGCCTAGAGCAGAGCCCTTCTTCCTGAACACAAAATGAAGCACTATCGCATATAAATCTCTTTTATTAATGGTTATGGATTAATTAGTAATGGAGTAACTTTAAAAGGAACTAAGGACACAAGATTAATTGATAATAAGTTTGAACATATCAATAACTCCAACAAATGTCATCTCAACATCAATTCATAAGTGTGAAATATTGATGGATTTTGACGAATTCTACATGAATAATTCTGTGACCTATGTAGTAAATATGTTTATCCACCTATGTGAGAGATAAAGCAATTATAATTGAAATCAAGTGCATCACATAATAAGGATATTTTTTAGGACAATGTGCACCAGCAACACTACAATTTAATAGGTTTTATTGGAATGTTCATAAAAGTAATGAAATATGACCAACAAGAAAATTGCCTATTTGTTTATTTAATTTATCAATTATTTTTCTAGGATGTAAAAGAAATGAATGGGAATGTACTGATGGGACCTGCATTCACATATCAAAACGCTGTGATAAAACAAAAAGTTGCCCCTTTGATATGTCAGATGAAGAGAACTGTGGTGAGTGTGACAATGATTTTTCTTTTAGTCGGTAAACAATTGAAAAATAAAAAAGCTCTAATAATGTTTTTGTACCATTAATATATTATTATATATATTATAATTATATATACATATATATATATATATATATATATATATATATATATATATATATATATATATGTATATATTATAATATCATTATAATAAAGACATTGCAACAGTCAAATTGTGAAAGCTAAAAATATCTAAATTTTCATTCATTCAGTGAAATAATTGGCTTCAGAGATGATTTTCTTACACTGAAGTAAATATTTATGTTTTATTCTAATTTTATACTAAATGTGCATACATGTGTGTGTTTATAGATCCAACAGCTACCTGCTCACCTACAGATTTTCAGTGTGATAATGGGCGCTGCTTGAGTTCTTCAGTTCGTTGTGATCATCTTTTTGATTGTGCTGACATGACAGATGAAATAGGCTGTAGTAAGTGTTATATTTAATGGATGAAACCAAATATAATGTACTTTATGTGTTTCGTACTTCACCTAAAAACGTAACTCATCTTTATTCAAAGCAAAGCATTATAAGAAATAGCATGTACCATGCAACATTTACAGATCCTTAAATGCTGTTGAAGAAACAGAATTTCATGAAATTGTATTTTGTTCTGTCAATATTTTCAACTCATTTATAGTACATCCTAAAACAAGTAATTATTGTTAAAAATTTTGAAATTACTATCTTTAATTATTTTTCTTCTTAAAATATTGTAAGGAAATCCTTTAAAACTGAAATTATTCTTTTGTAGAATTCCTTTCTAAAATAAAAAAATCATAATTCCAATTTGGAAACTAGTTATAATTCATACTTACCAATGTAGAATTGAAATCAATTAACAACTTTTCAAACGAACACTAATTTAATCACAATAGAGCATGACAGCGGACAAATGAATTTAGAGTAATCTACCTGCAGCCTCTCTCTTCCATTGCTCAACTTCAACTGTCCCTTCAGCATCTGTCCTTTCACTTCCACTTCCCCACTTTCTCCCTATAGTTGCCCACTCTATCACTAGCACTGAGACCTCACGATTACTCTAGCTTTTAAATTCTTCATCCCATGTCGATATAGTTCTTTTCAATATCAATTCATAGATACTGTAATATTGTTATCATACCCCAAAGCGAGACTTACACTGTAACAATCAACTTTTATTCTTTCAATTTCATTATAAAAGCACACTTTGACTTAAGGACTTATAATCTCCCCAATCAAAATTTTCATTCAGGCTTAAATGTTCAAAAGTGTTTTAAAACTAAAGTTGTATATCCTTTCTAATAATTGGGCGATTGCCTGTTACTAAATAAATAAATAAAAAAAATTGTAAAGTTATATTTTAAGATCCAGTAGAGCTCTCAAATACTTTTTGTGTTGATTTTGACTTTGAGCACTCAAGAACTCTCTCTTACAGCTACTTCAACCAGAAAAACATTATTGATCAACACTAAATTTAGATTTATCTCTGTTCTGCTTCTGTTTTCTAGAGGGAACCTGCCTTCCAGGAAATTTTCTTTGCAGTGATGGTAAATGTATTCCTGAATCTCAGCGCTGTGACAACCACAAAGACTGTTCAGATGATGAACTACATTGCGGTAAGATAGTAATTGTATTAAAATATTTTTAATTTCATGTTACATTTTCACTGAGGTCTCTTGCCTTAAGGGAGGAGGTTTGCAAAGTTTGCATCAGTCAAACCCCATAGCAATTTGCTGAGATTCCTACACAATTTGTTCCTGGAGTAGTTTCTGTTGCTTTCTCCCTAGGGCACCGATTACCCAGTTACTTTTACAGACATTAATCTATTACAAACTTATAGCATTTTTCATGCAGCTCTGAAAGATATTCTGTGTAAAAATTAATTTTAAAGATACAAATGTCATTGATAGTGTATTAAGCTTATTTGCCTTAGTAGGTAGTATAAATCATGTGCCATTAAAATATTCAGCCAAGGCAATGGAATTTCCATGTGCACCCTGGATCCATCAGTCTTGCTAGTGAATTTTACAATGTAAAATTTGGTTTCTCAGGAATGATATCCTTAGTCGATTCTGAAAGACGCTTAGAACTATCAATACAAATTTTTGACTCAACCCAATAACATTAACATCATTAAGGAGTTTACCTGCTACAAAATATGAACTCACCAAATGACAATTCTCTAAAATATTGTAAGGCTCTCAACTTATAAGTTTATTTATTTGAGAATAAAAACAAAATGCATTCTATCTAAAACTAGATTAACCAGAAATCTTGTGAAAAGACATAATTTTCAGGAAGCATTTCATCTGTGCTAATGCTGTTTTTTGTTTGTTGGAGATCTTCATGGTAATTAATGGTATTGTGATGACTTCTGTTTTCTTGATAAATGATACCCCACCACATTGAGGTGAAGAAGGTGAGAAGTCCTTCTTCACCACAATGAGGTGAAGAAGGTGAGAAGTCCTTCTTCACCACAATGTGGTGGGGTATCATTTATCAAGAAAACAGAAGTCATCCCAATACCATTAATTACAGTGAAGATCTCCAACAAACAAAAAACAGCATTAGCACAGATGAAATGCTTCCTGAAAATTAAGTTATTAAAAGAAAATATTAACGTCTAAATTTTTTTTCACTCTAGAAATTTATAACCATTAACTCTGCTTACAATCCTCCAAAAGTATATGTCTAGAGTTTCATCTACTCCCAAGTTAATGTACACAGTATATGTGTGTATGTTCACCAAAAACCTTATTACCACTGGGATAATTAATTATTGCTGGCCAATTCATGGCTCAGAGCGAAAATCACTGGCCTTCCTCAAGAAGATGCGAGTTTGATTCCCAGAGAATCTCATGTAAAATTTATTCCAACAAAACAAGACAATGATTGACTGCTTCAAAGGGCTGGTTCAACAACAACAACAACAACAACCAAGGCTGGCATCCAACTGCTTTGAATATTCTCTTAGGGGGATCACCAAGGATTGCACACAATCTATGTGTTGCCACTGGAGCAAGTATATATGTCAAATAGATGAGAGGGGGGTGCTCATGGCATAAGTGATAGCACATAGTTCTTAAACAGTTGAAACCCAAATTCAATCCCAAGCCAATCCATGTGGAATTTGTAGTAGACACAGAAAGTCTTTCCCATGTTTTCTCTGGCTTTTCCTGCCTCCCCTACTCATTCCACAACTTGTCCATCATCATTCACCTAATCATTATTGTGGGAAAGGTGTCCTCAAATTACAAGTCTGGCACATCGAATTAATCAACAAAATGTATTTGGCACAACACAATTACAATCTTACACTCTTGAAACACAAATCGTACACTCTCTCGTGGCTCGGCTCAAGACGGACTGTCTCCCCTTCCAAAACGCCTTCCTCCTCACTGCTCGCCCGTAACAGTGTTACCAACCGCGGCGCGTACTTCCTCTGAACTAACGTCGGGAAAACCCAAAAACTCTTCGGCATCCGATTCCCACATTATCTTATTATCTTCTCTTAAGATCATCTCTTATGGGCCTCAAAGCCCTTGCTGTAGATGGTCTGTAAGTCTCAATAAATAAAATTTAATTAATTAATACACAATTCTGTTAAATAAATAACCATTTACAACAGATTACTTCACTTAGAACCTAAAACATCCTTAGAAGATCGTGGAATTTTATTTGTTTTGTTTTCAGTGGCATGTCCACCTAATGAATTCCAATGTGCAGACAGAACCTGCATTCCTATTCGCATGCACTGTAATGGATACCATGAATGTCAAGATAAAAGTGATGAACTCAACTGTCCATCAGGTAAAGCATTTTATACATTATTTCTTCATAAGTTTTTTTTTGGTTATCGAATAAAATTGGAGCAAGAAAAATCATGCATCCAATGGTAGGTTTTGTGAGTCATTTTGTAGTTTCCACCTCACAAGTAGCTTTCTCTTCCTTTATAGACATTGTGATTTTTTAAGAATTTCCAGAAGTAACAAAGACAAATACTTAAATGCAATTGATGAAGTCATAATACACCAAGAAACAGAACTAACACAACTTAAACAATTATGCAGATCAATTTCCTTTTCCTGAATTTATTCATTAATATCTTGGTATTAAAAATCAATTGAGTTTATTATTTTTACAGTGAAAATGTTCTTTCTTTAACTGTTTTCAAAATGTCTAATCAATATTTTCCCAATGTTTTAAGTTTAGACTCCAAATAATACATCAGTAATCATTTAATACGACTTGTGATTTTCAGAAAAATGTGCAAAAAACCATTTTCAGTGCTCTGACAAAACCTGCATTCCTGAACACAAACGCTGTGATGGTCATACTGACTGCAAAGATGGAAGTGATGAAGGAAACTGTATAGCCAGGGATTCATTAACAGGTCTCTATGAAATATATTCTTGGCTTGTATCTCGCAAGAAAGCATAGCTTTTTCTAATTGCAATGTACATAACATTTTTGCAAATTCAACTGAAAGCTTAAGTAGAAAAAATATTATAAAACCTAGTCAATTTTATAAACAATATTATTTCTTGATAAGAATGGTAGTCTCTCTCCACACATTTTAACAACACGAAGTAAGAAAGTCATTCTCAATGTATGCCAATACTGCACAGAATATTTCTTCAATTCAAACTCTAAACAATAATTCTAATACATCACTATTTTACCAGACAAGCAACAGCCATGATTTGTAATACAAGGAAAATGCACTTGATAAAAGATTTCTTTGTTTTTTTATTCATGACAAAGCTCCCAAGAGTCCTTTTAGACTTCTTATAAATAATATCAAATAGATTAACAAAGTAAAACAAGTTAGAAATGTAAGTTCAGCAATCATGTAAATAAAAGCAAATCTTGAAAATGTATCATTATGCTAACTTCTTTGTAACCACAAAAAGAGGAGAAAAACGAGCATAAGTTTCAATTCTATGAATTTATTTTATGGTTTTATACTTATTTTTATTTCTCTGCTATTATGCCTCTGTCTCTTCTACAGCAAATTCAGAGAAATCATATTTTCATAAAACTGGACGATAAAAAGCACATGAATTATAATTACAACTTCCCAACAAGAAGTTTACATATTACCATGGAATGCACTATCATATGTGTCTCATTGCATTAAGGAAAACTTCAATGACAATTTCTTAACATACAAATTTTTGCAATTTTCATACGAGTTACAAAAGACATTGGTAATACTGTGATGTTTTATTACATGATTCCAAAAAAAAAAGTAACATCCCTCATCATCAACATCACTGATCTGATGGCAAAACATAAAGAAGATTAAAATTTACAAAAATGGACTACCAAGTACTGTTCAAAAAGTTGAATTGATTTCTTCATACTTGTGGTTCATCCCTAAGAGAACCTAACCACAATTTCTCATTACCAAGAAACATTTGTATTACATGAAAATGGATTTTAACCCTCGAATGTATAGCATCAGTTCATTGAATCCCACTGGATAATTAAACAGAAATAATTGATTAATTTACAATACGACAAGGTTCATGGTACATGGTTCTAGTATGGAATTTTATTCCTTTATATACGTTATTTTTTATTGCTGATTTTCATTAATACTACATTTTTGACATTTCTATAGCATTAGGTTCATTTTCACTATCTATGTACATTCTTTGCTCATGTATATTCTCTGAGAAGATACATGAAATTATTTTTATTGTGATTTCATGAAAAAAGGAATTTGTTACTATCTTTCATATTCTCTTTCCTTCTGATCTCTAAACATAATATACAAAGATCAATTCTCTTCACATTTTTGCTACTTCAAGTGTTGCCTGAATATGTGCTCAAATTCCATATATGCCAGTTAAACGTTTGTGTTTGATGCATCATTACACAGTTGTAAATGACCAACAGAAAAAGAAGAAATTAAAATTTATTTATTTAATTATTGTATTAAGGCCCTTGTTTGATTTACATCAAAATACAAATAAAAGATAATTCAATGATAAATGCTAAAACTAAGAAAATTATACTAGTTTTACAATATCAATTAGGTCACTACAATAACACCAAAAGAAGTACTGAACTAAATAGAAAAGGGCACCTTATACACAGTCAAAGAGACGGCTTTGGGGCCCATCCATAAATTTCATAACACAAATTTGGAATATTTTCAATACCCCCTCTCCCCCTGCAATGCACACTTTAACCCCCCAAAATCATTACGAAATGCTTGTGACAACACCCCCCCCCTCCTTGTAACTGCAAGAAGTGAAAATAAATTACACCACAGTACAAACAACTTGTATTCATTTTATTTATGTTGGATCTTAAAATTTATGATAATTAAATTAGTTGGCAAAGCTGCACCCAACAATAAGGTTGGGGACAAGTTGTGAGTGAAGGAAGGACGAATAGGTGAGAAAAATTTAATCACAAGCTATGTGCATGCCAACAAGGATGACACATAAGTGGGAGTCTACTGCCCCAATTGAAATGGATTCTAGAATATACAAGTTATGCTAACACTACTTATCAGTTTTGAATATTTCCTAGGTAATCTTACAGATTCAATAAAAAGTTGATGAACAAATATTTCCATTTCTTGTAACAATTTACATCTAATAACTTTAATTTATTTATGTTTTTAAAGTAAATTACTTTATGTTTTTAAAATAAATTACTTTATGTTTTTAAAATAAAGTAATTTATGTTTTTAAAATAAATTACTTAAAATTTTAGTACCAGGTTAAAAAAGAAAATATTTCAGTAAATGTTGGGGGGGGGGGGGGGGAGAAAAAGAAAAAATCGATGATACATAACCCTAAATTAATACCTCCCCATCTGTATGTAACACATAGTAATGTCACCTCAAAGTGAATTTCAGACTATTTTCAATAAAAAAAAAAACTTCCAGAATTTTGTAGATTTGTCATATACATATTTTGTGCTCTGTGTGACAGTATCTATTGGAAGTGAATATTTATAGGTGAAGGAATTGTGTGAGTGAAACTTTAAAAATTATGATAAATTTGAAACATCCTTAAGTAGCCCGTGAACAAAATATTATTACACTTAAACTGCAGTAGAATCACATCTAGGGTAAAGAAAGTATTGTTTCCTATCAGAAAATCAACAGTTGGATTCTTATCGCAGTAAAACAAGAAATACCAGTTTAAAATAGCAGCTGTATTGATTCAACACTTCTCACCAAAAGGGTAGCTGCTTAAAATGCTGCAAGCATGGTATTGCCCTTTGTCCTGTGGATATTCTGATGAACTTCACATTAAGCTGATTCTATGCCCAAGAAGGAGTTTTCCTACATATTATGCTCTACTGTTTACTTCCCAGGACAACTTCCAAAGGAAATTCACAGGAACAAGAAAAAGTAACTAATAAACATGTTAGAAAATTTTGTAGTTCTCACACATTCTAATAAATGCATTCAAAGGAAACACGCATGTATGTTACTGAGTTACATCATTTTCCAGAGCAGATTTCTTTCTGGTAAAAAACAGAACAATGATATTTGTTCAAAAATGTAAGTTTAGAAGCCTTAAAAGTACAGATATGTACTTAGATTTGGTGAATTTTTGAATGCATAATTTCATGATTGTAGGATACTAATTCTGAGATTAGGTAAGAATGCAAAATTCAGACATGTAAATTCATGTAATATAATATTTGTAGTACCTAATATTTTGCTTTGATGGAAAGTTTACTTCAAAATTTCATTACCAGTTTTGTTCTAGGGCAAAAGTAACATTTGGGCACTAGAGCACTATACAGTCCTCTATTCTATAGTCATTGTATAATCAACAGTTGAAGAGAACTAAGCCAAATAAATTCCCAAGAAAATATTATTTTGTTTTATAAAACCTCTTCTCATAACAAATATTATAAGTTAAATTAGACATCTATTGTGATATGAAAAAGCCTTCAATAGAAAATAAGTTATCGCAATAAAGTTATTTATCATATGTCATGAATTGCGGAGAAACTACCCAAGGATCACAGTTCTGATGCTAGAATCCTAACATGGCCATAGGCAGGACTTGCCTACATTCTATTAACATTTATATGTATCGGTGAAGATGATTATGATGAGCATTATGAAAGATGATGTAATCAGTAATGAGACCAAAAATGGAGTACATCATGAGAAATACAAGGAAAAATGGAAAAACAGAGAGGAAATCAATCACAACTCACTTTGTCCGCAATAAATTCTATAGTTTTGAAACCTCATACTTCATACTCAAGAGTGTAAACTATCATTCTGCAGGCTGTTACACTATAGGTTGCCTCCATTACCCAAAAGTGATAAACAAATTTTAACACTCTGCTATGTTTCAAGGAGAATTTCAATAAATTGGAGTCAATTGTTCTCGATAGTCGATTATAATACAAGAGGAGTCAGTTGTTCTCAGTAGAATAGTGGTCAGTATCCCTGCCTGTCACACGAGAGACCAGGGTTTGATTCCCCGCTGGGAAGAATTTTCAAGATGCAAAATTCGTTAGGAGAGGAAAGGACATTCCATTTCTGAATTTATAACATGGGAACCTTTGGAAAGAACAGAGAGAAATCACGACATTATGCATTCAATGATATGCATCAATAAGAAGTGATCGAACCACGAGGGAAGTGTGGGCAAGATTACCAAAGCCGACATATTGCATGGAAGGATCAAAAAACAGAACAGATGAAAGTAAATTCTTATTTATATAAAATAAAACAGTGTTATAGTGTGTTTACAAAGTAAAATAGTCTCATAAATAGTGTTTTTAAAGAATATGTTAACATTAAAATTAGTTATTTTATATTAGGACAGATTTAGGACTTAATTTTCTAAAATTATACTAAGTAATATGTACATATTACAATGTTTGTTTGTGTATTTGTAGTAACTATTTAGAAATCACTGGAAATATTTCTATGTATTTCTAAGTAGCATAATTAACATTCTATTCTAATAAACTTTTTCACCAGAATCAAATCAGAAAGAATGTATTTAAGCAAAATTCTAAGAGAAAAAATTATAATAAATATTTGATTTCAAAAGAAATGTTATACAAAATCTTTGTATCCTTGATGATTCACTCAAATAATCAAGTTGTTCATTGCCATCTCATTGGAATTTTCTATTGTATTTATCTAAAATCAATATTTTTGAAAAGAGAGGAATTTTTTTTAAAAATAATCCATGAAACTTATTTACATAAATTACAATTGCTATAAATACACAAGGTGAAATTTGCACAAATTTTAATATACATATAAATGTAAAAAGTGCTTACTTTCATTATGTGGCTGTCAGCAGCCACGGGGAGGGAAATTCCCTCCCCCCTAAAATTATTCAATAACTATTAATTTTAACTTATCACAATACTTTCAAGCACAAATATTTTCAGATAATCAAAAAATGAATAAAATCGTATCGCAGCATGAGCTAAGTGTACCCTGTGACATTTTACAAAATCTGTAAAATTATATGTTTGACCAAAATATGTTGAATTTTCCCTCCCAAAATTTGTCTCTGGATCTGCTCCTACTGATAGATAGCAACACTTTGAATACAAACAAAATATAGTAAACTAGCTCAGCTGAGGGTTGCAATGATAAGAAAGCGGGACCAGCTCAAGTGGCTCACGACATCAACTGATGTCAATGCTGTGCCTCTGACCAAGAGATCTTAGAGTTCATGTACCAACAGTGGCAGGATTTTCAACTAGCTACATATCTAGGTCAAGTTTAGTTGCTGCCTGAACGAGAATTCTAATACCATTCTGCTCTGATTGGTATTTTTTGTGGTTTCACCAATCAAACCAGGCAAATACCAAATCAGTACCTGAACAAATGGGCCATGGATTGTAGACAACTTTTCCTTCTTCTTCCTTGTCCTTTCCTCACCCTTTGCTTACAAACACTTACAAGCACTACATTACAACACAAATCGGGAGCTTTGAGCTTATGCTGGCCGGGTGGTACCCCACAAGTGGGAGCTGGTTGAGGAAAACCCCACAAATCCACATGAAATTCAGAACTGGATCTTGACATCCAGTGGTGGAACAATACTGCCACTTTCCACAATAAAAGCACACACTACACTTATGGAACTAATGACCTTAACAGTTGACATGCCAAGAAAACACTAATCAGTTAAAGAAAGGGGAATCAGGAAATTTATGTACAACTTTTTAGAGGCCATGGAGCTAAAAATGGTTGGTAATTGCAGTCCTAACCAAATTATGTATAGGTATCTTTAATTCAAATTTGTATAGATATTTTAATGTCCAAGATTTATTATTTTTTAATAATAAACAATTAATGATTTTTTTAAACAAACACTAATGAATATGACATAAGGCAATACTAGGACTTTGATTCTTTATAGAAGTGAATTTAATTTAAAAAATATTTATTCATCTTTTTTTCATGAAGAGTTTATTTTCACAATTAAAAATAATTATTATTCAAGTCTTCTTCACTAAGGTAGAATGCTGAATAGCACCTTAAGTCAACAAAGTCTGTAGTAAGTACATGTCATGTCTACAAAATTCTAGGCACATCACAGATAAGAAACATTACTTTCAAATACATTCAGATTGAGATGTTTACAGTCAACTTTCCTATGCTAGTATAAAGATATATCACTAGGGAAAGGAAGTTAATGGTCTACATTATTGCGTATAAAACACTTCACGTTTCAGGTAAAAATCACATCAAAATTATTTAATCAATTTCCAAGATTAGCCCAGACTAAGACAGATGAAAACCGACAAAACCAATTAATGTGTTTTTTCATTGTGTAAATAATGAAAAGTAATATAATTTATATTTATCGTTTTGTTTTCAGCAAGCTGTGCTGATGAGGATTTCCAGTGTGTTGATGGAAGCTGTTTGCCTGCCAGTCAACAGTGTAATGGCCATGCTGATTGTACAGATAACAGTGATGAAGAAAACTGTATGGCAACTAATGCCTTGACCAGTAACGCATTAGTACCTTACTCTTCCTGGTACTGTTTCTGCCTGGTTTATTTCTTAGTTTCAAGGTACATTATTATATTAAAATAATCAGAAAAAAAACATTATGACCATAACTTATTGCATACAAAAACCAAATAAACATCAGAACAATTCATTCCGAACACTCCAATTCATTCCTTTTTTTTAGCAAATATATCAATCTCAGAAAAAAATTAATTTATTTAAAACAATTATTTCAAATCGTTCTCTCACATATAATGAAATTTAATGTAGCAATGGTGATTTAAAATCCCAGAAAAATTACTCTCATCTTTAATTATAATAAAAATGTCTGCTAAATTGCTTCATTAAGAATTAAATCATGAAGTTCTAAAATTTTCTCGTCTGAGATATATGGAAAAAAAAGTGCAAATTTCTATCAGTATTAGAAATCCCTGCTGTAATTTTGTCAACAGCAGGTATTACAAGTATTTATATTTAGTTTATTAAGGTGCTGGTTGTGAAATAATTTTACGCATACACACATACAAATAAACGAACATGATCGTCATCATCAACACCACCTTCGATTTTGGAACAAATTACCTGTCCTAGTGAAGAGGTGTCCCACTTGCAATGCCCCAAGGGCCACAACTAAAACCATTAATATGGTTGTGGACCATATTTTCATTACTCAGGCGATCCACACTTGACTTCCCCATATTGATATCGGCAGTATTTCTGGCTGCTCTGAAATGGGAAAGGGAGCGGGAGGATGGAACTATGTGTGATATCAGAACATACCATGCATAATGCATTAAGACAGATTGGGAGAATTTTGAATTTCTGAATTTACTAGAAAAAATTCTTAAAATTTAAACGTAACCTAATTTTTCATTAAAAGGGTGTTGATCCCGACAGGGAATGCACTAGGTGCACACACGTTCTCACCTAACATGGAATGAAGGTCTTTCACTTTTGACTAATAACCTTTCATGGGCCACAATACATGGCACCATGGGCTGCATGTGGCCCACCAGTGCTGTGCAATCCTGTTCCAGTTGGTAGAAAAGTAGTATTCAGGTCATGAATTGTTTCTGCTGGTACCAATATTCTTTCATATAAATGGAAACATTCACATACATTGCAGAGCACCCACGCTTAGAATGTATCGCAAAGGAGGGTGGAATCATTTAGAATAGTGTGTTTATTCAATGTTTAGTGTGCCAAGTTTTTGTAATTTTGTCCATTTAAAAGCACGATCACCAATGTAATTATCAAATTTTGTATATTTTACCTAAAATGTGAAAAGGTTAAGTAAATAAAATTGTATAAACTTTTTGATTTTTGCTGTGTTATTAACTTAAAGAAAAGTTAACTTGTGAACATTAAGGCAATATTCTTGTTCTAAAGGTTGAACAGGTGGTGAATATGTATATGTAATATTCATTGTTTTTTTATGTTGTTTTATTTGTTTACAATTTTCTTCACATAGAGAACCATCATGTCATTTCGAGAATTCAAACCGACTCTATTCACCTCTTTCTAGGTTTGTATTTTCCTACAGGGTTCTTCCTTTTCATCATATAAATAGCAACCTGAGTTTATTTTGATTTTATCTAATAGACATGCCCACTGCACAACATTTAACTTTTATACTTCTTCATTTCTATTAAACTGTTAATTACCTTTTGCATAAAATCCACTGATGTTCATCTTATAATAAAGACAAAAGAATTGCTAGACCTCCATTACTTTGTGTGTCGCACTGAATTTTCACCAGATTTTTAGTTATCTCTCTAGCATGAACTGCCTTTTGTCTTGAAAATTTTAGAACAATTTATAAAACTAAATTCCGTTTGCATGTTGAAGAGGATGAAGTCAAATTTTCCTGGTCTGCAAAATTGGATCTGCTATTGTAGTCAAATTTAAAAGTTGCACTTTCACTTTAAAATAGTTAATATTTGTTGATAAATGCACCTAAATTAGGCAAATGCAATCCCCCAATTCTCAACTTTCTTCATATTCTACTTCTTGACATTGATTATGCATAGCTCAAAAGCACTTCTTCCTATGGCCTTTTTTTGATTAGATTGTTGATGTTTCTCCTCACACTGTAATCTACAAAAATAAATATTTTGGGGCCTTGTATTACATTTTGTGGGTTTGGCTCTTCTGGGTACCCTCATCCATTGTATGTTTGAATCACACAGCCTCTCAAATTTTATTGAAACTTTAGTGAACATTTTTTCCTCAATAGAGATGCTCATTATAGGGCAACAATACATATTAAAATGTACGATCAGTTTTAAATTCATTAAATATTTTCGTTAGAAATCATTACAAACTGTTGCTTTCTTATTTCGAAGTAATAGTTCAACAAAAATAAGTTTATTGGATGAAAGTAGACAAGAACAGTGAGAATACTGTACGCAACTGTAAATGAATCAACTTATTTAATTAGATTAGTAAGTACATGTTATTTTAAAAAAAGGAATATAAATTTAAAAAATCTGATTATTTCAGTGTTCCAAATTTACATTCTTTAAATAATTTTCACATACTGTATGTTAAGTAAGAAATTGTTTATTTAATATATTAACTTTTATAAATATAATATTTAATAACACTCGAGTTTACATATTAAATATATTTAACATTGCAAAATTAATGATCTTGCACATTTATTTTAACATAATTAAACATTTACTGTAACATTTAAAACATTGACTACATTAGAAACAGAATTGACTTCATGACTGTAGAAGTCTTAAGGTAGCATACATTCTGTACATATATTTGATTTTCACAACATACAATCAATCTATTTCAGCAATAATCACATTAAGCTATTTTCAATAACCAGTATATTGGATTGTTTCAAAATCAAGATACCAAAAAAGGAAATCATTCACATTTAATGACAATAAAGCCACTTTCAAGATCAAAAGTATCAAAAATTTGTTGGTCACAATTTAATAAGTAATATTTTTATAAGACAATCAGTTGTCAATCACACATTAAGAATATGAAAATATTCTTTACTAATACTAGAAAATATTAGAGCTCTTCATATACCGATACATCACAACAAATAATATATTTTTAATACATTCACATTATTACATAATAAATTAATCTTAAAAAAAAAAAAACTATGTGTTTTGTCACGAGTTCAGTTAAATTTATAGGATTTTAATAAAAATGTATGGATAATTAAAAAGTTAAACTTTTACTCACAATGTCATCTCCCTCAAAATTATAAGTTAGAAATGGCAAGCTGTTTTCACATCCATGATTAAAAAGGTTCATGATGCTCATGTGTCAAAGGTTCTTAAAGCTTGAGGTCCATATTAAGGAATATAAAAACAGAACTTAATAAAATATCTGATGCTCAGACAGAATATAGTCAGTCCTGATGAAGCAAATACCCACCAGCAAAAATTTTCAAAAGCATAACAGCAGTTGCACCAAAAAATATCAAGGGAGAAAAAGCAGTCTCTTATTGTGAAATCAATTTTTGTAAAATATAGACTTTTACAAAAAAAAACAACAACACAGGTTAATTTTTTTGAATCTCAAATATTTAAAAGGTCACATTAATTATTATTTTATAATCTACTGACCAAAAACAAACTTTTTTAAATATAACAGCAATATGAAGCATGTATTCACAAATCACATCATAACTTCCAACAATAATTCCCTATTACTCAAGGAATCCACAGAGGTACATCAATTTGAAGTAAGAATTTCACACATGAAAAATGATTATTTCTGGCTGCAAGCATTAGGGCAGTGAAACTATCAGAATTGACAGCCAATTTGTCAGCTCCCTTCTCAACCAGATATTTAATACATGTTAGACTGCCAGATTCAGCTGCATAATGCAATGGAGTCTGCTTTTTATCTCCTCCCTGAGAATTTATTTCTGCACCTGCTTTCAACAATGCTCTCATTGGTGCAACGAGGCCGTTTTTGGCACATACATGTATCGGAGACATGCCCAACACATTTTGTGTGTGTATATCTGCCCCAGCTTGAACTAACATTTCCACATTTTGAGAGTCTTCTTCAGGTAATTCATGAAAAACAGCACTCAGTGCGACTCCTCCTTTACAAGCAAAATGTAAAGGAGTATCACCACAGTTCGTTTTAATATTCACATCACAACCATCTTCAATCATCTTTTGTAAACAATCAATCCTACAGCAATGTGCAGCAATGTGAAACGGGGTAGTACCATCTTCACTCAAAATTTTGTAATTACCAGGAATAAGTTTTCTAAAAGCATCATACCCCAATTCAATGGAAAGTTCTAAAGGACAGACTCCCAAATCATCTTTTGCAAAAATATCAGCATTTTCTTTCAGCAACAATTCAATGCAATCTGAAGATTTTGATACTGCAACATGCAACGCCGTTTTACCACCAGCAAACATTGCATTAACAGAAGCACCATAGTCAAGCAACTGTTTAACGCACAATGGGAATGAATGAAAAACAGCAAAGTGTAAAGGAGTTATATCATCATCACCTTTTGCATCAATAATAGCACCTTGTTCAACCAAACATGGAATAATTTTTGTTAAACCCAGAAATGCTGCTACATGTAAGGGAGTACTTTTATTTTTACCCTTAATATTCACATCAGCCCCTTTCTTTATTAAGAATTCTGCACAATCCAATTTACCATTCTCTAATGCCACATGAAGGGCAGAGTTTCCTTCTTTATCTTGCCGATTTATATCAGCTCCTTTCTTAATCAATTCCCGAAGTTCCTCTCTATTTCCACATCTGGCAGCTGGATGCAAAGATAAATTACGATTTTTAGTTTCCGATTTTTTGACTCTTTCTCTCTCAACCAAAAGTTTTCTAATGTCAAGGTGTGGGCAAGTAAATTTAGCTGTGGCAATCTCAAGTGGCGTCACTTCTGCTCCATTTCTTATGAGAATTTCTGCACATTTTTGCATACTTTGCTGCAAAGCTGTATTTAGTGCTGACCTTCCATTGATATCTCTGAAATTGATATCAGCACCATTTTCAATTAGAAGCTTAACTATGTCAGGATGGCCATACAAAGCAGCATTTATTAATGGTGTCCATTCCAAAACACGTTCATGGCGAGGAATACCCATAGAATAATGGAATTCTGTCAATCTTCCTCTTCCATTACAATCTGCACCATGGTCCAACAGCAATTTTGTTATTCGGTAGTTACCCTTCTCTGTAGCACAAAGAAGAGGAGTGACTCCCACATTATTTTGATAATTTATATTTACTTTGTTTTTTAACAAGACACACACAGCCTCATAATCTTCATTGTTAATCATTTGCATCAATGCTTCTTCTCGGGAAACCATTTTATCTGAAAAAAACAAAACCCAGCAAAAATGTTTTCTCAATAAATGCCATGTTTAGCTCTTAAAAATTGAAGGCAACATAAACATCAAAGCTTTAAAAACAAGCTTTTTGAGAATAGGCATATGAAAATAATTAAGAAAATAATTCAGAAAAATCATTAAAAATCTGATAGAAGAAAATTTACTGTAAGTTAATTTAAATGAACACTACTTCTTTAATCATTATTTTAAAAAATACTCACCAACGATATTCTCCTGTTATTCCACGGGATTCTGTTTTCACACGGGATTTCACAAGTTTCCAAAGAAGCAACGCGAACAATGTTCTCATTGCTTTTTTTACAACTTATGCTTTTTTATTAGTTTTACAAGACATTTTCTCACGTGATCTGAATATAAGACAAGGATAGCTTTGGTATACACCCACGTCTGGAATCATTGTAACAAGGGGAATTCCCTTTGAAGAATGCATAACACACGTGCCAAACACACGCCAAAAACAACATAAAATGATTTAGAAGCGTAACAGCACTATCTACAATAACAGCTATAAATGATTCAAAAACGTTTACACTTCTCAATATATCGTTTTATTCTCAAACGCTTTGCATTTTTTCTACAGCTAATGACGTATCTTGACGTTCGTATACACTGCACCTGCACCAGACCTGCACGCACATGCTGAACTGGTGCTCGTAGGACAGCATGCGAGGGCACAGCTGTCCAGCGGCACAGTTCGCGGTTCTTTTGAATTTGACTGATGCTTAAAGTTCATTCTCAACTTCATTAATATATTCAATGTAATACAGAATGATAGTCTATAAGGTTTTTTAATCGTAGTTTAAAAAAATATACAATGAAACCTCCCTGAAAGACCCACTTATTGTGTGTCAATTTTACCTCCGTTAACAACCACTCTCTCCCCAACCAGCCCCTTAAATTGCTATTTTCTTAATTTACTCCTTTTAAGAGATCACTTTCAGGAAAACTATAAGTATCAGAGCACCGAATTTTCAGTAGTTTGAAAGAAAATTCGGTGCTCTGATACTCGAAAACATTCGCATGACTTGTCCTAGACCTCGTGGAAAATCGCATGCGGCGGGATTCCGGGGATCATTACTATTATACACCGACATTTTCTTGAGCCCCGGAATAACTACTCCCACTCCTTTGACATTAGATGATTTAAGAATAAATAATAATAATAATAATAATAATAATAATAATAATAATAATAATAATAATAATAATAATAATAATAATAGCGAGCGTTGTAGACAAAAATCAGATAACCAGAAATGTTTTCTCCCATGTATTAGAAACTATTTTGCTTCGAAAAGCAAACGAATCACTTGATATAAAATTCCTTTTGTGAAAATAACCAAACTCCCCACTCCCCTCGCAACTAGCGAAGCGAGAGCCGAAGAAAATGTGCGCGGATAATATCAGCTATGGTGTGGTATGACAGCTGCTCGCTCCGTTTCAGTTTTTTTTTTTTTTTTTTTTTTTTTTTTTTTTTTTTTTTTTTTTTTTTTTTTTTTATCTTCCAAGACGGGGCATACGAAAGAGTCAAAGTTTAATTTTTCGAATTAACTGAGCATGCTTTACCTTCCATTCCTAGAAGAACGTCTGGTGCGATAGAATACCATTATTGTTAGTCTAGATAACGACTTGTCCCCTATCACACGAGTGCTACGCAAGAGTTGCGTCCGGAATCTGAACCCAGGGCCGACCCAGAAGTCATCGTTTGATATTTTTCCCGCGAAGAAGGGGAAGAAAAGCGAGGTTTTGGACACGCAATGCTCCTTGCATACCCAAATGAAATAAAAGCGAAAATGATTTTAACGTTTGTTTTTACCTAAAAGGAGATGAACGTATTCTCAAGTAATGAAAAATGCATTTTAAAAGGCAGTAAATAATTCTAAAATGGCATTTAAAGACAAACTAAAGCTGGTCAAAATGATACATTCTCATTACTTGTGCCCATCTGCTATAATAAGCACCTTCCTAAATATCTGATGACTAGGGAGAGAATTTTTATGCCCTAAAAATTCTTGAAATATGCTTTTATGACCTAAAAAATCTTAAATACACAATTAAAATTAACAATATTTCATTTCCTTTCTTGATAAAAATTCCGGAGAAAAAAGCTTGGAATGAAAAGATATATTTGTGCTACCTTACTTTGCTAGAGAAATATTTGAAGTAAATATTCACCCAGTATGTCTTATTGCCTTCTTCTGCCTGGTTTAAAAATATCAAGAACCTACATTTGCACAAGTATTTTATCACCTATAGAAAAGAATGAAGAAACAAACGCAAACTGTGACAAGCTCTTTCGAATTAACAAATGCTCACAAATAAAAGAATTCTCGGAAAAGATTAAATGTTTTGGAGATGTATTTATTTTAACAAAATATGTGTTTATAATTACACTAATATGCAGCAACAGGAAAAATCGGCCAAATATGAACAAACATATTAATCTACATAGCATTCAATTCTAACCAAATGTAAAGAAATTACACTTAGCTATGCCCTGAAGCAATAGACAAAAATATGCAAAAATCATAGAAATCTGCTCCCTACTGATAACTAATAATAATAACAACAACTACAACAACAACAACAATAATAGAAGATATCTTTTCATTAAAAAATAAAATACCCAACCAGCCACCTCTCATACACCATTTTTCTCACAAAACCAACAGATGTCACTAAATACAGGTTTCATTGTATTCATTTTTAGAAATAGAAAAATAATTTTTCTCACACTCATTTTATTCAACACAGGTCCTTTTTAAAGATGTTGAATCTACATAAAAATATATCATAGAAACTTTCCTTGTTAATGGTTTCTTCTTAATGAATTTCAATACTCTAAGTAACAACCTAGTAAGCAAATTACGACAAATCAGGCATATAATGGAAGATCTACAAAATGCTGAAACTTTCAGCAATGTAATACCTTTCTTTGCTCCTACCCATCTCACTTGTGCCAAAATAAGATCAATAAAATGTATATTTAGATTACCAGAAAAATATTAAGTGCAACCTTATTTACAATATGAATGCAGTTTTTGTCTTGGCTTTTATAGACTTGTTCATTATAGCCACATAAAAATTTGACTGAACATTGAAAAAATCAAATGTTATAACAATTATAATGAAATTACGGGTACATCTTAGAATCCAATTGACCAAGATTTATTCAGTTTTCTTTCATCAGTGCTAATATTCTGAAGGAATTTCTTCAATAAATATTATGCTGCTTCCAGATTTCATAGCCCATTATGCCTTCTAATGAAGATAGGTTGTCAAACCACCTAAATTAGGTTTTATCTGAAGGACTTATCTTTTATAATTCTATAAAAACCAATCAGAATTCAGTATATTTGTTTCATTTAGTTTTTATTTTTACCGCTACTAATATAATAATTGAATTATTTATATTACTTATCTCCAGTATGTGCAGAAATTAAAAGAACACTATGCAGAGCATGCCCATGTGGAGAGGAGTCTGTAGTTTAAGCAAATATCCAGGAACGTGAAAAAATCCAAAAACAATAAAAATTTCAATTTTGACTGAAAAATGCAAATATCCGATTGTGTTATTATACTATACTGACCAAATTCTCATACTCATTGCCACACTGCTGACACCATGCAACAGCAAGGCTCTAAGGAATAAGCTGCCTCATTAAATATTTTATCTTTACTTGTGTTATGGATAAGCTACTTTACTGTTATTTTGGTATGTAAACATTATTGCAGCATTCATGAAGGCTGTTTTTGTTAAAATATTTAATTTGCTGCACTGTTATAAAAGAGTTCTTTTTGTTATTCTTCTCAGAAAACCATTTTGTGTGGCTTTGCTCAGCATTTTGGCTCCAATGGGCCACTATTATTATTATTTTAAAAATAAATTACAAGCCTTTTCAGAGGAGTCTACTCCTACATCCTTCATCCTTACGTACATTATATAGTTCTCTGCGGAATTATAATACATCCTAAAGAGCAGACTTGCAGTATTTCTTAATCGTGTAATTCTCCAAATAAATTGCTTTTGAAAATTCACTGCAGTAATGCTCATCAAAGTCTTTAAGTAAACCGTTTGGTATTAGTGGAGGGAGTCATATTAGTAGAAGCGAAGCTATCACAAGTGTAATTCTCATTAAGCATGTTATTGTGCCATCAACAAAGGAGAAATGAATGAATTATCATTACTTCTGGATAATAAAAGGCATTAACTGTTTTCTGGAGATCATTTACAGTCATATATCACTTTAAATCAATTACATTTCAAAAGGGAAATTTATGCCACTCACTACCCACTAGCAAATGCCCAATCTGTGTACATCATGACAGGAACTTCAATGAGTCGAAAACAAGATTTCAACAATACACACTGCACAAGTGTCCTTTCATCTTGTTTCTATTGCAATTTTATATTTTGGGAAGAAAAAGATTTTAGCACAATGCTTATAAATATGCATTCCCAAATGCATCCTCAAAGCAAATAGACAAGTTCAAAATTCAACAAATGATGTTTAAAAAATGAATTGAAAATAATGAAAATAACTCAGCATTTTTCCAAAGTGACAGAAAGTTTTTGATAGCACAAGATACACTGTTAAGATAGTTTATACACACAAGATAAGATTGCCAAGCCACATGAAATACTGTCGTGCAATATGATATTGTGACAACTACAGTTGGCATTGAAAAGGATAATAGGTGTATCTACCACCATTTACCATTTCATATTTGGCGACAAGTACAGACTTATCAAATACCTCTCACAACTAAACACAATATTTATGAAGATACTGAAAGGGAAGAAACTCTTAATGATTATTTTTATTTTTTAAGTAGGTTAAAATTTAATCATATAGGTCAAATGTTTTTCAATTTTATTACTTCTAAAAATTATACACTTCAAAATCCATTTCAACATTGTATTTTCATTGGATAACATGTGCATTTAAATAAGAGGTGGATTTCGACAGACATTTCTATAAAATTGATGTTCAAAACAAATCATAAAAGTAATCAAGGCCTTGTCCAAGTTCCCAAAGAGAGATTCCAGTTTCCAATTGTTCACACAACTCGATACGCTTTTGAATAGAGTAGAGAGTTGGGTAAAACACAGTATGCCGACCTTTGTTATCCTTTACCTCAAACATATGTTCTTCGGAAATACTGTCATGCTTCAACTTTCCCTTAACTTTTTTCAATAAACTTATATATTGATGACCAATTATTGGACCACCACCATTTGGTGTGTAATCATTGCCATACAAATTAAATCCTGTTAAAATTTTACTTCTCATGTCATTTTGTTCAGGTGCAATGCTTTGTATACAACTTTTAACCCATGGCCAAGGACTGTTAGGACCAGGTCGCATTGGATTAGAGAAATCATATGTCATAAGTGAAAAACTATCTACTGAATCACTCAATGTTT
The DNA here is from genome assembly GCA_038098605.1 of Gryllus longicercus. Classification (NCBI taxonomy): domain Eukaryota; kingdom Metazoa; phylum Arthropoda; class Insecta; order Orthoptera; family Gryllidae; genus Gryllus; species Gryllus longicercus. The sequence continues at coordinate 3,173,716 of JAZDUA010000101.1, forward strand.
TAAAATATTTTTCTGTAAATGCACTTGGATGATCACTTATTGGAGGAACAACTATGATGCAAATCAATTTTTTTTCTCGCACAGTATTGCAGACAAGTTTGATAAAATCTACAATGGAATCTGGTTTCACCATTCCCACTACCTGGCTCCACAACTCAAAAACAAAACCATCAAAAGAATTGTCTTCTGCCAATTTTACAATGGTGTGCACCAATTCAATTCGTTGTTTCTGATTACTAATAACTGATTTCAAATTTTCGAGAGACCACCTTTCAAATAAGAGTCTGGGAACAATTTTAATACCTCTAGAACTAGCATTTCGAACATCTTGAATCCACAACTTATCAATGTCATGTAAACCTCCTATAACATATTTGTCCCCTTTCCCTGGTGATATTTGGAGCCAAACAGGAGATATATGAGTAAATTTATTAGCAAATACTTTTGCAACATCGTATCCATGATTGTTCCAAGGTGTAACATAACCTAATACTTGACCCCTGAATCTCTTCGCTGATGTTTGTGAATGATAAGCACCATGTTCTGAAATTATTGATTTCGCTGATGGATCAGACACAACTAATTTCCTCTCAAAAACACTCAAATCAATGCTTCCTTGTTTCACTTTAACTGTTTTATCAGACTTTTTTTGATCACTTTGAGACAGTGTAGCTGCAACAACGCTAACCAGTCCCATTAAAATGTACAATACTTTATTATTCATTTTTCTAGGCGGTTAAAACAAGAACAAAACTGTTTGCACTAGCACAACCACAATGTAGTTTCAATACTTTCGCACGGTTATCCCGTACAATCTCCATGTATCGCCGATGTTGACTCTCCACGCGCACCTGAAAACGAGACAAATTACGTATTTCGAATTTTACCCCTTGTAATAACAACTATGAAGGCGCACCGCATTTCCGCAATTGCCGGCTTGTATCATTGAAATTATGATCTAATACAAAGTCTCACCCATATTCAAAACAAAGAATAAGGTTGTCGACTACATCACATTGTTATTCCACGTTAGCATTAAAATAGCCACTACGTATCACCGCATGATAGGTTATGGGTCATATGATAAAATCACGCAAAGCGCTGCAATGGCTGCAATGTGCTGTCAGCCGTGTCAGTTCAGCTGTCAGCTCAGTTATAGTACAATTTATTTAGTCGTGCACTTGATGTAAATCAGCTGTTGCTGTTTCATCCAATCGGAAGCTTAAATGTCGCTAGTGTCGTCACCCTGGGAATATCGACAAATAAATGCTAATAAACACTAGGGTTTATTTAACCATGCATTTGAAGTAAATCAGTGTTTACGGTTTCATTCAATCCAGAGTTTCAATGTCCCCATACTGTAGTGACATTTAAGCTTAGTATGAAGTTACAGTTTAAGCTCACTGAATGAAGCAGCATCAGCAGATATGTGTCATGTGCACGACTAAATAAATCGCACTACATATATAACTTGGATTTATTCATAGCTACCTCTGACGTAAATCAGCTGTTTCAGTGTAATCCAATCGAAAAGTTAAACGACACCATAGTGACGTCACTGTAGTGATCGATTGACGGTACTGTAGTGACGTCATTGGAGTAACTAAGTTCCGATTGGATAGCTGTAACAGTAACAGCTAATGGCAGCTTTGAATAAATCGCAGTACAACATGTGGCATGTAATGATAATAATAACAATAACAATAAAAATAACAATAACAATAAAACAATAATAATAATAATAGAAATAATAATAATAATAGAAATAATAATAATAATAATAATAATAATAATAATAATAATAATAATAATAATAATAATAATAATAATAATAATAATAGACGCACGTTGATAATTTTATATAGGCTCAAGGCCCTCCCTGATCAGAGCACTTTACACAGCGGCGCACTTCGCAACCCGCTGCAAACTGAAGTACGAATATTAAGACGCCTTCATTACGTATTCTGCCCCAGTGATTGTGAAAATTTCTCCCGAGACAGACAGAGAAAGAGAGAGTGGAGAGAGAGAGAGAGAGAGAGTGGAGAGAGTGGAGAGAGAGGAGAGAGAGTGGAGAGAGTGGAGAGAGTGGAGAGAGAGGAGAGAGGAGAGAGAGGAGAGAGAGGAGAGAGAGGAGAGAGAGGAGAGAGAGGAGAGAGAGGAGAGAGAGAGAGGGGAGAGATAGTGGAGAGAGTGGAGAGAGAGTGGAGAGAGTGGAGAGAGAGTGGAGAGAGTGGAGAGAGTGGAGAGAGTGGAGAGAGAGTGGAGAGAGTGGAGAGAGAGTGGAGAGAGGAGAGAGAGGAGAGAGAGAGAGAGAGAGAGAGAGAGAGAGAGAGAGAGAGAGAGAGAGAGAGAGAGAGAGAGAGAGAGAGGTCTACTGGACCCAGCGCGCCTAACCGGAATTCCAAAAAATGGCGCGTCTAACAAAGGATTAAAAAAGTCCGAACAATAAATGAATTAAAAAAGAAAAGAATGCGGTTTTTGTGGATATATGAGGCATTAGCCAATTGAAAATTTATTTATGATCAAATAAATGTACTACAAAATGGACTTTATTTGACTTTTTACTGTATCATACTTCCAGAACCTTTTTATTATGAACAATACTTGAATAACAAATGAAATGTGTGTTTTTGTGTGTATGTTAATTAATGTTTGTCAGTTTCTGCAATTAAGAAAATGACTATGAAAGACCAATGCTTTTGTTGAGCCCAATTCGCATCTTCCCCCTCACTGGGAATTTGGCATCGAGTCCGCGGTACACTATGCGTTCCTCAAACAGTTCTGAAATATATTGCTTGCCCTTCCGCCAAAGGCGCTGCCTGCTTAGTACTCACTCTACACCTCCCCTTCCCACCTCAAGTGACACTCATCCCGCGAAAACATCCGTCACAGCTGGGAGCGGATATCTGAGCACTCGCGTTTCATGATCTCGCCGACACATTCGACACTCGATCACTATTTCTGTATTTCTGGGTCTTTAATTATGAATTTAAGGTAGCTCTTTGCTGGGAACACCTGATCTTGGATTGTCATCATAAAGTTTTCACTCTCAGGGTACAAATATCCAATGCAGAGCCATTTGTACGACATTTCCCCGTCGACATTTGGATTGGCAACTGCAGTAGAATATGCACGGTGGAGGGCTTTCTGTAATTTTTATCTATTATTTTTATTATTTATTATTATCATCAGTTTTATTTATTGGTAAAAATATCAAGTTCACTGCTTCATTATAATGAATTAGTGCACTCAAATATCATTACAGCACTCTAGTATCATATTTGCGTTAACCTGCGGCTCGCTCTGAAATAATAAATGCCTGCTAACATCCAGCATATCATCTCTGGTTGCAGTTCACTAGCCCCAACAGACTACATAACGACACACGATCTAGTGGGCCGGATCATCCATGCCAAGCTCGCTAAGAAATACAGACTTCTGCAGGACACAGATACTCCGTACTACCAATATCATCCAGAAACTGTGCTTGAAAGCGAGTCCCATAAGTTGAACTGGGATCGCAGTATTCTGACAGATAGAACAATCCAGCACAATAGACCCCATGTTACGCTCTGGGATAAACCTGCTAGGAAAGTTAGGTTTATCGATTTTGCAGTTGTCAATACCAGCAACATGATAACATATCAAACAAAAATCGATAAATACCAAGAGCTAGCATCAGGGCCGGATTTAACTTGGTGGATGCCCATGTGCTGATTTTTGGTGGAGGCCGCCCCCCCCCATATATATTATATGCAGTTGGCGGCTGACAAAATAAAATCTATGTGTCAAATATGTTTAATTAAAAAAAATAGTAATATTATAGTAATTTTATATGAAACAGTTCATGAACTTACAAAATTGTCTTTAATTTATGAAATTTTCAAGGGATAAAAAAACTAAATTGTATCACCAAATATACATAATATAATTAGTATTTCTATAATTATTTATTTTTCATATATAGTTAAAAAATATTGTAAAATTCAATGTGTTTTTCATGCATTTTTCTATACAAATTATACATATTATGTATAATACATACCTTTTCCTTAAATTGCACACTAGTTACAACTATTTTGCACACACTATGTAACTATTCACCTTTATTAAAATATAGTTAACTCACTTCCATATGCGATCGACAATCAAATACGACTATCGACTATGAAATAATTTTTAAAGGAACAAAGGGTATTTGTTTATGAAATAGGAGACATGTATTTCACAGTTATCAATCGTTTATTTATGGTGAAGTCTTGAAACACAGTCATATTCGATTATATATTACTTCGGACTATAAATAATCGGCACATATTAATAAATGAAGTCAGATAAAATACGATCTCAGTAAAAGTAAAGTTTCAATAAATTTATTGCATTTATAAACTTTCAAATTCAAATATATCTAATCAAAATAAAAGTTACGTTATTCATAGTATAAAATCAGATCGGCTTAGCCAAAAGAGCAAGTCGAAACCGGTGATCATGTTTGAAACACGATATTCGGTTAGATTATGTGCGTTTAATACTGAATAAATCATAAATAACTTTGAATACATACTAAATAAGTAGATATTCTTGAGACTAAAAATGCATCATGAAATCTAAATTTAAAAAAATACAAATTACTACATAACAATGAAATTAAAAAGTTTTTGCAGAAAAATAGACCAAAATAAAAAAAAAAAATAATTTTTTATTTGGTGGAGGTCCCTTTTTGGTGGAGTGCCCTGTGCTGCAGCACTGTCAGCACATGCATAAATCCGGCCCTGAGATCTAAACAATTTTGGAAAACTTTAACTAGCACTGAATTACATTAGTGAAAGTGAAACAAGTTAAATTATATTTATTACGTCTTCATTAAAGTATTCATAAACCAGGTTTCATACCCGAGAAGGAACAAGAAGATAAAAGAACAAAGACCTTGGAGTATCCAAATATTACCGGATTTGTAATTAATCTAGTGGGGCTAGTACGGTACATACCAAGGTATCTAGAAAATGAGTAAATAAATCTTGTATTATTTGTTATGCATTATAATACTACATGAACCTGCAAAAAGTGTTTCCAACCAATGTTTTTCTCTGCGGCGGGATTCGAATTCATGACCTTAAAACGTCCACACGGCATTTACGTTACCCCTACACCACCAGCCTCACCTTACGGCAGTGGCGGCTCATGCCTGTAAAATTAGGTGAAGAGCTAGTTGGGAAAAATAAATTTGCACACGCATATTTTAATAATTTAAATCGCTTATTTCTTGTACTCCAAATCGATCCTTCGGTCCTTCCAGGATGAGTACATTTTGGTAATATCTTCATTCATCCGTTTCCTTATTAACTACAGAAGTTTCTTTTGAATTACAATATTCTTCAAATTCTACAATTTCAATATTCTTTAAATAAACACTGAATCACCTGTGTAGCCTATGTACCTGAACATAAATTAGCACACATTGTAAATTGTTTGTACTCATCGATTTGCTCTGAAATTCACTCTATTAATTAATTTTAAATGCTCTTCAGTGTTTATGCACCTAGACAAAATTATTACTTTTCGGTTTCAACGTTGTTTTTGTTGCAGGACCTCTGAGGATTTTCCACCCTTCGAAAATTCACGTGCCTTTCGGGGTCAAACCCACGCTAGAAACTCAGAAAGCTAGCCACACCCTATTAACGAAAAACTGTGCTTTTATTTGTTACTTTTTGAAATTATAAAACTTCCTTTACAATAAAATCTTAACCGAACTTTATTTCGTTTCGCCCTGCTCCCTTTCATAGACGTTCTTCAAGAAGACCTTGATCTAGCGCGATACATACTCTCTGTAGCGCGAGCACGCGAGAATTCGAGGTTATTTTTTTCCAAGCAAAGTTTGAGAGTTTTTTAAGATTGAGTATTTTTAAGAACAAAGATTAATGAATGTATACAAACGTTATGTCCAGCAGTCGTTTGAAACGTGTATTTCTTAAAAAAACTAGTTGGATGTGCATTAAAGCTGTATTTTATGTGCATATTAATTTACCAGCAATAGCTCAGTTACAAGGATGTGCATTTACCAGGATTGCGAATTGGTTTTACGGCAATGGTGAACAATTATTACTCGCGCAACTTTTCTTGAACGATGACCTTGATCCCCCTCCCTTGTGCAATAAACAGTTGAAGGCCAAAGCTCGCAGCGGGCACTGATGACAACCTTTCAAGCATTCAAACTTCGTTGGCGCGAAACAGAAGCTAGTCAAAGCCAGTTGCTTTCATAGTGCAGAACCCCTGTTCAGGTTTATTGTCAATATCGAAAGAAATGGCTGAGTCAAGTCCAGGTCATTCAAGGGAGTCACCTAAAACTCCCGAAAAAGTTAAGCACAAGATGTAGTTTTGACTTTCATTTCACAGACGTTGGCATTACTTAAAATACTATAGTGGCCGACTTTGAAACTAATATCCCCACTCCACCCGAAATCGTCAATCCATCGTTCAAGAAAAGTTGCCCGAGTAATACTAGGCATACGCAGAATTGAATGTCAATAAAATTCTTAACGAGAAAGGTTGGTATTGGCAACACAAAGAGATTAATAATCTCAAACAATTAATAATGAATATTTGAATTGAACATTCATGAAGTTAGTAGTTTTCGTAACTGCAATGTTGCCACACTACTAGAACATAGACATTAATTATATAATATTTACAATTTTAAAGTAGAAAAGTGTTTATCATTGGTAACTATTTACAACACAAAGCCTGGAAAAATAAGTTAGTGACTGTTCAAGTACAAATGATGTTCTTGGTATTAGCTTTTACATAATACACTGAAATATTACGACGCTCATCACGATACATTAACAAGTTACAAGATTGAGCTTGTGAGAATATATACGACGAGACAATTAAATCTTAAACCTTGAAATTGTAAAAAAATCTATCTTGAAGGAAATCATATGTGAAATTAAGGTGACCATTTTTATAAAATGAAAAGGAGGAAGAAAAAAATATAGGGAAAAGTACAACGTAAATAAATGAAACATTTCATTAATTCAAACAAAAAACACTAATTATGTTTACATATTTTTAATTGCTTAATTAAACGAGTAGTTTCCCATTGAATGATTTTTTGTCACTATATCATTTTCTAAGAACATATTGGAACTTTCGGAGTAAGAAAAAAATCAAATTAGCTGCAGAACTTACCGTAAAATCCAGAGTATCAACGTGATTTATCAAGTGATGAACTAGATTAACACTAAATAAACTAATTAGTTTTAAAAAATCGGAAAAGGAAGACCCGTAGAATGACAGAACCTCCCTAAAGGAGGGCGATTGGTCATCACAGTTAAATGCAAGATACCTTACCAGAAACAATGCTACACTCCGTGTTCCAACGACGTATTAAATTCAAACCTGTAATCCAGGCAAGCGTGGATCCATGGGAGAGGGGCAATTAGGGAAATCCCCCCTAAAATGTTTGGTAACTATTAATTTTAACGCTACTTTGAAGCAAAAATATTTTTCGTATAATCATTAAAACGAATAAAATCATATCGCAGCATGAGGTAAGCTGCGTGTAGCCTGCGACATTTTACAATATCTGTACTATGACATACGACCACAACATTTTGAATTTCCCCTCCCAAAATTTGTCTCTGGAATCGCCCCTGATACACGAACTCTGATATAATTTTCATAGCTAATTATCTTACGATAATCCATACTGTCTACATTAATGTTTATTGTGCGATATTTTTAACTCTGCGCTTCAAAGCCCTACTTCACGGTGGCGTGTTATTCTATGGTGGCATTATGACACTGTTTCGCGTATTTCTTGGTCGTGCCGCTAGATGTCTCATGATCTCGACCGTCGGTGACATGCCAGTGTGAAGTAGGTGCTTGAGGCGCAGAGTTTAAAGCTAAATGTGGATCTAAATCCAAAACGATACAATATAAAATATATTACGAGCGTGGAACACATTCCCTCTCTTTCAAAACTGCGCACAAAGGGCCCGAGATCCCGTCTTTCTGTTAGCTGAGTTGACGCGTGTCCCCGGACATTGATAAATGAGATATTAATATAATAGAGAAATGAACGTCAATTTAATAAACTTTGAGTAATTAATTCATATAATTTAAAGGCAAATTGTCTTTTGAACTTTGACTCGTACAAAAGGACTGAATTAAGAATTCAATACAATTTTTGTGAATAATATTATTTTGAACTTCTGATTGGCTGGTAATGTTTCTGCTTGTGTCCTGCTCTCTTCGAGTAATGTCACTTCTTGTGGTCGTGTGTGACTTCCATTCGTGATCGGATGGCATAAGAAGTAGGCTGCTCTCATATTACGATTCTGTGAAGCTTAACAGAGCGTGTATAAGTAACAATTCTGCACAAATTAATCAGACAAATTATTTAACAAGCAAATTATTAAACATGCAAATTTAAGCCTGCATAAACACACGATTTTGATGTCAGACAGTTGTAGGCTGTATTAATATCTTGACCGAACACTAGAAGAGATAGAAATTTTCTAGTATTAGTTTCCTAATCACGTCAGGAAAAGCTAGTCAGGACTAGCTTTACGGAATTTCCCCACCCTCTTCTCAGCTGCTATGTATTGGCGCCTGAGAGCTTTTCCCCCGCATTTTTTTTCAGTCTCTTGTAGTAGAACTGAAATATGACTTTAAGAATGGTATGAAAGAGAACTCTGGTCCAATATTCAAAATTTTATTAAATATGTTTCAGAAAACGGTTTTGAGAAAATATCATTTGAGCTTTTTTTAAATTGCGCAATTTTGAGCTCATTTTGACAGAAAACGTTTAAATTTTCGAAAACCATAATACGAAATAGTTTTCGAAATATAAAAGAAAAACAAAAAAGGACGTAATTTTTAAACGGCCTATGTTAAAATTGTTTAAAAAATATTATTACTCTTATCATAATCAATTTAGCTTCAGCTTTCGGGTCAATGACCCCCATCTTGATCAGGTTTTTGTCCAGTTTTCTTATGCATTGAGCAAATGCTGAGATGGCCCCATGTTTTGCTTCTGGACGTAAATATAGCTTCAGTATGCGCGCGTTATGTTGAACTCTCCTTTTGCTTGTAATGGTAAGAGTAGAGGTAAAGGGCGAGTTGCTATTTTGTTAGCAATGCAGAAAAATCATACTTGCAATTCGTGTACCGATGCAAATAAGTTTTCTATAACTCAGAAATGAAAATTACCATTTTTTTTCAAATATTGCTAATCTTGCAATTTTTAAAATTTATTTTTATTTATTTATATTAAACTTTTACTCATCTTTCAACTATTTATAATTTAAATGACGGGAAGGGATTCTGTAACTCAAGGAAACGTGCGCAGGTAATCTTTCCCCCCCTACGTCACATACAGTTTTTACTGTTTTTTTGATTGAATCAATTTAAATCTAAATCTAAATCTAAATTTACTTTGTTAATCCGTTATGTCCCCAGGTGGTAAACCCCAAATTCGAATTAATCTCCCCAAAAAACAGGACTGGTGATTCGGAATTTGTTCCTGGACCGGATACTACTCGACTGGACCATACAAATTCTATGAAGGAGGCATAAATATCATCTATACTCGTAAAAAGTCAAACGAAGATATAAAACTGCTGCGTTGAAGGAATTCTGTGCCAGCTGGATACGTCGTCGCAACAAACGCAGTGACGACCAGGCTTGCGACCGAACCTGAATCGGCTGTCAGAACCTCTTCCTTTCGAGGCAATGGTTAAGAATGCGGCCTTTCTTGTGGCATAAAAACCACTCTCCCCTGAGTTTAGCTGTTCTCTGTTTCTTGCAACATCGACGCTCTCAGTCAGTCTACTCTCTTCTTATTGGAGGTTAGAGACGAAATGCACCGGCCGATTGTTGAAATCATGTCCCAAGCTTTGATGAGAGATTTGTAAAGTTCTTAAAATCATCATTGCGGTGACGTCACGGACTCTCTCGCTGACATTACGAACCCATGCTTTTAACGAGGGTGATGTGAAGCTCTCCTTTATCGCATCTAAGAATTGAATTTTGGCAGTTAGTAATAATGTGTTAGACTCGCTCTTCTATTCGTTTCATATGGAAGATTTCCTCTTTCTTCCGATTTGAGCAGTCCGAGAGTTGACGAAAGTACTAGATAAACTGCTTAGCGCTCCGCCGTACACAGGCTTTCTTCTTGAAGTTGATGACGTCGTAAATAAGATAAGTTTCGGCACCACTGACACCGCAGAATTTCACTAACACGAAAGATGGGGCGATGCTCTGCTAGCGGAGATACGTCAAGCCGACGTGTAGGTTGACGCATCATCAGAGATGGAAACACACCACCTTCCCGATACATTGCGTACTGCACTTACGGGATTTATAGCCTTAACCGTCAAACATCAATCAAGTATTAATTATCAGTAAATGAAGCGAGGGAATGCGGTTTTTACCATTCTGTAAAGTTCAGCGATTTTAATGAAAATGTATTTATAAATGTATTTTTCTGCATTGGAAAAGAATATTCCTCTTGAAATTCTAAGAAGCAAAGTGGATAAAATTTGAAATATATATGTCATTACTGGGTCACTAACGGTTACTGGTGTACTTCGCCTTTGGCATTTCTAATTAATATTACTGAATGTGAATTTTTCGTTCAGTACAATGTTTTTTCTTCTTTACTACTAACTTCATAAGTATAGCAGCTCCTGCTGAGGCTGTCTCTACTTGGTGGCCAAAACTATAGATTATATACTTTTCTAATTGTATTGTATCTTTCAAATTCTTTTTAGTTTCTGATAAAATTACAAAATCTACATCCATTTCAATGAATTGTTTTTCTAATTCTATTTCTTTATTTATAATCCCTCTGACATTCCATGCTGCCAGACGTAGTTTTCATTATTCGTTTGTTCTTTATCTATTGATTTTTTATTTCCGGCAGTTCCTTTGAAGCTTGTAAGATAAATTCCCCCAAGTCGGGCTAACAACCCTACGTTGGGTGTGTTAGGTGAAGGGGACCTCAGCATCCTCTCTGATGTATAAACCCCCATAAGAATGGCTGCCTCATCTGCCTTTTAGCCGTTAAGGACTTTCTTCTTGTTTCCCGAAGACGGGTCTTCATGATTATTCCTGAAGAATGGGCACCTCTTCTGCGCAATCTTCCCGTTGAGGTCTTCACCGTAACCCTGGTAAGGGGCCCTGACGAGGTTCTACCAGCCGGAGCCAGCTGGACCTAGGTTTTTTAAAGAGATGTTACTCCTATATCACTCCCTTCTTTGTCCGGGTTTGTGACAGGCAAAGCTAGGATACCAAATATTTGGTCCAAGTTTGCAAGGTTTACTATGAAAAAGGGCTATACTTCTGAAAAATATGTATAAAAATAGAATAGCATCATACACATTTCTAAACGAAAGAACAGCAACACTACCAAATTAAGGTAGAAAGAAGATATATGACTATAATACCTCAGAGGAAGGAACGAACGAAAAAAGAAATGAATTTTATGAAAAAATACAAGTGGTGATAAATCAAGTTAATAACGATTATCTAATAGTTTTTAAAGATTATGCCAGAGTGGAAATCATCCTATCCCTAACATAACTGGAACAGAGGGCGACACATTTTAAATAAAAATGGACATACATTAATAGAATTTGCAGTATTCAACAAATGAAGAGTAACACATACATTTTACAGACACCTAAATATCCATAAATATACATGGACTACAAGAGGAAGTGCTTCTATTATAGATTACGTACTGGCAAACAAAAATACCTGGGCTCTAAGTAATGACTCAAGAGTGTTTAGGGGTCCGGATATCTCAACAGACCATTTCCTAGTCATCTCAACATTACAACTACCTAAAAGATGGAAACATCTTACTAATAAACAAGAAAACTCTATTGAAACTTTTAAGACCAAAGCATCAGAATGCTATATCAAATAAGATAGAATATAAAAATACAATCTTCATCAACTAGTAATAACATAAATGAAGAATGGAGAAATATGAAAGAGGTATTGACCAACGCTGCATTCGAATCGTTAGATATAAAAATAATAATTTACAAGTAAAATTAAAACAGATACAGACTCTACTGTGGCACAATAGCTCAAACTTTGAAAAATAAAGTCAGAAAAGAAACTATAATGAAACTACAAAACAATAGCCCTACCCATGCTGTTATACGGAAGTGAATGTTGGACATTAAAGACAAAATTCGAAGATAAGAATCGGTTGAAATGAAGTTTCTTCTAACCATCGCAGGTTATATACTTACTGATCACAAGAAAAGTGAAGAAACTAGATACGATTTAAAAATTGTAAGCGTCAATGATATTATTAAAGAATATAGAGAAACTTTCGGGAGTCGGAACATACTGTACAAGTCTAATCCTTGCAGTTAATGATGATGATGACTACTAACTTTCGATCGGCCAGCGAAACAACTAGAAAAGGAACAAGAAACTGCTTTTGATATTGAGGTACGCAGTCACGGCAATGTCCAATACACCTCTGTACATTATGACTTTAATAATGAGAAATAACTTATTAGCCTGTTCATTTAATAAGTTCGAAAAAGGACATGAAACTTTTCACACAATAGCATTGTAAACATTTCTGTTTCTGTTATTAGTTACACTAAGTATACATAATTTAGCCAATGGGATAAAATCTTGTGAGAAACATAGCACTAACAGGCTGCGAAATGTTTTATTCCTACGTTAAAAATTTCCCACCAAAAATACTTAAGTTTTATTTTTATACTTGAAAAATGTATCCATTTTGCGCAAATATATTGGATTAAGCATGAAGTATCGTACATCAATTTCTCCTGTCCATAAGCAGTGATGTAAGAGTATAATAGTATTCGGAAAGACTGTGGATTCCAATGAAACAAACAAATCATGAATCAGAGTAAAAATACTGTGATTTTGAATGTTTACTAACAGTAAAACTCTTCTAATCTAAACGTAATAGGGGGATAATAGTTTGGATAAGCGTTTGCTGCTTTTTTTTGTGGAGTCTTTCGGACCTCAGCGGTACTTTATTAGCTCATTCGATTCTTAACCGTAGAAAAACATATTGTAAATCGTAATCGTAGAAAAAAGAGTATTTTTATGCACTTACGGGCAAATTGGTGAAATGTTGTAAATTTCTGTCTCCGACATTTACAAAAATCGTTACGACTTGATTAATCAAGTCGAATTTGTAATAAAACAAAAAGTAAACGAATGTTTCCATCTATACTTTTTCATGTAGCTTTATATGCACGAAAATGAGCGATCAGGACAACTAATATTTTAGAAAGTACAAATTAAGTTCTTTTAATATGAAAATACCTGCCGGAAAGAGCCACGCTCCAGCTAGATTGCAGGAGATGTTATAGGGATACCGGCACATGCAAACAGCAGCACGCCCATTACCGCGGGGAAAAATTCGGAAAGTATACGTGCTAGAGACAGGATGAGGTGGCTCAGGACATCAACTGCCACCATCGTTCAACTGACTGGGAGGTCTGAGCGTTTTGAGTTTCGACGGTGACAAGATTTTCAACACTAGCTACGTAGGTAAGGAGAGTTCAGCCACAGTCTGGAAGAGAACTCTCGCACCCGACTGCTCTGACCGACAATAAGAGAACTCTCGCACCCGACTGCTCTGACCGACAATTTTCCATGGTATCTCCGTTCAACACCAGGCTGGACCACTACCCTAACAAACTAGACACGATTGCACGCGATCTTTCCTTCCTCTTCCTTGTCCTACCATGTCACCTTACTTACGCTCTCTACAGTTCCACACGTGCTTGGTGCTTACAGCTTGTTCCGGTAGGGTCGTGTCCCGGTCGTGTCTTGGTTGGAGAAAACTCCGCAAGCGGATGTGTAGGTTGGTACCGGATCTCGTCATTCAGCAGAGGAAGAACGCCGCCACCTCCCATTTTAAAAGTTTTAATTTAAAATATCCACTACAGGTACGGCAATAATGACCATAGGCGTTGAAATGCCCGGCAGCAGCGTTCGTAAACATGAAATAATCAATCAATCGACTTTACGCAAGCTAGATCCTTAATTTTTTTTTCTGCTCCTCACGGAACTCGAGTTATCTTCCATACTACGTAGTGAAAAAATTGATATATTTTGGAAGTTCTATTATAGTGTTGAAGGTTTGGCTCTTTTAAACCTCTCTTCGATGCTCAGATTGTCAGAAACGTTTGAAATGGAATGCTAGTATGAAGCTCTTTGGTCTAAGCAATACATTTTACACAGAATAATTATACACAGACAACTTTGGGATTACAGTCGGTTCAGTTATATAAATATAATGTGGCAAGAGTACCTCTCTGTTCCGACCTTGACGAACAGGGCGGAAGATATCTCACGAGCCCCAGCTGAGACATTCTCTTCTTTTCCACCCACTTTCCCTATCCGTCTTCCGGACCTGAAACAAAACCGGTAATGGTTGACTGACGATATACAGGTGAAAGTGAAAACATACTGCTTTTATCTTCGACAATGTAATCTCTTTATGAAACATGTGAAGAGGAAAAGGGAACCCCAATAATCCACCAATGATGCGTACAGGAAATTTCCACATCGCCCAAATTGAAATACTCAGAAATAGTTTGTCAAAAAGAAAATCCAGAATGTAAGATATCCACTGGTAACTCGCAAAATTATTGTACACACACACACACATACACACTATATATAACGCGTAAAGGTACTACTTTGAATTCATTTTTAAATGCATATTTAATACTATGCAGACCGGGTTAGGTGTCTCAGGGCACCAATTGATCTCACTGCAGTGCTTCCGACCGGGAAGTCCTAAGGTACGAGTCCCAATTGCGGCAGTATTTTGTCACTAGCTACATAGGTACGTCGAATTCAACCGCTGTCTGGAGGAGAATTGTAGAGGTTATATGTTCTGATCGATAGTTTTCCGTGATTTCTCCGATCAACATAGACGAAAACCCGACACACACCCGCGCGCGCGCACACACTACACTACCCCAAGTGACGGGAGACAAGCCAGGAGTTTTGAGCTTGACCCGGCTGGGGCGGTGCTCCGCTGGTGGAGATACATTGTTCGGGAAAACCCCACAAGCCGACTCAAATTGGCGCCGGATCTCGCCTTCCAGCGTGGCAAGATTACTGCCATCTCCCACGATAAAACATGCACTACACTTATGAGACATTAGCAGTTGACGCTATCGGAATAACTAATCAATCAATCCTATGCGGAATTTTCATTAATAGTCTGGTTACGTAAAGAATATACTTTTAAAATGTACATATCCTTCTCTTCACGTTCGTCGAGTTTACATCGGGCAGGAAAGTCTGTGTGAACACCCGAGAACCACACAACAGGAAACGAGATGACTGATAATAAAAAGGTCTTAACCAAGGCAACTACACGTTTCCTTAGAGAAAGAACCTTGCTGGCAAAATACCAGCAATTCGTTGTTACAATTACGAATTTACCACAATATTATAGAAGTGGATTAAAAATTTAAACTGTTCTCTTGAAGTAATATACGACTAATTTACCACACACAATTGCGATAATCACCTAGAAGTCTGATTTAAAATAGATTTATCCATCTGATGTATGCGGAAGAGCAGAAGGAGCAAGAGCGCCAAATTTAAGAGAGGAGGTACATGGTGGAAAACTATAAAATTTTTAGTTTCATTTACCTTGGTATACAAAAATGGTGACATGAATCTATATAATAATATTTTATGCGCCAAATATTGTAGTAAAATTATCTTCTGGTTACACTTTCAAGTAGGGATCTAAAGATCCCCTTCGATTGGTCTCATGCGGAATATCTTTAGACTTACGGGCAAATGTTGTCAAAGCTCTGATACTCTTAATACAGAAATCGTTTAACACGAGTATTTCACGAAGATGTTGGAAACGCCCCGGGTCAGTCACACGACTCAGATGTAATTTACAGCTGTAATAACGATGTACCTTGTTCATGATTTACAGGTTCTGCTCGCCAAGAAAGCAATGTACGACGTAAAAACGTACGACGTAAAAAAGTGTTAACAAATTGGACATGCAAATCATCGAGCTCTAAACCTGCTGGACAATGTAGAGATAGTAAAACACTATAGAGGTTCCCCACAATAGATTTAGATTCAAGATTTTTGCTCTAGATAAAATCTTATGAAGGCAATGTACTTAAAGGAGTTTCCAATAACCAATGTTCTTTCCTCTCTCACATTTTGTAACTGTTAATAAATTTAGCTCAACACCACAACTCGCTATCGCTAATGGTACATAAGTATTAACTGATTTATTAGGAAACAGGATTGGCGTTTATTGAACGTTTCCGTGTTGCAGTAATCCCTGTAATTCTTGGACTAATTGGATATTAGCTGGGACACTGATCAGGGCCGGTTTAAAGACCTGCGGGACCAGTTGCACTTTCATCATGCCCCTTCTCCTTCTATTAATTTTTCTATTTTTTTCAAGACGTTGATTATATTAATAAAAACGAGCAATTACTCTACGTAAAAACATGAGCGCAAACTTTCGACATTTCGCTCAGTGTGAGTCACTTCTCAGAATATAATGAATAAAATGTTACCCCCTCGTCAGAATAACGAGTGCTCTCGTCAGATGAACAGATTTGAGCAAATTGAAATCCGTAGAGATTTTACACACAAATTGTTGAATACTGATCTTGGAGTACCGAGGCTTTCCAACATAAATGCTGTCTGCGCTTTAGTCGCTGCAGTTAAAGTTCTGTGTAGAAATGAGAGTCAAAAAAGAGATGCAGACTCCGTTGATTAACTCAAAGATTATATTCCGTGGTATTAAGTAAAAGCCAAATTCCGGAGTGCATGCCCCGCAAGGCGGAAGGCATCCGAAATATTCGGCAAACGTGTGGCTAACAGAGCGTTGATTTCTCGAAGCAGTGGATTAAAAAAATTATTATGAATTCGCGAATGTCGTCCAAAACTGACCTTGGCAAAAACGACCCATAATTTTTAAGTATTGAAAAAAAGAATTCTAACACACTATTGAAAATGAAGGAAACAAGATCCAATGTCTTCTTCCAAACCTCTTTGGTATCCAGATTCCTCTAAATATCAAAATAAATTTTTTGTGGACTTTGCTCAAACTGCCTTCTCTATTTTTCCTTCAAAAATTCTATTTAGCCATTCAATATTTTTCTCCTCAAATCTGAAGAGTCTTTTGAAGTTTCTTGGATCAGATAGTTTTCTCTGTATAGTTTCTGGGCTCGTATTGCATGAATTCTGCCATTATAATTTAGTTATAAAAATCTTTTTGTATATACCGATTTTCACATGCCTCTGATCCCAAACTTCGGCGACGAACAAACAAAACCTCTCTTTGGTAGCCTAAACAAGATATGGATGTCACTCAAATCTTAAGTAATTGCTGCGACATTTTAGCATTTGCTCTTAATTGTTCGTACAAAACACCGAGTAATTGCTCTCGACAGAGCAAATCCTCTAAGCTGGAGAAAAAGCTCAAAAGTGAGTAAAGCAAAGAGAATGTTATTCATATCAAAACTAGACGTTTCTCCAAAATATTGAGTAATACGTAATTGCTCGTTTTTGTTAATACAGCGCATGGTGTGTTAAAGAACTTCAATTTCTGATTATAAATCCGCAAATTTCGCAAATATTGGTTGTCTTTATGTATTTCATCAACAATTGCTGCGTCTACGCGATTACCTTCTACCTTCATTCTTTCGAGCTAACAAGCCAGTCAAGTTCTTCTTGAGTGAAACACTTTCTTCATGTCGATTCAATATTAAATTACTCTTTTTTCCAATACCGAAGACCTGTTCAATAAATGTAGATGGAGAATTATCAGAACAAACAATGTTGCAAGAAAAGCAAAACAAACTATATCCGCCGTATACAAAACAACCGATATCCGCCGTTCCGCGCGGATAAACGATCAGTTTCGTTAGCCGCTTGCGCTATCCCACTGCCGAAAGGATCTCGTATGTTATTAGGCGAGTAAAAGGGCCTTCGAAGAGTGGGAAATCTAATAGTGCAAGAGGTATTGAAGGGTGTCAGAAAAAATTTGGATGAGCCATTTTCGAAAAAATTGCGTTTGAGAGTTTATGAAAATGCGGAATTTTGAGTTCATTTTAATACGAAAATATTGAGTTTTGGAGAAACTTCATGTAACATTATTTAATGCACTTGTATTGATAATACAATAATGTGAACAAATTGCCGCTAATGTAAATATTAGCGACATGAGATACAGGTCAAAAAATTACATTTTTGTAATTAAAAAAAGAATAGAGCAATATGGCGTTAAAGTCATATTATAGAGTAAATTTAGGACTATTGTTGCCAAAAAGTTTAAAGAAAAAGTTTTGAGCCGATTTTGAGAAAGTTTTAGAAATGACTGGCGGGACTATGTGTAAAGAAACCCCAAATTTTGAAGAAATAAATCGCAGCTCCTCGAGTTAAGCCAGATCGACACAGGTTCCTTCAATTTGGAAAATCCTACATATGGTGAACACACTAGAGGTGTTTACAGCCGGACAAACATGCAGACGGGCAGACGGGCAGACTGACGTAAAAAAACAACACTTTAGGTATCAGAGGACTCCAAATCATGTATTTCCGTTGAAATCTCAAAATCGAGTTTCCATAGCCTTACATAACTTTCTCTGTACTACGTATATACTTCATATATATATATATATACACATACATACATACGTAAACGTGAAAGTAAAACAGCCGGCCGCTAGAATTCTTCTAAAGATAGCAACTGAACTCGCTTTAGCTGTCTCGCTAGTGTCGAAAATCCCACCACCTGTCCAGACTAACTCTAGAACCTTCCGGTCATAGGCGCTGTAGTGGCATCAAATGATGCCCTGAGGCACACCCATGCCGGTCAGCAAAGAAATGAAGTAGCCCCCCCCCCCCCCCCTGGCGATAGCTGCGAATGCACTCGCGAGTGCGAGAGTCATCCAAAGGGAGGGGGAGGAGAGGGAGAGGGGGCCAGAAACCGCAGAGAAAAAAGGAAATTGGCCACTTGGTCTGGGGGCTAGACGGAGAGCGGCCGGAAGGAACGACGAGGCAGGTGCTTGAGTGAGCTTGGTGAAATGCACGGCACACGATTGGCGTTTCCTCGTATCTACATTAGAGCTGCAAACTCTTGGCTTTAGCCGCGCAGTTTCAAAGAATGAGTCATTCGAAGGAAAGAATGTTC
Source organism: Gryllus longicercus (assembly GCA_038098605.1). NCBI lineage: Eukaryota > Metazoa > Arthropoda > Insecta > Orthoptera > Gryllidae > Gryllus > Gryllus longicercus. The sequence continues at coordinate 3,192,929 of JAZDUA010000101.1, forward strand.
AAGAGAAATGAACATTTGTGCATAAAATGTTAATACTGTTCAATTAAACACATGCCCACCGGTTCAGTAATCCTTGGGTATGCACAACGCCATCCTCTTGCAGCAGGGCGACGAGAGAGAAGACGAGGAGGTAAGTATGAAATGATAGATCGGTTTTGAAGACCAGGTGTAAGGTGAAAAAGAGGAAAGAGGGTTGTGGCAAGTTTCGACTGAGGAATCTAATTTCTTTCCACAATTCGGTACTTAAAACGTAATAATAGGAAACTGTTGTCGAATGTAAGTACTCTTTTCACTCCAGCTACATGTATCTGAAGGTTGTAATGTTTGTTAAGTTTGTGCAATGTATATTTTTAAAATATTAAATTACTGGTTTTACAGGTTACTTAAAATATTAAATTACTGGTTTAAATTACAGGTTTATTCACAGTTTGGATAAACTTTATATATTCGACTTTTTAAAATGTAGCACCACTCGAGTTCTATTGTTGGTATATCAGTTTCGCAAACAACTGCTTTTTCAAAGCTTTTCGTTTAGAAGAGAAAACCACATTGCGATGAAATATACATTTCTCAACTTTTACGTTAGTTCTTAATGCAGTTCTGAGTAATGCAAGAGACGGCAAAAGAGGTTTAAAAAACTTCTTCAAAAAAAAAAAGAAAGAAACGTAGAATTTGTAGGCGTAATAAGAGTTGCAATCCTGTCTACGACAGACTTGATATTATAAATTACTTCTTAGGCAAAGAGGTTTTTTTTCGTTATTACTACTTTTTCAGTGCCACGATCTCTGTAGAAAAATCAACGTTCACTGTGACCACGAGAGAAAGAGGACTATTTTTATTTCTCATTGGAAGTTTCTCTTTCCATTCACGGTCATTTCTTTTCTTTTTGGAGAAAGGCCGTAAAGAAGCCGTTCGAACGCGGTAGGTAGCAAAGCACTTCCTAGTAGATGTTCGAAAAAAAGTGCTATATTCCTTGAGTAATTGCTTGTTACACCGTACGTCCACGTCAAATCATAAATACTTTACGTGGTTTCTCGGCGTATTGACCAAAAAACCATTTAAGAGAATACGATAGGACGATGAGAAATAAAATTGTTGGATTAATCTCTTTATCTCTAGTTTAGACTTGCGTTTCTGTCTTTCAGAAAGTGCAGTGTAGATTAACATAGGAAAGTTCCCTATCTCGATTGGGATTTCTCGTTGTTTCCCATAATTGACGTAGCAAATGCTGAGTTGGAATCTTTGTTTTTGGGCAATAAATATAGCTTTACACCAGATTTAAACGTATCATCCATTTGTTATTAATTTAATACACATTCATTAATTAACTAATTACTATTTAATAAATATAAGTTAATATAATTATAAGTTAAATTAATCAGGTGCGGATCCAAGAGGAGGCGGTAAATAAGGGAAAATTCCCCCCTAATATTTTTCAGTAACTATTAATTTTAACATGTCACGAACAAAAGTTCAAGCAAAACTATTTCCGGATTATGCTTAAAAAGAATAAAGTCCTATCGTAGCATGAGCTGAGTGTAGCCTGCGACACTGTACAAGATAATAAACGTATTATTGACGAAAACATTTTCAATTTCCCCTCCCAAAATTCATCTCTGGATCCGCCTCTGAATTAATATAGTTATAAAAGAAAATATATAGCCAAAGAAGAATGCTAAACATCGAATTGAGTTAATCAAATAATTATCTTTAAGAAAGTATGCGTACAAATTCAGGAAGTTTAACAAATATTCATTAAAATTCAATATCTAAACGTTGTTATAAGTTACTACTATTTATTGAAACATTTCGTGCCGTCTATCTGTAATGTTTACGTTTGAAAGGAGCTTTACCAAGAATACAATGGGGCGAGTGAAACAAACATTTTTCCGATTTCATTTAATGATCGAAGAAAAGAAGAAAACCACTGTTTGTGTTCAGTTACGTGGGGTAATTTTGAGGAAGGTGGCTATTGGTCACTATATTACAGAGAGCATTACCCCTCTGATGAACTCTATGAACAAAGTTTTAATACTTGTACCATACGCATGAACGTCATTTCGTTAAATGCATGTGTTAATTTCTAAATATTCCACAGATGTTCAAACTGATTCCGCACTTCATTTCTGAAATAATATTAATGTCAAGGAGTGGTAAGAAAATGCGTTATCTTCGGTATGCATAATAACAGTGAAATTTAACATTCGAAAATAGTTAATCGTATTTATCCACTTTGGTTACGAAAGGTCAAACTTTACAAAACTGAGATCAGTGTCCGAGTCTGAGATCGTAGTAAGAGTGGTATTATTGTTCATTTCAATTTTTTACAACGTTGTATGATATTTGTACTCTAACAATATATTACAATACTCAATTGGTTATCACTCTCAGAATAAAGGCTTCGTTTGATAATTATCCAATATTGCAATTTTGTTTCGTAAATGGCAACATCCAATACTCTACAGTAAAAATACTGAGATATGATACACTACATGATTCATTTCTTGTTTTCAAATACACATAGAGAAAAGACGCAAGAAAATGTTCCAGAAAAAAACAACAACAACAATTTGTGGGGTTCTGCTCTGCCCAAGGAGGGTTTTTCTTGCTCCTATATGCATTAGTATGGAAACCTATTACCCATCAACTTTTTCGAGTCTTTGTGAGGAACCAGTTGCGAAGGCGATTCTACCACTTCCTCCCGGCCGGGAAAGATGGCTAAAGGCATCAAATAATGTCACTGCATTGACCGTGCCTCCTCTGACCGGGAGGTCCTAGGTTAGAGTCCCGACGGTGGCAGGATTTTCGACACTATATTGTCAGCTAGGTCGAATTCAGCCACTATCTGGAGCAGAATTCTAGAGGCCGGTTGCTCTGATTGATAGTTTCTTCGATCAACACCAGGAGTGCCGGAGCAATATCCTAACAAACAGGTCACGCACGATCTTTCCTACATCTTCCTTGTCCTATCCTCACTCCTACACACACTTACACTAACATGCACAACACAACCACACATGCCGGGAGACCGGTCGGGAGCTTAGAACTTATCCCGGCTGGTGGGAGACACCTGGTTGAAAGAAACTCCGTTAGCCGACGTAAGATCTGCGCCGGATTTGGCCATTCAGCGGGGGAAGACCTACTCCACCTTCCAAACACAAAAACATGCACTACAATTACGGGAAGAACCTGTTGTTGTTGTTGTTGTTGTTGTTGTTGTTGTAGTAGTGGTAGTTGACGAACCCGGAAACACTTATTAATCAAATAATCAATCAATCAATCCTCCCGGCGGCTGACTGGCTAACTTCCTGTCTTACCATGGTTTCTCCATTATAACACCGAAGTGCACTATGAAATCTTCACTGGCATAGCCCTTGGGCCCCTATGGGCCAGCCGGTAATTAGTCGGAGAGGAGGAGGGGGCTAGCTAGAGCTCCAATGTGGGAGCATATGGAACGCCTCCTGAGGTCGCCAATTCCACACTGTTAAAGTAGGTGGAGGGAAGGTGTTAAGGACTGACGCCTTCTAGATATTTCGCTCAAATGCCTATTTTGCACGCTCCTACCCTGGCCAAAGCATCAGGAACGTAGAGATGATATGGGAAGGGCAATGTATTATGACAGCCCGACATACAACACATAGGCAAACATACTACTAAGTAAAAGCTGTAATAACCGACTTGTGCCGTACATAACTATAATCCTAGAGTTTACAATCGCTATGTCCCTAATAATAACTGGACATATCATGGTTTACGTAACTGATGTCGGAGACCCAGGAGTTTTGGGTGGGTGAGAGGGGGCGGCTCAAAGGTACAGGTTTTACCGACTCTAGGTCAGAGACAGACAGACGGTCAGAGACAGACAGACAGACAGACAAACACGTTTTGCCGTCAATCGATTTTTCGATACCAAGGACCCACAAAGCATGGTTTCTGGTTATACCATGTGTTAGGGATTTTTTCCCTACATTTAGCAACTGAATTTATCCACTTTTATTTACCAGGACCCGGCAATAGGAGATTTTTGTCGAAACCTGCGTCGGTTCCCGGGGCTCGATTACAATACTTTCTCTTCTTACGTGAGTAAGTGCAAGAAAGAAGAAAATGCATAAGGAATAATATGGTATTGTTACAACTCCAACTTGTTACCACAATTATAAAACAGCACAGATTCTAAAAGCCTTCAAACCGAAAGTGAAACATAACTACGTAAATCTTTAATCAAAAAGAATAATGATTTACCATTCAATCCAGTTGTAATCACATTTAAATCTATAATCGGACCCCTCCTCCTGTATGCCAGTCCCATTTGGATAATTGCTGCCCAGATTATTCTTATAGAAGCGTCTGGCGAGGAGAAAGTTGGTTCTTCTCTTGGACGCGTAGATACAGGAGACACGTTGAAACTTGAAGAAACTCAGCTCCGATGCAACAGCAGGAAGATTCCCAGATGCGCTGGGCACATGTGGAGCTCATCTCCGTTTAAGGCTAAATGCACCGAAAAATACTTGTAGGAAAATTCAATAGATCTCAGCACTATCACAGGGAAATTTTCTTTACCGATAACGACTGAACCAATTGTCCGATTTTCGATCTGTAAACGGCATTTGACGCCTTTTTAAAATAGAATTTACGCTACGAAGCCCTTTTTCCAAAAATCTACCAAAATCTCGAATTTGAAATTAGTTCTCAAACTTCCGAGAAAAAATTTAAAAATGTGGGCTTATAGCACAATGGCGACATGCTTCCTGAACCCAACGCCATGACAATCATGCAAATCGGACGAATAGGAGCGTCGTAAAGTGAAATTTACAACACCTCGCCCCCCTTCCCCTTCTTCGCCGTTGCATCACCCACCCGATTGTTGTGGACCCTCTGTCGGCGCGGGGGCACGACCAGGCCAGGCGGCGTGCGGCCAGCCCCGGCGGAGCAGGCGGGACTTGCGGGATACGCAAGCCAGACAGTCGGTTTCGGCTTTCGTCTCTTTGCATCTGTCTATTTTTCCACAGATACCGAATTAGAGATGCTATACTACTATTACTGACTGAGGTAAACGGTCTGTAATAGTAGTACATAACTATATTTTTCACATATTTCCGTCTTCCGTCGAATACGATCTTAAAATTGTTAGAGGCAATACTCAAAATATCGATTCCGATTTGGAACTGTTTTTTAAAAAAATGAACTAATTTTGTAAATATAACCATTATTCCATCTCACATCTTATTTGAGATATATTTTACTTCTAAGGTTTTCTGTTAACATTTCACCTTGCTCTAAGATCTTCCGGGTTCAAATACCGGAAAGAATGAGCGGAGTATACGCACGAGCTCTTTCATCCTACAACTCGATTTTTGATCTCAAAACGTCGTTTACCTGCTATAATGAGTTCATCTGGTGAATCTCTTTTCCCAAGTAAAATGGCCGAAGCTAATTTTAAAAATGTTTTCGTACTTTCGGACAAATTTAAAAAAGTACATGATCTTGACTGTACGGGTGGTATGCCCATGACATACCAGCCCTGAAGAAGGCCACGACAAAATGGTCGAAACGTCGGCAACACAGCTTCGACGCGGCGTCACCCGGACAACCAAGATCATGCACATGACTCTGGCCGCGGAAGCTTACGACTTGAAATTTAAAAAAGGTGGTAAAATAGGGGGCTGGCGAGGTGCATTTTGACTCCAACGCCGTAATAAGCATCGAAATAAGATTTTATGAATCATGACTTATCCCAACTTACTTGGTAAGTTATTTTGATATAAAATAAATATGTCATATTTGTATAATTTTGAAGGGAATAAATAATTTTTGGTGCGTCATTTCGTGCAGACTACGTAAATGAATAAAGGGTAATATGCAATTGGACAACTCCTAGAGGTTTGCTTGCATTTGGAGCGTGTTTTCTCTTCCATTTTCTTTGTTTTATAAAAAGTGGATTTTCTAGAAAAAATTATCTGTAGATATTTCAGTATGCAAAACCAGTCGCACGTGACTCTTTCATGACGTATCGGCCACAAAGATATAAATAATATGGAACATTCAAACGAGTTTAAAAACCAAGGAAATCTTTGAGTATGATCTTAGGATATGCTTTACGCTAACGCTTACGCGACGTAATGTAATCTACAGAACTTTCCAGAAAGAGATAGGAAATGATGTTTCTTTCAATATGAATTGTTTTTGAAGCTCTTAAGAAAGTATATGCTTACATCAACAACATTTTTAAAATCTTATTTTACTTCTTTTTCCGAGGGATGACTTTTGCCGATTGACTGAATCACACGGTATTCATGCAATTGTGTTGTTATTTGCACAATCTCGGCTGTCTACTTCTTTATAGTGTGTTGCAAATCTGCTGTTCACTATTTCTTTTCCAGATCACATTGCATAATTGTTTGCCAAGATTTCTTCTCCTGTACCTTTGAATAGTTCGATTTGAATATTATCTACAGCCGGGGACTACGCCCAATGCGTTTCTTCTATCTCTAGTTCTTATTCGTAATCATTTGTATTTATCCACTACTATATTTGTAATTTCTTCTCATATAACTTTTTCATATAAGTTATATAACTAACTCATATAAGTTATATATTACTCACAGAAAAAGATTTCCTTGGTTTTTAAACTCGTTTGAATGTTCCATATTATTTATATCTTTGTGGCCGATACGTCATGAGTCACGTGCAACTGGTTTTGCATACTGAAATTTCTACAGATAATTTTTTCTAGAAAATCCACTTTTTATAAAACAAAGAAAATGGAAGAGAAAACACACTCCAAATGCAAGCAAACCTCTAGGAGTTATCCAATTGCATCATTTCCCTTTATTCATTTACGTAGTCTGTACGAAATGACACACCAGAAATTATTTATTCCCTTCAAAATTATACAAATATGACATAATTATTTTATATCAAAATAACTTACCAAGTAAGCTGGGATAAGTCATAATTCATAAAATCTTATTTCGATGCTTATTACGGCGTTGGAGTCAAAATGCACCTCGCCAGCCCGCTATTTTACCACCTTTTTTAAATTTCAAGTCGTAGGCTTCCGCGGCCAGAGTCATGTGCATGATCTTGGTTGTCCGGGTGACGGCGCGTCGAAGCTGTGTTGCCGACGTTTCGACCATCTTGTCGTGGCCTTCTTCAGGGCTGGTATGTCATGGGCATACCACCCGTACAGTCAAGATCATGTACTTTTTTAAATTTGTCCGAAAGTACGAAAACATTTTTAAAATTAGCTTCGGCCATTTTACATGGGAAAAGAGATTCACCAGATGAACTCATTAAAGCAGATAAACATCGTTTTGAGATCAAAAATCGAGTTGTAGGATAAGAGTTCGTGCCAGAATTGTGCAGGATCTGCGGTCGCTTCCAATGACATACGAGGGTGTGTTCTTGCCTTCCGCTTACGGAGTTAGGAGAGGTGTCACAGCAGGAGCGGATCCAGCCGATTATTTTTCGGGAGGTGGGGGTAAATTTTTGTAAATAATAAATGTATTTGTTATTATATTGTATATAATTTAGAGATTCACCAGATGAACACATTAAAGCAGATAAACGTCGTTTTGAGATCAAAAATCGAGTTGTAGGACAAAAGAGCTCGTGCGTATACTCCGCTCATTCTATCCGGTATTTGAACCCGGAAGATCTTAGAGCAAGGTGAAATGTTAACAGAAAACCTTAGAAGTAAAATATATCTCAAATAAGATGTGAGATGGAATAATGGTTATATTTACAAAATTAGTTCATTTTTTTAAAAAACAGTTCCAAATCGGAATCGATATTTTGAGTATTGCCTCTAACAATTTTAAGATCGTATTCGACGGAAGACGGAAATATGTGAAAAATATAGTTATGTACTACTATTACAGACCGTTTACCTCAGTCAGTAATAGTAGTATAGCATCTCTAATTCGGTATCTGTGGAAAAATAGACAGATGCAAAGAGACGAAAGCCGAAACCGACTGTCTGGCTTGCGTATCCCGCAAGTCCCGCCTGCTCCGCCGGGGCTGGCCGCACGCCGCCTGGCCTGGTCGTGCCCCCGCGCCGACAGAGGGTCCACAACAATCGGGTGGGTGACGCAACGGCGAAGAAGGGGAAGGGGGGCGAGGTGTTGTAAATTTCACTTTACGACGCTCCTATTCGTCCGATTTGCATGATTGTCATGGCGTTGGATTCAGGAAGCATGTCGCCATTGCGCTATAAGCCCACATTTTTAAATTTTTTCTCGGAAGTTTGAGAACTAATTTCAAATTCGAGATTTTGGTAGATTTTTGGAAAAAGGGCTTCGTAGCGTAAATTCTATTTTAAAAAGGCGTCAAATGCCGTTTACAGATCGAAAATCGGACAATTGGTTCAGACGTAATCGGCAAAGTAAATTTTACTTATTTTGGTGCTGCCACGTGGTGGCCACAAATTGTACTAGTGTCGGGACATTTAGCCAAAAAAGACGTTTCTTAGTATGCAACCCACGCCAGTTAAAAATGTAATTGGAAGAAATTTATTTTCATGCATTTTTTTTCAAACTGGTCTTTCAAATTAAAAGAAGAAATTTGCAGCCATTTTCCAGAAATTTTTGAAAATTTCTCCAAGATCTGTATGTAAAGAACCCTCAAAAATTGAAATATCGTTATGATCTTCGGAACGGGCCAACTAGACCTTACTCCAGGTGTATTTACCTAATTTGAGCTCAAAGGCTTCTAATTTGACAGACATATAAACATTCATCCATCCAGACATACTGATTTGGGGGTACACAATTGCTTGTATCATCTTGCCACCAACAAAGTTACAGCTCAAAAGACCCTTACCTCCGAATTTTACGTGTACGAGATTCAAGATCGTATTATTGTGGTGTTTGCAACTCTATTTCTTTCTAAATAGTAATTATAGAAGCGTCTGTATAAATAAGTCTTATTGTCAGAATAATTTTAATTATTATTTTTGGGACCAATCACTTTACGATGCTATTCGCTACTTTCCATACGTGGTTTGCTTCCCAAACCGCAATAGAATTCCGGTACACAAAACGATAATCAATGCATTTGTTGAAGCACAGTTGAGATGGTGTCGTTAATTTAGCTCCTCCATCTCTTTCTCTTTCTCCCCATTAATTTTTTTTATTAAAATCAAAAAGCTACAAGAGAAAGAAGGAGGAAGAGGTAGGGAAGGAAGGGAGAGAGGAAGAGAGAACGGATAATGTAAGGGAGATAGGAAGAGAAAGATTGGGAGGGAGGAAGATGAGAGACGAAGAGTCGAAGGGAAGGAGTAAAAGAGAGAGAGAGAGAGAGAGAGAGGGTGGAGAGAGTGAGTGGGACAGAGAGAGGAAGTGGGAGAGGAAAACGGTGACAGGGTTGGGAGGAAGCGTGAGAGAGGTGGAGAGTGGAAGGGAGCCTCCCTGTAGAGAACGAGAGTCAAGTGCTCTCTCCGCCGACTGAGCGGTCCCTTCCTAAGGAAGGGAAAGCGGCATCCACGTGTGCGAGAAGGAGCAGAAGGTAGAGGATCTTCTCGAATATATATGTATGTTTGGAACCTATTATACAACGTCTATTTTTTCTCGCATTGCAGTTTTCACGCTAATACTTTATGAATTACACCGCAGCCTCGGGAAATCATTTTTTAACCGACATTCCAGTTATCATGAAACAATCATTCGAACCTTGTATAAATAAATGTTTTTTTGTAGAATGATAGGGCAATGAGTATGAAAACTTAAACAAATGCATATAATATAAACTATGAGGAGTCTGAAAAATGTAGTAACCTATTTTCACGTGAAAGTATAGGTGTGGAGCATTAGAATCATTCCGTCTCAAGGGACACGCTGCGAAGTGTCTTTCTCCTATCAATTCGTACCAATTAACCATCCAGAGTCAGAAATTCTTTGCTTCATAAGATAATACAACAATACTGTATTGGAGTATCCTATCTAAACAGCACACGGCTTTCGTTGCGGTGGTTGAAGAACAGATTCGAATCCATTGTAAGACGGGCTCACCGTGTAGTTTGTGAAATGAAACCCCATGTTAATACAGTGACGTGTCAAATATTTATTTGGATAATTGGGCTATAAATGTATATGATAAATATGTTCATCATGTAACATTGTTCGTGATGTTCAAAGTTACGTGATCCTCAGTTAGGCTAAATGATGATACAAGGCTGAACTTATTTTATGAGATAGCTTGCATTTGCAATATTATGATTTTTGTTAGTCGGTTTTGCCAATAAACGACTTGTCTCCTATGACAGACCCACGACAGGCTATCAATTATCTTTTTATTTATCACCTTTTTGTAAACGGAGTTCTCATCCCCCTTCTCACTAGTAACCACTCCCTGTATATCAATGTCTTCTTGTTTAATGAGTAACGATGGAGTGGTATTCGCATTGACGTACGCTCAGGACAGTTCAAGTGCGGTCGATGGCAGTTTTCATTATTTGACGAGTAAAAACGATTAACAAAACAGAAAAATTCGAGGCATTATCAGTTAGGCACTTTCAAATCTATAGAACCCTGGCTTTGAATAGTCCGAACATTATGTTTAAGAATTCGAATTCATTAGTTTCACTAGTTTCATCCGAATTTCAAGAACAAACAGGCAGATCCCCAAAGCTAACTATGTAATTTTACTCAATGTATTCAAAACAATTACTGTAGATCTCATTACATCCAAAGCCGTATTTCGATTATGAATACTCGTTTAAAAATTTAAAAAAATATTTTTGCGAAGTTCGAACTGAAATTGCCTTCTTCTGAAATACTTTTTGGATTCGCCCCTTGCATTATCTGATATTTGGAATAATCCATTGTTGGCCCACTGGACGAAATCTCTAAATACGTGACAACCTAGGACTAGAAAGGACTACATACAGGGTTGCCAGATTGGGCGGAATTCCGCTTTTTGGGCTAGAAAACTGCTCTTTCGCGAGACAAAATTTGATTTTGAGGAATACCGACCAACGGGCGGTAATGTATCAAAACGTGCTGTTTTTCGATTATGGCGTGTTTTTAGATTATGACGAAATTTAAAAGACAAAAACAACCTCAATGGCGTTGGCAGCGAGTTTGATTTTTTTAGTTTTTCACATTATATAAGATTTTTCATTAATAATTTGTTAATTCGTACAATTTACTTTGAGAAGCAAGTAATGTTAGTTTTTAGACCTTTAACATAAGATGTGTTCTAAAAGCTATACTCATTCGTCGTACACCACATGAGTATATAATATATTACATTGGAGTTAAATTTAGATCACATTTAAAATGTGTTATCTTTTGGAAGTACTGTTTCACTGTCAGCATTTTCCGTTAAGCCATAGGTAAAAAGCATGCATATGTAAGCATTTCTATGGTAATCTTTTTAAGCGCGGATATTTGAGAGGGACGAGGAGAGTGAAAATGGGCAAATGGGGTAATTATTGTATCCCTTAAAGTATCCCTCTCATCTGTTATAGGCATGAGAATATTCATAACTAATTTTTAAATATTAAGATATAACTCTATTACAAAAAGGATAAGATTTAAATAAATTTTATTATTAATAACAATGTACACACGCGAAAATAAAACTAATCAAGCATTTCATAGGGTCACTACCTCAAAAAGAATTCTAATGCCATTATTTTTAATGCAAATTCAAATGTACCACTTGGTTGTGTGTTGAATTCTTCTTATTGGGCGGATTTACATCAATCTAGCGGCGGATGATTGTACGAAGCATCTGGCAACCCTGAGTACATCTCGAACGCTCATCAGCCCGCGACCGCGTGAGCAGAGAAAGAAATCGGTCGTTCCACCTCCCGGGAGGCGAAGGGCCGCCGGAGGAGAAGCGTCCCGTTGCGTCCCGACAGGGGAAAGTGGCGGAGCGGCGCGGCGCGGCGCGGCGCCGGAGAGCTTCGAGACCGACCGGGAGCAGGGCAAGGTCTTCAAGAGGGCCTGGGCCAACGTAAAGCGCGGGGGCGGGGGAGGGGCGAAGCCGGGCGGCCGCGGCCCGAGGAAGGTCACGTGTGGCCGAGTCGAGAAGCGCGCTACACGAGTAGGCGGACGGGGCGGCGCGCGTGGCGAGGCGTGGCGAGGCGAGGCGTGGAGCGGGCGTTTTTCCACAGCGCGGTGGTGGGGAGGCGGCGGTGAGGGAGGTGGCAGCACCGTGACGCACAGTGGGCCTAAGAGATTACTATACGACGTTCGTTTTGAAAAGATTTTACACTTCCGTCCGGCTGAGGTGGCTCAGGGCATCACTTGAGCTCACACCAGCACCTCTGACCGGGAGGTCCTAAGGTTCGAGTGGCGACGATGGCAGGATTTTCGGTACTAGCTTCATAGCTGGGCAGTATTTAGCCGCTGGCGGGAGGAGAATTTTAGTGGCCCGCTGCTCTGATAGGTATTTATCCATTATTTCTCCTATCAATACCTGGAGAATGCCGGATCAGTACCCTAATAAACAGGCAACAGATAGTGCGCTAACTTTCCTTTCTCTTCCTCGTCCTATCCTCACCCCTTAATAATGCACACATACACTACACTATCAAACGTGTCGGGAGGCCAGTCATGAGCTTAGAACATGTCCCAGGTGCCCCAGGGGGAGATATGGGGCTATGGAAAACCCCGCAAGCTGACGATATTTCTGCGCTGAATCTCATCACACAGCGAGGGAAGACCACCGCCACACCCCGTAATAAATAAGTGCACTACACTTACGGGACTAATGACATAGCCGTTGAAGCGCCCGAAAACGCTAAATAACAAATCAATCCACACTCTCTTCAAACTCTTTTGTTAAGTCCTCTGTAGCAAATTAATGTTTATCCTACATCTTCTCGAGGTGTGTGTTTGTGTTGTGATATGTAGTATATGAGAGTCGAATGGGTGAACATACTCGCGATTCGAAACCTTATATTGTATGGTTTGCGAGAAGCAATGCAGTCCAGGAAGCGCATTCTACTCGTGTTTAATCTTACAAAATAATATTTCAGATTTTTCAGATTTTAATTATCCGACTGGAAGGATGCAGGAGAGTTACAGTGCAGCTGCAATGCACACACTTCCCATCGCCATCCTAAAGCTGTGGGAGCTTAACCGGGGTGTGACAAGTCACCCTGAGGTCTGCCCTTTGGCAAGGTAGTAACTTCCTGGGGAAACATGCGGGATATTTTTTTTAAATTCCAATTTCAATTTTATTTTTAAAACTTAAGCTAATTTCGAAAAGGGCAGTTTTTCCAAACATAGCTTTATTATAAGTTACACTGGACTAGACACTATGGGACACACTAGGGGGGGGGGACAATATTCTCTATTTTGCAGTCCTGAAACTGTAATGCGAACCATTGTACTTCATAAGAACAACGAAAAATATGCTCGTTTCCAATATGATCAAAGATTAATTGATCATCTTAGTATTGTTGGAAAATTAAATTGCCGTGAAATACCCTAGGTCGGATAGAGAACTAGTTTTAAAAAATTGAGGGGAAAAAAGAGGACGCATATTTCAAGCGATTTCCTCGTATGCTTACCATCCGACTGGCTGGCAGATGCGGGGCGACCACTGATGTAGCCCAACTTCCACATCTACACACTCAGGTTGTAATCCCGATCGATCCAAGCGTCAAATTTGTGGTGACAAGGCGCGTTTGTAGCAAGTTCTCTCGAAGTCCTTACGTTGCCCCTAACTATCTTTCCACCATTGCTCTACCGGCATTCAATTCATGTAATCAGACATTTATTCAAACTATTAATCTCACACATGGGCAAAAAGCTAGAAGCTGAAGATCATAATAAAAAATGTTCCCACGAAGATATTACCATCAAAATGACTTCATGTTTAATTATACATTCACGAGGTAATTAACATCAATACTTCATTACTCGTTTTTGCTTCCTCCTATACTTGTACTTTGGATGAGGTGATGCAGGCAATTGACACCAAATGGAAAGGCGGAGGGCATCTCTTGCGAACGGAGCAACAACCCTGGGCGCAAACAGCAATGGTGTGGGGTGTGGGTTGGCTGGAGACACCAACGCCGACAAGAAACAAGATGGGAAGATTGCTTCGGAAAGATAGATTGCTTCTGAAAGAGTGGTGGCATTCTGGTCCAGAGTAGCAAAAGACAGAATAGTGGAAGCGCGTTCAGTTTAGTATAATACAGAAAATCTATGACTATGGATTGTGTAATTTTAACTAATGGATTGACTTCGATTGTGCAATGCTGACTAGTGTCATTTAGAAAATCCGTGACTAATAATGTATAATTGTACAACTCAGACTGTCAACTACCACTGGCATCTGGAGTTTTAATCTAGGTGGCGTGGGGAACTTCCCACCGTTCCGCAGGAGGCTTTTGCCATACCAGAGATGATTAGGCTAGTAGTAATAGTAATTATACTTTATCATGTACTACTATATAGATTAAAAATAATATAATGATGCAAAAAGAAGTGCACGTGCACATACGTCCAAGTAAAAACTCGTTTTATGAAATCCTTATGCCATCACTACAGTAACGTTCTAGTGATTTATTATTCGTTTTTATCTGGACTGTTTTCACATGAAGTGACCAACGTGA